>CM055123.1:271549936-272149936 GCA_029206835.1 Rana muscosa | reverse complement strand
TCCCTAAGCTGTGGATCAGCACACAGGCTTGTGACCTATGTGGGTCTGGAAAGCAGCCAATTGCATTACTTTTGAGCACGGTGGTGTCTTCATAATAAAGAGTCCACACACCTTGTGATCGGCATTTGCTCGATTTGGGACTCGCAAGATAATTGGATGTATTTTCAGTTCAGCCCATTCACTCTGCTGAATTTGATTTTGCTTTCACATAGACTACAGTGGAACCTTGGTTTACGAGTAACGCGGTTAACGAGCGTTTTGAAAGACGAGCAACTTTAAAAAAAAAATCCTGACTCGGTTTGCGAGTGTTGTCTTGCAGAATTCAAGCTAATGGGGTGTGCAGTACCACATTTGGCCAGAGGTGCGGGGGCGCCGGTGACACTCGGGTAATGGTTCGTGGCCGTTTGGAAATACTCAGTTCGAGTGTTTCCGAGCCTTTCCGAGATCAGCCGAGCTGTCCCGGAGTATTTCCAAGGCTCTCCGGCGCCCCCCCACCTCTGGTCACATGCGGTATTACATGCTATAGAAGTCAATGCGGAACAAATTATCTTTGTTTCCATTGACTTCTATGGGGAAACTCGTTTTGATATGCGAGTGCTTTGGATTACAAGCATTCTCCTGGAACGGATTATGCTCGTAATCCAAGGTCCCACTGTATTTGGAACCTGAGAGAGAGGGCTGATATGTATTTACTCTCTTGTCTGTCTTTTTGCTTTTTAAATTATATACACGTTGTGTTTAAATTGCATTGTTTATATTTTTTTGATCATGCACATACAGTTTTAAGAAATTTTGCTTATCCGCAAGTGTTACAGGTCAATCTAGACCACACACTTGTTTCCAATTTACCCCTTGTGTTCACATTGGGCAACATTATTGTGTATTATATTTTATATCACTGGGTTTTCCCACTCTTTACATAGAATCAGCACACCTTTACACTATCAATCACTTTTTATTCCAGATATTCTAGTTTCGCCAAGGTGTGCTGGGTGGAGTCCAGAATGTAGAGTGTAATTTAGAAATTCATATTTATTAATGACATAATTACACAGTCTTATGACTAACTCTCAGAAGATTACTTAATAACATTAAATTATACCTGTCATTAGAGATATATGAAACGGCAATTGCTCATCTTGTGAAAATGCTAGTAGCCTGGCTGTGCTTGGTTCCAATACTACTGAATCATAAAACTGACATTTTTGAAAAACAATTGAAAAAAACGAATTTCTTCATCAGTTTAGGCCGATACGTATTCTTCTACATATTTTTGGTAAAAAAAATAAAATCGCAATAAGCGTACATTGAATGGTTTGCGCAAAAGTTAAAGCGTCTACAAAATAGGGGATAGATTTATGGCATTTTTATTATTATAATTTTTTTTACTAGTAATGGCGGCAATCAGCAATTTTTAGCAGGACTGCGACATTGCGGTGGACAGATCGGACACATTTATGGGACCAGTGACATTTATACAGCGATCAGAGCTGTAAAAATGCACTGATTACTGTATGTCACTGGCAGGGAAGGGGTTAACACTAGGGGGTGATCAAAAGGTTAAACGTGTTCCCTAGGGAGGTGTTTCTAACTGTGGAGGGAGGGGATTGACTGAGAGTAGAGAGAGATCGCTGTTCCTGATCACTAGGAACAGACGATCACTCTGTACTTCCCTGTCAGAATGGGGATCTGTTTGTTTACATTGACAGATCCCCATTCTGGCTCTCCGTAGAGTGATCGCGGGTGGCCGGTAGACATTGCGGCCGCCGGCCACGCGCATCAGCTCCCCCCGCCGTTCAGTGGGCACGCGCGCGCGCGCTTGCTACAGCTGTTTATGTGAGCGATGTACAGCTACGGCGATTCGCGGGATTGTGCCAACCTGCTGCAGTATAATGACGGCGGCTGGTCGGCAAGTGGTTAAAAGAAACACAGAGGATGCCATTACTGACTTCTATTAAAAAAAAAAATCATAGCTGTCTGGTGTTTGATATTGATCTGCATATTTCTTCCATGTCAATCATTCATTAAAGTGGAATTCCAGTCAGAACCTACAGTAACTAACTCAAAACCTACTCTCTGCCACATTCTAAACCTAATCTATCTAGCCCTGTAAAGAAAAAAAAATCACTATACTTACCTGTTCTGCAGCCACTCTGGTCCGGTCTCAGGCTGAGCTGTCAGCGGGTGTAGGAGAGGCAGCTGACAACGGAAGCCCCGTAGTAACTCTATAGCCTCGTACACACGACCGTTTTTCTCGTCCAAAACAGTCAAGAAAAGTGCTGCGAGAGTTTTTTTGTCTAGAAAAACGTTTGTGTGTATGGTTTTACGACGAGAAAATTGCCGAGAATCTCGACGAGAAAATAGAGAACCTGCTCTCTATTTTCTCGTCAGGATTCCAGATTTCCTCGTCGTGTTTCTCGTCGGCCTGTTTTGTGACTAGAAAATGGTTCTTGTGTATGCTTTTACGACTCTTCCAAAAGCGCGCATGCTCACAAGCAACTATGAGACGGGAGCGCATCTTCTGGTAAAACAAGCCTTCATAATGGAGAGAGCATATTCGTCACGCTCAAAAATATTTCATCGTTTAAATGTTCTGCATTGAAATCTTCGTTAGAATGTTACATTAATCAAAACGAGTGACCTTCTTTTACTGCTGATATTCACACACAGTTATGCCTTATTTTTAACCTTTTTCATGCTGCTCTTTATAAGATTTATGTGTATTGTATCGTGCAAGTTTTTCGGAATAATTTAAATGGTTAGATTTTTCAAAATGATGTTAATTATAATTTCTCTATGTTTTGATAGCGATCTCCCATTTAATTTTGGAATCTATATTATTTAAATTTCCCACCATGTTTTTGTGCTAATCAGATTTAGTTATTCTTTTGGGGGGGGTGATATCTGTGCCTTTTATTGTCAGTCAAATGTATCTGCTTACTCCAAAGCTTGATTTTGTTTATTTAAAAATACACATAGTCAAATATGAACTTAAACAAAAAACACATTTATTCATGTTTATAAATTAAATAAAGAGAAGGCAGCGCTGGAGAAGCTGCTGCCATTTGTGCATCCCAGGGACCCCAGAGCACACAGCAACTCTGTGTGGACACTAAAATTGGGAGCTTGAGAAGGCCAACATTTCTGAACACAATCTGATGCTGGCCTCCCAGAGGTCAGGAACAGCAGCAGGTGAGATATATGTCCCAAGTGTGTGGTACTACAACAGGCTGCCTTCTGTCCGACCACAATGAAGCAAGGCCATCACTTCCTCTTCTTCCTGGCAACCTTCCCTGCAGCCTTTCCTGAAGCCTTTCCTGCAGCCTTCCTTCTTCGTTTGGCTGGAGGCTGGCCCACTGGAGGGGTACTCCTGTCAGGAGGAGGAGGTGGAGGTGTAGCAGAAGGGGGTGGGGCAGAAGAAGAAGGTGGAGGTGTAGCAGAAGGGGGTGGGGCAGAAGAAGAAGGTGGAGGTGTAGCAGAAGGGGGTGGGGCAGAAGGTGGAGGTGTAGCAGAAGGGGGTGGGGCAGAAGGTGGAGGTGTAGCAGAAGGGGGTGGAGCAGAAGGTGGAGGTGTAGCAGAAGGGGGTGGGGCAGAAGGTGGAGGTGTAGCAGAAGGGGGTGGGGCAGAAGGTGGAGGTGTAGCAGAAGGGGGTGGGGCAGAAGGTGGAGGTGTAGCAGAAGGGGGTGGGGCAGAAGAGGAAGGTGGAGGTGGAGGTTGAGGTTGGGTCAGTTGGGCCACCTCACATATGGCGGTATTGGGTGTAATTTTCTCCATCACCCCCTTGTTGAGCAAGGTGATGAGCAGGGGCTCGCATAGGAGGCGTTGCTCCATGCTCATCACCTTGAACTTAGCCTCCACTAGGCCGGCAATGGCCTCTTCAGGGGATGTGGGCTCCTTGAGGGTGGCATGGGCCTCTTTAATAAGGGCCATTGCTGCCTCACTGGTGGTCCTGTCCCTCCTGCCTCTTTTGTGAAGCCGGATGGGAGGCACCTGGGATCTGGTGCTTCTCCTTTGCCCTGCCACCTCCTGTCTGCCACTGGGCCCTGCCACCTCCTGTCTGCCACTGGGCCCTGCCACCTCCTGGCTGCCACTGGGCCCTGCCACCTCCTGGCTGCCACTGGGCCCTTCCTCCTCCTGCCTGACAGTTTCCAGACCCTCCTCCTGGCTGATTTCATCCTGTGTATGAAAAAGGAACATAGTTTAATATGTTGGTTTAATCTTTGCATCAAACTTTGTAATCCTGATTGAAGCAATTAGAATGTAAATGCATAAATCCTTGCTTTAAATTTACCACTACATCAGATTGACTATTTAGCACCCAATTAAGTGCAGAATAATGTCTACAGATCTTGATTTCACTTGTGGAATCCAAAATAATGTATGTTTCTCATCCTGACATATTTGTCAAACATTAATTTTATCCCAATACATTTTCAGTTAATACTATACCTGGCTCCAGATGGCCAAATCTGGATCATCCAGGATGGCTGCCTCCTCTTGCTCCAGAGAAGGCTCAGGTTGGCTGCAGGGAAGTCTGGGGGGAAGAGTGGAGAGTGATGGCCTTGTGTCAATGTGGTCATCCAGGAAGGACATCCTGTTGTAGTACCACAAAATCGGGACATAAACATCATCTGCTGCTGCTCCTGACCTCTGAGAAGCCAGCACCTTAGAGCGTTCAGTCCTGTAGGTACCTCTCAAGCTCCCAATTTTAGTGTCCACTTGTTTTGCTGTGGCTGTGGGCACCTTGGTATGCACAAATGGGAGCAGCTTCTCCAGCGCTGCTTTTCTCACCCCTTTTTTTTATGGATGGGGTTTTTCGTCTCCCACAGAGCCGGCAGCTCCCTTACCCGTTCAATAAATTCCGCCAGGAACTCTTTGTCGCTAATAAAGACATTCATATTGTATCTGCAAGTTAAATAAATTATATTTAAATAATGTGAGGCAAACAGTCTAACCTCCTTAACATCCTAGTCACCATATATATCCTCCAACAATCTCAAGACAGTATAGGCCAACAATTTTTACAAGTCACAAAATCACATACCTTCGTTCGCACGTCCGTCACTTGAAGTCCTCTCTCCGCACACCGAACGTACTATAGTCACATGTGTGTTTGCTATATACACACACCACGCATGCGTCAAAATTCGAACACGTCGCTCCGCACACGTCGCCCGCCCATGACGTTCTAACTAACATCTTTTCCCCGCCCCTTCTCTTTCGGCGCGCAGACAGATATGGCGGAGTTACAGCAGGTGTCTGATAATTCCGCAACTAGCGAGGAGACAAGCCCGGAGACCGAGGACACGTCACGATCAAGGAGGAGATTCAAGGCATCGAATATGTCTTTGGCGGAGATGGCGGAGATGGTGGACATCTTGGTCAAGGCTGATTATGATGCCAAGCATGGGCCGTATAGCAAACCAAATAGAAGGAAGGCCAAAATCCTCACTAAAGTTGTGAAGAGTCTGAGGGCGAAGTTCGGGGTGAAACGCTCAAATGAGCAGCTCAGAAAGAGGTGGTCAGACCTCAAACTGAGGGAGCCAGACCAGTTGAGGAGCATAAAGAGGATGCTAGCTAAAAGTAGGTAAAATGACGACATTTCTGCTATTAATCTTTTTATAAACTGACGTTTTGTTTTTTTTATCATATTGGACTCCCTTCCAAAATGTAATATTTTGAACTAGGTTGGGCACAGTAATCGTTCGTTACGTTACCGACACTTCGTTCGGCCACTATCCGCGGTTTTGGCTTATTTAAGAGCCACAAAAGTAATTAGACATCTGCCATTTTTGATCAAGTATTGTGGATAATTTTTAAGTCTAGATGATGTGTTTGTAAAGAGAATGAAATGCAAACTTTTATCAGTGTAAAGGAGAGGACACTCAGCAGCTGCTTCCACATCTGTACTTTGGAGCACTATAGTGTGGGCCACCAGACCCGCCTTTTTTGGGTGTCCCACACAGGTGCATCAGAGAATTTTTGTGGTGCCTCCATGTCAAAAAAAACTACATCCAAATGTGAATACTAAACATATTTGGGGTCATAAATAATGCATTCTTCTTTAAATTCCGCACAAACACACACTTGTACCCCACTTCCAAACAATTTAGCCTGTTTTTATGTTAACAATGAGATTTACAGTGTGATAAATAGACCTTTGGTTTTATTCTCATAGGGGAGAGAAGACTGGGAGGAGGACACTCCAGGGAGCACATGCACCCCACAACTTCCAAGCAACCCCAAACTCCCAAAGACCCACAACCGAAAGATGTGCAGGAAGTTGAGGTGGAGGAAGGAGAAGTGCAGGAAGGAGAGGTGGATGACGTTGTGGATCTGGTCACCACAACAGGTCAGTATCTGACACCACAGCTTCAGGTAAGCGAGGTAGGCCTGCAGAGTTATAATAATTTTTTTTTTTGGTTTTTAGGGGATGTAAATGTTGTGAAGGATAGTACACGGTTCTCTGCTGACAGTGCCCTCCGCCTCATCCAGCAAGTGATGGAATGTAGCACGGAACTGGACCTAATTAAACAAAGAATCCATGTGATGGAACAAACATTTAAAGACATTCTCGATGTTTTGGGGAGAATTCAATAAGCCATCCAAACACATTTGTTTTTACATGTTTGTTTTTATAATTTTTTCTAATTTTTTGACTATCAAACCAGCCAAAAATTGAATATGCACACAGTGTGTCAACATGTGCTATCTGCCATCAGGGGATATCCATGTACGTCTTTTTGTGGGTGCAACCCCTTCCTCGTATCAAAAGTCGTGAACTGAGGAAGGGGATGCACCCCCAAAACACGTCCATTGATCACCCCTGATGGCAGATAGCACATGTTGACAATAGGGATCAGGATTGTAAACTTCCTATATGAAAAAAAAAAAATGTGTGCATATTCAATTTTTGGCTGGGCAAGGGGTGGCAGGACCCCATATTAGGACGGGCACATAGAGACATAGTTTGTGTAAGTGAATGTCTCCGATTGCTCAGAGGTATCCAATGTTGTAATTTTTGAAATGCAACTGTTATTTTTGTATTTTCATAAGCCAAAAATTGCCGGGTTGGGGCCAGGCCAACCCCAAAGTTAAAAAAAAAAAAAAAAATGAAGAGAATGTGCACAGAGTAAAATATTTGACCACAAACAATGTGTAGCTTCTTTTTATAATACCCTCTAAGCTTATTTGGTTCTTTTGTAAGGTTACATAGTGAAATGGTTGTTATTTACTAAAGTAAAATACACTTGCCACTACAAATGCACAAAGACAAACTAGGAGACAGGAAAGAACAAATAATTAAAGGTTTAAACAAGATTTTTATTGGGATACTTAGACATAGGCTGGCATAGGAATTGCCCCCCTACCCGTGAAATACTCCATGTATTTGTCCCGAACCACACGGGCATTTTGGGGGGGCAAGCCAAGACGGGCAGATTCCAGGCCCGGAAGGGGATTTGCAGGGGAAAGTCCAGCCTCTGGCAAAACTGAGGCCATATATGAATTAGATTTGCGGCAAAGAAAATTGTGTAGCACACAGCAGCATAACACTACATAGTTTATTTTGTAGTCCGCCAAGTGGATGGAAGTCATAAAAAGGCGGAACCGGCTGGCAATTATGCCGAAGGCATTTTCAACGACTCTTCGGCCCCTGGCCAGCCGGTAATTGAACACCCTCTTCTCTGGGGTCAGGGTCCTCTGTGGAAATGGCCTCATAAGATGCCGTCCGAGTCCGAAGGCTTCATCAGCCAAGAAAACAAAGGGGAGTCCTTCAATATTCCCTGCATCCGGTGGCAATGCAAGGTCGTCACTCTGGAGATGGAGGGCAAACTCCGTCTGGATGAAGGATCCCTCATCGGACATCCGGCCATTCTTCCCTACATCAACATAGAGGAATTCATACCGTGCTGACACCACCGCCATCAGCACAATGCTATGAAACCCCTTGTAGTTGTAGTAGTAGGACCCAGAACGGGGTGGCGGCACGATGCGGACGTGCTTCCCGTCTATGGCACCACCGCAGTTGGGGAAGTCCCACCGCGTGGCAAACTCCGATGCCACAGTCTGCCATTCCTGTGGCGTGGAAGGAAGCTGGGGAGTGAAACAAGATGAAATAATATTAGAAAAACAAAGTCATACATTACAAGGAAATTCTATCCCAAAAAATTAGAGGCCAACATCAATCTAATTATACGTTTATTAAGGTGTGTAAAAAAAGGATAATGGAAGGCTCATTTATCATATTCATCACCCCCTCTGATGGGCCATTACTAAATTATTTTGGGGGGGGGGAGATGTGTTTGGCCACAGGATAGCATTGCAGTGGCGGTGCGTCCAGAGTGGGCGCTGGAGCACTGCCCCCTCTCTCCTGTGCCCATCACTCAGAACAATACATAGGTTCATGCGTTGCATGAACCTATGTATTGTCTATGCCGCACACTATTCAGGTGGATGGCCTCTTGTAAAGCGACCGACATATGAATCATGGCATTTAGGGGGTTAAAATTGCATAGCAGAAACAGGTAGTAAAATAGTCTTGCAAATTACAACCTGAGGGATGTAATTGGCTTCCTAAAAGAAAAATCGGGGACGCAGGGAGGGGGGCATTCCTTGGGTAAACACTGACAGGCTGCTCTGCCAATCATGTTCACCAAGTCTGTTTAATGGTAACATGATTGGCTGATGCAACATGAAGGGAAGGAGAAGACATCAAGGACAGAAGAAGGATGGCGCTGACCACAAGAAGGTAAGTGCAGGGCTGGGGGGGAACTGGCTGCATTAGAGGGGACTAAATGGCTGCATTTGAGGGAACAAAATGGCTGCATTGGAGGGGACAACTGGGGGCGTTTAATAAGCAACAGAGCAAAAAAGGAGGAAGTTTATTTCCTAAATTGGGGTTTGAACCCCCCAACATTTGGAGCAACAGGCGCCCCTGCAGGAAAAGTTAGTGAAGGGAAATATTTAGGGAGGAGAAAAAAGGGGCAATCTAAAGCTTCCAACATGCATGGGGACAAAGGGGACATTCTCAGCATATTACAATCATGGTAATTAGGGAAGGATGAAAGAAATACAATACATTAGCATACATGTAATACCTAAAATGTGATGTTAAGGGAGCAAACTTACCCTAATATAGTCCTCCTGCAGGACTTGGATGATGGCAGAACAGGTGTCTGGGATTATGAGGCCCAGAGCCTGGGGGGAGATGCCTGTGGTGAACTTCAAGTCCTGAAGACTTCTCCCTGTCGCCAGGTAACGCAACGTGGCGATGAGCCTCTGCTCAGCACTGATGGCTTCCCGCATAACAGTGTCCTTCCTGATAATATAGGGGGACACCAAAGCCAACAGTTCCTGAAAAACGGGGTCAGACATCCTCAGAAAATTCCTGTAGTCCTCAGGATTATTCTCGACGATCTCCCGCAGCAGAGGCATGTGGCAGAATTGGTCCCGCTGGAGCAACCAATTCTTGGTCCATGAACTCCTCCTCACACCATTCATGGACTGGTCTTGGTCCAAAACAAGCAGACCAACACCAAGCGCACGCACAGCACAAACTCGACGACGAGAACGTCCAGGCGACATGGCTAGGAAACGGTCGTCTAATCAGAACGTACAGAACAGAACGCACTTTAGAACAGCAAGGCCTATGAATAACGAACTGAAAATCAGAAACGAACAGGCAAGAACGCACTGTAAAACAGATACGACCTGCCTAGACGCCCTGAAAGTCAAGATACGAACCCACAAGCACAAACTGAACGGCAGAAAACGATCTGAAAAGTACGAAGACTGAAAAGCGCGAATCGTCTCTTCCCACTTTTACTTCACACGCGGTAACACGAGTTCAGCAAAAGCAGCCCAAGGGGTGGCGCCAAGAAAAAAGATCTTCCCCTTTATAGTGCCGTCGTACGTGCTGGACGTGAGCGCGGAGAACAACGAGGAAATTGGGAA
Source organism: Rana muscosa (assembly GCA_029206835.1). NCBI lineage: Eukaryota > Metazoa > Chordata > Amphibia > Anura > Ranidae > Rana > Rana muscosa. The sequence goes on along the minus strand of CM055123.1, from coordinate 272,139,982 downwards.
ATGACAGTGTGTACGCATAGAAAGCTTGACGAGAAAATCGACAAGCTTAACAAGAATCTCGTCGAAAAAAACGACGTGTTTTTTACGACTAGAAACTCGGTCATGTGTACGAGGCCTACGGGTGACGTCACTTCCCAGCCATTGTCAGTTCTCTCCTGCACGCGGCTGGAGACCGGACCAGAATGGCTGCAGAATAGGTAAGTATAGCGATTTTTGCTTTACAGGGTTAGACAGATTAGGTCTAGAATTTGGCAGAGAGTAGGTTTAGGGGGGCGTGGCCAACGACCAGGATGTGAGGACGTGCTTAGCCTGAGAGCTTCGTCCATGCCGCACACATCCTGACTCAATCCTACTGACCTGTTCGCCATCCAGTGATCCTGTTTGTCCCCACAGCATCCAGGGAACCTTGTGCCCACCGGGAGATGGTCAAATACGGCCCACCGATGGAGGAAGCCTCAGGATCCATCCCGCCACCCCCACCATGCAAACAGAGGCAAGATGGCACCGGTCACCATGCTGCAGACACACGCAGCCAGCCATCCTCATACTCCTCAGCGCTGAAACAGAAGCAGTCAGGGAAGGGTGAGTCACACTGTTCCCGACCCTGTTCTAAGCCCGGAAGATCCTTTCCTACTCTCTCTGGCTGAGGACATTGCCCCCGATACCCCCAGCGAGGACACTGCTGATGCAGGCCATGCGGAGCCATCTCTGTCCCAGATCATGGAGGCCATCCAGCACAGCCATGCTTCTCTGACCACCCAACTGGACTCCATAAAAACGGACTTATCTTTCCTAAAACAGGATGTCCATAACCTTCGCCACAGGGTGTCTAATGCTGAGCAGCGCATTAGCACGCTGGAGGATGAGACCCGTCCATTACAGGGCTCTGTTAGGGAGCTACGCCAGGCCCAGGATTACACAGCAGATAAGCTCACTGAAATGGAGGACCGTTTACGGGAGGAGCAATTTACGTTTCCTGGGGTTCCCAGAGGGGGATGAGGGTAGAACCCTGGAGGTTTTTATGGAAAGATAGCTAATCACCACATTCGGCGCCTCCACCTAATCATCGTTATTCGCCATTGAACGGGCACACAGGGTCCCCCTGCGCCCCCTTCCACCTGGGGCTCGGCCACGTGCCATGATTATCAAACTCCTGCACTTCAGGGACAGGGAGGCAATTCTTGGTGCTGCCAGAGAAAAGGGAAGGGTGTCCTTTAATGGGAGTGGAATTACTATTTTCCCTGACTTCTTTGTAGCTACACAAAAGCAGAGGGCCACTTTCCTGGCTATTAAATGCAGGCTCCGTGAGCATCATCTCCCCTATGGCATGCTATATCCTGCTTGATTGAGGATTGTCTACCAGGGCAAGGCCTACTTCTTCACGGATCCTAAGGAGGCATCTCACTGGGTGGATACCCTGGGACATCCTGAACGCCGGAATCAGAATCAAAGATCCCCTCCGCGCTGACATCGCACCTAACCTGCACTTTTTGATAGCTACACCTTGTGCCTTATGTGGCCTACGTTACCCCTTTCCAGCAAAGGACAGCTGAGGGGGTAATAGGAGTGGGCCTGAATATCCTTACGCCTGTGATCATCTCACTCCCCTCTTTCCAGTTATATGAAAGTGGCGAACTACATTCTACTAACTCTGTTTGTTTCCTACTTGTTTGATCTGGATGACTGCTGCACTTTTTCCTTCAGACTCAGGGTTAACTAGCATACTTGTCCTGTGCGGACACGGACAGTGGCCCGCGTCTAAGGGACTTTAACGCTCCTCAGGGTTGGTTAGTTTGGGGTCTGTGTCATGACCCCCCCCCCTGCTTTGCAGTTTTGGTCCTGGGAACAAAGCTCTCATATGTTTGGGTTTGGGAGCCGGGAGGGTTAGGGTGGGTGGGGATGTTTGGGGATTTTTGTTTGTTTTGTTTTGCAGTGCTGGTATCCATTTGTGCATGTCCATTTACAGGCTGGTATAACTGACCCTTATGATATGCATCTGACCACTTTATTTCCTATGCTCTTGCCTTATCTTTTTGACCTGTTTTATACCTTGCGCACTTCCCCTGGTTCACGGGACTTCGGGCCTTGCTTGTGTCCGGCGGGCCATGGGAAGTGGGTTCGGTCAGTCATGTACTTTACGCCTCCCTATGTCTAAATTACGTTCAGTGTCTTGGGAATGTACGGGGGCTGAATTCCAAGGTGAAAAGATCTCTGATGTTTGACTACTTGGCACGCCACAATCCGCATGTAATCCTACTTCAGGAAACCCACCTCCAGGGCTCTAGAGTCATGGCCCTCAAACGGGCAAAAATTGCCTACGCCCTCCATTCTACATACTCCACATTTGCCAGGGGGACCTCCATCCTAATAGCCAAATCAGCCCCGGTTAGTATTAAGCATGTTAGACTGGACCCGCAAGGGTGTTTTGTAGTTGTTGTACTTGAACTTATGGGTAGACCATATACCGTGACTAGCCTGTATGCCCCTCCCCCCTTCACTAAATTGTTCTTTGAAAGGGTTAGGACCTCCATTCTGGCGATAGCAGAGGGTCCTTTACTAATAGCGGGTGACTATAATACAGTATGGGATAATTCCATAGACAGGTTACGTTGTTCTTCATTACCCCCCACTCCCCTGGGTTCCTTCTTAAACCAATTTGACTTGGTGGAGGCCTGGAGGTGGAAGCATGTGGACAGGAGGGAGTATTCGTGTCACTCTGAGTCACACGGTACTCTGTCTCGTATAGATTTGTGTCTGGTCTCGTCGGATCTGCTTTCCATGGTATCAGAGGTTAAATACCTCCCTAGGGCGGTGTCCGACCATTCTCCTTTGATGGTGGACCTCGCCCTGAGCCCCTCCTCCTATCGGGTGTGGCGACTGAGCCCACTGTGGTTGGCGGATGAGATCGTGGTGAACCAATGTATGACAGAGATGAAATCATCCTGGCTACTTGATAAAGAGAGTGCAACCATTCCAGTGGTATGGGATGCCTTTAAGGCCACTACACGTGGCTCTTTTGCTGCAGCGGTTGGTCAGACATGCAAGGCCTCTATGTCCAAGTTGATGGATGCAGAGGGGGCTCTTAGGGAGGCAGAAGCCGCTTATACCGTGACTCCCTCTCCTGAGACACATGCTGCCTAGAAGCATGGGTCCAGAGAATTGGACCTAGTGCTTTTGGGACGCACCCAGAAGAAGCTGTTATACCAGAATCAGCGAATCTTTGAGTTTGGTGACAAGAACAGCCGTTTATTGGCGTATCTTTCTAAACCTGACTATCAGCCATGCAGCATACCCAGAATTAAGAGCGTAGAGGGCATAGTGGTAGAACAGAACAATGAGATCATGGAAGCCTTTATCTCCTTTTACTCCTCCCTATATGCTACTAGAGCTCACTACACGATTGTGGAATTGGATGACTATCTTGCTGATATTTCATTGCCCAGACTTCAGACCCAACAGGCGTCAGACCTTGATGCTCCTCTGACGAATGAGGAAATTGGGGAGGATATCCAATCCTTTGCCAGGAACAAACCGCCGGGACTGGATGGGTTCCCCATCGAGTGGTATCTGCAATACAAAGATTTGCTTATACCCCATCTAAGCAGGGTATATGATTTTGCTATGAAAATGGGACAGCTACCCCCCTCTATGTCGGAGGCGCTGATTGTCCTCATTCCTAAGCCACATAAGGATCACCTCCTATGTGAATCTTAAAGACCGATATCACTCATCAACTCGGATGTTAAGATTTTGGCCAAGGTGCTCGCCCGGCGATTGAACACAGTTATTACTACCATTATTGGTGCGGACCAAACTGGGTTCATCCCTGGGCGATTGACCTCCATCAACCTGCAGAGATTGTTCACCAATCTTCAGGCCACTCATGCGGAGATGGGTTCCAGGGCTGTTCTGGCCTTAGACGCACACAAGGCATTTGATTCAGTCGAGTGGCCTTATCTGCGTGACGTCATCATACCACGTGATTACGGCGGAAGTAACGGCGGTGGTCGGAGACATATGCCTCTCACAGACGCCGAAGAATCCACCACTGGAATGTCGCTTTCGCGGCAGGATGACCCCGATGGCAAGGTGAGGGTTATCAGGTGGGAGAGGACCCCAAGCGGCGGGGCTGGCATTCAATTAAACAATTAAACACTTACCATATAAACTCTGAGTGCAGAGCAATCACTCAGATGACCTCTTGCATCTCAGTGTGAGCAGACAAATGATCCCTTGGGTAAGCACACCATTACAATTTAGGAATTTTTATCACAAATATTTATTTTCTTCTCTGCAACTATTTCTCTTAAACAAACCTTAAATTGTGACTATTTTTCATTATAGAATCACCAACACACATTGCAACTGAACCTCCTATTTGAAGGAGTGCTCCAGTGTAGATTCTGTTTCCATTGGGACATGGGGGCACGGATTGGCGCCCCTAGGGAGCCATATGGGGGACAACTAGGGGTATAACCCATACATTAGTTAGGGAGTTTTTTGGATTGGAGGGGAAGGAAGGGGGGGGGGGGTTTCAGCTTTCCCATACATGCACCAGTTTAATTTGACCTCCCCATCATATTCTTTTTCACATTAATCTGTAATTATTGCTTCATCACACTATCACATCGATCATTGCATACACCACTGCTCATTTTCACAATTTTTGTCACAGCGCTACTTGATACATAATCATCATTGATTGATTTATATATTAATCAATAAACCTATAAATATATAGATAATAACAAATATTTAAATAATTGAGGTGACATACCCAATTGAGAGGATGCACACTTCTGTCTGCTCAACACTTTGATGTTTTATATGTCTTACTATTTTGACACAATGCTAATGCACTGTGTAATTATGCTTTAAATGCTCCGCTGCAGGTGTCAGCCCCTTCCTAGGTTCCCCCCATTTTGGGGATTCTCATCCCATGTGGTGAACTCCTGTAAGCTGTAGTCCCTCCCAGCGTTATTCCAGTGCGTGGGGAATCTACACGACCAGGAAGGTATTCTGGGACCCTGGGGCATCTCCTGTTGGAAATCCTGGTAAAAATGTTCAGTGTCTACACACAATAAATTGGTGACTGTTATTTATATACTTTGAAATTTTGTAAAAAAAAATTGGTAAAAATCTTTGAAACTTATTCTATATACCTTTTTATAGCAACACCGAAACCTCTGAAGAAGACCCATGGAAAGGGTTGAAATGCGTTAGAAATTGCTACATGCTTTCATATACAATGTGTTAAGCTGTATGACAATTTTTAGTGTTTGCAATTGTGTTCAATTACATGTTACCAGAGCTCATATCTTAAATCTGTACCATCATTTCTTTTGAATTTTAATAAACAAACTTTATACATAAATTGTTATCAATTTTTGATTTGAGCTGCCTAAAAACTCCACTGGGGGAACATACCATTCTTCTATCTGCTGGAGGTCTTGGCAAAGTTTGGTTTTGGCGGTACCTTCATCAGATGGGTCCAGTTGTTATATTCGAAGCCCACTGCTCGACTGAGGGTGAACGCAGCCGTGTCTGATCCCTTTCCGATAAAGAGAGACACCAGACAGGGGTGCCCTCTGTCGCCGTTGCTCTTTGCACTGGCGATAGAGCCCTTGGCAACACTGATAAGATCTTGCGGGGAGGTTGCGGGACTGGCGATTGGGGGTCTGGAGGGGAAGGTGTCTCTTTATGCTGACGACATGTTAATATATTTGTCGGACCCCCAGTCGTCTCTCCCAGTCCTGCTGGAGATTATTGGCAAGTTTGGGCATTTCTCTGGGTTCCGGGTTAACTAGGACAAGTCCATCCTATTTCAGATTGACCAGGCAGACCCACCCAGGCTACCTTCCTCTTGCCCACTACAAATAGTCACCTTCTTCCGATATTTAGGAGTTCTGGTACAGCTCCCTATTACTTCTTATGCTAAACTCAATATAGACCCCCTTATAGGGAGAATGAAGAGCACATTCAAAACCTGGGCAAATCTCCCACTTACCTTACTGGGCAGGATTAATATTTTTAAAATGATATTCCTGCCACGATTTCTGTATGTATTGGGTAATTCACCAATATATGCCACTAAGTATAAACTTAAAGAAATAGACTCCATCCTTACTTCCTTTTTATGGAGGATGGGAGTAGTCAGGATTGCCAAGACCACCCTCCAGTTACCGGTACTGGAGGGTGGATTGGCCTTACCCTGTCTCCACACCTATTATATTGCCTCACAATTAGCTCATGCACATTGGTGTTTTTTTTCCTGAAGCCAACAACGCAGCCACTGCTTTGGAGGCTGCTATCCTTACCTCCTACGAATCCCTGCAGAACCTGATTTATCGCATGTCCCTTAGAGGGTGGGAAAGTATGAGTGTCCTGGCAATGACTATAAGGCTTATTAAGCTAACAAAACTACAGTCGTTCGCTGACAGTAATACTTACTCGCCGAACACTCCACTCTGGGGGAACCCGACTCTACCAGAGTTCTTCCACAGATCTGACGGGGGATTCTGGTCGAAAAGGGGGGTAAAAACTATTCTGCATTTATTCTCAATGTGTTTAGTTCTTTTGATGAATTTTGTAGAGATTACAATTTACCACGCACAGCTTACTTCCTCTACCTACAGATATGCCACACTGCAGCAACGCAGTTTGGTCTTCGCAACATATCTATTCAGCTCTCCCCAATGGAACGTATGTTTACCGACTCCTCTCACACCAAGATAGTTTCTACATATTATAGGTCCCTTCTGCATTCCACGACCCAAAGGCTTAGCAAAACGGCTGCCCGCTGGAAAGCTGATATCCCTGAGCTGACGGAGGAAATCTGGCAGGAACTTTTGCCCCTCCAGGTTCCCTCTGTCATCTCTTCTCGTGACAAGGTAATACAAACTAAATTCTTATACAGATCCTACTTTACTCCATGCTTACTATTTAAACTGAATAGATTGCCCTCTGCATTATGCTCTCGTTGCGGCATGGCTGATGGCACGTTCTTTCATTCAATGTGGGAGTGTGCTCCGATCAGGAAGTTCTGGTCGGAGCTAACGGCCTTCATTAGTTCATTGACACAATTACCTAATGTATGTAATCCTCTGAGGTGTTTACTGGATTATATTGATGATGATATTATATCCGAGAATACACAAACATTTCTGAGAATAGTATTGTTTTATGCTAAGAAAGCAATAACCTTCCATTGGAAGTCTCCATCCTTGCCCACTATTGCCTTCTGGATCACAAATATTAACCATGCTGTATCAATATACAAACTGACATATGAGGCTAGAGGGTGTCCGAAAAAATTCAGGAAGGTTTGGGGCTACTGGGTTGATTCTGAGAGCACTGTCTCTCCTGCTCCTTAAAAATGTGACTGAATATTGTCTTCCTGATATATGCCAATTGTTTACCAGCTTTCTAGAGAACATTTTTTGCACTGTACGGGATTGGGGGTTGTTCGCACCATGTGTGTCTGTTTGTTGTCTATTGTATGTCTTGTTTTGAAAAAAAACGTAATAAAAATTTACCTTTAAAAAAAAAAAAGAGAGTAGGTTTAGAGTTAGTTAGGTTTTGACTGGAATTCCACTTTAAGTACCGAATCCAGAAGTTGAGCACAACAGTCAGGCTGCTATCATTTTCAGAAGAAGATCTGTGATTCAAGACTCCAAATCACTATTAAATGAACCTGTGCCTTGTCTAAGCAGGGCAAAGTTCTCTTTCATCCACAACTGCACATATTCTTCTTTCTCCTATCACTCCTCACTGACAGCTCTGTGTAGATTCAGTCCAGAATTCCAGTTGGAATTTATTTCTGACTTAATTCAATCTTTCAACTGTATTGAAGCTTAAGTGAGTTTATTGCCCAGTTTTGACATGAAGATCAACCAACTTCTGGCTGTTAATCAAACTCATGGAGGTTGAATTGCTGGCAATAACTTGCAGGGTAGGATGGGAATGGGGAACAGGGGGATATTTTCCCCCCAGATCAGTACTAATAAGATACGTTGGTCTGGTGGGCCATGGAAGAGATTCTTAATCACAAAGGCAATGATTGGAGCAGGACTCGCAGTCAGTGGCCCATGATGGCCATTTTATAAATACTGTACCTGCTCTACGTTCAGATCTGCAGTCTATGGGGTTGATTTACTAAAGGCAAAAAGACTGTGCACTTTGCAAAGTGCAGTTGTACTCTGCAAGTGCAGTTGCTCCAGACCTTAGTAAATTAGCAGAAACTCTGCTGACTTCCATCATCTAACCATGTGCAAGCAAAAATGCAGTTTTTTTTTTCCCTTGCACGTGTAGCGGTCCTCCCCCAGCTTCTGCCCTCTTTTCACGGCTGGCTTCACTCGTCTAGGGGTACCCGGGAGAAGGGGGAAAGATGCACACCACCAGCTCGGCTCTCTGATGTAGGATGCAGAGATATGAGCTAAACCGTTTACCTTCGTGTCTGCGTTTTAGGCCGGAGCCTCAGCGTCCTCTGTGGAGGATGATTGCCACTGTCACTGACAGGGACACTTAGCTTCCAGTAACACGAGTTCCACACCAAGAAAAGTCCAACACTGTTTTATTGCCTTGAAACTGGTTGACTTTTAAAAGAACAGACAAGGTGTAGGGAAGAGTAGGTCCAGGCACAACTAATGAATTAAAGTTTCTCCTGTTCCGTTTAGTGCAAACAGGCTTGGCGCACAGTCGCTGCCACCGACCGTGAATTTGGTTACTGCCACTGACCTGGGTGAACGTTGAGGCCCCTGCCACAGGCCTTGGATGAGGCCTGCCACTGACCTGAGAAAGATGGGTCTCTGCCACAGACCATGAAGTACCTTCTTTAGAGCAAACGACCCCTGTCAGAGGAAGACATCCATCCGGACGGTCACCAGAGGCCTCCACCGGCACCAGCAAATGCTGCGCTGGCTCTACGGGGAGGTCACGTCTCCGGTCCCTTACGCCCAGGATTCAGGCACCCAATACCGGGGGCACCTTAGGAATGCTTCGCCCTCGCGGGACCCAGTCAAAGGTACTGGGCCCCAGGCCTCCTGGTATAGTACCTCACCCCAGGCTGAAGGTGCCTGGGATGGAACTCGACTCCACGCGCCCAGGCCAAGGGCGCCTGGGCACAGACGAACCGCAGCAGCCCCCAGGCTGAAGGTGCCTGGGGAATGGACCTTGTGCGCAATATGTCCGCCCCCTTTTATATCCTCTCCCAACAGGCACAGCGGGTTCCCCGCCCCGCTGTACTACTGCCACGAGAGGACAAAAAGGGCACGGCTCTAGAACGGTAGTTCAACCCTGGTCCCAGGTGACAGCGCCACCCAGGGACCGCAGGGAACATGACACCATTCATACCTCCCACACTCCAAAGTGTTCATAAATCCCTAAAATCAATGTATCTGGGCCATCTATAGCCCAGATACACCCCACTAAATTTGACACCCGCTACACACATGATTGGGTACTCTTTGCAAAGTGAAGCTTTACCTCATTTACTAAGCTCTGGAGCAACTGCACTTGCAGAGGGCAACTGCAAAAGTGCACAGTTTATTTTCCTTTAGTAAATCAACCCCATAGTGTCTGACAGTGGGAAGTCTTTGGCATCAACTTTCTTTTCTGCTCTGACAAGTCATGTGACCAAATACTGTGAGCTGCAAAGAAAACTGATGCTGGAAGACATGCAAAGATCTGTCACAATAAACCATGTTCTTTAGGATCACTTACCTTTCACCGTGCATGGCAATCAATGCAGCACCATTGAACACTTTGTATGATACACATTCTGTAGCACACAGACCAAAGGTTCGCAGTCCTCCCCTGATTACTTTCAATTGTATGTGCAATTCCTGGAGAATGGAAATTTGTCAGGTTTAGTGTCAAGGCTTCTTTACTTCTCAGAGCTCTGTGCTCAGCTGTCGGTTAATTGCCAGTACGCTTCATTCCACAGTGACTAACCTGGTCTTCATTTCCTGCTCGTCAGCTAGCCCTGCTGGCTATTTAAACTGCTTGGATCAGATCTCCTGTGCCTTCGTCTGGTCAACATATCCAGATACTCTCTGCTGTGTTTTCCTGTTAAAGACTTTTGCCTGGCTGACTTCCCTTCTAGTTCCTGACCCTGTTTATTGCCTATAGTCTGCTGATCTCTGGATTCCCGTTTCACTGGCTTGTTATGACTACCCGCTCTGGTTACCGAACCATGGCTATGTTTCGACTACGCTTGCTCTGTTTGTACTATTTTATTAAAAAGTGTGATTTTTACTGCACTTCTATCTCAGTCTGATTCATGGTTCCTGACATTTAGATCTTTTAGTCCTTGCATTTTTGTATTGAAAGCGCCTTCCCATGTATAATATAACATGTCTCTGGGTTGCTCTTTCCCCTGTTGTTTGAGGGCTTTGAGAGACTTACCGCCAGTCTCCTGTTTGTCCGTTCCACGCGCCGCTCGCTGGGGCTGAGAGGAGCCGGTGCCATCTTGAATTTCCATGGCCGCCACTGATGCAGCTTCTTTCTCCCCTTTACGAGTCATCCGGAGCTCTGAAAAGCGATGAGCCTCCGACCGCTACGTTCAGTGAGGAGAGCCTGTACCTCTGATCCAAATGTCGGTGAAAGAGAATCACAGGAGAAGGATCAGATGAGGATCGTTAGCGGGAGCTCCGTGCAAAGCGTCCGCTCAAATGCCTGTCTAGGCCACGCCCCGCCTTCCCATGTATACACTGACCATCAATGTAAGTGACATTCTTCACATTGAACATCAAAGTAAGGGACAGTCTTCCCACTGTCAACTAATGTAAGGGACGTTCTTCACAATGACCACCAATGTAAGGGATATTTTTCCCACTGACCCTCAATGTAAGAGACATTCTACCCACTGTCCACCAATGAAAGGGACATTTTTCCCACTAACCACCAATGTAAGGGACATTCTTCCTACTGACCACCAAGTAAGGAACATTTTTTCTACTGACCACCAACATAAGGGACATTCTTTCCACTGAATCTCATTGTAAGGGACATTCTACCCACTGTCCACCAGTAAAAGGGTCATTCTTCCTACTGACACCAATGCAGGGGGCATTCTTCCCACCCCCCACCAATGTATAGAAGCGGCTCTTCCAATGACCACCAATATAAGTGTGTCCTTCTTCCAATGACCACTAATCTAAAGCTGGATACACACTATACAACTTTTGTTGTTTGATTTCCTTTAGATTCACCTTCAACCAGTGTCAGCAATTGATGGGTACAGTAGCTGCGTTTGATGGCACAGTGGCGGCAATTTATAGGCACAGTGGCTGCGTTTGATGGGTGGGGTGGCTGCAATTGATGTGTTTTTTTTTTCAGTTTGTTTGCGCGCCCCCCCCCCCCCCCCAAAAAAAAAATTTTGCCCACAAGCTGCCATGGGTTCGCTGATACCTGAATTTATTTCAAGGGTTCCTCCTTATTAAAAAGATCAATAAAGGCCGCTATAGATTATTGTGAGAAAAAAAAAAAAAAAAGAGTTATGTGTTTAGGTTCTATATTCAGTTGCAGCAGATGTTTATAAATGCAAAAGTGTCCCTTTGAATTGTGTAGCTGGAGGCATCCAAGACATGAATAAAAAGCACACAAACAAGAACTAGTTTGTTTAACAATGCATTAGAGCTTTCATTTTCTTTCATATACAAGAAATCTGGTCACATCCACCAGCATTAAAATCACATTATGATCACAGCAAGATCAAGTTACAAATGTAAAAGGCATAAAAAAAAAAAAAACAAGATGCAAGTTGAAACTATAATACATAGAATATTAAAAAAATGCCTAGAAACCACATGCAAGGCAGTTAAGCAAATGTCGGGAATAGGAGACAGTTTCCTGGCTGGCTGTAGAGGGTTAGAAAAGATGGGAAGCATCATGTCATATACATGACCTGTCCTCTCCAGGCGTGTTGGGTTACAGCCTGACAATGCAGAAAACACACATGAAAACATCCCATCAACACGGGTAGCTGCAATGTGCATCCTTTAGTATTTAACAGAAAGAAACTGAGACGTTAGTCACTTAGTGACCAAAAAATAGCGAACAGATCAGAACAGACACTTTCTAATCACACAATGGAATTATTGCAATCCCATGCAAAGTTTTTTTTTTTTTTTTATCTTGAAGGTAAAAGTATTTTACATCAGGGTTAACTTTTTTTTTTTCTTTATTTTTACTTATTAAAAAACAAACAAAGGTCTTTTTTTAAAGTTCACATCCACACAAAAGTGATATTGCAGGAACTAAACACAGGAGTCTCAATCCTTCTGCTGTATTCTTCGGAATGTAAAATAAATAGAGAATCCAGCGCTGGGAGAGAAACGCCTTTTGCGGTTGTTGCGAAACGTTGGTTTGGAAATTTTGGTAGGGATATAAAAATTGGATGGTTGATTCAACACGCGGGTTTAGAGTTTGAATATCCGTTTTGGGTGGAGTGCCTTTCGAATGAAATCTTGTGCTTACTATGACTCTAAAGGTAATGTATAGTGCATTATGGTGCAGGCAAACTTCGTCTTAAAAGAGAACATCAGACAAACGTTAAAACCCAGCAATAAACACGGTATAACATTGTAAAAGGTGGCAGACTTTTGTTTTTGAGGTTAATGTTTGGCAGAAAGCCTACTATTCTATCCCAGCTCTAAAATAATCTCAGTGATAAGGGCTTTGCCATGTAGATCAGCCATTCTCAACTAGGGTACTGTAGAACACTAGGGTTCCACCAGTGGTTGCTAGGGGCTCCTTGAGCTTTGGCTGATTGACCTTCCATCTGTTGGTGCCTGCATAGTTTTGGGGCCATCACCCCTTGGCATAGTAAACGGCATAACACTAAAGATTTTTTTTTTAGCTGTCTGTAAGGATGGTATTTCGACTATCGTGGTGGGAGTTGCATTCTTCCCAATGGCCGCCAATGGAAACGGCATTTTTGCCATTGACCTCCATTGAACTGGTCTTAGTAAGGGTTCCCTGAGACCTGAAAATCAATGCAAGGAAAGGCTGATGTAGATTATGTACACAGGTAATCAATGCATGCAGAGGTCTCTCCCATGAGAATGCTGGAGTCTGTTATATAGAAATAGAGTTCTTACAGATATACGATTACCGCTAATATTTGTCCTAGTAGGAGAGCCCACCGTTAGGGCCTATTCACACTTACGTACTTGTTTGCCTTCTGATGCACCAAAAAAACAGGCGTCATTTCCCCTTCTTTTTTAATAGGCCCTCAATGAGCATCTACAGGACTTGCCTTAATTTCCCAGCACACCGCAAGGCAACACATGTATTATTGTAGTATACATTGTGGTGCGCGAAGGGACAGCCATGTTTGGAATACATATGTTGCCTTGTAAATGCACATCTGAGCAGTTACATTCGGTTAGAGGCAAACAAGCATCCCTGGGAGAAAACTGTCTGCACCCAGGGCCAGTCAGAGTAGATACATGCATACAGTGGTGGTGCCGGCCATTGACCTTTACAGGGTACAAATCTGGCAAGGCGACTGCTGGATGCAGCTTTTCACACACAGCGTGCACATGGGGCTGAAGGATCTGCAATTTTTACTGGCAGAGAAGCTAATCGCCCATCTGAATGAGACCCTTATGCCGCGTACACAAGATCGGACATTCCGACAACAAAACCGTGGATTTTTTCCCGACGGATGTTCGCTCAAACTTGTCTTGCATACACACGGTCACACAAATGTTGTCGGAAATTGCAAACGTCAAGAACGCGGTGATGTACAACACTACGACGAGCTGAGAAAAATGAAGTTCAATGATTCCGAGCATGCGTCGAATTGATTCTGAGCATGCAAAGAATTTTTGTGCGTTGAATTGTGTACACACGGTCGGAATTTCCGACAAGTTTTGTTGTCGGAAAATTTGAGAACCAGCTCTTAAATTTTTGTTGTCCGAAATTCCGACAGCAAATGTCCGATGGAGCCTACACACGGTCGGAATATCCGACCAAAAGCTCCCATCGAACATTTGTTGTCAGAAATTCCATTCGTGTGTACGCGGCATTAGGGTCCATTCACACCTGGTGCAGTGGGACTGCGTTGGGCAGTTATTCCAGTGCTGTCCCACTGCAAGGCAAGGCATTTTGTGTACCCAGTTCACACCATTGAGTTGCAGTGGTGTCTGGCAGGTGTGTGCAGAAAAAAAAGTACAGCAGGCAGTACTTTTTTTCAGTGCAGCACAATGGGAGGCAATCCACTGCTTTGCTCCATGCAGCGGTCAACTTAAAGCGGAGGTCCACCTCATTTTTTTTTTTTTTAAAGCCAGCAGCTACAAATACTGCAGCTGCTGACCTTTAAAAAATGGACACTTACCTGTCCAGCGCGCCCGCAATGTCAGCAGACGAGGCTGAGCAATCACTCGGTCCTCGGATGCTTCCGGCGCCATCCTCGGTGAGGGAATCAGGAAGTGAAGCCTTGCGGCTTCACTGCCCGGTTCCCTACTGCGCATGCGCCAGTATCGCGGCACGCCGTCAGTGGTCCCCGCTCTCTCCTGGGAACAGTGCGTTTCCCAGAAGACAGCAGCGGGGGGGGGGGGGTGACGCGAAGGGGTGGGACTCCCACGGGAGTCAGAACCCGGAAGTGGTGCAAATACCTGTTTTATACAGGTATCTGCATCCCCCTCCCCGCTGAAAGGTGCCTAATGTGACACCGGAGGGGGGGAGGGTTCCAAAATACGGAGGTCCACTTTTTGTGTGAACCTCCGCTTTAATGAAATGTCACCGTGTGACATTTCAATAAAGTTATTTTTTAAAAAAAGGGAACAGCGTGATGTGCCAAAATTGGCAGCATCGGCAATGCAGTGGTCCCACTGGACTGCACCACACACCAGCCGCTATACTGTAATACAGCAGCTGGTGTGAATTAGCACAAAGACTGCTGTTCTTCATGAAGCCTTAACAGGCGAGCCACATCGGAATAATACTTAGAGGTTTTAATAGATAAACTGCACCCTATTTGTCCAGACTACTTCAGCTCATACAGGCTGGATAGGCTTAAAGCATAAGTACTGGATAATCAGTCATTATCAGGGATTACCTTTCCCCATAAAGATCAAAGCGAATATGTGACTGTTTGCTGCAGGATAGATGGATTATGTGCTATTATCACCCTAGTAGTGTAATAAGCCTGCATCACCCTTATTGGGATATATTGGTACATGCTCTTCTATCTTGGTACAGGATTAGTGGCGCTCCCCAGTGGTACTCTCTTAAAAAGACACCTCTAATAGCATACGATCACTGTTTTCAACCTGTGTTAAAACTTTCTAATACTTTACAGTAATTCACACTTTTTTAAATTATACTGCTTAGGCACAGAAGCACAGTTGAGATAAAAAGCAAAAATACAATGTCATATATTACAAGGTCTAAATATCATGCCATAAATTAGTAGCCAGAGAAATTACAGAATGCATTAAGAAAATATTTTCATACAAGGAAAAAAAAAATATATGAAAAAAATCAGATAACTTGACTTTGCATTGAATTGTCCATAAATATATCTTTTTGGTGTTTGCATATCCTTCATGTTGAAATAAAGGGAGGTTTTAAATATATATTAAGTATTTGCAATGTGCATAGTTCAAATCTGTGATTACTAGCTGGAGTAAGCAGCTATTTATTCTTATGGAATTTCTAAAATGACAAGAGCTGTAACTGAAACATATCCGATATCACAAATATTGCCTGATTCCATTATGCTGTACTGCTAACCAGCACCTAGTGAAAGGGACCAGAGCCTAAGACCCCTTTTACACTGGGGTGGTTTGCAGGCGCTATTGCGCTACAAATAGCGCCTGCAAACCGACCTAAAACAGCGGCTGCTGTTTCTCCAGTGTGAAAGCCCCGAGGGCTATCACACTGGAGCGGTGCGCTAGAAGGACGGTAAAAAAAGTCCTGCTAGCCGCATCTTTTGAGCGGTGTGTTTACCGCTCCTCCACCGCTCCTGCTCATTGAAAGCAATGGGACACCGCTGCTATACCGCCGGCATAGCGCCTCTGCAGAGGCGCTTTGCGTTGGGTTTTAACCCTTTTTCGGCTGCTAGCGGGCGGTAAAACTGCCCCGCTAACGGCCGAATACCGCCGCAAAATTAGCGGCGCTTTACCGCCACCACCGCCCCAGTGTGTTGTCGGATTATTCGATCGTGTGTACAGAAGTCCTTTGGACAAAAATCCAAAGTATACACACGCATGCTCAGCATGCTCAGAAGCAATGCTCATCATAACACAACATTAGCAGAAGTTGCCCAAAAGGTGGCGCTAAAGAGCTGAAAAACCATGTAGTTTCATGTTTGTTGGCCGACAATTCTTTGCTGTTTGTATGCAAGACAAGTTCATTGCCAACGCCCTTCGGACAAAATTCCTATGCTTTTTCCGCACAAAATCCGATCGTGCGTACCAGGCTTTAAGCTGGCCATACAGCATACAATTTTCTTATTCAATTTCCTTTAGTTTTACCTTCAACTATGGAGTACAAGGGCCTTTCTGATTGCATACAGATTGAAAGCGTTTAGCTTTGACCTCATATTATATGGTTTTGCTAAATCTAAAGGAAAATTGTACAAGACAATTGTATAATGTTTGGCCAGCCTTAAAACCCAATTGAACATTTAGTTTAAATCAGCCAAATACATTCCAGCTGCATCATATCAAATGATGTGTCAAGTATTAAAGTTTGTATTCTTATGCCGTGTACACACGACCGTTTTCTCGTCGAGAAAAACAATTTTTTTTCCTTTTGACGAGAAAAATGATCGTCTGTGGGCATTTCTCGACGAGAAAAACGGCATTAAAAACGACGAGAAAAATTCTAATTTTTCTCGTAGTTTTTTCCGACATTTTTTCCGCGGCAGTTTTCCCATAGGGAAACACTGCCGCGGAGCCCACAGACGGTCGTTTTTCTCGACAAGAGAAAAAATGACGTGAAAAACGACCGTGTGTGGGGAACAAGCCGTTCCCTCGTTTTTAATGTCATTATTCACGGCGGTTTTTTAACCGCCGTGAATAATGATCGTGTGTACGCGGCATTAGGAGAGCAGCCACTGCCTGTATAGAAATGTCTATCCACTGCCAGCATGCTGTGTGTGGTCCCTCTGCAGAGATCTAACACATCACATTAAAGCGGAGTTCCACCCAGAAATGGATTTTCCACAGATCTGATTCCTGCCCCCCTCCGGTGCCACATTTGGCACCTTCAGGGGGAGTGGATACCTGTCAAGACCAGGTATCCACTCCCACTTCTGGGGAAAGATCGCCGCAATATTGTGCGGCGATCTACGCAATGTCCAGCCCTCCCCCCCCGCTGCCTTCTGGGAGACACACAGGTCCCAGAAGACAGCAGGGACCATTCAGAAAGCGCAGGGCCGCTCGTGCATTGCGGCTTCACTTCCTGTTTGCTTTAGTAGGGATGCCGGCGCCTGCACCCGGAGCTGATGGACGGGTTGGCTTTGGGTGCCGACATCGCGGGCTCCCTGGACAGGTAAGTGCCCTTATATTAAAGGTCAGCAGCTACAGTATTTGTAGCTGCTGACTTTTAAAAATGTTTTGACCCAGGCAGAACTCCGCTGTAAGGTCAGCCATACATGGGTCGGATTACGAAAATCTTTCGAAAAACATAACTAAGAATTTTCATTTGAATTTTGCATTATTATTGAGCAGCAGAAACAGACGATTTTCGTGCGGCCATGGAATTTGAGTGATCGGGCATTTTGGATTTTTTTTAAAAAAAACAAATTTCTAATCAATGATGGGAGAATCGTTCAAGAAATATAATGGAACAAGAAATGCGCATGAGCTGTGACCTGGAAAGAAAAAAAGATTCCCGGCCACAAAAATTATTTTCTATAGCAACATGAGGAGAAATTTAAAGGGGAGGTCCGCCAAAAATAAAATATTAAAAGCCAGCAGCTAAAGCTACAGCAGCTGCTGACTTTTAATATTAGGACACTTACCTGTCCTGGAGTCCAGCGACGTCCGCAGCAGAGGACGAGCAATCGCTCGTCACTCTGCTGCCCCCACCGCCATCCTCGGTGAGGGAACCAGGCAGTGAAGCATTGCGGCTTCACTGCCCGGTTCCCTACGGCGCATGCGCGAGTCGCGCTGCGCCGTTCTCACTGGCCCCTGTGTGTTCTGGGAGCCGAGTGTCTCCCAGAACACAACGGGTACTCTGCAGGAAGTGACGTATTACCCGCAGAGAGGACTCCCGGAAGTGGGTGAAAATACCTGTCTTAGACAGGTATCTTCACCCCCCTCCCCCCTGAAAGGTGTCAATTGTGACACCGGAGGGGGGGGGGGTTTCAGATGAGCGGAAGTTCCACTTTAGGGTGGAGCTCCGCTTTAAGGCTTCATCGGTCAAATTTTGAAATGAATGGCGGCACCATCGGATCACAAAATGCACAGATTTTCCGATTTTCAAAAGAAAATTTGTTCAAAAATCGACCCATGTATGGCTTTTGCATAAGTTGGGCTTTAGGATTCTAAACCACCCAGGTGATGTCAGATATAGTCCCTGATACCGGACTATAGGCTTTTGTTTTGATTTGAAAAAGGATCCTGTACCTCACAAAGACTAAAGCCCTGTACACACGATCGGATTTCCTATGGTTTTTAAACCAATGGATTTTTCCATCGGAAAACCGATGAAGCTGACTTCCATCAGTCTTGCCTAAACACCATCAGTCAAAAAACCGACCGTTCCAAACGCCGTGATGTAAAACACTCTGACTAGCCAAAGAAAATTAAGTTCTATGCTTCTGAGCATGCGTCAACTTGATTCTGAGCATGCGTGGGGTTTTTATCCGATGGAGTTCCCCACAGACGATAGTAATTTGCTATCGTTTTTTTTTTTCCATCGGATAAATTTAAAACATGTTCTATTTTTTAACACCGATGGAAAAAAGACTGATGGGGCCCACACACGATCGGTTTGTCCGATGAAAAAAGTCCATCGGACTGTTTTCATCTGTAAAACCGATCGCGTGTACAGGGCTTTACAGGTAAGTATTAAGCTGGCCATACACCAGTAGAATCTCGTGCAAAAAAAATAGTTTTTGAAACATTTATTCAATTCTCTAATGGTTGGTGGAGTCAAATAAATGTTCAACCCTAGCAATGAGAAACAATTGAAGGAGCAGAATGGAATTGTTTTCTCAAATTAATGGAATTCTAATGCGATTTACATTTGGAGAAAAGGTGTACATATTGGAAAAAAAACCTGCTTAATACATTCAGAATTCCATTCAAATAGCAGGTCTGGACCAAATTTTAAGGGCTTTTGAACAAAATAAGTGGATTCAATGATGGTAACAAAGAATGTTCTGACAAATGATTTTTCTATGGACATTCAAATGGAAATCTAACTGCGATGGCAAGCTTTAGGCCAGTGGTTCTCAACTCCTGTCCTCAGGACCCACTAACAGGCCAGATTTTAAGTATTACCTTGGGGAGATGCAGACTAGAATACTGCAATCCCTGAGCAGCAAATTATATCACCTGTCATGTATTTCAGTTATCTTGTCACCTCCTCCCACGCTCGTCTTCAGGACTTCTCCAGAGCCTCTCCCATCCTCTGATATGCTCTCCCCCAATCTGTCCGACTTTCTCCTACTTTGTCCACTTTCAGATGATCCCTAAAAACTCATCTCTTCAGAGAAGCCTATCTGGTCCTCACCTAACTATACATTTATTTTCTCCATCAGCACATCCCCCACAGTTATTACCTCTTAGATTGTAAGCTCTAAGGAGCAGGGCCCTCCGATTCCTACTGTATTAAAGTGTATTGTATTTGTATTGTCTACCCTTAAGTTGTAAAGCGCTGCGTAAACTGTTGGCGCTATATAAATCCTCTATAATAATAATAAAAAACCTGGCCTGTTAGTGGGTCCTGAGGACAGGCTTTGAGAACCACTGCTTTAGGAAGACATAAGGGTAAATTAAGGCAAGAATATATCTGTGCCAAATGCCAATTTCTAAAAAACAAACAAAAGAAAAGCTAATACAGTCATAGAAAGTGAATGATGTCCAGTAGCAATACCATCTTTCTGTATACCCAGAGATTTAGCTAAAAGTCAAACTTTCAACTGAGGACCCCCATATTTCAATCAGGTACCTTCCCATTCTGTCCTGTTCAGACCTTTGGGTAATAGTTTATAATAAATGCATGTAAAGCATTATTTTTCAATACTGATACACCTAGAATAGTGGATGGGTTAACTAGAAAGGGATCTGAGAGCAGAGCATACCCTATACAAGCTGTAATGTGCCCACAAACTGTCAAGGTTGGGCCCTTAAACCACATGGGCCTAGGGACAGTTCCTGATCTCAAGTGACCTTTACCCTTCCATTACATATTACACTGAACCCATAGTACTTGGACAGACACAAAATGCAACTAAAAAAGTGGTTAGTGCCTTTAAGTGCCTTCACAAATACATATTCCCCTAAAGACTGGGAATTTAGGCATTTCATGAATCAACAAGGTTACTCCTCATAAATGCCATGAAATGGACCTTCTATCATTTTTCATTTTCCACCATACAATTAATACATTTTTTATACAGTATTGTCTGCTCTTTCAAATATATACCCATCTCTGAACACTTTAATATAACATCCATGGAGCTTTGCATGGATAGAACAATTGTAAATATAATTAATGAAGTTGATATATTACATTTTGCATATGTTGTCTTTTTCATAGTTACATAAGTTATGGCTATGGATATGGCCTGGACACATTGCATAAACGTATATAAGATTTATAGAGAAACCCCACCCAAGTATTTTTCTGTGTCAAATACGGTTAGGGTCAGTCACAAAAACCCGGGCAAACAGAAGCCTAAAGGACCAAATAAGTCACCTTATTGGGTCTTTACTGCTGTACAGAACCATAGTGGAGAGACATTTTCCATGCCCAGTATGGCTGTGACAGACCAGGCACAGCTTTTCAGCTTGGTTACATTTGTCATCTGCCAAAAAGAAATCTCTACATTTTACTATAGAGAATCAAGCAGAGGGCGAATTTTACAGAAGTTACCTTTCCCGCACCCTTGGATCCTATGCCGCAGTAAAGACCTGGCATCAAAACACACCAAACTTGTAAATCCATTTTGGCAGATGTGCTTTTGTAAAGGAAAAAAAGGGGCTCTATGTGCACAAGTGATGTGCTGGATCCTTTGTGGCAAGCCCAATATACTCTGAACTATTATCGAAGCCATCTGTATTTTGTGACAATCCCTATGACACATGGGCAGTCTCATTTCATTTGGAGAAAATATTGCACATTTTTACAAGATTGCAGCATGCTCCAGGCCTGTCTGAAACCATTACACATATCCCTGTTTATATATAATTGACACAATTTATATTAAAATATACTCTAACTCTAAAGGCTACTTATTGTGAACCTACGAAGTGCTCCACTAACCGGCTTGTCAGTCTGTGCACTGTATATTGTATACGCACCTCTGATTATTCTATTCTGTAGGTAGCACTAGCCACTGATGATACAAAGCAATGCAGCAGATTGGAGGATCACATGTGACATTTGGGCAGTGCAATGATAAAGTGATGATAGACTAAGTATCAGAGAGGCTTGTCAATGCATGTAGAGGTGGACTGGACACTGAAGGGTGCAACCTGACCTCAGGAGAACTGGGGAGAATGTTGTACAGGTCATAGCAGAAAAGGCATTGAACACTTCTGGGTGCTGATAGTGCATCCTGAAACCAGACGAACAACGCAAAGACATTGTGATGCTCCCTGCGGGTGTGGTGATACCAACTAGATAGGAGAAGATTCAGTGCCTTTCATTCTAAGTGGAATATATACCCCTCTCTATGGCCAATGACCAGCCTCCCTCCCTCAACCCTACATGTAACATACATTGAAGAGGTGCTCATTCCAGTTACAATATCATAAAAGTTCACAAAATTTTGCTACTAAATACAGTACAAAGCACAGCTTTTGTATGTTGGTCTGCAGTAGCCATTGTTTTCATGTCTGTCTGTCTATCTTATTTTTTATATATATATATATATATATATATATATATATATATATATATATATATATATATTATAGTCATAGCCAAAATTGTTGGCACCCCAGAAATTTTTCCAGAAAATCAAGTATTTCTCACAGAAAAGTATTGCAGTAACAAATGTTTTGCTATACACATGTTTATTCCCTTTGTGTGTATTGGAACAAAACAAAAAAATGGAGGAAAAAAAGCAAATTGGACATAATGTCAGACAAAACTCCAAAAATGGGCTGGTCAAAATTCTTGGCACCCTTAACTTAATATTTGGTTGCACACCCGTTGGAAAAAAATAACTGAAATCAGTCACTTCCTATAACCATCAATAAGCTTCTTACACCTCTCACCCGGAATTTTGGAACACTCTTCCTTTGCAAACTGCTCCAGGTCGCTCTTATTGGAAGGGCACCTTTTCCCAACAGCAATTTTAAGATCTCTCCACAGGTGTTCAATGGGATTTAGATCTGGACTCATTGCTGGCCACTTTAGAACTCTCCAGCGCTTTGTTGCCATCCATTTCTGGGTGCTTTTTGACGTATGTTTGGGGTCATTGTCCTGCTGGAAGACCCAAGATCTCGGACGCAAACCCAGCTTTCTGACACTGGGCTCTACAGGGCGACTCAAAATCCTTTGGTAATCCTCAGATTTCATGATGCCTTGCACACATTTAAGGCACCCAGTGCCAGAGGCAGCAAAACAACCCCAAAACATCATTGAACCTCCACCATATTTCACTGTAGGTACTGTGTTCTTTTCTTTGTAGGCCTCATTCCATTTTCGGTAAACAGTAGAATAGTGTGCTTTACCAAAAAGCTCTATCTTGGTCTCATCTGTCCACAAGACGTTTTTCCAGAAGGATTTTGGCTTACTCAAGTACATTTTGGCAAACTGTAGTCTTGCTTTTTTATGTCTCTGTGTCAGCAGTGGGGTCCTCCTGGGTCTCCTGCCATAGCGTTTCATTTAAATGTCGACGGATAGTTTGCGCTGACACTGATGCTTCCTGAGCCTGCAGGACAGCTTGAATTTCTTTGGAACTTGTTTGGGGCTGCTTATCCACCATCCGGACTATCCTGCGTTGCAACCTTTCATCAATTTTTCTCTTCCGTCTGCGCCCAGAGAGATTAGCTACAGTGCCATGGGTTGCAAACTTCTTGATAATGTTGCGCACTGTGGACAAAGGCAAATCTAGATCTCTGGAGATGGACTTGTAACCTTGAGATTGTTGATATTTTTCCACAATTTTGGTTCTCAAGTCCTCAGACAGTTCTCTTCTCCTCTTTCTGTTGTCCATGCTTAGTGTGGCACACACAGACACACAATGCAAAGACTAAGTGAACTTCTCTCCTTTTTATCTGCTTTCAGGTGTGATTTTTATATTGCCCACACCTGTTACTTGCCCCAGGTGAGTTTAAAGGAGCATCACATGCTTGAAACAATCTTATTTATCCACAATTTTGAAAGGGTGCCAAGAATTTTGACCAGCCCATTTTTGGAGTTGTGTGACATTATGTCCAATTTGCTTTTTTTCCTCCCTTTTTTTGTTTTGTTCAAATTCACACAAAGGGAATAAACATGTGTATAGCAAAACATGTGTTACTGCAATACTTTTCTGTGAGAAATACTTGATTTTCTGGAAAAATTTCTGGGGTGCCAACAATTTCAGCTATGACTATATATATCTCACATACAGTGAGAGAAAAAAGTATTTGATCCCCTGCTGCTTTTGTGCGTCTGCCCACTGACAAAGAAATGATCAGTCTATAATTTTAATGGTAGGTTTATTTTAACAGTGAGAGACAGAACAACAAAAATATCCAGAAAAACGCATTTAAAAAAAGTTATAAATTGATTTGCATTTGAATGAGTGAAATAAGTATTTGATCCCCTATCAATCAGCGAGATTTCTGGCTCCCAGGTGTCTTCTCTATAGGTAACGAGCTGAGATTAGGAGCACTCTCTTAAAGGAGTCCTCCTAATCTCAGTTTGTTACCTGTATAAAAGACACCTGTCCACAGAAGCAATTCCAATCTCTCCACCATGGCCAAGACCAAAGAGCTGTCCAAGGATGTCAGCGACAAGATTTTAGACCTACACAAGGCTGGAATGGGCTACAAGACCATCACCAAGCAGCTTGGTGAGAGGGTGACAACAGTTGGTGCGATTATTCGCAAATGGAAGAAACACAAAATAACGGTCAATCTCCTTCATGGGCTCCATGCAAGATCTCACCTCGTGGAGTTTCAACGAACATGAGAAGGGCAAGGAATCAGCACAGAACTACACGGGAGAATCTCGTCAATGATCTCAAGGTAGCTGGGACCATAGTCACCAAGAAAACAATTGGTAACACATTACACCGTGAAGGACTGAAATCCTGCAGCGCCCGCAAGATCCCCCTGCTCAAGAAAGCACATGTACAGGCCTGTCTGAAGTTTGCTAATGAACATCTGAATGATTCAGAGGAGAACTGGGTGAAACTGTTGTGGTCAGATGAGACCAAAATCGAGCTCTTTGGCATCAACTCAACTCGCCGTGTTTGGAGGAGGAGGAGGAGGAATGCTGCCTATGACCCCAAGAACACCATCCCCACTATCAAACATGGAGGTGGAAACATTATGCTTTGAGGTGTTTTTCTGCTAAGGGGGCGGGACAACTTCATTGCATCAAAAGCGACAATGGACGGGGCCATGTACCATCAAATCTTGGGTGAGAACCTCTTTCCCTCAGCCTGGGCATTGAAAATGGGTCGTGGATGGGTATTTCAGGATGACAATTACCCAAAACACACGGCCAAGGCAACAAAGGAGTGGTTTAAGAAGAAGCAAATTAAGCTCCTGGAGTGGCCTAGCCAGTCTCCAGACCTTAATCCCATAGAAAATATGTTGAGGGAGCTGAAGGTTCGAGTTACCAAACATCAGCCTCGAAACCTTAATGACTTGAAGAGGATATGAAAAGAGGCGTGGGACAAAATCCCTCCTGAGATGTGTGCAAACCTGGTGGCCAGCTACAAGAAACGTCTGACCTCTGTGATTGCCAACAAAGGTTTTGCCACCAAGTACTAAGTCATGTTTTGCAAAGGGGTGAAAAAATTATTTCACTCATTGAAATGCAAATCAATTTATAACTTTTTTGAAATGCGTTTTTCTGGATATTTTTGTTGTTATTCTGTCTCTCACTGTTAAAATAAACCGACCATTAAAATTAGACAGAGCATTTCTTTGTCAGTGGGCAAATTTACAAAATCAGCAGGGGATCAAATACTTTTTTTCCTCACTGTATATATATATATATATATATATATATATATATATATATATATATATATAAATAAATATACTTGTGAGTTGAGTCACTCCCTTAGTCTCTGAGTGAACAAAGGAGATCGTATCAATGGTGGGCTCCTGTTCATCTACCTCCAAATGGATATCAATAAAGAAGGATACAAAGGATACAATCTCCAACAGCTGACAGCTTGATGAAGAGCAGGGATGCTTGAAACTGTACAGTTGCTGCAAATATATTTCATGTATGTAATTGAACTCTATTTGGAATTAAACGATATTGCATCTGGAGATTGTATCCTTCTTTTTGATTGATATAAACATATTGTATGTGGTATAAAGACATGCTTCTCACATAATTTCTATTAGGAACATCTTATTTGTCCATTAGTGCTTCATTCGAAGACTGACCTCTTATAACGTGTTTCAAGAAGGCACCTCTTCATCAGAGCCAACTCCCGTTCCAGTTGGCTTTGATGAAGAGGTGCTGCCTCGAAACATGTTGGCAGTTATATTAGAGGTCCGTCTTCCTGTGAAGCACTAATGGACAGATGAAATGTTCCTTATGGAAATGATGTGAGAAACACATCTTTATACCACTTAAAGATTGAGAGTCTTACACTATGCCAGTTTGCTCTCTGTATCGTTTACATACTTATAACTTAATCTACTTTATCACACTATCTTTAGCCAAGCTGAGAGTGCAGGCAGCAGAGGGTCAAGGTAAATTTTAAAACAAAGTGATCACATACAATGTACTAAGGCAAATAGATTAGTACAATAAATATCATATATAAAAACTTAAATTCGTAAAGTCCATATGATAAAACAGCGCTAAATAAGGATAAATGTCCAAAAACATGTAAAAAGCACTTGAGTGATGACTTTGCAACAGTCAAACTAGTAGTGGTATATCTTCTCTGGATACGATATGTAGTGCACCCTACACCAATCCCAAATCTTCACCACAAGTGAGGCACGCTC
Source organism: Rana muscosa (assembly GCA_029206835.1). NCBI lineage: Eukaryota > Metazoa > Chordata > Amphibia > Anura > Ranidae > Rana > Rana muscosa. Next base: position 272,113,655 of record CM055123.1, on the reverse strand, counting down.
CCCCTCTGGGGTACAAACTCACCACAAAGATGAAAAAGATAGGCCTTTTTTTAGTCTGTAGGTAGTCTCACTCCAACATCCGTCATCACCACCAGGGTAGTGTGGGTTAAAATCCTCAAGCAAACATATAAGGACATAAAGGCACTAATAGTGTAATATTGCTTTAATTAAGAAATCCCCAATACTAAAACCCTGTTTCAAATGCACGTACAATTCAATCACTTGTAAAACAGCACATAAAGTATAGAGTGTAATCACCGCTATCCTGTCCCAAGAGGGCACCCGTGTTGCATTCGTAACGCGGCAGTCTTTTGTTCCGGATTTGCGACAGCTGCCGTGATGTTCACTCTGTACTTCCTAGTTACAGAGACGCTGCGGTATCTGGGCCCTGACAAACGTACGCCCTCAGTTGAAGTCAATCTGTGACGAAACCGGTCAGGGCCCAGATACCGCAGCGTCTCTGTAACTAGGAAGTACAGAGTGAACATCACGGCAGCTGTCGCAAATCCGGAACAAAAGACTGCCGCGTTACGAATGCAACACGGGTGCCCTCTTGGGACAGGATAGCGGTGATTACACTCTATACTTTATGTGCTGTTTTACAAGTGATTGAATTGTACGTGCATTTGAAACAGGGTTTTAGTATTGGGGATTTCTTAATTAAAGCAATATTACACTATTAGTGCCTTTATGTCCTTATATGTTTGCTTGAAAAAAAGAAGAGAGATTCGCCCTTGGGACTTTGAGTGAGGTGAGCACTGTTAGGCCAATAAAAAAAAAAAAAAAAAAAAATCGCAAGAATAATTGCAGTGTATATTTATTCAGGTAAAAAGCAGTACATACATTAATGTCATGAACATGGGCCAATTCATACAAAATACAAGACCAATGTAAATTAGGTAAAATGATATTACGAGTATCTGACAGTAATTATGTAAACACATAGGCATCAAAAGTAACCCGACGCGTTTCGCGAGGCTTGGCTCGCTCTTCAGGGGTGGATGCACGTAGTGTACCTAAAATGAGAGTGATATAGTATAAAGCATGATATGAAGGCACAGGGGGGGGGGCCTTGAATATGGAAAACCCCATACTCACCACTGGACATTGCCAAAAGACAGCGGGGGTGAAGCTCAAACGGCGGCAGCGACTGTCTCACCAGGGAGCTGAGGAGGCGGAGCCAAACAAAGCCCCAAATCGGAGTCAAACGGAAGGAAGGCCCAGCATGGATGGAATAGGTGTAACCCCAAGAGTGTCAGTGAATCAAAGAGGAATGTTGGCTCTAAATATAAATATGTATATTAAATAATTAAAATATGGGAGTATACGAGTATATGGTAACATATGTGTCTTTGCATGTATAAAAGACATGAGCCAAGAATGGTTAGAGTATGGAGACTGAGGGGGAGAGTGAAAAAATACCAGATTGACTAGTATGATTAAGGAAAGATCAGAGAGGAAAGTAATAAGTGAAAGAGAGTGTGAATGGAATGAAATACAGGTGTGTAATGAGGACTGTGATGAGAAAACAAGTTGCATGTAAATGCTTGCAGCGAGTAATATATAAACATATAAAAGTATACCTTGGTGAAGTACGTCTAAGAGTAGTAAATTCCAAGGGAAGGACCTGCACTTGTGTGTCTGTCCTCAGTGAAAGAAAGCAAACAATGAGATCCATGCTGTGCAAACCTCCAATATATACCCCTGAAGGGGCCCGAGAGGCTCCGCCCCCAACACCATGTGCAAATGACCAGCAAACGAGTGCCTAAACCCACCAACCATCAAAAAGGCGGTGTGTGAGCCAAGACACTCCCAGGACCATCTTGATGGTAGTAATGCCTGCAGCCACAGCGATGCTGCAAAATCGCAGACATCGCGCGGCCGACGCATTAACATGGTGCCGATGTGCAAGTGGCCCCGTCCGCTCAATAAGGGCAGGCGGGGACAGCAGGGGACAAAGGTCCCCCTTGTAATGCACATCGCAGCTCCCAGGGAGAAATGAAGTAGCACCACCGTATTGGCCTAACAGTGCTCACCTCACTCAAAGTCCCAAGGGCGAATCTCTCTTCTTTTTTTCATGAAATTCAGGGATGGAGGTGTGTCACTGGTGACACCAGACCCTTCTTTTTTCTTTTTTCTCAAAGATACCCGGGTGGAAGACACCCAATAGCCCAAAACTGGTCTGCGGTCACACTCGCCAATAAAAACAAAAACATACATATATGTATGGATTTTACATTTTTATCATGCACTAGCCATTTGTTATTCCAACATATCCAATAACATCTCGCATTGGACTTTTATCCCAATCCAGCTGGTGTGGTGTTCTCTGTTGGCGGCGGTGCTACTTCATTTCTCCCTGGGAGCTGCGATGTGCATTACAAGGGGGACCTTTGTCCCCTGCTGTCCCCGCCTGCCCTTATTGAGCGGACGGGGCCACTTGCACATCGGCACCATGTTAATGCGTCGGCCGCGCGATGTCTGCGATTTTGCAGCATCGCTGTGGCTGCAGGCATTACTACCATCAAGATGGTCCTGGGAGTGTCTTGGCTCACACACCGCCTTTTTGATGGTTGGTGGGTTTAGGCACTCGTTTGCTGGTCATTTGCACATGGTGTTGGGGGCGGAGCCTCTCGGGCCCCTTCAGGGGTATATATTGGAGGTTTGCACAGCATGGATCTCATTGTTTGCTTTCTTTCACTGAGGACAGACACACAAGTGCAGGTCCTTCCCTTGGAATTTACTACTCTTAGACGTACTTCACCAAGGTATACTTTTATATGTTTATATATTACTCGCTGCAAGCATTTACATGCAACTTGTTTTCTCATCACAGTCCTCATTACACACCTGTATTTCATTCCATTCACACTCTCTTTCACTTATTACTTTCCTCTCTGATCTTTCCTTAATCATACTAGTCAATCTGGTATTTTTTCACTCTCCCCCTCAGTCTCCATACTCTAACCATTCTTGGCTCATGTCTTTTATACATGCAAAGACACATATGTTACCATATACTCGTATACTCCCATATTTTAATTATTTAATATACATATTTATATTTAGAGCCAACATTCCTCTTGGATTCACTGACACTCTTGGGGTTACACCTATTCCATCCATGCTGGGCCTTCCTTCCGTTTGACTCCGATTTGGGGCTTTGTTTGGCTCCGCCTCCTCAGCTCCCTGGTGAGACAGTCGCTGCCGCCGTTTGAGCTTCACCCCCGCTGTCTTTTGGCAATGTCCAGTGGTGAGTATGGGGTTTTCCATATTCAAGGCCCCCCCCCCCTGTGCCTTCATATCATGCTTTATACTATATCACTCTCATTTTAGGTACACTACGTGCATCCACCCCTGAAGAGCGAGCCAAGCCTCGCGAAACGCGTCGGGTTACTTTTGATGCCTATGTGTTTACATAATTACTGTCAGATACTCGTAATATCATTTTACCTAATTTACATTGGTCTTGTATTTTGTATGAATTGGCCCATGTTCATGACATTAATGTATGTACTGCTTTTTACCTGAATAAATATACACTGCAATTATTCTTGCGATTTTTTTTTTTTTATTTATTTTTTTTTTTATTGGCCTAACAGTGCTCACCTCACTCAAAGTCCCAAGGGCGAATCTCTCTTCTTTTTTTCATGAAATTCAGGGATGGAGGTGTGTCACTGGTGACACCAGACCCTTCTTTTTTCTTTTTTCTTATATGTTTGCTTGAGGATTTTAACCCACACTACCCTGGTGGTGATGACGGATGTTGGAGTGAGACTACCTACAGACTAAAAAAAGGCCTATCTTTTTCATCTTTGTGGTGAGTTTGTACCCCAGAGGGGGAGCGTGCCTCACTTGTGGTGAAGATTTGGGATTGGTGTAGGGTGCACTACATATCGTATCCAGAGAAGATATACCACTACTAGTTTGACTGTTGCAAAGTCATCACTCAAGTGCTTTTTACATGTTTTTGGACATTTATCCTTATTTAGCGCTGTTTTATCATATGGACTTTACGAATTTAAGTTTTTATATATGATATTTATTTTATTTATTCTGTTTTATATTTATGAGGTTCTCATTTTATATAAATTTAAACAGCTGCTCCTTTTATATAATTTATACCATAGTTTAATTACTCTGATATATTTATTTCCGAGCTGAGTATATCGTCTATTTTCCCATTATTTACCCATCTAAATAGGCAAATTATTGAGCCACAGGAATTGCATACCAATACATAGGCGCCGAGAAGTGCAAATTTTGGGCCTGTTTATTTGCACCTTTTCTTTAAATAGATTAGTACACCTAAAAGCTCATAGAGGCATTCTCTTCACTTTGTGATGTATCAAAACTAACACCAGAGTTGATTTAATAAAACATGAGAGTGCAAAATCTGATGTAGCTGTACATGGCAGGCAATCAGCTTGTTCATGTAAGCTTAGACAAAAAAAAAAACCTGGAAGCTGCACCAGATTTTGCACTCTCCAGTTTTAGTAAATCAACCCCAAGGCCTGGTTCACACCTATGCATTTTTTAGTGCATTTTCAGTTTTGCAGAAACACACTACAGTCCATTTAACATGGTTTCCTATGGATGTAGTTAACAGCTGTGCATTTTATGGAAAGGGCCAGGGTTTTTTTTCCTGGTTTTTGGTTCCATAGACTTCAATGGTTTAAAGATGTGTATTGAAAAAATGCAAAATGCACCTGCAATATGCAAACTGCAACCTACACAAGTGTTAATCAGGCCTTAGTCTACAATGTTCGTAGCATGCCGGACAGTGCATATCTGGCCACTAATTGTTTTTTCAGGGGTCTGTCTATTAGGATAATGCTGGAAAACCAGAAGGAACATGGCCTGGTGCCACCTGGCAGCTAGGTGCTTTTAAAGCAAGTAGGAAATTAATACCATTAATACACAACTTGTGCGGCGCCTGGACTATCTGTGTCACTTTCAGTGTCAATTTTCACAGTTACCAAGCTTTACTTTTCAGTAACTCTAGCCCTTGTTATATCTATTTTCTATCTAGATCTAACTAAATTCCTCAACTACTCTTGCTTCTAACTTGTCTTTGGAAAGTCTTCTCTTGGCAAATGCTTCCATGGTAATGTTGACAATCCTTTACTCCTCCCTACTGTTCTGTGGTTTTCACACGGCTACAAATAAAGGACATTTTTTTCCATGGGGAAGAGTAGGCAGTATTACATGAGGCTCAGATGATCAGGAACTACAGGAATCATCCATTAAATTGCTGCACATCTGAGCCTTTCAAACTAGGATCCATAGAGGGATGGCCACCATGCTGTTAAGATCCAAGAAAGTCAGTTTGGTGAGGCTGATAACACTCAACACAATGAAACGAATAAAGCAAGCACTTGCTGGCACATCTTTCTTCAGGGGCCTTGTGAGACACAACCCTGACATGGTGGCATCCTGGTATAAAGTCTTGTTTAAGGCTGGGTTCACATGGCTGCGGCTGACAGCAAGAGTCCAGTGGGACCCTGTTCTCCATTTCAGGGACGAAACAGGCTGGAATTTTTGCCTGAATTTTCGTACCAGAAACGGAGCCAAAGACGCAGAGGATTCCTGTGCAATTCGCTCCTCAGCCGCCCTGTGTGAACCCGCTCCATTGAGAGCCGGGCACACTCCCCTGTCATACGAATTGGATACGGGAAACCCACATCCAATTCGCATAAGTGTGAACCCAGTCCAAAGAAGCATTAAACATCAACTGAAATACTCCCTTGCACAAGTAAGAGTCAGTCAATTACAAAGCAGTAAGGAAATATTCTATCACTTGCTGCATGAAAACTATTGCCAAGGGTGACCTGTACCTGCTTCTTGAGCCGACTTAGATAAAAGCAAGAACAAGCTGCAGATCTACATCTATGAGAAATACAGGAACTGTAGCATAAAAACATAATGCCACATGAACACCCCCCACCCACGTCTTTCCCAATCATATCTTATTTTTGTCATAAAAAGCAGACGGCCAATAAGAAAAATATGTCAGGGTAATATACATGCCTTATTGTAAATAAATACATATTTACATTAATATACATATATAATTTCCTCCACTTGGTGAAGGTTTGTATTGGAATCTCTATACAACCATCATACTGAACATAGAAAGAGAAACATAAAACATTTTGTTATTTGGTAGCAGAGGAGAATACAAAAGCTTTCAAACCAGGAGCAAGATAAAAAAAAAATATATATTTATAATATCCCATAAGTCAGTGCAGAAACCAGACCAGCTCCTTCATTTGAAATTGGCGTAATCTGAAAAGATGTCAATAAAATCTTGTACCACTTTGTAGCAAAATTCATACTGTTCCTGCAAAAACAAGACAGAAATGGATTAGATCAGTGGTTCAAAACCAGGGGTATCCAAACACCTTGGGGATATGGGAACCTAATTGGGGTATGGGACCAGATTACTGAATAATTCCAAATACAGGGTTCTCGGTTTTATTATTTGGGCCGCAATTCCATGTTTTCATGATTGGTTTAAAAAAAAAAACAGCAAAATTTCACTGGTTGTAGACCGCTTGTGTACCGGTAGTTGTGATTTGCTTTTTACAATAAATAAATATGAATTTAATTTAGCCTTTTTTTCTTAGCTATCCATGTGTAAAATCTTTTTTTTTTAAAAAAGATAATATTATATTGGACTTTTTCGGTACCACTAAATCAATCTGAAATATACCCAAATCTAAAATTCATAACTTTGAATCATGCATCATAAACTTACAATTACATGACAAAATCACATAACACAGCTGGTAATTCTATTCAAAGATGGTTGATGACTGTTAAACATACATTATATTGCCAAAAGTATTGGGAAACCCCTCCAAATCATTGGATTCAGGTATTTCAACCACCTCCATGGCCACAAGTGTATAAAATCAAGCACCTAGGCATGTAGACGGCTTCTACAAACGTGTGAAAGAATGGCTTGCTCTCAGGAGCTCAGTGAATTCAAGCATGGTACTGTGATATGTTGCCACCTGTGCAATAAGTCCATCCTTGAAATTTCCTTGCTACTAAATATTCCACGGTCAACTGTTAGTGGTATTATAACAAAGTGGAAGCAACTGGAAACGGCAGCAACTCAGCCACAAAGTGGTAGGCAATGGAAAATTACACAGCAGGGTCAGCGCATGCTGAAGCTCACAGTGTGCAGAAGTCGCCAAATATCTGCAGAGTTAATAGCTACAGACCTCCAAACCTTGTGTGGCCTTCAGATTAGCACAACAACAGTGCGTAGAGAGCTTCATGGAATGGGTTTCCATGGCCAAGTAGCTGCATCCAAGCCTTACATCACCAAGTGCAATGCAAAGCTCTGGTTGCAGTGGTGTAAAGCACGCCGCCACTGGACTCTAGAGCAGTGGCGACATGTTCTCTGGAGTGACGAATCATGCTTCTCTGTCTGGCAATCCGATGGACCTGGGTTTGGCAGTTGCCAGGAGAATGGTACTTGCCTGACTGCATTGTGCCAAGTGTAAAGTTTGGTGGAAGGGGGTTATGGTGTGGGGTTGTTTTTCAGGGGTCGAGCTTGGCCCCTGAGTTTCAGTGAAGGAAACACTTAAGGCGTCAGCATACCAAGACATTTTGGACAATTTCATGCTTCCAACTTTGTGGGAACAGTTTGGGGATCGCCCCTTCTTGTTCCAACATGACTGCGTACCACTGCACAAAGCAAGGTCCATAAAGATATGGATGAGTGAGTTTGGGGTGGAGGAACTTGACTGGCCTGAACAGAGTCCTGACCTCAACCTGATAGAACACCTTTAGCATGAATTAGAGCGTAGACTGCGAGCCAGGCCTCCTCATCAAACATTCCCATAGACACACTCCTAAACCTTGTAGACAGCCTTCCCAGAAGAGTTGAAGCTGTTATAACGGCAAAGGGTGGGCCAAATAAATATGGAACCCTTTGGACTAAGACATTAACGTTCATGTAGCATGTAGCTCCATTATTACTTAAATTAAAGCAAAAAGGAGATATCTGGATCCGACTCCCTCTATCTGTAGCAGGGCGTTGCAATCTAATAAAAATGATATGGCTACCACAGCTACTATACCTGTTCCATAATTCCCCAGTTTGGATAGGTCAAAAGTGGTTTAAAAGAATAGAATCCCTCTTTAGGGAACTAATCTGGAAGAAGGGCCAATCCAGGATCAGTCTGCAAACTATGCAATTACCGATTAAAGGGGGGGCATGGTGGTCCCGCACCCGAGATCATATTTCTTTGGCATCTCAGCTGCAACATCTAGCGGGCTGCGGAGCCTCAGGAGGTGGGAACTCCAGCGTCAGAATGATGTTAACGGGGGCCCCACATTGCATATTAGTAGAGGTATTGGGGGCAGACTCATTTATCCATAGATACCCGACTATAATACTGGTCAGTAAAGTATGCAGGCAACGAAGGCACTAATGGGGTATAATGGGGTAACAGAATACACCCCCCTATGGAACAACAAAAACCTGGCGGAAGTAAGGGGTTTACACACACAGATCCCGGTTCTCGGTGTGTCACGAGTGATCGCGGGTGCCCGCCGGGCACTCACATTGGCTCCGGGGGCGAGCGGCGGCACGCCCCTAGTGGCCACAGGGCAAAGCGACATAACATAACATCGTTACGCCCAGCCGAGCCATGCTCCAGCAGTAAAACTGCGGCGGCTTGTCGGCAAGTGGTTAAAGGTGAAAATGCACCTTTCAACATCTGTGCGGCTTCATGCACAGATGTCTATTGAACTCGCACCCGAAATCGGCCAAAGTAGGGCAGGGACTTTGCGGCACCGCACTGATTGGAACCGTGCGATTGCCGGCAATAGGCTGCGATTTGTCATGTGCTTTGACCTGTCAAAGAGGAAGACAAATCGCTTCAATGTGAATGAGGGCTAAGTGTTTATAAAAATAGTTTTAAGAACCAAGAAGGCAAAGCTTTGCAGGTATAAGCCTTGGAAACCAGAGAAACCTGGCATTATTTTGAATGTTGCTCTCAGCTCTTCCATTAGTTATATATTTTTTTGTTTTAGGTTCCTGGATCATGTGGATGTGAAGATGTAATTGCTTCTTACCAGTGTTTGCACCATGTGTGGCCTTTGCATGCGTAAACTTTTCACAGTCTGGAAAACATCTAGTAACCCTTCGGCTTTCACCCGCTCCAGGATATTGCTCAGGGCGATAAATGTTCCCGTTCTTCCAGCACCAGCGCTAGAAAGGAATATACAATTATCTGTCAGCAAACAAACATCAAACCAACAACTTCCTACAGAGAGAGGGCAGACTAGGATTCACAAACTTCTCTGTAATACTACCTGGGGACTGCCAGGCTAAATATAGAAAAGACACGGCATGTGGAACTCCGTCCAAAACTTCTTAAAGTGAAACTTTAGTGTACTTTTAAAAACTATTATTTTATTTTTTTTGTAGAAGAGACATACTTATTAACTAGGTTTACTAAAGGCAAATAGGCTGTTCACTTTGCAAGGAAATTTTCCCCAAAGCTTAGCGAATGAGGTGAAATTTTAATTAGCAAAAAATTCTCAACCACATGCAAGGAAAATAAAACAGGAATTTTGCTTAGAAGAATATAATTAAATTATTATTATTTTACAGGATTTATATAGCACCAACAGTCAGGGCCGTCTTTAATGTTGATTGGACCCTGGGCAAATAAATTCTTGCCCCCCCCCCCCCCCATGCAATTTTGCTGTCCACCTGCTCTGAGACATACAATAAATATCACCTAGACTTAAAATCTGTTTACTGTATCAGATCAGGCAGTGATTGCCATTGGTTGCCAGAGGTTACAGCATATCAATACCACTTACTGACAGGTTGCTAGAGGTTACAGCACACATTATGGCTCACTGATTAGTTTCTAGAGGTTACAGCACGATTTCTTCTTGTTGATTGGTTGCTAGAGATTACTGTACAGTAATACTGTTTACTGATTGGTTGCTAGGGGTTACAACACATCATCTCTTCACAGCAGAGTGGCATGATATACATAGGAATGCCACCTTTATTTACATATGAATGTCGCCGGTATTTACATATGAATGCTCCTGTTATTTACATATGAATGATGGTTATTTACATGTAAACACAGGGTCTGAGGGTCTGCAGGTGAGTCATCTGTACACAACAATAGGGCAGAGCTGGGCAGCATTAGTAGCAGTACTTCACACTGAGATATCAGGACACAGTAAAGGACTAAAACTTCAGGGGACAAGGGAATTTAAACTGGCATAGTTGGCAAGTATGAGGCAGCTGCGTTGGGCCCCACAACAATGACAGGGCACAGGGCGCTTTTGCCCTGCCTTAAAGACGGCCCTGCCAACAGTTTACGCAGCACTTTACAATATAAAGGGAGACAATACAGTTATAATACAATAACATTAAAGAGGGCCCTGCTCAGAAGAGCTTACAATCTAATAGGGTGGGGCAGATGGTACAGAAGGTTGTAACTGTGGGGAATGAGCTGATGGAAGTGGTAAAAGATTAGTTGGAGACATGATAGGCTTCCCTGAAGAGATGAATTTTCAGGGATCGCCTGAAGGTAGTAAGAGTAGGGGATAGCCGGACAGGTTGAGGTAGCGGAGTTCCAGAGGATGGGAGAGGCTCTGGAGAAATCCTGGAGACGAGTATGGGAGGAGGAGACGAGAGAGCTTGAGAGTAGGAGGTCTTGAGAAGAGCGTAGAGGACGGTTTGGGATATGTTTGGAGACAAGATTGGTGATGTAGCTCGGGGCAGAGCTGTGAATTGATTTGTATGCTGCGATTAGTATTTTGAATTTAATTTTCTGGGCGATTGGGAGCCAGTGTAGGGATTGGAGGAGAGGGTTGGCAGACGTTGAGTGGTTGGTAAGGTGGATAAGTCTGGCAATGGCATTCATGATAGACTGAAGAGGAGATAGCCTATGGAGAGGTAGACCTATAAGAAGGGAGTTGCAATAGTCAAGGCGAGAGATAACGAGGGAGTGAATGATTAGCTTGGTGGTTTCATTAGCTAAAAAGGGGGAATTTTAGAGATGTTACAGAGGTGAATTCTACAAACTTTTGATAACGATTGGATTTGAGGCTGAAAAGACAAGTCAGAGTAGGGGCAGGGGGGAATAATAATAGCTTGGTTTTAGAGAGATTTAGTTTAACCGCTTGCCGACCAGCCACTGTCATTATACTGCGGCAGGTCGGCACAATCCCGCGAACCGTCATAGCTGTACTTCAGTCCCTTTAAGCGGGATAGCAGGTGCGCACGATGATCGCGGGCACGAGAGGCAGAACAGGGACATGTATGTGTAAACACTAGGGATGAGCTCCTGCGTGTTCACACACTCCACGTGCAGAGCCCGCCAGAAAGTTGGCACCGCGCTACGCTAATCACAGGCAGGGAGACATTTCCCGATCTCTGCAGCCGCGCATCGGGACAATGTCTCCCTGCCTGTCATTAGCGCAGCGCTGTGCCGACTTCCTGGCGGGCTCTGCACGTGGAGTGTGCGAACACGCCGGAGCTCATCCCTAGTAAACACACACAGCCCTGTTCTGTGAGGAGAGACAGATCGCAAGTTCCTAACAGCTAGGAACCACGATCTGTCATTTCCTCTAGGTCAGTCCCCTCCCCCCACAGTTAGAAACACACCTAGGGAACACAATTAGCCCCTTGATCGCCCCTAGTGTTAACCCCTTCCCTGCCAGTGACATTTTTGCAGTAATCGGTGCATTTTTATAGCACTAATTGTTGTATAAATGCCAATGGTCCCAAAAATGTGTCAAAAGTTTCCAATGTGTCCGCCATAATGTCGCAGTCCCGATAAAATCGCAGATCGCCGCCATTACTAGTAAAAAAAAATTCTAGACGCGATAAGTTTTGCACAAACCAATCAATATACGCTTATTGCGATTTTTATTACCAAAAATATGTAGAAGAATACATATCGGCCTAAACTGAGAAAAAATTTGCTTTTTTAAGAAAAATTTGGGGGGTATTTATTATAGCAAAATTATTGTGTTTTTTTTCAAAATTTGGCGCTCTTTTTTTGTTTATAGCGCAAAAAATAAAAATCGCAGAGATGATCAAATACCACCAAAAGAAAGCTCTATTTGTGGGAAAAAAATAACGTCAATTATGGGTACAGCGTCGCACGACCGCGCAATTGTCAGTTAACCACTTAAGCCCGGACCATTTGGCTGGCCAAAGACCAGAGCACTTTTTGCGATTCGGCACTGCGTCGCTTTAACTGACAATTGCGCGGTCGTGCGACGTGGCTCCCAAACAAAATTGACGTCCTTTTTTTCACAAATAGAGCTTATTTTTGGTGGTATTTGATCACACCTGCTGTTTTTATTTTTTACGCTATAAACAAAAATAGAGCGTCAATTTTGAAAAAAAATCAATATTTTTGACTTTTTGCTATAATAAATATCCCCCAAAAATATATATTTTTTTTTTCCTCAGTTTAGGCCGATACATATTCTTCTACATATTTTTGGTAAAAAATAAAATCACAATAAGCGTTTATTGATTGGTTTGCGCAAAAGTTATAGCGTCTACAAAATAGGGGATAGTTTTATGGCATTTTTATTAATAGTTTTTTTTTTTTTACTAGTAATGGCGGCAATCAGCGATTTTTATCGTGACTGCGACATTATGGCGGACACATCGGACACTTTTGGCGGTATTTTGGGACCATTCACATTTATACAGTGATCAGTGCTATAAAAATGCACTGGTTACTGTGTAAATGTGACTGGCAGTGAAGGGGTTAACCACTAGGGGGCTAGGAAGGGGTTAAGTGTGTCCTAGGGAGTGGCTATGAGTGACATGTCACTTATCCCTGCTCCCGATGAGAGGGAACATTCGATCAGTGACATGTCACTAGGAAGAACGGGAAGATGCTGTGTTTCCACTGACATCTCCCCGTCCTTCAGCTCCGTGACACGATTGCGGGACACCGGCGGACATAGAGTCCGCGGGTCCCGTGGGCACGGAGCTCGCGGCAGGGTCGCGCACGCGACCACACTGCGGCAAATTTAAAGGGACGTACCTGTACGCCCATTTGCCTGTCCGTGCCATTCTGTCGACGTAAAAGTGCGCGCGCTGGTCGGCACGTGGTTAAAGCGACGCAGTGCCGAATCGCAAAAAATGCTCTGGTCATTGAGCAGCCAATTCTTCCGGGGCTGAAGTAGTTAAGGAAGTGGTACGACATCCATGCTGATATGTCAATTAGTAAGTTAGTAATGCGACAGGAGACTGAAGAAGTGAGGTGAGGAGTAGACAGATAGATTTGGGTGTCATTGGCCTTTAGATGGTATTGGAAGCCGTGGGCAGTTATCAAGTGACCAAGGGAGGAGGTGTAGATAGAGAAGAGAAGGGGTCCAAGAACAGAGCCTTGGGGGACCCCCACAGAAAGGGGCAATGGAGAGGAGGAGACAGAGTTGTAGGTAACACTGAAGGAGCTCTGTGATAGGTAGGCAGAGAACCAGGATAGAGCAGAACCTTGGAGGCCAAGGGAATGGAGTTTATTGAGAAGGAGCGGGTGGTCAACAATAATAAGGCTGCAGAGAGGTCAAGTAGTAGGAGTATGGAATAGTGGCCATTGTTATTTTTAAATTACTATTATTATAAAGGATTTATATAGCGCCAACAGTTTGTGCAGCACTTTACAATATAAAGGGGGACAATACAGCAACAATACAATTCAATACAAGTAGGTTAGGAGGGTTAATGAATGTTTTTGTGCCCTGAGTTAAAGTGGTTCTAAAGGCTCAAGTTTATTTTAAAGTTTTGTATTCTATACATTAAGGTAAAAAACCTTCTAGGTGCAGCTCCTCCCATCCCTGACCCCCCTTAAACTTACCTGAGCCCCATCTCGATCCAGCAATGTGCATGAAAGCAGCGGCTCTCCTGGGTCTCTCTCTCCTCACTGGCTCACACAGCAGCAGGAGCCAATGGCTCCTGCTGCTGTCAATCACAACCAGTGAGTCAATGAGGAGAGAGCAGGGGGGGCTGAGCCACGCTCTATTTGTGAATGGACACACAGAGCATGGCTCAGGAGCGAGCCTGCTCGAGTTCCTCCATAGGTTTGCTATTGGGGGCACTCAGCAGGGGGGGGGAGCCAGGAGCATTAGCGGGGGACCCAAAAAGAAGAGGATTGAGGCTACTCTGTGCAAAGCCATTTTTTTTAATTTAGAATAATTTTAAGTGTTAATACTAATAACCGAAAAGGGTTTGTAAGAAATATAAAGAGGACTCTCGATTACATGCCATACATTTTAGTTTAGGCATAATATAAATATCCAAGTTCTTCTTCCCTTTGTGGAATTCTGTCCCTAGGAATTCCCTTCTTAGACAGCTGTCACCGGAACAGGTGTCCTTATTGGAAGATTGCCTCCCATCTCTTGTTATGGTGACCACTCTAGAGTGTTGGATGTCCCATCACGTTCTGTCTCGATGGTAATAGTCACCAGGACAAACATTGAGGGTGAATGTAACTAGTAATGACTTGGACAGCAATAAAAACTAAACATAGAAAAGAGTCAGCACATGGTTACACCAATTCCCAAGCCATCGTTGGGCTAGGATCAAGAGACACGACCTCAGCTATACAGAACGGGATATACATCGGGGTGGGGTGGTTGGCTTTGTCTCACCTGCAGTGCACAATGATGGGATGGTTCCCCGTCTGCTGTTGTTGTTTCTGGACGGCTGCGATCAGGTCGATCATTCCCTTCCCTTCTGCGGGAATTCCTATTTCTGGCCACCCATGGAAGTGGAACTGGCGGACCAGGCGCGTCTGCTTCTCCTATAAAACATTGGCTTGTGTCAGTTATACAGGAGCAATATGAGTCCTTCCGTTTCATGTTGCTATTCAAACCAAACTCACCTTCAGGCGTTGTGCGCTAATGTTTTATTTTACCTTTTTTCTCTACTCTGTTTTGCTTTTCACACACACAAATTAATGAAATAATAAATAGCTGAACTGCCTCTAACTGGATTTCTCTGGTAAAGACAATTTTTTCTTTTACTTAGTATATATATATATATATATATATATATATATATATATATATATATATATATATATATATCCATTAAACTCCAGGGAATAAAATGGCCACACTCTGATAACATCACTTCCACAAAAAACTTAACTGATCCAGTCCAGCACACCCTAACTTCTCTTGATGAAGGCCACCCAATCCAGCACACCCCATGGCCGCTTTCACACTGGGACGGGGAGGTGCCCCGACGGTATGGCGGCACTATTTTTAGCGCCGCTATACCGTCGTATTTGTCGTGATTTGTGGCCGCTAGCGGGGTGATTTTAACCCCTGCTAGCGCCCGAAAAAGGGTTAAAACCGCGTTGTCCCATCGATTTCAATGGGAAGGAGCAGTAAAGGAGCGGTATACACACCGCTCCTTCACTGCTCCAAAGATGCTGCTTGCAGGAGATTTTTTTTTCCTCCCACCAGCGCATCGCCTCAGTGTGAAAGCCCTCGGGCTTTCACATTGAGAATGCTGGGGCAGGATTATTTCAGGCGTTACTTATGCGCTATTTTTAGTGCTAAAACGCCTGAAATATGCCTCAGTGTGAAAGGGGCCTAACCTCCCTTGCTTTAGGCCACCCTAACTAATAATGAAGGTCACCCAATCCAGCACACCCTAACTTCTCTTGCTGAAGGCCACCCTAAATAAGGCATTGGTTAGGGTGGACTTCAGCAGGGGACGTTAGGGTGTGCTGGATTGGATAGAGAAGTGACTGGCTACCGGGCTACCAGCACCTAAGCACGCAGAAGCAGAGGAAAACTGATGGATTGGAGCAGGAGCAGGGACAGATTCCTCTTTCCTATAATGTATATCCCCTCAGTTGCATCAGACTCTCATCGATTCTATAGGCCAGCTCTCCGGGCACCATATCTGATACACTCAGGAGCCTTTTCCATAGAACTTTTTGGCCAGGTCTTTCCTCAACCCTTCCAATTTGATAAGGCTTTGGACTGGCATGCTTAATGTTATAACACATGTGCAAAGCCAATTTCTACACACATACTAGGGCTAGTTTAGACAGGAGCCAATTAACCTACCAAGACAACGTCTTTGAAGTGTGGATGCAAACCAGAGTACCCAGAGGAAACCCGTGCAAGCACGGGGAGAACATGCAAACTCAACGCAGATGATCTACTGGCCAGGATTCAAACCATGGACCCCAGTTGCAAGGCATAAGTTCTAACCAGTAAAGCACTGTGCTGCCCCTTGTTTGTTGTGGTTAGTTCTAAATAATATATATGTAGCGGGGTGTCACTTTAAAGGAGCCTAAAAGACTACTTTACACAGAGTACAGCGGGACACCCACAGTGCATTGCCCGGCGCAAAGTCTGCTGGGGAAGGCCTATTTAAGGAGGAGTGGAGCAACATGCGGGTCTCTTTGGACGTCGCCCAACTAGCAAGTGGAGCCTGCGCTGGGTCTGTCATTGGACTGGGTCTGAAAGTTGGGCCTTGTGATCCAAAGAGCCTTCCGGCCTTCACAGAAGAACCCAAGAGTCACCTCGTCCATCATCCTGCCAAGGACTTTTGGGAGGATCGGAGACTACTGGAGTCGCGAGACTGTGTACAGGAGCCCAGTTACGGAAGTCGGTTGTACGGACTGGTCCGGTCGGGTGAGAGAGCACTTGCTCAAGGATTATTTCACTAATCTTTAGGCTCAGTGTCCCCCGTTCAGGGACCACAGTTTACCGGAGTGTTACATTGCACGTAAGAGGGACCGTGTTTTGTGCAGCAATAGTTGAATCCTTTATTACATATCGAGTAAATGACTGTTCTTTTACCTGTGGATTACAAATACCCTTTTTAAGTGCACCACCATTGCTAGCGAAGATCCCTCCCAACGGAGCACCGTATCTGCAATAGTCAGGCCTGACTTTAAAGTAATTAGACACTGTTTGGGCGCCATCTTTGCCCACGAGGGGGAAGCTCGCGAGCGTAGTTGATTGACATTGAGTGTGTGTAATACTATTAGAACTTATTGCTTGTTTATATGCTTAACAGTTAACATTACAGGGCTCTGCATAGGCATATGTATTATTGTCTAACTTTATGCTTTATACTCAGTAAAACTTACTTGTGGTTAAGCAAATACGCTGTGTGGTTATATGTTTATTGCGGTATTGTGATCCCCTTAGCTAACGGGTTTCACAATCCCATATTTATTGCCATCTGTGCCAAGGGAGGTTAGAGCCAGTTACTGGGGGTTGACAGCAGTGTGTACAGGCCCAAAAATCTATATCAGCAGCCCTCTTAACTGGGGGTATTGCTACATATATATTATGATGGAAAAAAGGGCGTAGGTGCAGGACTTTAAATGAAGTACGCAGTGGGTCAAAAAGTTCTGCATAACATTTTGACCCACAGCGTACTTAATTTAAAGTCCCGCACCTATGCCCTTTTTTCTTTTACAATTACAGGAATGGAGGTTGATGACTACGTTATCACCTCATTTAAAGTCCCACAAACCCCCTTTTCTGACTAGATATATATTAGGATGTACACACTAATGAATGAGAAGAGTGATTCATCCCTCCACCACCAAGACTGTTTTTTTCATATGGGACTGTCTGTGATTTCGATCAAAGAGAAGCAGTCTGAAGGCAATAACACAAAAGTTTTATATACATAGCAAAAATAAAATAAACATCATCAGCTTAACAACTTAAAAAAAAAATATATATATATATCATTGATCCCAAACTATTATGAATTCTCTTTATATTTCATTATTTCTTTACCTGATTACTGCTCACTAGGAAGTCTCTGACACTTATCGTGTCCAGTAATCGATCACCCTTGATATCTATAGTGATCTCTCCATATGTGATGGAACCTTCGGATGGCCAGTACGGACAGCATTTCTCCTGTGAAGGAAAAATGAAGACATTAAAACACACATCTCACTAAGCGTTGTTACACAAGACCATTTACAGTAGACGTAAACTCTAACTAGATTACAACGTACATTGCATGCACTCCAGCTTGTAGTAAGAGAGCATGTGACAGGGTGACAATGCAGGACAGAAACTTGGAGACGGGGACAGAGTGTTGTCACCCTATAACCGGAAGTGTCTGAATAAGGATCTTCATGGCAGCGGGGAGGAGTCCCCGCTGTCAGACTACAATAACACAGCGGGAGGGTTCCTCCATCCACCTTACTTGTGTGGTTAGGAGAATCCATTCAGTTTTTTCAATCAGTCCACTGGTTGGCATGATCCATGTATGGCCAGCTTAACACTGAATAAAAGTGACCTTCACCACAGTCCCACTGTCTTCCTCCCCACTGGTTCCAGCTGTGATGACCAGTCCCAGAGAGCATTTCTTCTTGCTGGTCTCTGACCAGTCTTGTTGTCTCTCTCACTGATGCCATCATGTACATTGAGTACCAATGGCTACTGCTGGTCCTGCAAGGTACTTGATGACATAGGAGTACCCACCCACATTCTACAGCAGGATCAAAGAGGACCAAAGCTCCAGCATGCTTGGTGACCATGGAGCAAGTTAAGCTTTCCACGGCCACCCCCTGGACCTAAAAAGCCCTAAAGGAGAAAAAGTAGTATGATTAAAGCTTGTTTGGCCCCACTTCTCCTGTAGGTCACAGGTGTGCACTTAGGTCTGCACTCCTGCGACCTGTATTTAGCCAACAGAGGGCTAAAGTCTGCTGTTGGCTGATGTCACATAGCCGGTCCAGGCTCTGGATCAAACCCCGACTTTAATAATAGGATCCCCCCCAGATGGACCAACAGCTGGCTAAGCCTCTCAGCGAGTCACTGGGAGACTGAGCCAGCCGCTTCCGCCCCCTCCACCCCTGGGCGCTCCAGTGAGCACTAGAGGGGCAGAGCAGAGAGCCGGTGAATGACAGTCACGGATTCTCTTCTCACTCAATATTGAGAACTGAGCGATCGGCGGTCTTTGATCACTCAGTTCTCGGTGTAGTGGTGGTGGTGGGGGGGGGGGGACAGACGCAGCATCGGATCAATGCTGAATCCAATGACAGTTTTTTTTTTTTTATATTCCCGAACGTCTCTTTTAAAGAGCTTGTAAACCTCCATGGGGAAGTTGTACCTATAGATAAGCCTAGAATAAGGCTTTATTATAGGTACTGTAAAAATATCTCCTAAACGTGCGCCGTTCAGGAGATTTTTACTGTTTACTGTGCCGATTATGTAATCAGTGCATGTGCTATGAAGGAACGGCTGCCCGTGCCGTTTCTTCACGCGAGTGTGCCGTGACCGGCGGCTTTCACGTGCATGCATGAAAATTGAGGGATAGGTGCTGAGGATGGTCTATAGAGTAAAAATTCCCGCATCCCATTGGCTAAATGTACGGGAAAAGGGGGTTCCTCTTAGGGGACTTTAGAGGGAATTTTTGCTCTTGTAGTGAATACGTAGTACACAAATGGAAAGTACAAGGTTACTTTTTCTTTCTCGTACATCACGGGACACAGAGCGGCATAGTCATTACTATGTGGGTTATATAGTTTACCTTCAGGTGCTGGCACTGGCAACTTCCAAACCGGAAGTACCCTCCCCTATATAAGCCCCTCCCATCCGGGAGCACCTCAGTTTTTTGCCAGTGTCTAAGGTGTTGGCCAAGAAGTAACATGTGTTTTTCACTGAGCTTGCGTACAGGTTCTTTTGGGCCTCAGTAAGCTATTCCGGATCCGACCAAAAAAGCTTCATAGCTAAACGGTCGGTACCCGGGCCTTGCAGAGAAGAGCAAGGTTTTGCCTGTAATGCTTCTCTTAGGAGAGCTGGACCCTGGGATCCAGAGCTCTGGTCATACCCACGACCAAGATGTTTTCTGTGCAGGGTGCTATACAGGTCCAGGGGAGTGGAATCCTTGGGAACCCGGTCCCTGAAGGTTTAATTACAATGCCTGCCGTGATAGGTGAAGTTTGGGCTTCTGTGGACCAAACAGAGTCCTGCGGCGGGGAAAAGGTAAGTGGGGGCCCCTCAGGAACTTGGTTCTATTGAGGGGACCCCCAAGCCTAATATGTCTTTCTGCCTGTTACCTAACGGTATTCCCGCTAAATATCTGTGCATGCCTGTAACTACTAAAAAATAGGATTTTTATAACAGCTTACCTGTAAAATCCTTTTCTTGGAGTACATCACGGGACACAGAGCGACATAGTCATTACTAATGGGTTATATAGATACCGTCAGGTGCTGGCACTGGCAACTTCCAAAACCGGAAGTACCCTCCCCTATATAAGCCCCTCCCATCCGGGAGCACCTCAGTTTTGTAGCAAAGCAATAAGTGTCCCCAAAGAGGGGCGGGAGCTCTGTGTCCCGTGATGTACTCCAAGAAAAGGATTTTACAGGTAAGCTGTTATAAAAATCCTATTTTCTTTCTCGTACATCACGGGACACAGAGCGACATAGTCATTACTAATGGGATGTCCTAAAGCAATGCCAAATGAGGGGGGGGATACACCATATATAAGTTGAGCGCTATCAGACATGAGGATCTTTTGCGGCCTGCAACACACTGCGCCCAAAGGCGACATCCTCCTGACTTCTAACGTCCACCTGGTAGAACCTAGTAAACGTGTGAACTGAAGACCATGTTGCGGCCTTACAGATTTGAGCCAGGGAGGCCTGGTGATGCACTGCCCATGAAGTTCCAACTGCTCTCGTGGAGTGCGCTCTAACTTTGAACGGAGGCGGTCTCCTTCTCAAGCCATAGGCTTGTATTATGACCTGTCGAATCCACCTGGCTAAAGTAGATTTTGACGCTGCCTGACCCTTTCTGGGGCCTTCCGGCAGAACAAACAAAGTATCCGTTCTGCGAATCTGAGCAGTGGCTTTTAGATAAGCTTTAACTGCTCTTACTACATCCAAAGAATGCAATAACTTTTCCTCTACCGAAGTAGGTTTGGGGAAAAAAGAAGGAAGAACCACATCTTGGTTCAAATGAAACCTCAATACCACCTTAGGAAGAAAGGCTGGCTGAGGACGTAATACTACTCTGTCCTTATGGATAACCAGATATGGCTCTTTACAGGACATAGCTGCTAATTCCGACACTCTTTTAGCCGAACAAATGGCTACTAGAAAAATCAATTTCCTGGTGAGAAGCACCAAGGAAATATGCTGTAATGGTTCAAATGGTTGTTTCTGTAAAACCGACAGAACCAAGTTTAGATCCCATGGACATATGGGAATATTAACCGGAGGACTAATACGCATCACTCCTTGTATAAAGGCTTTGACTAGTGAATGCGAAGCCAAGGGCCTTTGAAAAAATATTGACAAGGCCGAAATCTGACCCTTGATAGTACTCAAGGCAAGCTTCCTATCTACAGCCCATTGTAGGAAGTCCAGAATCCTACCTATTACGTATTTACGTGGATGCCATTTCTTGGCCTCACACCAGGCGATGTACGCCTTCCAGATTCTATAGTAGATCTGCCTGGATACCGGCTTCCTGGCATTGATCATGGTAGATACCACAGCATTAGAGAGCCCTCTCTTTTTTAGAATGTGGGCTTCAATAGCCAGGCCGTCAAACCTAGGGCTGGTAAGGAAGGGTGGTATATCGGTCCTTGCGAAAGCAGGTCCGGACGATGTGGGAGGGTCCAAGGACTCCCCACACACATTTTTACAATCTCCGCGTACCATGCTCTTCGGGGCCATGCTGGAGCCACCAGAATCACTGGTTTCTTTTCTACCCTGATTCTGCGGAGTAATCGAGGTAACAATTGTGGCGGTGGGAATGCATATATCAGCTTGAACTGATCCCAAGGGAACACTAGGGCATCCGAGCCGCAAGCTAGGGGATCCCTTGTCCAAGAGACAAACCTGTCCACTTTTGTGTTGAATCTGGATGCTAGCAGATCTACATCCGGTGTTCCCCACCGCTGACATATTGTCCGGAAAACCTCGGGATGAAGGGACCATTCCCCTGGGCATAATTGTTGGCGACTTAGAAAGTCCGCCTTCCAATTCTCCACTCCTGGAATGAATACCGCAGATATGGCTGGGACATATCTTTCTGCCCATCTCAGGATGTAATTTACTTCCCTTTGGGCTGCACGACTCCTGGTGCCCCCCTGACGATTGATATATGCCACTGCTGTGGCATTGTCTGATTGAATTCTGACAGGGGACCCTTGGAGTTTGGATGTCCATGCTACTAGGGCATACCGAGCTGCTCGTATCTCTAAGAGATTGATGGGCAGGGCCTTTTCCGCATCCGACCATCTGCCCTGGAGAGACCATTGCTCCAGTACTGCTCCCCAGCCAATAAGGCTGGCATCTGTAGTGACCACCTTCCAGGAAATCGGACTGAAGGATTTCCCTCTTTCCAGATTCTGGGGAACCAACCACCAGCGGAGGCTCTTGCGAACGGAAGGGGACAAGGACATTGGTAAGTCCAGAGCCTGAACTTTTTTGTTCCAGGCTGACAGTATGGCCCTTTGCAACTTCCTTGAATGGAATTGACCGTAGGGTACTGCTTCGAATGATGCCACCATTTTCCCCAGCAGCCTCATGCACAGGCGTATGGATGGCTGTCTTTTTGAACCCACTAAGTGGATCAAATCTCTCAAAGACGACCCCTTTTCTTGAGGCAAGAAAATTTTTCTCTGGTCTGAATCCAGCCTTAGCCCCAAGTATTCCAGACTTTTGACTGGTTTTAGGGCTGACTTGTCTCGGTTGATAATCCAACCGTGATATTCCAGATACTTGATTGTCTCGTGAACAACCACTTCTAGTTTTTCCACTGAGTGGTCTATCAGCAACAAGTCGTCTAGATATGCCATTATCGTTACACCTAGTGTTCTTAGATTGGCCAATAATGGGGCCAGAATTTTTGTGAACACTCTTGGTGCTGTGGCCAGACCGAAGGGTAAGGCTCTGAACTGAAAATGGCGCCCTTCTACCGCAAAGCGTAGAAATTTTTGGTGGGCTGGAAAGATGGGAATGTGCAAATAAGCATCTTTGATGTCGATCGAGGCTAACCATTCCTCCCCTTGTAGGGCAGTGGCTACCGATCGGATCGACTCCATCCGGAAAGTCCTGATATGTAGGAATTTGTTTAGCCCTTTTAGATTTAATATGGGCCTCACGTCCCCGTTTGGCTTCGGGACTGTAAAGAGGTTTGAGTAAAACCCGAACCCCCATTCTTCCAGGGGAACCTCTATAATTACTGCTTGGAGCAATAATTGTTCTAGTGCCAACAGGAGGGATCCTCTCTTCTGGGGATCCCTTGGCACGTTTGACCTTATAAAGCGGGAAGGAGGGGAGTTTTTTAACTCCAATTTGTATCCCAGATTTACTGCGGAGAGCACCCATCTGTCTCGGATCGTGTCCCGCCAGGTCTCTGTGAACAACTGAAGTCTTCCCCCCACCCGATTGGGTGGGGGCAACCCTTCATGCATTTGACTTTGGGGGAGGTTTTGTACCTCTCCTGCTCCAGGGCTTCTTGTTACCCTGCAATTGTCCCTGATTTTTACCTCCGGGATTTGACCGAGGAGGCCGTCGGAACTGTTTCACAGCCGATGTCCTAGGGACTGGAGAAGCAGGCCTCTTAAAAGAGGGACCTCTAACTCTATTTTTAACCGGCAAAAGTGTACTTTTACCGCTGGAAATTCTCTGGATATATTTGTCCAGGTCTTCCCCGAATAAGCGTTCACCATGAAATGGGAAGCTGACCAGCAATTTTTTACAGGGAGCTTCAGCAGACCAGTTTTTGAGCCATAGAAGCCTGCGCATATGTACCACAGACAGCGTAAGGCGGGAGGCCTGATGGATTGAATCCTTTATAGCGTCCACCGCAAAGCATAAGGCTCTAGGTAGATCAGCTAGGGCAAGAGCCTGCTGATCTGGCAAGTCCCTTAAGACCTGTTTCAACTGATCCTTCACTGCTTGGCAGACCCCAATAGCTGCCACTGCTGGTTGTGTCACCAATCCTGCTGTAGAGAAAGCAGATTTTAATAAGGACTCCAATTTTTTATCTATTGGGTCCTTGAACATTTGGACATTATCCACCGGACATGTCAGTGATTTATTCACACAAGAGATGGCTGCGTCCACTGTAGGGACCCTCCATTTTCTGATGAACTTATCCTCCATGGGATAGACCACCGAAAATCTCTTGGGGGGAGTAAATATTTTGTCAGGATGCTCCCAATCCTGGTAAATGAGCCCTTCCAGTAAAGGATGGATCGGAAAGGAACAAACAGTCTGGGGAGCTTTTAGCGACCCCAACGAGGAGACAGAAGTGGATGATGGCTCCGCAAGTGGCATTTTAAATGCTGATCGGACCATATTAGTCAGGGACTGAACCCATAACCTTTCAGCATGTGATGCTGAGAACGGCTCTTCCACTGTTGATTCCTCTACAACCGAATCAACCTCATCCTGATCCCCTTCAGGTAGGTCGATCCCTGTATGGGACTGTTGCTCTGTTAACAGGCACTCTGAGGGAGGAGACGGAGATCGGGCGCTTTTCTCCTGTGACAGGGAAGCCGCGATCAATGCTGACAATCTCTCTTCCAGCCCTCCCAGAGCTGAGGAAAAAACCTCCTCTGTTACATACACAGGAGCAGGTGAACTGAGGACAGCCACAGTACCAGGTACTCCTGAGGGTGCTCTACGGTCACTAACCTCTGATTCTTCAGGGGAGACTGGTGCAGCCAAAGCATGCCCAAGATCCTCAGAGCCCGATGGAGACCCCCTATTCCTCCTGGAATTTCTAGTCCCGGAGTTTTTAGACGGCATATTCCTAAGCCACAAAGCTGAGGTATTCCAGCCGAAATACACCAGTTACTGACAATAGTCTAGCATAAATGCTGCTATAAGAAACAGTTGGTGTCTACTAATGTGCCTTTCTAGGGGATGCCTGTATCAACCGCTTGCTGTATGCCTTCTTTAAATGTTGCCAGCTCTGTCTCTGTACTTCATAGCCAGCTCACCACACAAAATTGTGGTTTTAACATGCTGGGACGCCCGCACATGCGCAGAAGCGCTGCGGCGCGCACAGAGCGTCATCCCCAGGCTCCGCCCCCTTTCCCGGCTCACCTCTATATATAGAGGCGCGTGCACGCGCACGCGCGCGGCCACGTGCGCCTTCGGCGCTAATTTTGAAAATGGAAACCAGGGACAAGAGCCAGGGCCCCTTTGCCGCAGGCCGGGGGATGGACGAGCATTGCAACATGGCAGAGGAAGCAGTTTCCCATAAGAGAACTCACCATCTGCCTGGACTCGCTCTGATGAGAAGAAACTAGTCCACATGACAAGAAACGTTCCACAGCAGCCTCTAGTGGACAAACACAGGTACCGCAGTCTAATATATTAAATATATATATATATATAAAAAAATATTTTATTTTTTTTCTTGACCACCATTAAAAATTATTACATTTTTTTAGCAGTTACAGGCATCACAGATATTAGCGGGAATACCATTAGGTAACAGACAGAAAGACAAATTAGGCTTGGGGGTCCCCCAATAGAACCAAGTTCCTGGGGGCCCCCACTTACCTGTTCCCCGCCGCAGGACTTTGTTTGGTCCACAAAAGCCCAAACTTCACCTATCACGGCAGGCATTGTAATCAAACCTTCAGGGACCGGGTTCCCAAGGATTCCACTCCCCTGGACCTGTATAGCACCCTGCACAGAAAACATCTTGGTCGTGGGTATGACCAGAGCTCTGGATCCCAGGGTCCAGCTCTCCTAAGAGAAGCATTACAGGCAAAACCTTGCTCTTCTTTGCAAGGCCCGGGTACCGACCGTTTAGCTATGAAGCTTTTTTGGTCGGATCCGGAATAGCTTACTGAGGCCCAAAAGAACCTGTACGCAAGCTCAGTGAAAAACACATGTTTCTTCTTGGCCAACACCTTAGACACTGGCAAAAAACTGAGGTGCTCCCGGATGGGAGGGGCTTATATAGGGGAGGGTACTTCCGGTTTTGGAAGTTGCCAGTGCCAGCACCTGACGGTATCTATATAACCCATTAGTAATGACTATGTCGCTCTGTGTCCCGTGATGTACGAGAAAGAAAATGTAATAATTTTAATAGTGGTCAAGAAAAAAAAAAAATATATAGACTGCGGTACCTGTGTTAATCCACTAGAGGCCGCTGTGAAACGTTTCTTGTCATGTGGACTTTTTTCTTTTCATCAGAGCAAGTCCAGGCAGATGGTGAGTTCTCTTGTGGGAAACTGCTTCCTCTGCCATGTTGCAATGTTCATCCATCCCCCGGCCTGCGGCAAACATGGCCCTGTCTCCTAGTTTCCCTTTTCAAAAAAGAGCGCCGAAGGCGCACGTGCCCGCGCGCGTGCGCGTGCACGCGCCTCTCTATATAGAGGCGAGTAGAAAAGGGGGCGGAGCTTGGTGGATGACGCTCTGTGCGCGCCGCAGCGCTTCTGCGCATGTGCGGGCGTCCCAGCATGTTAAAAGGCACAATTATGTGTTGTGAGCTGGCTATGGTGCAGAAACAGAGCTGACAACATTTAAAGAAAGGCATACAGCAAGCGGTTGATGCAGGCATCCCCATAGAAAGGCACATTAGTAGACACCAACTGTTTATATAGCAGCATTTGTGCTAGACTATTGTCAGTAAGTGGTGTATTTCGGCTGGAATACCTCAGCTTTGGGCTTAGGAATATGCCGTCTAAAAACTCTGGGACTAAGAATCCCAGGAAGCATAGGGGGTCTCCATCGGGCTCTGAGGATCTTGGGCATGCTTCGGCTGCACCAATCTCCCCTGAAAAATCAGAGGTTAGTGACTGTAGAGCACCCTCAGGAGTACCTGGTACTGTGGCTGTCCTCAGTTCACCTGCTCCTGTGTATATAACAGAGGAGGTTTTTTCCTCAGCTCTGGGAGGACTGGAAGAGAGATCGACAACATTGATCGCTGCTTCCCTGTCAAGAGGGAAAGCGCGCCCAATCTCCGTCTCCTCCCTCAGAGTACCTGTTAGCGGAGCAACAGTCCCATACAGGGATCGACCTACCTGAAGGGGATCAGGACGAGGTTGATTCTGTTGTAGAGGAATCAACAGTGGAGGAACCTTTCTCAGCATCTCAAGCTGAAAGATTATGGGTTCAGTCCCTGACTAACATGGTCCGATCAGCATTTAAAATGCCTCTTGCGGAGCCATCATCCACTTCTGTCGCCTCGTTGGGGTCGCTAAAAGCCCCCCAGACTGTTTGTTCCTTTCCAATCCATCCTTTACTGGAAGGGCTCATTTACCAGGATTGGGAACATCCTGATAAAATATTTACTCCTCCCAAGAGATTTCAGGTGGTCTATCCCATGGAGGATAAGTTCATCAAAAAATGGAAGGTCCCTACAGTGGACGCAGCCATCTCTTGTGTGAATAAATCACTGACATGTCCAGTAGATAATGTCCAAATGTTCAAGGACCCAATAGATAAAAAATTGGAGTCCTTATTAAAATCTGCTTTTGCTACAGCAGGCTTGGTGACACAACCAGCAGTGGCAGCTATTGGGGTCTGCCAAGCAGTGAAGGATCAGTTGAAACAGGTCTTAAAGGGACTTGCCAGATCAGCAGGCTCTTGCCCTAGCTGATCTACCTAGAGCCTTATGCTTTGCGGTTGACGCTATAAAGGATTCAATCCATCAGGCCTCCCGCCTTACGCTGTCTGTAGTACATATGCGCAGGCTTCTATGGCTCAAAAACTGGTCTGCTGAAGCTCCCTGTAAAAAATTGCTGGTCAGCTTCCCATTTCATGGTGAACGCTTATTCGGGGAAGACCTGGACAAATATATCCAGAAAATTTCCAGCGGTAAAAGTACACTCTTGCCGGTTAAAAACAGAGTTAGAGGTCCCTCTTTTAAGAGGCCTGCTTCTCCAGTCCCTAGGACATCGGCTGTGAAACAGTTCCGACGGCCTCCTCGGTCAAATCCCGGGGGTAAAAATCAGGGACAATTGCAGGGTAACAAGAAACCCTGGGTCAGGAGAGGTACAAAACCTCCCCCAAAGTCAAATGCATGAAGGGTTGCCCCCACTCAATCGGGTGGGGGGAAGACTTCAGTTGTTCGCAGAGACCTGGCGGGACACGATCAGAGACAGATGGGTGCTCTCCGCAGTAAGTCTGGGATACAAATTGGAGTTAAAAGACTCCCCTCCTTCCCATTTTATAAGGTCAAACGTGCCAAGGGATCCCCAGAAGAGAGGATCCCTCCTGTTGGCACTAGAACAATTATTGCTCCAAGCAGTAATTATAGAGGTTCCCCTGGAAGAATGGGGGTTCGGGTTTTACTCAAACCTCTTTACAGTCCCGAAGCCAAGCGGGGACGTGAGGCCCATATTAAATCTAAAAGGGCTAAACAAATCCCTATATATCAGGACTTTCCGGATGGAGTAGATCCGATCGGTGGCCACTGCCCTACAAGGGGAGGAATGGTTAGCCTCGATCGACATCAAAGATGCTTATTTGCACATTCCCATCTTTCCAGTCCACCAAAATTTTCTACGCTTTGCAGTAGAAGGGCGCCATTTTCAGTTCAGAGCCTTACCCTTCGGTCTGGCCACAGCACCACGAGTGTTCACAAAAATTCTGGCCCCATTATTGGCAAATCTAAGAACACGAGGTGTAACGATAATGGCATATCTAGACGACTTGTTTGCTGATAGACCACTCAGTGGAAAAACTAGAAGTGGTTGTTCACGAGACAATCGAGTATCTGGAATATCACGGTTGGATTATCAACCGAGACAAGTCAGCCCTAAAACCAGTCAAAAGTCTGGAATACTTGGGGCTAAGGCTGGATTCAGACCAGAGAAAATTTTTCTTGCCTCAAGAAAAGGTGTCGTCTTTGAGAGATTTGATCCACCTAGTGGGTACAAAAAGACAGCCATCCATACGCCTGTGCATGAGGCTGCTGGGAAAAAATGGTGGCATCATTCGAAGCAGTACCCTACGGTCAATTCCATTCAAGGAATTTGCAAAGGGCTATACTGTCAGCCTGGAACAAAAGAGTTCAGGCCCTAGACTTACCAATGTCCTTGTCCCCTTCCGTTCGCAAAAGCCTCCGTTGGTGGTTGGTTCCCCAGAATCTGGAAAAAGGGAAATCCTTCAGTCCGATTTCTTGGAAGGTGGTCACTACAGATGCCAGCCTTATAGGCTGGGGAGCAGTACTGGAGCAATGGTCTCTCCAGGGCAGATGGTCGGATGCAGAAAAGGCCCTGCCCATCAATCTCTTAGAGATACGAGCAGCCCGGTATGCCCTAGTAGCATGGACATCCAAACTCCAAGGGTCCCCTGTCAGAATTCAATCGGACAATGCCACGGCAGTGGCATATATCAATCATCAGGGTGGCACCAGGAGTCGTGCAGCCCAGAGGGAAGTAAATTGCATCCTGAAATGGGCAAAAAGATATGTCCCAGCCATATCCGCGGTATTCATTCCAGGAGTGGAGAATTGGAAGGCGGACTTTCTAAGTCGCCAACAATTATGCCCAGGGGAATGGTCCCTTCACCCCAAGGTTTTCCGGACAATATGTCAGCGGTGGGGAACACCGGATGTAGATCTGCTAGCATCCAGATTCAACGCAAAGGTGGACAGGTTTGTCTCTTGGACAAGGGATCCCCTAGCTTGCGGCTCGGATGCCCTAGTGTTCCCTTGGGATCAGTTCAAGCTGATATATGCATTCCCACCGCCACAATTGTTACCTCGATTACTCCGCAGAATCAGGGTAGAAAAGAAACCAGTGATTCTGGTGGCTCCAGCGTGGCCCCGAAGAGCATGGTACGCGGAGATTGTAAAAATGTGTGTGGGGAGTCCTTGGACCCTCCCACATCGTCCGGACCTGCTTTCGCAAGGACCGATATACCACCCTTCCTTACCAGCCCTAGGTTTGACAGCCTGGCTATTGAAGCCCACATTCTAAAAAAGAGAGGTCTCTCTAATCCTGTGGTATCTACCATGATCAATGCCAGGAAGCCGGTATAAAGGCAGATCTACTATAGAATCTGGAAGGCGTACATCGCCTGGTGTGAGGCCAAGAAATGTTATCCACGTAAGTACGTAATAGGTAGGATTCTGGACTTCCTACAGTGGGCTGTAGATAGAAAGCTTGCCTTGAGTACTATCAAGGGTCAGATTTCGGCCTTGTCAATATTTTTTCAGAGGCCCTTGGCTTCGCATTCACTAGTCAAAGCCTTTATACAAGGAGTGATGCGTATTAGCCCTCCGGTTAATATTCCCATATGTCCATGGGACTTAAACCTGGTTCTGTCGGTTCTACAGAAACAACCATTTGAACCATTACAGCATATTTCCCTGGTTCTTCTCACCAGGAAATTGATTTTTCTAGTAGCCATTTGTTCGGCTAAAAGAGTGTCGGAATTAGCCGCTATGTCCTGTAGGGAGCCATATCTAGTTATCCATAAGGACAGAGTAGTGTTACGTCCTCATCCAGCCTTTCTTCCTAAGGTGGTATCGAGGTTTCATTTGAACCAAGATGTGGTTCTTCCTTCTTTTTTCCCCAAACCTAGTTCAGTAGAGGAAAAATTATTACATTCTTTGGATGTAGTAAGAGCAGTTAAAGCTTATCTAAAAGCCACTGCTCAGATTCGCAGAACGGATACTTTGTTTATTCTGCCGGAAGGCACCAGAAAGGGTCAGGCAGCGTCAAAATCTACGTTAGCCAAGTGGATTCGACAGGTCATTATGCAAGCCTATGGCTTGAGAAGGAGACCGCCTCCGTTCAAAGTTAGGGCGCACTCCACGAGAGCAGTTGGAACTTCATGGGCAGTGCATCACCAGGCCTCCCTGGCTCAAATCTGTAAGGTCGCAACATGGTCTTCAGTACACACGTTTACTAGGTTCTACCAGGTGGACGTTAGAAGTCAGGAGGATGTCGCCTTTGGGCGCAGTGTGTTGCAGGCCGCAAAAGATCCTCATGTCTGATAGCGCTCAGCTTATGTATGGTGTATCCCCCCCTCATTGGGCATTGCTTTAGGACATCCCACATAGTAATGACTATGCCGCTCTGTGTCCCGTGATGTACGAGAAAGAAAATAGGATTTTTATAACAGGTTACCTGTAAAATCCTTTTCTTGGAGTACATCACGGGACACAGAGCTCCCACCCCTCTTTTGGGGACACTTATTGCTTTGCTACAAAACTGAGGTGCTCCCGGATGGGAGGGGCTTATATAGGGGAGGGTACTTCCGGCTTGGAAGTTGCCAGTGCCAGCACCTGAAGGTAAACTATATAACCCACATAGTAATGACTATGCCGCTCTGTGTCCCGTGATGTACTCCAAGAAAAGGATTTTACAGGTAAGCTGTTATAAAAATCCTATTATTTCCACTCCTGGTGGAAATAAAATAACCTTGTACTTTCCATTTGTGTACTACGTATTCACTACAAGAGCAAAAATTCCCTCTAAAGTCCCCTAAGAGGAACCCCCTTTTCCCGTACATTCACGTGCATGCATGGGAGTGACGTCACGCGGCTCCGGCCAGTCACAGAGCCATAGTCCGTGGTCCCGGAAGGAAGACGGGCGAAGATCATAGGCGTGCGCACAGGGTGTGCCCAGGCACACCCTAATCACTCCCTTCAGTGCAGATTCCTCCTGCTGCCCGGTGCCCCCTCCAACAGCATGGCTGGCTTCCCTCCTCTCTCATTGGCTACTACAGTGGGCACACATAGATGATATTTCAGGATGAGTGGGGGAAGGGGTAGTTTCATTTACCGGCCCCTTCCCTTTCTGAATAAACACTGTGAGAGATCGGTACCGTGTTTTTGAGCTTTCAGGTGCACACCCTAATGCAACAGGCTGCGCACACCTATGGCGAAGATGGATGCGACCAGCAGCGGGGACGACACGGGCTTCGTTTGTAGGCAAGTGTCACATAATGTGCTAGTATGCAATGCATACTAGCACATTATGGGGTTGATTTACTAAAATTGGAGAGTGCAAAATCTGGTGCAGCTGTGCATAGAAACCAATCAGCTTCCAGGTTTTATTGTCAAAGCTTAATTGAACAAGCTGAAGTTAGAAGCTGATTGGCTATCATGCACAGATGCACCAGATTTTGCACTCTCCAGTTTTAGTAAATGAACCCCTATGGCTTTACTTTGCAGGGAAGAAGAAAGGAAGAAAAACCCACCAGAATTTACTTCCTCTTTAAGGGCCTATTTAGACTATTGTGTGGCAGTAATACAATTACTGCAGGTACATGCATTGCTGTGCCTCTCATTTGAATGGCGCTCCATTACGCTAAGGCAGGGTCTCAAACTGGTGGCCCTCCAAGTGTTGCGAAACTACAAGTCCCATGAGGCATTGCAAGGCTGACAGTTACAAGCATGACTCCCGCAGGCAGAGGCATGATGGGACTTGTAGTTTCGCAACAGCTGGAGGGCCGCAGGTTTGAGACCCCCTGCGCTAAGGCAACGTTCATGTATTTCACCGCACTGCACCAAATGTCAACCCACCAATTTACAATTTCTGAGTCACGTCTGAGTTTCGGGATATTTTAGTGTGTTGGCAACCCATTATTTTTAATGTGCTGCCTTAACACAAAGCATGACGTACACAGGGGTCTCAAACTGGAGGCCCTCCAGCTGCTGCGAAACTACAAGTCCCATGAGGCATTGCAAGGCTGACAGTTACAAGCATGACTCCCACAGGCAGAGGCATGATGGGACTTGTAGTTTCACAACAGCTGGAGAGCCACCAGTTTGAGACCCCTGCTGTACAAGCGTACCACAGCAAGCGTTCACACACCCTATATTTGTAAATGGGACCTAAATATCATTAGAATTTATAGTTTAATATATGCCTACAATTTAAATTTTACTGAAAATCCCAATAAAATTCTTCATCGAGCCAGAAAATCATCGAATCACTTTTTTGGTATTCACCAAATGATCGACATGCAGACCTGGTGCAGAATGGCGTCATTCAGGAACCCGAGCGATCGTGCGCCATAGATTGCACAAACTAATCTCTATGCATGGATTACAGGAGAGAATGTGCAATTTGGCAATTGGTCTGATTGGTAAACATATTTGTTTATCACTGCTGACAATCTCTGTGTCATCTCCTGTGTGGAAATCAATGGAGACCTCTCTGATCCCTCTACACACACACCGGAGAAAATCATCTCATCTGAAAAGACTGCAGACCTGAAATCACAGAGCATGCTCCGAGCCTCATCACTGCCCAGCCCCCACCTCGCCATACCTGCTCCCTTTCCTGTAGCTCAGTCAGTATGACAATCGTATGACATTTCCACTCCCACGCCATCCTCCAGAAATCTTCCACTGTATGCGGCAGCGGCCCTTGTGTCGCAATGAAATAATCTTTCTGTCGATAGCCCTGAAAGATATGGAATATACAATAATACATTGTACCTGGTGCTGACAGGGGGGGGGGGGGGGACTAGTATGAATCCTGTATTAGTATATATATACACATAACAATCTAATTGTATAGTCACCTATGGATTTACCAAAACTGTCACAGGGGCCTAGCATAAAGGGTTAGGATCGCTGGAGGTAAGTACAGCGGGGACCATGGGGTTGGGGAGGCTGTACCATGTTAGTTCACCTTTACATTTCTTCTGTAAAAGGTAAATGAACTCTTTAACAATTGGGGGGCCTACCTAAATAATCCACACTGTCTCCAGACTGACAGGTAGGGTTGCCACCTGTCCGGGATTCACCCTGACAGGTCGGGTTCGAAATCATGTGTCCAGGTTTCAGACTGCCTGAGACCCAGACACATAATTCAGACCAGACTATGGCTTCCAGATACATCTGGATGAGATAAAGCATTCAACTTACTAGGATGAATGAGCATAACAAAAGAAGTTGGGACTTTGTACGAGGCACAGGGCATGTAGAGCCATGCACCTCCATCCCTGATACTTGAAAAAAAGGGAGAATATGGGTGGGACTTTATATGAAGCATACATCTCAGGAGATACCCGACAAGAAATAACTTTTTTTTTTGTTTAATTTTAGGATACTTACCACGGGAGCTCCCCCCCCCCTTGGGGACTTCAGTCTAGCTGGTATTCCAGCTTTGTACATTGGGGCCAATCCACCTCAGCTCCCGGTGGCTGATACCTTCCCGACCAGCCTCCTGCCCTCCACGCCTTTACCCTTAGTTATGGGCTTACTGGTAAGTATTTTTTTGGGGAATCATCAATGCCCTTTTGTTCCTCCCTCTCCATACCCTGACCCAAAACCTTATATTTAATTTTACCATTTTACTGTTTTAACATTTTAGACATCCATCTCATACTTGCTCCTGAAGAGTGGTAATGACCACGAAACGCGTCAAGCCAATAGATGCCCCTTCGCACATATATTTCTACCAGTCTACCAACTACATCAAACACCAATTGGACTCTACCTACCAATCGGTGTTACAGCTACTATGGAGACTCTACTCCAATGAACTTGGTTCTTCAACGTTCTACTATGTACCAATTATGTTGCTATATCATGTTATCTTGAGCCCATAGATGCTCATCTGCCCCCACTTTATCAGCATTTTTAATGATTTCTATATATCAAATCGGACTGTACCAACATGTCTAGGCCCTACCTATTTACCACGGAGATACCCCACGAACTGGCTCTGTTGCAATGTTTTTATTATGAACTGATCATGTTATTATACCATGCTACCATTATTGTTGTATTTTATGTACATCCCAACCTTTAACCAATATACTAGGTATGCTGTGTTACTTTTTGTTGTTGTCATATTTATTACCCAATTAAAGTAATGACTGCCAATTGTTATGCAATGCTTTTCATTTAACGGTTCAAGTTCCAGTGCAACAGTACACTGCCATAGTTATTTCTTGTCGGGTATCTCCTGAGATGTATGCTTCATATAAAGTCCCACCCATATTCTCACATCTGGATGAGAGGTGCTGACTTCCAAGGGGTGAGTGAGCTCACCATCCATTCCTGTCTGTGACTGAAGTCTCCCTCCTTCTCTCTCCTGACTCTGAGTGAGTGCACTAAGGTAATTCAGGGTTCTCAGAGTACCCCTTACATCAAAGTTCCCCTTTACACCAGAGGCCACAATGTTCCCCCTTACATCAGAGTCCTCTCTGTACGTCAGAGTTCTCAATGTTCCCCTTTACATCAGGGTTCCCAGAGCATTCCTTACATCAGAGTCCCCCAGAGTTCTCCCTTACATCAGAGTCCCCAGAGTTCTCCCTTACATCAGAGTCCCCAGAGTCCCCCCTTACAGTGAAAGGGAACTCTGCGAGTTCAGACGTAAAGGGGGGACTCTGTGGACTCTGATGTGGCAACCCTACTGACAGGGTCTTGTCATACAGAAGTGATGGCGAACCTTGGCACCCCAGACATTTCCCATGATGCTCAACTACACTGCAAAGGGCATGAGCATCATGGGAAATGTAGTTCCAAAACATTGGGGTGCCAAGGTTCGCCATCACTGCCACATAGAGTTGTTTGGAGAGCTAAAAGAGATTGTACAATCAGATTGTGATATGTGGTCACATTATAAATATGCATATACAATGCCTTTTCAGACTTGTGCCATGTGTACAATCCCGTAACCTGCATCATCTAGGTGAGAGAACCACTTGAGAAAAAAGATCTGACCTTCATTTTAGGTGTACAGAAATAATTGGTCTTCTTATTTCAGCTAAATGTATCTTAAAGCTGAAATCGAGGATGACCGTGAATTTCCAATATAAAGCTCTGCTTCTAACGTTCAACCAAATTGCCAAAAAATATCAAGTAGTATTTCTTCCCTTATATATAGTAAAACATATAAAAAAACAGTCTTTTTTTAAAACTTGGTTTAAAAGTTCAGAATAAAACTGTAGCAGCGCTACGAACAAAAGTTCAAATGTGCGTCTTCTATGATAATCGCTTATCTAGGTGATGAAGTAGTGAATGGTGAATCTAGTTGTATCCAATTCTTAGTGCTCCTTTCACCAGTAGTGTATTACACCGCGTGGGGGGATTTTTGAAAGTCCCCTTCAGGGGGCGCACTCACCAGATACAGGATAAATGTAAGCCTAGATCAACATTCCTCCTTCAGCAATGATACAATCAGATAAATTTTCCTTTTCTTCTCCACCATAAACTTCATGCGGTAACTCAGGTATATGTAAGGGTAAAGAAATATCTCCACATAGGGTAATATTGTAAAACCAATTTATTGAGAAACAAACCCCTTGGCTCCCCCCTTACAAAATCTGCGTACCACAATGAGAATATATACAGGCATTTGAGTATGGAGTAAAAACGAGCGCTTCAGCGCTGGGCACTTGCCACTGATGACACTGGCGACGCCCTCAGAAGAAGTCAGGAAGTGACGAAACGTCAGGGCGTGACCAACACAGTTCAGCAAACCGGAAGTGACGCGGACGCGTTCCAGGACCAGCCACACAGGAAACGCTGAGGAGATCTTACATCCAGTGTTCATCAGTGGCAAGTGCCCAGCGCTGAAGCGCTCGTTTTTACTCCATACTCAAATGCCTGTATATATTCTCATTGTGGTACGCAGATTTTGTAAGGGGGGAGCCAAGGGGTTTGTTTCTCAATAAATTGGTTTTACAATATTACCCTATGTGGAGATATTTCTTTACCCTTACATATACCTGAGTTACCGCATGAAGTTTATGGTGGAGAAGAAAAGGAAAATTTATCTGATTGTATCATTGCTGAAGGAGGAATGTTGATCTAGGCTTACATTTATCCTGTATCTGGTGAGTGCGCCCCCTGAAGGGGACTTTCAAAAATCCCCCCACGCGGTGTAATACACTACTGGTGAAAGGAGCACTAAGAATTGGATACAACTAGATTCACCATTCACTACTTCATCACCTAGATAAGCGATTATCATAGAAGACGCACATTTGAACTTTTGTTCGTAGCGCTGCTACAGTTTTATTCTGAACTTTTAAACCAAGTTTTAAAAAAAGACTGTTTTTTTATATGTACATTTGATTTTAAGCAGCAGCTGTTCATTTACATATATTTTACTATTGTTTATATTCTTACGGCACATCATCCTCAAGCGCAGAGTGATACTAGGAAGGAGGGCCAGACTATTTTAGTATCTTTTTTTTATATAGTAAAACATGTTTTAAAAAGACCAGTAGTTATTAGAGTGTGAATAAACCCAACTTTTTTATAGGTTAAAAGAGAAGTATGGGTTTTTATTTTCTTGCATAATCATACTCACCCCACTCTAAGACTGAGAACCGAGCGATCAAACACCACCAAATCGCTCGGTTCTCAGTGCTTCCTGAGCAGAGAGCTGGTGACTGTCAGTCACCGGCTCTCTATTCTGCCCCCTCCCGCGCTCACTGGAGCGCTGGGCTGTGGAGGGGGGTGGGAGCGGCCGGCTCAGGCTCGCTGAGAGGCTGAGCTGGGTGCCGGTGCAGGCATGTGGGTGGATTTCCGACTCCGTTGTCACGATCCTTCCCAAGCCTGGACTGGCTCTGTGACATCAGCCGACAGCGGGATTCAACCTGCTGACAACGGGTCACAGGAGTGCAGAACAAACTGCACTCCTGTGATCCATAGAAATACAGCCAAACAAGCTTTAGCTGTTCTTCTCCTTTAAGATAGAGTAGGGAAGAGATGAATAAGATAATTTTTTCGCTGCCTGTGTCTTGCTTAGATTTTTTTTTCATATCCTGTCCTGGAGACGCAACAAAAAATTAGACATTTCTCCAAAGTTAACAGTTCTCATCTTTAAAAGTTGTCACCAGAACAGGTGACCCTATTAGAGGATTCCTTGCTCAGCTGACAACTTTTTTTGTGTTAGTGACAGAGGTGTGAATCTCCCCAGTGAGGACACAGATAGCAATAATAACTTGGCAGAGGATCTAACCCTTCAATACTCTATCCAAAAGTAAAAATAAAAAGTTGCCTTTGCATAAAAATTTTAAATACCAACAAAAGAAAGCTTAAAGGGGAGTTCCAGCCTTATTTTATGTTTATTAAAAGTCAGCAGCTACAAAAAGTGTAGCTCCTGGCAGTCACTTACCTGTTCCACTGTCCAGCAACGTGGCGCCCGGAGCTCTGCCCCCCCCCTCTCCGCCGGCGCCTCCATTCATAGTGTGGGCACCCGGCCGTGACAGCTTTCGGCTTCACGGCCGGGCACTCACTGCGCATGCGCGAACGGCGCAATGCTCTCTGAGTGGACAGGCGATCGCCTACAGGGAGGGGCCGCCAGAAGGCGAAATGACGTATCGCCTAGGCGACCCCAGGTCGGAAGGAGGAAGTGGGACAGGAAGTCCCACTCCTACTGAAGCCCCCACTCCCCCCCCAAAAAAATTACATGCCAAATGTGGCATGTAAGGGGGCGAGGAGTGAATTTAGTGGAAGTTCCAAATTTGGGTGGAACTCCGCTTTAATCTGTCTCAAATAATGATATAAAATGAATTTGTTATGCCGCATACACACGATCATTTTTTCTGATGAAAAAAGACCGATGGACTTTTTTCATCGGACAAACCGATCGTGTATGGGCCCCATCGGTCTTTTTTCCATCGGTATAAAAAAATAGAACATGTTTTAAATTTTACCGATGGAAAAAAAAAACGATAGCAAATTACTATCGTCTGTGTGGAACTCCATCAGACAAAAAACCCACGCATGCTCAGAATCAAGTCGACGCATGCTCAGAAGCATTGAACTTCATTTTTCTCGGCTTGTCGGAGTGTTTTACGTCACAGCGTTTGGGACGGTCGGAATTTTGACTGATGGTGTGTAGGCAAGACTGATGGAAGTCAGCTTCATCGAATTTCCGATAGAAAAATCAATCGTATTAGATTCCATCGGAAATCCGATCGTGTGTACAGGGCTTTAGTAGTCTTGCATGCCACCGCATGAGTAATTGTCAGCCAAACTAACAGCACTGAAAACTGAACAATGGCCTGGTAATGAAGGGGAAATACAGGCTGGCACTCAAGTGGTTAAATTGTATGCTAAAGTAGAATAAAAAAAACAAATGCAGTACATCTCTGCAAAACTTGCACATTTCCCCAGGTTTTATCCCTTGAAAACAAAACAGTACAAAGGTATAATGCCGCGTACACACGACTGTTTTTCATGGCGTGAAAAATGCAATTTTTTAAATTGGTCATTAAAAATGATCGTGTGTGGGCTCCAGAGCATTTTTAACGACGTGAAAAATGGCCTAAAAAAAATTAGAACCTGCTCTATTTTTTCACGTCATTTTTCACGTCGTTCTTTTTAACGTTGTGAAAAGCGGTAGTGTGTATGCTTTTACGAGGGGAAAAAAAATGCGCATGCTCAGAATCAAGTATGAGACGGGAGCGCTCGTTCTGGTAAAACTAGCGTTCGTAATGGAGATGGCACATTCGTCACGCTGTAACGGACTAAAGAGCACAAGGCTGAAAAGCGCGAATCGTCTCTCACCAAACTTTACTAACACAAGGATCAGCAAAAGCAGCCCAAAGGGTGGCGCCATCCAAATGGAACTTCCCCTTTATAGTGCCGTCATACGTGTTGTACGTCACTGCGCTTTACTCAAGCATTTTTTTCCACGATAGTGTGTAGGCAAGGCAGGCTTGAGAGGAAACACGAGAAATCACGTCGAGAAAAACGTTGTTTTTTTCAATGTCATTAAAAACGGCCGTGTGTAGAAGGGCTAAGTGACCCCTTCACCTCCAGAGTTTCTGTTCTTCCCCGCCCCCCCCCCCCCCCCAACCCCAACGTAGTAAAAAACGCAATTCATTTTCATTTTTCTATGTATACAGTTTTTCACCTTTTTTTTTGCCAGCAAAATCCCCCCCCCCCCCGCCATTCTCACCTAGGCAAGAATGACGTGTCTTGTCCTCATAGGCACCTGGGATATCTACATCACATATCTCAGGAAGATTCATGAGTAGGACACAGAGGGCAGAGCTGGTGTGCATCATCATGGGCCAGCTGCCTGAACCTGGAAGAGGCAGCCAACCAAGGAGAATCATGGTGCCATGGTAGCCAATTGGCCTACCAGCATGCCTTTTGGAGTGTGAGAGGAGACCAGAGGAAACCCATGCAGGCACAGAGAGAACATACAAAGTCTGTGCAGTTAGTGCCGTGGTTGGGATTCTAGCCAATGGCCCTAGTGCTGCTAGACAGAAGTGCTAACTACTTAGCCACTGTACTGCCCTAAATTGCTGGATTCCACCATAGACACAGTCAGTGTTGATCACGTGTCAAAATCAAGGTCTCACAAGCTGAATCCAGCTCACAAGGCCATTTCATGTGGCCCTCGCACCTCTCCTGCAGCTGCAGCACCCCCCTCATGTCTGCCCCCACCTTGTCTCAACAGTCGCAGCAGAAAGGAGGACCAAACTCCTCCGCCAAATCCTTCGCTTCTACAGGAAACTGTGGAGAGGATCATCTCTGCCCCCCCATTTCAGCAGTTGGCAGCAGAGAGGACAGAACTCCTTCTATAGATCCTGAGCTTCTCTGTGCAGCTGCAACACCACCTCCTATCTCTGCCCTTCCCTGGTCTCAGCATTTAGCAGACTCTGGCAGCTGACCACAGCCCTCCTCTGGTCCTCCTCCAGACTCTGCACTTTCTGCTTCCTAGCTCCACCCCAAGGTTCAGCTTGGTAAGGGGGAGCAGTGTGATGTAGGGGAGGGGGTGGTACTCTTGACTTCTGATGATGGGGGGGGCTCTGCATATCTGCTTATAATTATTAGAGAATAATACACTTCTATGTCAGTTGAAAAGGAGGGTCGCACACTGCTGGTATCATCTACAAGAAACTTTATTGGA
Source organism: Rana muscosa (assembly GCA_029206835.1). Classification (NCBI taxonomy): domain Eukaryota; kingdom Metazoa; phylum Chordata; class Amphibia; order Anura; family Ranidae; genus Rana; species Rana muscosa. The sequence continues at coordinate 272,072,854 of CM055123.1, read as the reverse complement.
AACTGACAGAACACCATGGCAGATACAAGCAACCCTTTGAGAGCAACCATAATGCTGATGCGCCCCGCAAAAAAATAGTGTTTGACACCCCTGGCTTGATGGAGGAATCCCCCCCCCCCGCAGCGCCATTGTGTTCTACTGGTGGGGAGCTTTCCCTGCCGGTAGAACAAAATGCAGTGGTGGCTGGTGGTTTATTCTTTTATGGGGGGCGGAAAACACCCCCCCCCCGGTAGGTCGGCCGGCGGCGGCAACCCCCCCCTGGAGGACAGTCAAAGCCCTGCACTTACCCCATCTAGGAAGCGGGCGGGCAGCGTGTCTGCCAGCTTTCTTCCTCCTCCTGTTGTGTGGATCATGGTGGCTTCCGCCTCCTCCTTCTAGGCGTCCAATAGGATCGCCTGACCTTTCAGCCAATCGGGAAACGGGTATTAGACCCACGCTTCCTGATTGCCGGAGAGGAGATTCAGTGTTAGAAAAGCGAATTTTCATTTGCTTTTCTAACACACCTGGGTGGGCTCCGAGTGCAATGCTCTGCGCCACGAGTCCACCCCATTTTGAAGCCTATTAGAGCCCCTGGCTCCAATCAGGTGCTTACAAAAAATAAAATAAACACCCCTGCTGCTGTATTTCATGCACCCGGCGTCCTGTAAGGGGCCAGACATATGAATAGGGGGCGGCCGTGTATAGATTCATGCTATGCATGAATCTATTAATCATATAAAGCAGTGATGGCGAACCTTGGCACCCCAGATGTTTTGGAACTACATTTCCCATGATGTTCCACTACACTGCAGAGTGCATGAGCATCATGGGAAATGTAGTTCCAAAACATCTGGGGTGCCAAGGTTCGCCATCACTGATATACATGGGCATCCACTCCATAGGGCAAGGGAGGGCGTTTGCCCCCCCCTGGAATCCAGTGCCGTGATTCTCGGAGAGGAAAACAGGCAGCGGGCAGGAAGCAAGACGGCGGCGCGGCAAATTCAATTAGAGCCACTCTCTCTCTCTTTTCGGCTGACAGAAAGGGGGATGGGGGCGATCGGGGGAGATATACAGACAGCCCACAGCTCTCCTCTCCCTGTCACGGCGCCGCTGCCGAGTTCTCTGGTAAATGGAGCAGGGGCGCTGCTAGTTGCTTGATAGTTGCATCAGGTTTCTCAAACCTTTGCATGCCTGCGCTTTATGTGATGACTAAGCCCCTCCCCTTCGTGACATTGTCAAAAAGGGACCGAGCATGGATGACCTTAAAATGATGGCCCCCCCTGAAAAAAGTTCAGCGGACGCCCATGCTGATATAGGGGGGTGGCGTGGATAGAGGGGGGCGGCGCCCGTGTGCCCCTAACGGACGGGCCACCCCTGACACAATGAATAGTGTTGCTGGTTATAGCCGGTGCCACTAATCGTTCAGGAAAAACTTAACAGGCTGGTTGCACACAAGTTAATCAATAGTTTAACTTATTTACAACCAAGGTGCTCATACATTGAACAAAATTTGGCCAGTCCCTGCTGAACTGGACGATTTTCGATCCATGTATCTCCGGCTTAGATCTTTCATTGGATCCTTAAGTTTAATTACAGCACTTCCCTCTGGGGATACATTAATGCCATCTATTTCATTCTGAAGCCTGGAATTAAGATCCAACAAGGGAAAGAAAGAAAACAGCAGCATGACTTGTCACATGAACCGTATTTAGAATCCTCAATGGCAAAACTTGTGTGTTTACATGTCTGCTGCGGGTGTATGAGGCCATGACGGTAGGGGTGGGGGAGGGGTGTCGCTGTATACGGGCGCTGCCATGCCCTGCTTTGTGTTCTGTGTTATTACATATCTATATATAATCCTTGTCAGGCTTCTTTTGTGTGCGGGATTCTCCCTCCCATCTCTTGTTACATAACATTCTTACCGTCTCTTCCTCCCCCTGATATTACCACGCTATGGCTCATGTTTCTGCTTGTCGGACTACTTGCTGGATGGCGAGACCCAACGCCGGACCTAGCCATCCGCAGGGGAAAAAAAGATAAAAGGAGCACACCTATCTCAGCAATGAATGGTGATGCCATCTGCTATACGTTCGTTGTCGGTATTTTAAACACTTCAGAATTTACCCCCTTAATGACTGGGCCATTTTTTGCGATTCGGCACTGCGTTATTTTAACTGACAATTGCGCGGTCATGCGACGTTACACCCAAATCCTTTTTTCCCCACAAATAGATCTTTCTTTTGGTGGTATTTAATCACCTCAAAATATATATATTTTTTTACTTTTTGCTATAATAAATATCCCCAAAAAAATAAAAATAAATGAATTTCTTCCTCAGTTTAGGCCGATACGTATTCTTCTACATATTTTTGGTAAAATAAATCGCAATAAGCGTATATTGATTGGTTTGCGCAAAAGTTATAGTGTCCACAAAATAGGGGATAGATTTATGGCATTTTTTTTTTTTATTAGTAATGGCGGCGTTCTGCAATTTTTAATCGCGACTGCAACATTGCGGCAGACAGATCGGACACTTTTGACACTATTTTGGGACCATTGACATTTATACAGCGATCAAAGATAAAAATAGCCACTGATTACTGTATAAATGCCACTGGCAGGGAAGGGGTTAAACACTAGGGGGCGATCAAGGGGTTAAGTCTGTTCTCTCAGCGTTTTCTAACTGTAGGGGGGGGGATGGGCTCACTAGGACATGCCAGAGATCACTGCTTCCGATCACTGGGAGCACTAGATCCCTGTCATGTCACTAGGCAGAACAGGGAAATGCCTTGTTTACATTCAGCATCCGGCAAACATCGAATCCGCGGGAGCCACGGGCACGCTCCCACGGCACGCGGCGGGCATGCGTCCGCTAGCCTGCAATGACAGAGGCACGTACGGGTACGCCCATTTGCGCACCCGTGCCATTCAGCCGACGTTCATCGGCGTGTGTCGGTCGGCAAGTAGTTAATAAGAACTGATGATGTTTGCTAATAAACCTTGGAGTAAGGTAAGTACTACTGTTTGTTAGCCCATTCCCTGAAAAACTGCGCAATAGATTCTTCATCACCGGAAGGGAGGCAGTTTAAATAAAAAAAATTGTGGTCAGAGATAGAGTTTAACTGCTTCCGGACCGCCCACCGTACATTTACTGCGGCAGGGCGGGCCGGCTGCGCAAAATCATGTACCTGTACGTGATTTTGTGCACGCGTGCGCACCGCCAGAGCACCGATTGGACACAGCAGGAGCCAATCAGCAGGTCCGGCCGCCTCAACCCGCTGATCGTTCACAGGAGACACGGAGCAGCGGTGTGTCTATGTAAACAAGGCACACCACTGATCTGTCAGTGAGGAAAAGAGAGATATTCTGGTTCAGCTTATGCCTCATACACACGACCGGTTTTCCTGTTGGATAAAAAACCGATGGTTTTCCCGACGGAATTCCTCTCAAGCCTGCCTTGCATACACACGGTCACACAAAAGTCCGGTGAACTTTTGACTGCCAAGAACGCAGTGACGTAAAAGACGACGACGAGCCAACAAAATGGAGTTCTATGCTTCCGGCCGTGCGTCGAATTGTTTCCGAGCATGCACGTTTTTTTCCCTTTGGAAAAGCATACAGACGACCGGTTTTACCGCTAGGATTTTTTTCCTGACAGGAAAAAAGAGATCCTGCTCTCTTATTTTTCCCCAGCAGTTTTCCCGTCGGAGCATATGCGATGGAGCATACACGCGGTCGGAATTCCTGGCCAAAACCTCTCATCGCAGTTTTTCCATTGGGAAAACCGGTCGTGTGTACGAGGCAAAAGGCTTAATCTGAAACATGATCTCTGTTTTACTTCAGTGTAATGCTCCCCCCACAGTTAGAAAGCACCTCCCTAGGACACACTTAATGCTGGCCATACACTATATGAAAAGTCGTATTTTTAGGAGCCCTCTTGAGGGGCCTTGATGAAATATAAAGGGTCCAAACAGACCCCTGATGTCTCACTTTTGATAAAGAGAAAGGGACTGAGGACAGAGATTCCCCAGTCCCATCCTAAAACATCCCTGTCTGATCCTTGCTGAGCAGGTGGATTACAGGCTCCCTCCGCTATGCAGAGTGGACAAGGACATAGCCCGCTCTCCCCTATGGATCGGTCGGATGTAAACGGGCTTCGTGTCTGTTTCCATCCTATTGTCATCCGATCCGACCCGCTGGACGGATGGCGAACTTATCGCCATACATCTGTTTTCACCGTATTTTGTCGGATCAGATGCCCGGCAGATTTTAAGCGGACATACGCCGCCCTATAGAGGACAATGGGTGGCCCGTAGACATGTGCGGTTTGTTTCAAATAAAAATTTGGAAGAATTTTCGTTATTCGGAAATTCGGATGTATCCGAATTTCCGAATTATAGCAGTACCGAATTTAAACGAATCCGAAAAAAATGAAATTAGAATCATTTTCGAATACTTTTCGAACACTTTTTGAATACAAATAGTTTTCCAATTTCCAAAGAGAATAAAATAGAATAGAAAATAAAGGAATGGAATAGAATTTTTTTTTTTCTATTGCTTTATTTCCTATTCTTTTTTATTCTTTTTGGAAATTGGAAAACGATTTGAATTCAAAAACTTTTCAAAAGTGATTCGAAAATTTTTCAAATTCGAAAACTATTTGAAATTGATTCGAAGACTTTTCAAATGGATTAAAAAGCGAAGAAATGAATCCCGAAAACGAATTAAACGAATGAAACAAATTTAACTAAAAAAATGTCTGTAAATAACAAATCCAAACTAAACAAATGTTTTCATTCTGTACATGTCTAGTGGCCCGATTGGGTCTGCCTGAAAAACGGACCGGCAGGAACCATTCGGTCCGCTGGTGTAAAAGGGGCCCTTCTTTTGAAGATTTTTGCCTCTTTTGATGTAAATGGTCAAAGTACACTTAAAATGATTTATTTTTTCTACTACTGGTCTCCTATTGGATAATTATGATATGATGTCTGCATAGGGTCATTATACATATTGTTTTATATATTCAAAAATATTTAAATAGGACACAGAAAACCATTACAAGCTAACGGAGGTAATTATTGGGCAAAGAGCAGTGGATTGCTGTAACCTGCCCGTCTTCTCACCCTACGCTGCACTAATAGCCAAAATAGACAACCATAATCTCCAGTTGCCCGTCCACAGATGACGGCGGGTCATACAAGGTCATGGAACTGCTGATCATTAGTCCTTGTGTGACTATTAATACCAGATCGCTATCCTTCTCACTTTTAGACTGTCAGAAAGGAATGTATATCAATGTATACAGCTGGCAACACACTCTTTATTCCATACACAAGCTGGAAAATTGGCAGAGATTAACGAGATGATTTAGATTCAGACAGCTGTTAAAATTGAAAACCAGGCAGCTATAAAAAAAAAATCACACATGAATGCAGCTCTGTATTCATTGAAATATTTATTTTAAGGGCAAGTGCCTGAATTGAACTTGATATCAGCCTCCTGCAGTCCCTGTAAAGCAGAGCTCAGACTGGAAGAGGGAGAAACAGCTCAAAAGGAGACAACCAGGTGTGCTGCACTGTGAAAATCATGCTGATAGAAAGAGAGAGCAGAGTGACCAATAGATGAGCTCATCACTGTGCTGCTTCTACTTTCACTCTCCAGTTACAGCTAGTGGTGGGAAGGGGACCTGTAATAAAAAGTTAAACTGTTGCAGAGACACAGTAGGTCCCCCTCCCCTGTCAGACAGGGCTGTGCTGTGTAAATCTCAGGACAGGATGGACAGCATGGTGGATTTTGCTGGGTGGAGGGGAGGGAGACATCCACTCGCTGATCTCCCCTAACTTTAACCACTTCAATACCATTCACTTATACACCTTCCTGCCCAAGCCAATTTTCAGCGCTGTCACAATTTGAATGAGAATTGCGCGGTAATGCTACACTGTACCCAAACAATTTTTTTTTAACATTTTGTTCCCACAAATAGAGCTTTCTTTTGGTGGTATTTGATCACCTCTGTGATTTCTATTTATTGCGCAACAAATTAAAAAAGACCGAAAATTTTGAAAAAAAAATAAGTTTTTCTTTGTTTCTGTTAATTTTTTTTTGGAAATAAGTAAGTTTTCTTCTTCAATGACGGGCACTGATATGGCTGCACTGACCGGTACCGATGAGGTGGCATTGGTATGCGGCACTGATGGGCACTCATAGGCGGTACTGATAGGTGACACGGATGGGCACTGATGACACTGATGGATGGCATTGCGGGGCATCACTAATTTTATTTGTTCCATAATGGTGCCATTCAGTGCCCATTTGTGGGCACTGATTGGCATATATTGGGAATATGTTGGCACATGTAGATGGCCATGGGGGACGTACCTGGCCATCCACATGTTAGGGGCTTCCCTGGTGGTCCAGTGTGGGCATCCGAGGGGGGGCTGCACTGATAAACAATCAGCGCAGACCGCCCCTGTCAGGAGAGCCGCTGATTGGCTCTCCTCTACTCGCGTCTGTCAGACGCGAGTGAGTAAAAGCCGATTAACGGCTCTTCCTGTTTACATTGTGATCAGCCGTGATTGGACACCACCGATCGCCACGATGCGCGCCCTCAGGGGTGGCTGTTATCTTGCTGGACGTCATATGACGTCCAGTCAGGATAACTAAACCACCACCCGGCCGTCATTTTGCTATAGGCCGGACGGTAAGTGGTTAAAGTGTAAGTTCACCTTTACAGAAAATCTGAACCCCATCCCCCATCAAGGAGGAGGGGGGGGGCCGAACTTCTGACATTCCTTGCCACTGCAAAGTCTGACGGAAGTGGGGACAGGTACCTGTCAAATACAGGTACCCACTCCCCCCCTTACCCAAAGGTGCCAAATGTGGCACCAGAGGGGGGGGAGGAGACAGATAAGCGGAGCTTTCACTTTTGGGTGGAACTCCGCTTTAAACTTTATAGTGATGCAGTTAAAAAACATGCTGCTGCCCAAAGCAACTAAACTGAGCTTTCATTTTTAAACCAAAAACCAGAAAAGCTGCAATGTGATTGGCCGCTGCGGACTATACACTGCGGATGATTGAGAGAGGCTCTATAGGAATTCTCAGCACTTACATCAATGAAGGATGCGTTGATATAGTCCGTGTATTCTTCACCTCGCTTCATCGGGAGAATCACTCGATTGAAGTCATCTATGTGATAAAGCATAAGAAATATTCCGTTTTATCTTTGATTATACCATAGAGGCCCGGGGTGGGCCGTATATAGGATTAATACTACCGGAGCTGGCAATACACAGGACAATCTTTTTCCAATTTCAGCCACATTCACTTCCAAAAATGATGTCATAGAGATGCAAACGGAAGTATAGAATAGTATAGGTTACCCTGATCTGTTTGAAATTGAAAGCTGGCTGCAAGTGGTTGAAATTGCTAGGAAATTGCCATGAATGACCAGCATTAGGTTGACCATACATGTTGCAATCTAATTGTACGATCTACTAACAGTTAAGGTATAAGTAAACCCCCTTATCGTTTTCAGCCAATGAAGCTGCCATCTTTGCCTCTGTTTAATCTACAACTGCCAGGATGCTGCACATGTGATCAGTTATGACACCAGTCATTGGATGGTTTGACAGTTTGGTTGAGAGCACAACCAATGGGAGTGTCACATTTCCGACACGTGCCGGAAATGTAACTGTTGTATGGATGGGTTTACTTCAACTTTAAGCCGCCCATACATGGATCAAAATTCTGCAGGTTCAGCAGGGAACGGGAGAATTTTCGATCCCTGTATGGGCACCCTACTTGTACACAAGTTGATTTACTGATTGGCTTGTGTAGAATGAGCCTGTCAGGTTTTTCCCCAAACAATTCGTCCTACCAGCAATAGCCGGCAACACTAACCATTATGTTCTGCCGGGAAGGAAGGCTCCCTTCCCAAGCAGAAGACCGTGGTGCTGTGGGAGGGCTTCTCCCAACACTGACTGTGTTAATGGGGGGAATTAAGAAATTTCCACGGGTGAAAGAAAAGAAAATTGCATAATCTATGGCCTGCCTTACGGTAAATCTAAAGGAGATTGTACAATCAGTTATGTAACATTTATACTGTAGCTAGCTGGAAAGTGAAAGGCAGTTCATAGTGCCGATCTGACAGTCCCCATCAAGTGCTGACATTGGTCTCTTGTTGCATAATAACATTCTAATAACATGCACTGCTCAAGTCCTGAGGAAGGGGGGTGCCATCCCTGAAAAGTGTTGGCTTTTGCTCCTTACCAATAAACATTTCAAAAAGACCTCTAAAAGATATGGACTTTTGTACTAGGCGCTCTTCAATACCCACACCAGAATAAATTACTATAAGAAACCTGACATGACAAACTTAGTGGAGATTGACATCTGCATGACGATGAAAAAAATGTATGAGCATGATAGAAAAATGGTCATGGGCTTTTTCGAGATGCTATACATAGTTTATTTTTATTTTATTTTTTTATATCTTTATTAAATCGAGGTACAATAATAATTATCCCCAAACAAGGGGAAGATTTAAAAACAATAACATAAACAGTATTAGCATACACATAGTACAAATTTCAATATCCATAAACACCTCGATTAATTTTCTAATATATAATAACATAACAAAACAGGACAAAAAAAAACAAAAAATAAACACCATCCTAAATTAGTTTCTCCCTAGTCCTCTTCTTTCACGTAAGCAAATAAATAATAATAATAAAAACAAAAACACCACTATTAATATGATATAGCCCAAAACAAGGATCTATCCTGTCAACCCACTTTCATTAAGTTATACACATAATTAAAAAAAAAAAAAAAAAAAAAAACACGAAAATTTATATATACCCCCCCCCCCCCCCAAATTACCTTTCCCCTTACACCCTCCCTCTCCCTCTATTGTGATCACTATATTAAATGGCTATACATAGTTTTAACCAGAAATTAAAGCTGAATTTCAGGAATTCAGCCACTTTGCAAAAAGTGCAGGCACACTATGAGCCAAGTCCAAGAAGGTGCACGACATCTCCTGGGCTTACAGTATTTCTACTATTTATATCTGACAGGTTTATGGCTCTGCCTGAGCATACACTGACACTTGGGGAGAGGGAGAGAGAGAGAGAGAGAGAGAGAGAGAGAGAGAGAGAGAGAGAGCAGCTATGCCCGCCCCTCCTCTCTACTGTACATTCAGAGAAGCCTTTGTACTTTATGAATGAGTTTACATAATACAAAGGCTTCTCTGATTGGGCAGAAGGAGGGGAGGGCAGGCTTAGCAGCTGCACTGACTCAAATGTTGAAGATGCCTAGACCTGAAGCATCAGTGATATGCTCCCACAAATACAGCAATGCCGTCTTCTGATGCTGCATCTGTCCCCCGGCTTGGTTTTAAAGAGGTTTCTGTTACTGACCAGCCCCCCCCCCATTTTACTCACCTGAGTCCTGTAATTCCCATGCCAGAGACGCGCTCATCCCATCTGCCCGTTGTCTTGGCTCTTGATTGGATAGATTGATATCAGCGGAGTCATTGGCTCCCGCTGCTGTTAATCAAATTCAATGACGTGGACGCGGGGCCGAATCCGGCATTCTGCGTCTATGGATGCAAATGCTGGACTCGGGAGCGCACCCACAAGGTAACCCCCCGGGAGAGCGCTTCTGATAGGGGGTTATACGGTGTGGGAAGGAGCTACCAGCACCACCGGGGGACCCCAGAAGTCGAGGATCGGGGCCACTCTGTGCAAATGAACTGCACAGTGGAGGTAAGTATAACATGTCTGTTATTTAAAAAAAAAACAAAGCCTTACCATCAAGAACCAAGCGATCAAACATCACTGATCGCTCAGTTCTCAGTGCTCCTTGAGAAGAGAGCTGGTGACTGTCAGTCCCTTGTTCACTGTTCTGCCCCCCCACGCTCACTGGAGCGTTGAGCTGTGGAGGTAGTGGGAGCGGCCGGGTGCAGGTCCAAGCATGTGGGCGGACCCCAACCATATAATCGAGATCTTTCTTGGCTCTGTGACTTTAGCCTGCTGTCTGCTGAAAGCAGGTCAGGAGTACAAAATGATATGCACTCCTGTGATCCACAGGATAAGTACAGCCAAACAAGCTTTGCCTGTACTTCTCTTTTAACTCACTTTTTACAAAAGGGGCTAAATTCCTGGAATTCAGCTTTAAGCTAAATTCCAATACTGTGTAGCGGGGTCCTAAATTTAGGGGAAGTGTTTGAGTGGTAGTTATGCTCAAACACCCCAATTGTCAGGATTCTATCAACCATTTTGTCCGCAGGGAGAGTATCGGTGTATAGTTCCCTGATACAGTGCTGTGCCTTGTGTGTCCCCTCTCGGCAGCCGTACAGTGGGTGTGGCAGGCCTGCTGTGCATGCTGGGAGAGGATATAAAAGGGGCAGACGCTGCCTGTTCGGGGTTCTGTCCGTTCTGTCGTGGTCGGGGGTCCTACCCCAGGGAGTGTGTTCCTGTCCGCCCTGGGCACCTTTGGCCCAGGGTCGGAGGTTGGTGAATCAGTCCCAGGCACCTTTAGCCCTGGGGCTGCAGCAAAGGCCTTGGGCCCAGCATCTTCGGCTGGGGCCCATCAAGGATCAAGGAATCCCAGGGTGCCGCCTTGCGAGGGGACCCGTATCTTAGAAGAGGAGGCCAGGGGAAGGAACTGTTCCGAGGGACTGGTGAGAAGTCACGGTGAAGGAAAGGGCCCGGTAACTCTCTGGAGAGATGTCTTCTCCTTACAAAGAGGTCAAGCTGTGAAACACAGAGTTCACCAGGTCGGTGGCAGAGACCAAGTTCACCAGGTCTGTGGCAGGGACCAAGTTCACCAGGTCTGTGGCAGGGACCAAGTTCACCAGGTCTGTGGCAGGGACCAAGTTCACCAGGTCTGTGGCAGGGAACAAGTTCACCAGGTCTGTGGCAGGGAACAAGTTCACCAGGTCTGTGGCAGGGAACAAGTTCACCAGGTCTGTGGCAGGGACCAAGTTCACCAGGTCTGTGGCAGGGACCAAGTTCACCAGGTCTGTGGCAGGGACCAAGTTCACCAGGTCTGTGGCAGGGACCAAGTTCACCAGGTCTGTGGCAGGGACCAAGTTCACCAGGTCTGTGGCAGGGACCAAGTTCACCAGGTCTGTGGCAGGGACCAAGTTCACCAGGTCTGTGGCAGGGACCAAGTTCACCAGGTCTGTGGCAGGGACCAAGTTCACCAGGTCTGTGGCAGGGACCAAGTTCACCAGGTCTGTGGCAGGGACCAAGTTCACCAGGTCTGTGGCAGGGACCAAGTTCACCAGGTCTGTGACAGAGACGAAGTTCACCAGGTCTGTAGCAGGGACCAAGTTCACCAAGTCTGTGGCAGAGACCAAGTTCACCAGGTCTGTGACAGAGACGAAGTTCACCAAGTCTGTGGCAGAGACTGTGCGGTTAAGTTAGAGTACCATTTGGCTGCTAGTCCCATCCTAGGCAGACTATCCATCTGGGCTGAGTCTGCTTGAGAAGCAAAGCAGTGAAGTGATTGTGTTTGTGCCTGGACCTCTCCCACACCTTATGCTGTCCTGTCTTCTTGCTCCAACTTTTACTTATCAGAGACTGTTATTTATGAGAAATAAACTCTATGTTGGAGTTGCAACTGGTGTGGACATTTCAGTCACTGGGGGGGAACAAGGACTTGTCTCTATTAACTACAGAGGTGAGAACCATTCTCTGGAGGATTCTGGTTTTCTGGCTGTGGAGACCCACCAACAACACCGCTCAACCTCTTTAGACAGGAGGGTACGGGCTTGTGGCGTGGTGTGCCCTCTCTACCTGCGGGGAGCCAAAGGCAGGTAAAGGGTGTTTGAGTGCGCTACAACTACATAGTTACATAGTAGGTGAGGTTGAAAAAAAAGACACAAGTCCAACCTTTGTGTGTGATTATATGTCAGTATTACATTGTATATCCCTGTATGTTGTGGTCGTTCGGGTGCTTATCTAATAGTTTCTTGAAACTATCGATGCTCCTCGCTGAGACCACCGCCTGTGAAACGGAATTCCACATCCTTGCCGCTCTTACAGTAAAGAACCCTCTACGCAGTTTAAGGTTAAACCTCTTTTCTTCTAATTCTAGAGAATGGCCGCGTGTCTTATTAAATTCCCTTAGTCGGAAAAGTTTTATCCCTATTGTGGGGAATATTCACGTGACATGTGCAGATCTCTCAAAATGCTCCTGGGATGGTGCGTCACACACAGAAACCTGGCAGAGACCCGCAGAGTGCGCGAGCGTGCATGGAGGAACTTACGCCAATTTTTGACTGGCTCAAATCTAGGCTTTGTAAAAGGAAAAAAAAAAAAGAGTTTTACTTTTTAAAGAGAATTATTTTCTGATTTGCAAGAGGGACAGGGAGGATGCAGGAAATCGCAACATGACAAAATGGGTAAAGTTACACTTTACCAAGACCAGTAATGCTGGCCATACATGCCTCAAATTTTGGGGAATTCTTGCCAAAGTGGCGGAAATTTTTAGCTGTGGGTGACCCTGTCAGCACCCCCCAGCTCAACAAACTTCCATCTGAAACTCAAAGGAGCTGGCTGATAAATTCTTCTCCGAACAGTGACTGCAGCCAATCAGACACTCTTTGGATATTCTGACAGGGATGGGCGCCATAGCAGTCAGAATACAGAAGTCATCAGGAGAGATTCCTCCATTCATGTTGTTTAGCATTGATGGGGGAATCTGTTTAATTTCTCTTTTCCTCCAGTTATGCTGAATGAAAGAAATCTTAACATGTATGGCCAGCCTGAGAATGTACTTCGCTCTTCCAGTTTTTAAATCATTTTTAATGATACTGAACTCAGTGATAGTAAACTCTTGTGGTAGAGGGCAGAGCTGGATAATCCTGCAGGCAGGGGTGACACTCCGAGATACAGAAGTAGTCACTCTGTGATCTGTTCTGAGGACACCCAGCCAGAGACGTGGACTGACACTGTAAGGCTTCATTTAGGCGCCTTTTTTACGAATGTTTGAAGAGATAAGGATTGTCACACACAGAGTTCTATTGTCAGAGACACACCCTGTACATCCCTAAAAATAAACACAACCACAGCTAGAGTAAAGTCATAGTACGTCCATACAGCTATAGTAGTCATAGTATGTCCATACAGCTATAGTATAGTCATAAAACCTCCATACAGCTATAGTATAGTCATAGTACATCCATACAGCTAGAGTATAGACACAGTACTTCAATATAGCTAGAGTAAAGTCATAGTCTGTCCATACAGCTATAGTATAGTCATAGTATGTCCGTACAGCTATAGTATAGTCATAAAACCTCCATACAGCTATAGTATAGTCATAGTACATCCATACAGCTATAGTAGTCATAGTATGTCCATACAGCTATAGTATAGTCATAAAACCTCCATACAGCTATAGTATAGTCATAGTACATCCATACAGCTAGAGTATAGTCATAGTATGTCCATACATCTATAGTATAGTCATAGAACGTCCATACAGCTATAGTTTAGACATAGTACATCCATACAGCTAGAGTATAGTTATAGTATGTCCATACATCTATAGTATAGTCATAGAACGTCCATACAGCTATAGTATAGACATAGTACATCCATACAGCTAGAGTATAGTTATAGTATGTCCGTACAGCTATAGTATAGTCATAGAACGTCCATACAGCTATAGTTTAGACATAGTACATCCATACAGCTAGAGTATAGTTATAGTATGTCCATACATCTATAGTATAGTCATAGAACGTCCATACAGCTATAGTATAGACATAGTACATCCATACAGCTATAGTATAGTCATAGTACATCCATACAGCTATAGTAGTCATAGTATGTCCATACAGCTATAGTATAGTCATAAAACCTCCATACAGCTATAGTTTAGACATAGTACATCCATACAGCTAGAGTATAGTTATAGTATGTCCATACATCTATAGTATAGTCATAGAACGTCCATACAGCTATAGTATAGACATAGTACATCCATACAGCTAGAGTATAGTTATAGTATGTCCATACAGCTATAGTATAGTCATAGAACGTCCATACAGCTATAGTTTAGACATAGTACATCCATACAGCTAGAGTATAGTTATAGTATGTCCATACATCTATAGTATAGTCATAGAACGTCCATACAGCTATAGTATAGACATAGTACATCCATACAGCTAGAGTATAGTTATAGTATGTCCGTACAGCTATAGTATAGTCATAGAACGTCCATACAGCTATAGTATAGTCATAGTACATCAATACAGCTGTAGTATAGACATAGTACGTCCATACAGCTATAGCAAGCCAATAATCGCAGTATGGCATCATCCAACAGCGGTCGATTCAATCAACATTCAATGAAGATGTTAAATTCTCTACATGCTTTTCTGAAGGAATGGCTTCTTCAGGCTTTACTGTAGCATAGGTAACCATTCACTGGAGAAAAAGCTCTCACCAGGAAAATAAATCTCTTCTGTGTATGTATTGTAGTCGAATAGCCCTCTGTGTATGCTGTAGAGATGCAGCTTGTAGGTGACCATAGGAAAGAGACCGGTCACAAGAACCATACATATATATATCATAAGCCACCGGAGGGTGCCACAACACCTTGCTTCAGCAGTTTAAATGCCAGCTAGAATGGTGGAATTGGCAGGTGTCCTATTCCTACATGTGTCCCTACTATTTGTACTAAAAATAGGATTTTTATAACAGCTTACCTGTAAAATCCTTTTCTTGGAGTACATCACGGGACACAGAGCGACATAGTCATTACTAATGGGTTATATAGATACCTTCAGGTGCTGGCACTGGCAACTTCCAAAACCGGAAGTACCCTCCCCTATATAAGCCCCTCCCATCCGGGAGCACCTCAGTTTTGTAGCAAAGCAATAAATGTCCCTAAAGAGGGGTGGGAGCTCTGTGTCCCGTGATGTACTCCAAGAAAAGGATTTTACAGGTAAGCTGTTATAAAAATCCTATTTTCTTTCTCGTACATCACGGGACACAGAGCGACATAGTCATTACTAATGGGATGTCCTAAAGCAATGCCCAATGAGGGGGGGGATACACCATACATAAGCTGAGCGCTATCAGACATGAGGATCTTTTGCGGCCTGCAACACACTGCGCCCAAAGGCGACATCCTCCTGACTTCTAACGTCCACCTGGTAGAACCTAGTAAACGTGTGTACTGAAGACCATGTTGCGGCCTTACAGATTTGAGCCAGGGAGGCCTGGTGATGCACTGCCCATGAAGTTCCAACTGCTCTCGTGGAGTGCGCTCTAACTTTGAACGGAGGCGGTCTCCTTCTCAAGCCATAGGCTTGCATTATGACCTGTCGAATCCACTTGGCTAAAGTAGATTTTGACGCTGCCTGACCCTTTCTGGGGCCTTCCGGCAGAATAAACAAAGTATCCGTTCTGCGAATCTGAGCAGTGGCTTTTAGATAAGCTTTGACTGCTCTTACTACATCCAAAGAATGCAATAACTTTTCCTCTACCGAAGTAGGTTTGGGGGAAAAAAGAAGGAAGAACCACATCTTGGTTCAAATGAAACCTCGATACCACCTTAGGAAGAAAGGCTGGATGAGGACGTAATACTACTCTGTCCTTATGGATAACCAGATATGGCTCTTTACAGGACATAGCTGCTAATTCCGACACTCTTTTAGCCGAACAAATGGCTACTAGAAAAAACAATTTCCTGGTGAGAAGAACCAAAGAAATGTGCTGTAATGGTTCAAATGGTTGTTTCTGTAGAACCAACAGAACCAGGTTTAGATCCCATGGACATATGGGAATATTAACCGGAGGGCTAATACGCATCCCTCCTTATCTAAAGGCTTTGACTAGTGAATGCGAAGCCAAGGGCCTTTGAAAAAATATTGACAAGGCCGAAAACTGACCTTTGATAGTACTCAAGGCAAGCTTCCTATCTACAGCCCACTGTAGGAAGTCCAGACTCCTACCTATTACGTACTTATGTGGATGCCATTTCTTGGCCTCACACCACGCGATGTACGCCTTCCAGATTCTATAGTAGATCTGCCTGGATACCGGCTTCCTGGCATTGATCATGGTAGATACCACAGGATTAGAGAGCCCTCTCTTTTTTAGAATGTGGGCTTCAATAGCCAGGCCGTCAAACCTAGGGCTGGTAAGGAAGGGTGGTATATCGGTACTTGCGAAAGCAGGTCCGGACGACGTGGGAGAGTCCAAGGACTCCCCACTGACATTTTACAATCTCCGCGTACCATGCTCTTCGGGGCCACGCTGGAGCCACCAGAATCACTGGTTTCTTTTCTACCCTGATTCTGCGGAGTAATCGAGGTAACCATTGTGGCGGTGGGAATGCATATATCAGCTTGAACTGATCCCAAGGGAACACTAGGGCATCCGAGCCGCAAGCTAGGGGATCCCTTGTCCGAGAGACAAACCTGTCCACCTTTGCGTTGAATCTGGATGCTAGAAGATCTACATCCGGTGTTCCCCACCGCTGACATATTGTCCAGAAAACCTCGGGGTGAAGGGACCATTCCCCTGGGCATAATTGCTGGCGACTTAGAAAGTCCGCCTTCCAATTCTCCACTCCTGGAATGAATACCGTGGATATGGCTGGGACATATCTTTCTGCCCATTTCAGGATGTAATTTACTTCCCTCTGGGCTGCACGACTCCTGGTGCCCCCCTGATGATTGATATATGCCACTGCTGTGGCCTTGTCTGATTGAATTCTGACAGGGGACCCTTGGAGTTTGGATGTCCATGCTACTAGGGCATACCGGGCTGCTCGTATCTCTAAGAGATTGATGGGCAGGGCCTTTTCTGCATCCGACCATCTGCCCTGGAGAGACCATTGCTCCAGTACTGCTCCCCAGCCTATAAGGCTGGCATCTGTAGTGACCACCTTCCAAGAAATCGGACTGAAGGATTTCCCTTTTTCCAGATTCTGGGGAACCAACCACCAACGGAGGCTCTTGCGAACGAAAGGGGACAAGGACATTGTAAGTCTAAGGCCTGAACTTTTTTTGTTCCAGGCTGACAGTATGGCCCCTTGCAAATTCCTTGAATGGAATTGACCGTAGGGTACTGCTTCGAATGATGCCACCATTTTTCCCAGCAGCCTCATGCACAGGCGTATGGACGGCTGTCTTTTTTGTACCCACTAAGTGGATCAACTCTTTCAAAGACAACACCTTTCCTCGAGGCAAGAATATTTTTCTCTGGCCTGAATCCAACCTTAGCCCCAAGTATTCCAGACTTTTGACTGTTTTTTAGGGCTGACTTGTCTCGGTTGATAATCCAACCGTGAGATTCCAGATACTTGATTGTCTTGTGAACGACCACGTCTAGTTTTTTCACTGAGTGGTCTATCAGCAACAAGTCATCTAGATATGCCATTATCATTACACCTTGTGTTCTTAGATTGGCCAATAAAGGGCCAGAATTTTTGTAAACACTCGTGGTGCTGTGGCCAGACCGAAGGGTAAGGCTCTGAACTGAAAATGGCGCCCTTCTACTGCAAAGCGTAGAAATTTTTGGTGGACTGGAAAGATGGGAATGTGCAAATAAGCATCTTTGATGTCGATCGCGGCTAACCAATCCTCCCCTTGTAGGGCAGTGGCCACCGATCGGATCGACTCCATCGGAAAGTCCTGATATACAGGAATTTGTCTAGCCCTTTTAGAATTAATATGGGCCTCCCGTCCCCGTTTGCTTCGGGACTGTAAAGAGGTTTGAGTAAAACCCGAACCCTCATTCTTCCAGGGGAACCTCCATAATTACTCCTTGGAGCAATAGTTGTTCTAGTGCCAACAGGAGGGACTCTCTCTTCCGGGGATCCCTTGGCACGTTTGACCTCAAAAATGGGAAGGAGGAGAGTCTTTTAACTCCAAACTGTATCCCAAACATACTGCGGAGAGCACCTATCTGTTTTGATCGTGTCCCGCCAGGTCTCTTGCGAACACCTAGAGTCCTCCCCCCACCCGACTGAGTGGGGGCAACCCTTTAATGAATTTAATTTTGGGGGAGGTTTTGTACCTCCCCTGACCCAGGGTTTCTCATTACCCTGCGATTGTCCCTGTTTTTTACCCCCGGGAATTGACCGAGGAGGCCGTCGGAACTGTTACACAGCCGATGCCCCAGGGACTGGAGAAGCAGGCCTCTTAAAGAGGGACCTCTAACTCTGTTTTTAACCGGCAAGAGCGTATTTTTACCGCTGGAAATTTTCTGGATATATTTGTCCAGGTTTTCCCTGAATAAGCGTTCACCATGAAATGGGACGCTAACCAGCCATTCTTTACAGGGAGCTTCAGCAGACCAGTTTTTTAGCCATAGAAGCCTACGCATATGTACTATAGACAGCGTAAGGCGGGAGGCCTGATGGATTGAATCCTTTATGGCGTCAACCGCAAAGCCTAAGGCTCTAGGTAGATCAGCTAGGGCAAGGGCCTGCTGATCTGTCAAGTCCCTCAAGACCTGTTTCAACTGATCCTTCACTGCTTAGCAGACCCCACTGCTGGTTGTGTCACCAAGCTTGCTGTAGAAAGAAGCAGACTTTCATAAGGACTCCAATCTTTTATCTATTGGGTTCTTGAACATTTGCACATTATCCACTGGACATGTCAGTGATTTATACACACAAGAGATGGCTGCGTCCACTGTAGGGACCTCCCATTTTTTGATGAACTTATCCTCCATGGGATAGACCACCGGAAATCTCTTGGGGGAATAATTATTTTCTCAGGATGTTCCCAATCCTGGTAAATGAGCCCTTTCAGTAAAGGGTGAAGTGGAAAAGAACAGACAGTCTGGGGGCTTCTAGCGACCCCAACGAGGATACAGTAGTGGTTGATGGTTCTGCAAGGTGCATTTTTAAATGCTGATCGGACCATGTTAGTCAGAGACTGAACCCGTAATCTTTCAGCTTGAGATGCTGAGAAAAGGTTCCCCCACTGTTGATTCCTCTATAACAGAATCAACCTCATCCTGATCCCCTTCAGGCAGGTCGATCCCTGTATGGGACTGTTGCTCTGCTAACAGGCACTCTGAAGGAGGAGACGGAGATCGGGCGTGCTTTCCCTGACAGGGAGGCAGCGATCAATGTTGACAATCTCTCTCTAATCCTCCCAGAGCTGAGGAAAAAAACCTCCTCTGTTACATACACAGGAGCAGGTGAACTGAGGACAGCCACAGTACCAAGTACCCCTGCGGGGTCTCTACGGTCACTTACCTCTGAACTTCAGGGGAGACTGGTGCAGCAGAAGCATGCCCAAGATCCTCAGAGCCCGATGAGACCCCCTTCGCTTCCTGGAAGATTCAGTTCCGGAGCTTCTGGACGGCATATTCCTAAGCCTAAAGCTGAGGTATTCCAGCCGTAATACACCACTTTTACTGAGAATAGTCTAGCACAATTGCTGCTATATAACAGTTGGTGTCTACTAAAGTGCCTTTCTAGGGGATGCCTGCATCAACCGCCTCTGTGTGCCTTTATACTGTTGCTAGCTCTGTCTGTGCACTTCAATAGCCAGCTATGATTGTGCTTTAAAACACACTGGACGCCCGCACATGCGCAGTAGCGCCGCGGTGCACACCGAGCGTCATCCACCCGCTCCGCCCCTTTTTCCAGATCGCCTCTATATATAGAGGCGCGTGCTCGCGCACGCGCGCGGGCACGTGCGCCTTCGGCGCCTTTTTTGAAAAAAATAAAATAAAAAATAAGGAGCTAGATGGGAGCCAGGGTCCCTGCCGCAGGGCCCGGGAATGGATGAGCGCAGCAACAGGGCAGAGGAGACAGCTTCCCAGCAGAGAACTTACCAACTGCCTGGATTTGATTTTGGAAGAAAAAAATCCACATTACAAGAAAAAGAACCATAGCGGCCTCTAGTGTCTAACACAGGTACCGCGGTCTTACATTTTTTTTTTTTTTTTCTTGCCTACTATTAAAATTTTTACATTTTCTCAGTAGTAACAGGCATACACAGAATATTAGCGGGAATACCTTAGGTAACAGGCAGAAAGACAAAATAGGCTTGGGGGTCCCTCAATAGAACCAAGTTCCCGAGGGCCCCCACTTACCTTTTCCTCGCCGCAGGACTCTGTTTGGTCCACAGAAGCCCAAACTTCACCTATCACGGCAGGCATTGTAATCAAACCTTCAGGGACCGGGTTCCCAAGGATTCCACTCCCCTGGACCTGTATAGCACCCTGCACAGAAAACATCTTGGTCGTGGGTATGACCAGAGCTCTGGATCCCAGGGTCCAGCCCTCCTAAGAGAGGCATTACAGGCAAAACCTTGCTCTTCTCTTGCAAGGCCCGGGTACCGACCGTTTAGCTATGAAGCTTTTTTGGTCGGATCCGGAATAGCTTACTGAGGCCCAAAAGAACCTGTACGCAAGCTCAGTGAAAAACACATGTTACTTCTTGGCCAACACCTTAGACACTGGCAAAAAACTGAGGTGCTCCCGGATGGGAGGGGCTTATATAGGGGAGGGTACTTCCGGTTTTGGAAGTTGCCAGTGCCAGCACCTGAAGGTATCTATATAACCCATTAGTAATGACTATGTCGCTCTGTGTCCCGTGATGTACGAGAAAGAAATAATATATTATTAGTAGAGCCACTCTACCTAAACAATTTCTAATTACATGAGTCATTTCCTTCTCACACATACAGTATAGTATAGTATAGTCATAGTACATTCATACAGCTATAGAATTGTCAAAGTATGTCTATACAGCTATAGTATGGTCATATTAGGTCCATACAGCTATAGTATGATCATAGTACGTCCATACAGCTATAGTATAATCATAGTATGTCCATACAGCTATAGTATAATCATAGTATGTCCATACAGCTATAGTATAATCATAGTATGTCCATACAGCTATAGTATGATCATTGTATGTCCATACAGCTATCGTATGATCATAGTACGTCCATACAGCTATAGTATAATCATAGTATGTCCATACAGCTATAGTATGATCATTGTATGTCCATACAGCTATAGTATGATCATAGTATGTCCATACAGCTATAGTATAATCATAGTATGTCCATACAGCTATAGTATAATCATAGTATGTCCATACAGCTATAGTATAATCATAGTATGTCCATACAGCTATAGTATAATCATAGTATGTCCATACAGCTATAGTATGGTCATAGTGCATCCATACAGCTATAGTATGATCATAGTATGTCCATACAGCTATAGTATAATCATAGTATGTCCATACAGCTATAGTATAATCATAGTATGTCCATACAGCTATAGTATAATCATAGTATGTCCATACAGCTATGGTATAATCATAGTATGTCCATACAGCTATAGTATGGTCATAGTGCATCCATACAGCTATAGTATAATCATAGTACATCCATACAGCTATAGTAAAATCATAGTACATCCATACAGCTATAGTAAGATCATAGTACGTCCATACAGCTATAGTAAGATCATAGTACGTCCATACAGCTATAGTAAAATCATAGTACATCCATACAGCTATAGTAAAATCATAGTACATCCATACAGCTATAGTAAGATCATAGTACGTCCATACAGCTATAGTAAGATCATAGTACGTCCATACAGCTATAGTAAGATCATAGTACGTCCATACAGCTATAGTATAATCATAGTATGTCCATACAGCTATCGTATGATCATAGTACGTCCATACAGCTATAGTATAATCATAGTATGTCCATACAGCTATAGTATGATCATTGTATGTCCATACAGCTATAGTATGATCATAGTATGTCCATACAGCTATAGTATAATCATAGTATGTCCATACAGCTATAGTATAATCATAGTACGTCCATACAGCTATAGTAAGATCATAGTATGTCCATACAGCTATAGTAAGATCATAGTACGTCCATACAGCTATAGTAAGATCATAGTACGTCCATACAGCTATAGTATAATCATAGTATGTCCATACAGCTATAGTAAAATCATAGTACATCCATACAGCTATAGTAAGATCATAGTACGTCCATACAGCTATAGTAAAATCATAGTACGTCCATACAGCTATAGTAAAATCATAGTACATCCATACAGCTATAGTAAGATCATAGTACGTCCATACAGCTATAGTAAGATCATAGTACGTCCATACAGCTATAGTAAGATCATAGTATGTCCATACAGCTATAGTAAGATCATAGTACGTCCATACAGCTATAGTAAAATCATAGTACATCCATACAGCTATAGTAAAATCATAGTACATCCATACAGCTATAGTAAGATCATAGTACGTCCATACAGCTATAGTAAGATCATAGTACGTCCATACAGCTATAGTAAAATCATAGTACATCCATACAGCTATAGTAAAATCATAGTACATCCATACAGCTATAGTAAGATCATAGTACGTCCATACAGCTATAGTAAGATCATAGTACATCCATACAGCTATAGTAAGATCATAGTACGTCCATAGTACGTCCATACAGCTATAGTAAGATCATAGTACGTCCATACAGCTATAGTATGGTCATAGTAGGTCTGAAATTGAGGCTTGGAAAACAGCTGGAGCTCGATGGGAACAGCATACAGCCGGGACAGATGTCAGTGTCTTAGTGGACTAACATGTGCCTGCTTAACTATACCTCAATGTGAGGTTATATTGCACTTATGTTCCATTCAATGTTTACAGTCTTCACTCAGATGCGCATGTTTTTCTCCCCTTTTTTGCATGTTTGGAGTTTTCTTCCACTTCCCTTACAAGGCTGGCTCTGATACAGTGGACTGTTCTCCCATTACACAGAGCTGCTTGCTCAAAAGATTAGGGGGGTGCTGAGGGGGGCTGCTACACATAAAGGTTTCTTATCTTAATGCATAGAATGCATTAAGATAAAAAAGACCTTCTGCCTTTACAATCACTTTAAATGCCCCCCTATATATATATATACATAGGCTTTTAGAGGAATTTAGAGACAGGGGTGTTTAGGGGCAGAAATTTGAACACACCAAAATTCCATTCAGGAGAGGAGCTTTTGGGCAGAAAAAAACGCCTGATGCATCTAAATACGTGTAAAAAACGTCAAAACAAGCCTAAGTGCTAGCTGAGTTTAGTGCGTTATTTCATTTCAGTGGTCAGAATACATTAATATTCTGGCCAATGAAATAAACAAGTGCTTTCTGCGCCTAGACACGTTGGCAAAAATGTGGCTTAGGCACATTTTTGAAGCTGCTTTTTTTCCTGCTGGGAGAAAAACGTATATAAAAGACCCAGTGTGCATGAAGGCTATTATGTATTATAACTGTATATATGTATTATAACTTTATGTGTATATGTACCGTGTTTCCCCGAAAATAAGCCCGGGTCTTATATTTATTTTGGCAACAAAAGACACAGTAGGGCTTATTTTCGGGGTAGGTCTTACCATGTAATGTGCTGTCTTCCCTCCCTCTGCCTGACAGGAATCCCCAATGTGAACTGAGTTAAAATGCTTGTAAAATCCTAGAATCCACTCTATTACAGTAGTATATAATGTATAATGTGTGTGTTTCTGTAATATAATTGTGCCAAATACCTTCGTTATAGCGCCGTTCTGCTCTTCTGTGACCCGCATAGCTCTCTTCCCCGCATTTATAGAACAGAAACACACACATTGTACATTATATAATACTGTAATAGAGTGGATTATAGGATCTTACCAACATTTTAAACGAGGGCTTATTTTCGGGGTAGGGCTTATATTGCAGCTCTCCTGGGAAATAACGCTAGGTCTTATTTTCGGGGTAGGTTTTATTTTCGGGGAAACACAGTATTATAACTGTGTATGTGTATTATAACTGTGTATATGTATATGTATTATAAATGTGTATATGTATTATAATTGTATGTGTATTATAACTGTGTATGTGCATTATAAGTTTGTATATGTATTATAAATATATTATAACTGTGTACATGTATTATAACTGTGTATGTGTTGTGAGGGGGTTAACTCGGTAGCGGGTGTGTGTGACCCCCTGGTTGGGCTCCCCACACAAAAACAGGGCCAGCAGACGGAGGTTGTGGTTTTCAAAATCAAAAGGTGCGGTTTATTTCTCTATGTACAGTGACAAAAACACAGCAAAGCCAAAAAGAAACAAACAAAATAAATCCTGGTCAGTTTGACCTCTGACTAAACATGCAGGTTTCCTAAACTAACAACTGGGATCAGCCTGGTGCTGTCCTAGTCCCTAAGTCCCTGGTTTAGTAAAAGTCCAAACAAATAGCCACACAGGCTTGGTCTCACCGCACAGGGGTTCACTCTCCCTAGACAGTCCACACAGGTCTGGTTCCAGGCATGAGCTAACATCTAATGAAGCTGGGAGTTCTTATAGAGGCCTAAATGAGCTGACAAGGTTCAGCTGGTCTCCTCATCTCTGTCTGCACGACGCCCCACACTCTCCCTAGAGGTATGAGTCATCCATGAGCCTACTAGCCTCAGCTGGGCTTATACAACTCTCCACCCTAGTTGTATAAGTCAGCATAAAGCCTGAATCTGGGAGAAATATATCTACCCCCCTGGATGCAACCAGGTGACTTTACCTTCCTGCTGTCACATACCCCCCCCTCTTGTTTTAACCTTGGGGTTGGAACACCAGCAATCAGGCATTCATGTACTCGAGACAAAGCATCCACATTCCCCATTTGAACGCCAGGGCGATGCTTTACTGTGAAGTTGAATTCCTGTAGGGCCAGGAACCACCTATTCACTCTTCTATTTGTCTCCTTGTTTTGAGCCATCCACTTTAACGGAGCGTGATCCGTAACCATGTCAAAGTGCCTACCTAGCAGATAGTACCGAAGGGAATCTAGAGCCCACTTCACCGCTAAACACTCCTTTTCAACCGTGGCGTAATTTACCTCATGGGACTTCAACTTCCTGCTGAGGTAAATGACTGGGTGCTCTTCCCCGTTCCAGACCTGGGACAATACTGCTCCTAACCCCACATCTGACGCATCACTTTGTACGACAAAGTCTTTAGAGAAGTCGGGTGAGTACAACACTGGCTGGCTACATAAGGCTTGTTTCAAGAATTGGAATGCTGCCTCAGCCTCGGGGGTCCATTTAATCATGACCGACCCTTTCCCTTTCGTCAGGTTGGTTAGGGGCACAGCCTTAGAAGCAAAGTGGGGAATGAAGCGCCGATAATAACCCGCGATTCCCAGAAAGGCCCGTACCTGCTTCTTGCTGTTGGGACGTGGCCAACTCTGGATGGCCTCGACTTTGTTGAGTTGGGGTTTTATCACTCCCCTGCCAATGGTGTACCCAAGATATTTGGCCTCCTCCTGCCCAATGGTACACTTCTTGGGGTTAGCCGTAAACCCCGCTTCCCGGATAGAGTCTAGGACTGCTTGCACTTTTGGCAGATGTGAGGCCCAATCTGTGCTATGGACAATTACGTCATCCAGGTAAGCCGCAGCATACTTCCGATGGGGCCTCAGTATCTGGTCCATTTTCCGCTGGAATGTGGCCGGCGCATTCTGTAACCCGAACGGCATTCTCTTATATTGGAACGCCCCGTCTGGGGTTACAAATGCGGTTTTCTCTTTGGCCGACTTGGCCAGGGGAATTTGCCAATACCCTTTTGTGAGGTCAAGAGTAGTCATGTATCGGGCTGTTCCCAGCCGGTCGATCAACTCATCTATACGTGGCATGGGGTAGGTGTCAAATTTTGTAACTTTGTTCAACTGACGAAAATCGTTACAAAATCGCCAGCTCCCATCCGGTTTAGGCACCAACACAATGGGACTAGACCAATCACTTTGGGAC
The DNA here is from genome assembly GCA_029206835.1 of Rana muscosa. NCBI lineage: Eukaryota > Metazoa > Chordata > Amphibia > Anura > Ranidae > Rana > Rana muscosa. Next base: position 272,047,056 of record CM055123.1, on the reverse strand, counting down.
TCCTCTATCACCCCTAAGTTCAGCATTTTCTGTACTTCCTCCCGTATTGCCTCCCGTCGGGCCTCTGGGATCCGATAGGGTTTTAACTTCACCCTTTCACCGGGCGGGGTAATAATATCATGCTCTACCCCAGATGTTTGTCCCGGCAGCTCAGAGAACACCTCCTTGTTGCGAAGCACAAACTCCTTAACCTCCTGTTGTTGGGGTTGTGACAAGGTGGCTGCTATTCCAACCTCCGGAATCACGCAACCAGTTTGAGCTGGTGACCAAGTTTCTGCGACTAGGGACTCTCTATCCCTCCAGGCTTTCAACAGATTAACGTGATATATCTGTTCGGGCTTTCGCCTTCCTGGTTGTCTGACCTTGTAATTCACTTCGCTCACTTTTTCCATTATCTCGTAGGGGCCTTGCCATTTGGCAAGGAATTTACTTTCAACCGTAGGGACAAGTACCAATATCCTATCCCCCGGGGAAAAGGTACGGGTCTTTGCTCCACGGTTGTACACTCTCTGCTGTGCCAACTGCGCTTGGGCCAAATGTTCCTTCACGATGGGCATTACCTGTGCAATTCGATCTTGCATCAGGGCGACATGCTCAATCACACTCCTGTGGGGAGAACTCTCACTTTCCCAAGTTTCCTTGGCAATATCCAACAGCCCTCTTGGGTGTCTCCCATACAGTAACTCAAAGGGGGAGAATCCCGTAGAGGATTGGGGCACCTCCCTAATAGCAAACATCAAATAAGGAAGTAGACAGTCCCAATCCTTTCCATCTCTATCCACCACTTTCTTCAACATTTGTTTTAGGGTTTTGTTGAATCTTTCAACCAGCCCATCGGTTTGGGGGTGATACACAGATGTACGCAATTGCGTCACTTTGAACAATTTACACAGCTCTTTCATAACCCGGGACATAAAGGGTGTACCTTGGTCCGTAAGCAGTTCTTTACAAATACCCACCCGGCTAAAAACAAGAGATAGCTCTTTGGCTATGGTTTTGGCCGAGGTATTTCTGAGAGGGATCGCTTCTGGATAACGGGTGGCATAGTCCATTATAACCAATATGTACTGGTGCCCCCTAGCGGACTTGATTATAGGACCTACCAAATCCATTGCGATTCTCTCAAACGGGACCTCAATGATGGGTAGAGGGACCAGCGGGCTACGGAAATGTGGCATCGGGGCCGACCTCTGACACACAGGGCAGGAGGAACAATAATTTTCTATGTCCTTCATCACCCCAGGCCAATAGAATCTCTGTAATACCCTCTCTCGGGTTTTCTCTGTCCCCAGATGACCTCCAAGAATGTGCCCATGGGCCAACTTCAACACCAACTTCCTGTAAGGTTTGGGCACCACCAGCTGCTCAACGGTTTCTTCTGCCCTTTTTGCCACCCGATACAGTAGGTCCTTCTCTACGCTGAAGTATGGGTAAGTGCAGGTATTATCTGGGTTCACTAACTCGCCATCTATTTCCACTACGTTTTCCCGTGCCTTTATTAGGGCGGGGTCTTTTAACTGTTCTGTGGCAAAATTTTCCCTGTGAACCTCCAGATCAGAAAACTCCACAGACGGTAGGTTTTCGTCTGAGGAGGTGGGCTCCTCTCCAGTTTCTTGAGTCTCCCCTGCCAATACTGACAAGGGAAATTCTGGAGAGTCCTCCCCACTCTCAGAGGAGTTCTGGCTATCACATTCCTGGTACATAGGGGCACCAGTGGGGGGCTCAGGATCATCCCACAGTTCCCAGAACTTCGGAAAATCCCTTCCCACAATGGCATCATGCGGTAATTGAGATACTAACCCCACTGGATGAGAGAGGGTACCTTTGGGGGTCTCGAAACACACTGTAGTCACTGGATACTCTCGGGTGTCCCCATGCACACAAATAACAGCTACCTTGCTATTCCCAGAGACCTCTGTTTTAACTAATTCAGCCTTTATCAGGGTCACAAGGCTACCTGAATTCAGCAATACCACAACATTTCTACCATTAATACACATTTTGCATAAATGTTTCTCAGTTCCCCGAATGGCAGTGCATGCGACTGTCGCACACAGCGACTGATGTCTGTCCGTCAGAAAGTCACACTGCATGGGTTCCTCCACAACCGGGCAATTGGCTGCAATATGTCCCGCTTGCCGGCAGCGGTAGCAAACAATCCTTTTGGCTGCCTCTTGAGCCCCTGACTTCCCAGGCTGTTCTCGCCAAACTTTGGGTAGAGCTCCCACCCTCTCACTCTCTCCACCCTCACCCCTTGGAATCCTCTTATCCGCCCCTGGGGATGGTCTGGTCTTAGGGTGGAAAGTCCGAGTGTCTCTGGAAGAGGCCGTCAGGTTCTCTGTAGCCAAGTATTTCTCTACACGATCCACAAGACCACCGGCCGTCTCTGGGTCTCCATGGCTTACCCACTTTTGGATGGCAGTAGGAAGAGCTCTCAAAAACCGATCCATTACAACACGTTCCACAATCTCTGGTGCGGACAAAGTCTCTGGCTGTAGCCACTTCCTGCTCAGGTGAATGAGATCATACATTTGAGACCTGGGGGGTTTTCCAAGCTGGAAAGTCCAGTTATGCACACGCTGAGCCCGGACAGCCAGGGTGACACCCAGCCTTGCCAATATTTCAGCTTTTAGCATCACATAGTCTTTTGCTTGGTCAGGCTCTAGGTCATAGTAAGCCTTCTGCGATTCACCAGTTAACAGAGGAGCCACCAGTCCAGCCCACTGCTCCTCAGGCCACTTTTCTCTTTCAGCAGTCCTTTCAAATGTGGTCAAAAATACCTCTGGATCATCCTCTCCAGTCATTTTTGTCAATAAACGACTCACCCCAAAGGACGCGGTATTAGTGGGACGGCTTTCCTCACTGGTCTGCGGACGTTGCTGCATTACTGCTTCCATTTGTTGTAGTCTCTGCTCTTGCTTCTGTAACAGGTCTATGAAGCGGGCCTCAGATTGCTGCTGGGCTTGTTGCTGAGCTTCCAGACTCTGTTGGTGAGCTTGCTGCTGGGCTGCAAGGCTCTGTTGATGAGCTTGCTGCTGGGCTGCGAAGTTCTGTTGTTGAGCTGCAAGGCTCTTTTGCAAACCTGCATTTGTCTGCTGTTGATTGGCATTTGCTAGAGCCAGCTGCTTCAGTATCTCCTCCATGCTGGCTTAAAAAAAAACTGCCACTGGTTCTCCACCAACTGTGAGGGGGTTAGCTCGGCAGCGGGTGTGTGTGACCCCCGGGATGGGCTCCCCACACAAAAACAGGCCCAGCAAACGGAGGTTGTGGTTTTCAAAATCAAAAAAAAAGGTGCGGTTTATTTTCTATTTACAGTGACAAAACACAGCAAAGCCAAAAGAAACATATAAACAAAATAAATCCTGGTCAACTTGACCTCTGACTAAACATACAGGTTTCCTAACTAACAACTGGGATCAGCCTAGTGCTGTCCTAGTCCCTAAGTCCCTGGTTTTAAATGTCCAAGCAAATAGCCACACAGGCTTTGTCTCACCGGACAAGGGTTCACTCTCTCCAGGAAGTCCACACAGGTCTGCTTCCAGGCATGAGCTAACACCTAATGAATCTGGGAGTTCTTATAGAGGCCTAAATGAGCTGACAAGCTTCAGCTGGCCTCATCAACTCCCTGTCTGTACGACGCCCCACACTCTCCCTAGAGGTATGAGTCATCCATGAGCCTACTAGCCTCAGCTGGGCTTATACAACTCTCCACCCTAGTTGTATAAGTCAGCATAAAGCCTGAATCTGGGAGAAATATATCTACCCCCCTGGATGCAACCAGGTGACTTTACCTTCCTGCTGTCACAGTGTATTATAAATGTATTATACATGTGTATGTGTATTATAAATGTGTATGTATTATACATGTATTATAACTATGTTATATGTATTATAACTGTGTATGTGTATATGTATTAGTACCATGTATGTGTATATGTATTAGTACCATGTATGTGTATATGTATTAGTACCGTGTATTAGGACCATGTATGTGTATATGTATTAGTACCGTGTATTAGGACCATGTATGTGTATATGTATTATAACGTATGTAGTGGTTTCCCTGGAGCTGTCAATATCAATATACAGTATATAAGTGCAGTTGCCCAATGCACATACAGGGGACACCAGGACACTCATGCTGGGACTTGTTGAAGATTTTAGATGTTGGAGTACACAGAACTGTCCCGGGGACAATCCCTGGTTGTATTTGTCAGTTGTGGATGGATCGGGGAAGGACGGAGAAGGTTCTGTGAATGTAGCAGGCAGATGGGTGTTGGCACTACTTACATGGGATGATCTGGATGACTCTGGCTTTCTTCATGTTTGCTGGCAGGTTTCCGGTCCTCATGTTCTCCTTCATTATTCGGACATTTGTCAGCTTCTAGAAATACAGAGAAATCACATTCTGCCATTATAATCCTGGAAAACTGGGCTACAGCCCTGTTATTAAGAAGAAAATCAAACCCTTTCTTTGCTTTATCTATAGACAAACCTGCTGGTTGGCATCATGGCCTGAGTGTAAGCCTGACCTCCAGCCTTCCCTTCAGTCTGGCACAATTGTGCAGGCTTCTCTCCTGTACTGAGAATGCCTCTTCTGATTTCACTGCACACTGTGAGCTTCTCACAGTGTGCATTAGAAGTTGCAGCAAGTCAGATAGAGTCTGCCTCATTTCCTGGCTGGTGGACGTCCAGCATCGTCTAGCTCTTTGCTGCACAGCCTAGCTGTCCCTACCCCTCAATGACGGGATGAAACATGTGGCAGCTGTACACAGTTCTGAGCAGTATGCGTGTTTAAGGCCATACGTGTTCAGGGACGTCCAGCCGCCGTGTATTCCAGTCTGTGATTGATTTTACAAGGCTCTTGGCAGCACATTGTATGCTGCACCTGTGCCACCCTTGTGCCCAGTAACCAGGGCCGGGACAAGGGGTGGGCAGGAACGGCGGCTGCCCTGGGCACAATGGTTTATTGCAGGGATGGGGGGGCGCCCTGACCCTAACCTTAACCACTTCCCGCCCCGTCAATAGCAGATTGACGTCCGGGAAGTGGTTCTGTTATCCACACTGGACGTCATATGACGTCCTGCGGGATAACAGCCGCCGCGCGCCCGGGGGGGCGCGCATCGCGGCGATCGGTGGGTCAGTCTGACCCACCGCTACACTGATCTCGGTAAAAAGCCTCCGTCGGAGGCTTTTTACCACATGATCAGCCGTGTCGAATCACGGCTGATCACAATGTAAACAGGAAGAGCCGTTGATCGGCTCTTCCTCACTCGCGTCTGACAGCCTTCCAGTTCATTTGCTCTTTGCCTTCGCCTGTGTTAACATCACAAGAGACTTTCCCCTGCGTTCCTGTTTAAGACCTGCTTGACTGACATTCCCTCTGGTTACAGATCCTGCTTACTGTACTACTACCTTTATCGCTGGCTCTTGGACATTGGCTTGGCTGACTACTCGATCCGGTTACTGAACTCTGGCTATGTTTTGACTACGCTTACTCTGTTTACTTTTTTTTTTATATTATTAAACAAGTGTGATTTAACTGTACTTCTGTCTCAGTCTGATTCATGGTTTCTGACAGTGTTAATATATTATATCAATTTACTGTGGATTCCGTTCATGAACTATGAAATTATTTTAATATCAATCATGTGTTACTATTTTTCTTGTGGACTGTTTATGAACCCAATTTGTATTATATATGTAACCCAGATTTTTATCTAGCAATTTTAATTCTTTTTTAATGATATGGATTAGAGCAGAGTTCAACAATCCCCGGGCGCCAGGTCGTAAATGCGACTAGAATTAGCGACCTGGCCCCTGGGGCAGCACAGCTGAGGTTTCCTGCATCTCTCTGCGCCCGCCCCCCCCCCCCGTGATCGCGCGATCTCATCGGGCCGCGCCGGCCGGTAATTGAGGCCGTGGCTTTGCGGCCTTCTGCAGGCCTATGCTTCATTCTGTAATCTGGCGCCCTCTTGTGGTGGCTGTTGGTATGACAAGACAACCAGCAATGCTTGCCTGTTTCACTGCCCGCCCATCTCTTTCCTTTACTTAAAAGTTAACCCCCAAACATTATATATATTTTTTATTCTAACACCCTAGAGAATAAAATGGCGGTCGTTGCAATACTTTCTGTCACACCGTATTTGCGCAGCGGTCTTACAAGCACACTTTTTTTGAGGAAAAAAATATACTTTTTTTAAATTAAAAAATAAGACAACAGTAGTTAGCCGATTTTTTTTATATTGTGAAAGATAATGTTACGCCGAGTATATTTGATACCCAACATGTCACGCTTTAAAATTGCGACAAACTTTTACCCTTTAAAATCTCCATAGGCGACATTTAAAATTTTTTACAGGTTGCATGTTTTGAGTCACAGAGGAGGCCTAGGGCTAGAATTATTGCTCTCGCTCTACTGATCGTGGCGATACCTCACGTGTGGTTTAAACACCGCTTTCATATGCGGGCGCTACTCACGTATGCGTTTGCTTCTGCACGCATCGGTCTTTAAAAAACAAACCTGGCTCCTAACTTTTTTAGCTGGCTCCTAGATTATAAGCAAATTTGTCAAGCCCTGGATTAGAGGAACCATAGACTATGCAGGTACGGATTTCTGTATGTTTATATATGAATTCCTATTGATTATGAATTATTATTACATGTGATACTGTAGTATAGAGTACCAGAACATTGTGTAGATATGTAGACCTATCAATACAATTTTTATTCATTGTAATATTTTGGCCCACCGCCTACTTCATTTAAAGTCCTACCTTCTTGCTTTTTACTTTGGCAAATACTTGAGGCTACCATTGACTGTTCGCCGCTTCTGAAAATGCAAGCTGCCTGGCTATTTTGCTGATCCAATGCCTTTAGTACTTTATGAGTATACTTAGATGTAGGTCAGCAAAAGTCACCCTGTGTTTCTCTCAGCAGAGATCCCATTTAAACATTTTAAGGTTTGTCAGGTTTGCTTTAGGCTGTAAGGGCCATAGAGATCAGACATGTGACATGGGCACCTGGCATAGGACAGCTGTGGATTTCCCGGGTAGACACACACTCAGCCAGTGACAGGATCTCTGATGAACATGGAAATGTGTTCACTTTACAAAGAAGTAAGCCGGGCCGGGCACACAATGCAGAGCTTTGTTATGGAGCTGAACTGTGTCCAGCTGGCATCTGCCGAGCCGGATCTGGTATGCAGCTGTAATGTAATATAACAGAATCCTGATGTGCAGATCAGATCCAGCTTTGCTGCCAGGCTAGTTACTAAACACTGTGCTGAATTACAGCCAGAGCCATTCCTAGAGAGGAGCATTCTCAGAGACAGGGCACATTAACCTGGGAGAGTAATAATACTGCAGCATAATAACAGGTATCATAGCATCAAAACATACAAACAAACAAAGCATACATACTATAGAACATGTAGACAGGTGCAGAGAAATTTCCCCTAAGGACTTGATCACATATGAAAAAGTATTCATACCCCTTGAAATTTTCCACATTTTGTCATGTTACAAACAAAAACGTAAATATATTTTATTGGGATTTTATGTGATAGACCAAAACAAAGTGCCACATAATGGTGAAATGGAAGGAAAATGATAAATGGTTTTCCAAATAAATATATGAAAAGTGTGGCGTGCATTTGTGTTCAGCCCCCCGGAGTCAATACTTTGTAGAACCTCCTTTCACTGCAATTACAGCTGCAAGTCTTTTTGGGGATGTCTCTACCAGCTTTGCACATCTAGAGATTGAAATTTCTGCCCATTCTTCTTTGCAAAATATCTCAAGCTCTCTCAGATTGGATGGAGAGTGTCTGTAAAAAGCAATTTTCAAGTCTTGCCACAGATTCTTAATTGGATTTAGGTCTGGACTGTGACTGGACCATTCTAACACATGAATATGCTTTGATCTAAACCATTCCATTGTAGCTCTGGCTGTATGTTTAGGGTTGTTGTCCTGCTGGAAGGTGAACCTCCACCCCAGTCTCAAGTCTTTTGCAGACTCTAACAGGTTTTCTTCTAAGATTGCTCTGAATTTGGCTACATCCATCTTCCCATCCACTCTGACCAACTTCCCTGTCCCTGCTGAAGAAAAGTATCCCCACAGCATGATGCTGCCACCACCATGTTTCACAGTGGGGATGGCGTGTTCAGGATGATGTGCAGTATTAGTTTTCCGCCACACATAGCGTTTTGCTTTTAGGCTAAAAAGTTAAAATTTTGGTCTCATCTGACCACAGCACCTTCTTCCACATGTTTGCGGTGTCCCCCACATGGCTTCTAGCAAACTGCAAGCGGGACTTCTTATGGCTTTCTTTCAACAATGTCTTTCTTCTTGCCACTCATCCTTAAAGGCCAGATTTGTGGAGTGCAGGACTAATAGTTGTCATGTGAACAGATTCTCCCACCTGAGCTGTGGATCTCTGCAGCTCCTCCAGAGTTACCATGGGCCTCTTGGCTGCTTCACTGATTAATGTTCTCCTTGCCCGGCCTGTCAGTTTAGGTGGACGGCCATGTCTTGGTAGGTTTGCAGTTGTGCCATACTCTTTCCATTTTCGGATGATGGATTGAACAGAGCTCAGTGAGATGTTCAAATCTTGGGATATTTTTTTATAACCTAACCCTGCTTTATACTTCTCCACAACTTTATCCCTGACCTGCCTGGTGTGTTCCTCGGCCTTCATGATGCTGTTTATTCACTAAGGTTCTCTAACTAACCTTTGAGGGTTTCACAGAACAGATGTATTTATACAAAGATTAAATTACACACAGGTGGACTCTATTTACTAATTACGTGACTTATAAAGTCAATTGGTTCCACTAGATTTTAATTAGGGTTATCAGAGTTAAGGGGGCTGAATACAAATGCACTCCACACTTTTCACATATTTATTTGTGTAGCGGGGTCCCCAAATTTAACCCCGCTATACCCAAATTTAGGGGAAGGTTTGAGCTGTAGTTGGGCTCAGACCACCTTAATTGTTAGGACATTCTATTTTACACCGCAGGTAGTATACTGGTGTATAGTTCCCTGTGGCCTGTAGGTGGCGCTGCCATAATGGGCCAGGGTTGAACCGCTGGTATAGTGCTGTGCCTTGGATGTCCTCTCTCGGCGGTTGTACGGTGGGCGTGGTCAACCTGATGTGCATGCCGGGAGAGGATATAAAAGTGGCAGACGCTACTTGTGAGGGGTCGTCGGTTCCGGTTCGAGCCCAGGGGGCCATCGTGGAGCGTGGTAACTGGCCCTCCTGGCCAGGGGCTCACGTATGCATCATTCCCAGGCACCTTTAGCCCTGGGGCTGCAGCAACAGCCTTGGGCCCAGCACCTTTAGCTGGGGCCCGTGTCCTGGAAGGAGAAATCCCAGGGTGCCTCTGGCATGGGGACCCATTCTAAGATGAGGAGGCCAGGGGAGGACCCTTCTGAAGGACCGGTGAAAAGTTCATGGAGAAAGAAGGGCCTGGTAACTCTCTGGAGGGATTAGATCCATCCAACACCAGAGGATTGGGATTAACGGTTCTGTGGCAGAGAATCTCCTAGTCGCATCTAAAAGGGGAAAACTAAAGAAACGTCCGAGCATCACTTCGGCTGCTAGGATCCGCTTTCATTGGGAACTATCCGGGTGAGCTAAGCCTACTTGAGGAACGAGTAATGAATTCATAATTTGTCTTGTGCCTGGACTTATTTCTTTCTCGTACATCACGGGACACAGAGCGACATAGTCATTACTAATGGGTTATATAGATACCTTCAGGTGCTGGCACTGGCAACTTCCAAAACCGGAAGTACCCTCCCCTATCTAAGCCCCTCCCATCCGGGAGCACCTCAGTTTTTTGCCAGTGTCTAAGGTGTTGGCCAAGAAGAAACATGTGTTTTTCACTGAGCTTGCGTACAGGTTCTTTTGGGCCTCAGTAAGCTATTCCGGATCCGACCAAAAAAGCTTCATAGCTAAACGGTCGGTACCCGGGCCTTGCAAGAGAAGAGCAAGGTTTTGCCTGTAATGCCTCTCTTAGGAGGGCTGGACCCTGGGATCCAGAGCTCTGGTCATACCCACGACCAAGATGTTTTCTGTGCAGGGTGCTATACAGGTCCAGGGGAGTGGAATCCTTGGGAACCCGGTCCCTGAAGGTTTAATTACAATGCCTGTCGTGATAGGTGAAGTTTGGGCTTCTGTGGACCAAACAGAGTCCTGCGGCGAGGAAAAGGTAAGTGGGGGCCCTCGGGAACTTGGTTCTATTGAGGGACCCCCAAGCCTATTTTGTCTTTCTGCCTGTTACCTAAGGTATTCCCGCTAATATTCTGTGTATGCCTGTTACTACTGAGAAAATGTAAAAATTTTAATAGTAGGCAATAAAAAAAAAATAAAAAAAAAATGTGTAAGACCGCGGTACCTGTGTTAGACACTAAAGGCCACTATGGTTCTTTTTCTTGTAATGTGGATTGTTTTTTCTTCCAAAATCAAATCCAGGCAGTTGGTAAGTTCTCTGCTGGGAAGCTGTCTCCTCTGCCCTGTTGCTGCGCTCATCCATCCCCGGGCCCTGCGGCAGGGACCCTGGCTCCCATCTAGCTCCTTATTTTTTTCAAAAAAGGCGCCGAAGGTGCACGTGCCTGCGCGCGTGTGCGAGCACGCGCCTCTATATATAGAGGCGATCTGGAAAAAGGGGCGGAGTGGGTGGATGACGCTCGGTGTGCGCCGCGGCGCTACTGCGCATGTGCGGGCGTCCAGCGTGTTTTAAAGCACAATCATAGCTGGCTATTGAAGTGCACAGACAGAGCTAGCAACAGTATAAAGGCACACAGAGGCGGTTGATGCAGGCATCCCCTAGAAAGGCACTTTAGTAGACACCAACTGTTATATAGCAGCAATTGTGCTAGACTATTCTCAGTAAAAGTGGTGTATTACGGCTGGAATACCTCAGCTTTGGGCTTAGGAATATGCCGTCCAGAAGCTCCGGAACTGAATCTTCCAGGAAGCGAAGGGGGTCTCATCGGGCTCTGAGGATCTTGGGCATGCTTCTGCTGCACCAGTCTCCCCTGAAGTTCAGAGGTAAGTGACCGTGGAGACCCCGCAGGGGAACTTGGTACTGTGGCTGTCCTCAGTTCACCTGCTCCTGTGTATGTAACAGAGGAGGTTTTTTCCTCAGCTCTGGGAGGATTAGAGAGAGATTGTCAACATTGATCGCTGCCTCCCTGTCAGGGAAAGCACGCCCGATCTCCGTCTCCTCCTTCAGAGTGCCTGTTAGCAGAGCAACAGTCCCATACAGGGATCGACCTGCCTGAAGGGGATCAGGATGAGGTTGATTCTGTTATAGAGGAATCAACAGTGGGGGAACCTTTTCTCAGCATTTCAAGCTGAAAGATTATGGGTTCAGTCTCTGACTAACATGGTCCGATCAGCATTTAAAAATGCACCTTGCGGAACCATCAACCACTACTGTATCCTCGTTGGGGTCGCTAGAAGCCCCCAGACTGTCTGTTCTTTTCCACTTCACCCTTTACTGAAAGGGCTCATTTACCAGGATTGGGAACATCCTGAGAAAATATTTATTCCCCCCAAGAGATTTCCGGTGGTCTATCCCAAATATATCCAGAAAATTTCCAGAAGTTAAAAACAGAGTTAGAGGTCCCTCTTTAAGAGGCCTGCTTCTCCAGTCCCTGGGGCATCGGCTGTGTAACAGTTCCGACGGCCTCCTCGGTCAATTTCCGGGGGTAAAAAGCAGGGACAATCGCAGGGTAATGAGAAACCCTGGGTCAGGGGAGGTACAAAACCTCCCCCAAAGTTAAATTCATTGAAGGGTTGCCCCCACTCAGTCGGGTGGGGGGAGGACTCCAGTTGTTCGCAAGAGACCTGGCGGGACACGATCAAAACAGATAGGTGCTCTCCGCAGTATGTTTGGGATACAGATTGGAGTTAAAAGACTCTCCTCCTTCCCATTTTTGAGGTCAAACGTGCCAAGGGATCCCCGGAAGAGAGAGTCCCTCCTGTTGGCACTAGAACAACTATTGCTCCAAGGAGTAATTATGGAGGTTCCCCTGGAAGAATGGGGGTTCGGGTTTTACTCAAACCTCTTTACAGTCCCGAAGCAAACGGGGACGGGAGGCCCATATTAATTCTAAAAGGGCTAAACAAATTCCTGTATATCAGGACTTTCCGATGGAGTCGATCCGATCGGTGGCCACTGCCCTACAAGGGGAGGATTGGTTAGCCGCGATCGACATCAAAGATGCTTATTTGCACATTCCCATCTTTCCAGTCCACCAAAAATTTCTACGCTTTGCAGTAGAAGGGCGCCATTTTCAGTTCAGAGCCTTACCCTTCGGTCTGGCCACAGCACCACGAGTGTTCACAAAAATTCTGGCCCTTTATTGGCCCATCTAAGAACACAAGGTGTAATGATAATGGCATATCTAGATGACTTGTTGCTGATAGACCACTCAGTGAAAAAACTAGACGTGGTCGTTCACAAGACAATCAAGTATCTGGAATCTCACGGTTGGATTATCAGCCGAGACAAGTCAGCCCTAAAAACCAGTCAAAAGTCTGGAATACTTGGGGCTAAGGTTGGATTCAGGCCAGAGAAAAATATTCTTGCCTCGAGGAAAGGTGTTGTCTTTGAAAGATTTGATCCACTTAGTGGGTACAAAAAAGACAGCCGTCCATACGCCTGTGCATGAGGCTGCTGGGAAAAATGGTGGCATCATTCGAAGCAGTACCCTACGGTCAATTCCATTCAAGGAATTTGCAAGGGGCCATACTGTCAGCCTGGAACAAAAAAGTTCAGGCCCTAGACTTACAATGTCCTTGTCCCCTTCCGTTCGCAAGAGCCTCCGTTGGTGGTTGGTTCCCCAGAATCTGGAAAAAGGGAAATCCTTCAGTCCGATTTCTTGGAAGGTGGTCACTACAGATGCCAGCCTTATAGGCTGGGGAGCAGTACTGGAGCAATGGTCTCTCCAGGGCAGATGGTCGGATGCAGAAAAGGCCCTGCCCATCAATCTCTTAGAGATACGAGCAGCCCGGTATGCCCTAGTAGTATGGACATCCAAACTCCAAGGGTCCCCTGTCAGAATTCAATCAGACAATGCCACAGCAGTGGCATATATCAATCATCAGGGGGGCACCAGGAGTCGTGCAGCCCAGAGGGAAGTAAATTACATCCTGAAATGGGCAGAAAGATATGTCCAAGCCATATCTGCGGTATTCATTCCAGGAGTGGAGAATTGGAAGGCGGACTTTCTAAGTCGCCTGCAATTATGCCCAGAGGAATGGTCCCTTCACCCCGAGGTTTTCTGGACAATATGTCAGCGTTGGGGAACACCGGATGTAGATCTTCTAGCATCCAGATTCAACGCAAAGGTGGACAGGTTTGTCTCTCGGACAAGGGATCCCCTAGCTTGCGGCTCGGATGCCCTAGTGTTCTCTTGGGATCAGTTCAAGCTGATATATGCATTCCCACCGCCACAATTGTTACCTCGATTACTCCGCAGAATCAGGGTAGAAAAGAAACCAGTGATTCTGGTGGCTCCAGCGTGGCCCCGAAGAGCATGGTACGCGGAGATTGTAAAATGTCAGTGGGGAGTCCTTGGACTCTCCCACGTCGTCCGGACCTGCTTTTGCAAGGACCGATATACCACCCTTCCTTACCAGCCCTAGGTTTGACGGCCTGGCTATTGAAGCCCACATTCTAAAAAAGAGAGGGCTCTCTAATCCTGTGGTATCTACCATGATCAATGCCAGGAAGCCGGTATCCAGGCAGATCTACTATAGAATCTGGAAGGCGTACATCGCGTGGTGTGAGGCCAAGAAATGGCATCCACATAAGTACGTAATAGGTAGGAGTCTGGACTTCCTACAGTGGGCTGTACATAGGAAGCTTGCCTTGAGTACTATCAAGGGTCAGACGGCCTTGTCAATATTTTTCAAAGGCCCTTGGCTTTGCATTCATTAGTCAAAGCTTTCATACAAGGAGTGAGGCGTATTAGCCCTCCGGTTAGTATTCCCATATGTCCATGGGACTTAAACCTGGTTCTGTCGGTTCTACAGAAACAACCATTTGAACCATTGCGGCACATTTCCTTGGTTCTTCTCACCAGGAAATTGATTTTCTTAGTAGCCATTTGTTCGGCTAAAAGAGTATTGGAATTAGCCGCCTTATCCTGTAAGGAGCCATATCTGGTTGTCCATAAGGACAGAGTAGTGTTACGTCCTCATCCAGCCTTCTTCCTAAGGTGGTATCGAGGTTCCATTTGAACCAAGATGTGGTTCTTCCTTCCTTTTTCCCCAAACCTAGCTCGGTAGAGGAAAAGTTATTACATTCTTTGGATGTAGTAAGAGCAGTTAAAGCTTATCTAAAAGCCACTGCTCAGATTCGCAGAACGGATACTTTGTTTATTTTGCCGGAAGGCCCCAGAAAGGGTCAGGCAGCGTCAAAATCTACTTTAGCCAAGTGGATTCGACAGGTCATAATGCAAGCCTATGGCTTGAGAAGGAGACCGCCTCCGTTCAAAGTTAGAGCGCACTCCACGAGAGCAGTTGGAACTTCATGGGCAGTGCATCACCAGGCCTCCCTGGCTCAAATCTGTAAGGCCGCAACATGGTCTTCAGTACACACATTTACTAGGTTCTACCAGGTGGACGTTAGAAGTCAGGAGGATGTCGCCTTTGGGCGCAGTGTGTTGCAGGCCGCAAAAGATCCTCATGTCTGATAGCGCTCAGCTTATGTATGGTGTATCCCCCCCCTCATTGGGCATTGCTTTAGGACATCCCATTAGTAATGACTATGTCGCTCTGTGTCCCGTGATGTACTCCAAGAAAAGGATTTTACAGGTAAGCGGTTATAAAAATCCTATTATCCAAACTCTTGCTGTCCTGTCTTCTATCCACCCTTTTTATTCATTGACTTTGCATATAAAGAAATAAACTCTACGTTGGAGTTTACTACTGGTGTGGACCTTGGAGTTACTTGGGGATATAAAAACTTGTCCTTACATATCGGTGAGAGACGAGAACCAACTAAAGGGAGAACCTTGCTGCAGGACCCTAGTTTATGACATCACTCAACCTCTTCACACAAGAGGGTACGGGCACATAGCACGGTGTGCCTTTCCTGCAAGTGAGCTAAAGGCAGGTAAAGGATCCGTGTGCTACATTTGTAAAAATAAACTGAAAACCGTTTATCATTTTCCTTCCACTTCACAATTATGTGCCACTTTGTGTTGGCCTATCACATAAAATCCTAAAAAAATATATTTACATTTTTAGTTGTAACATAACAAAATGTGGAAAATATCAAAGGATATGAATAATTTTTCAAGGCAATGTATGCGGTAGGAGGGCACTAAAATTAAGAGGTCGAGCCACAAACCCCCCCCCCCCCCCCACCCAACCACAGCAGCCTGATGTAGTTGCATATGCCGTGGTCACAATGCTCTGTCGCACATTTGATTTCCCCTATTGCACCGCCGCCAAACGCAGCCCATACAACTGAATTAGGATGCACCACAACTGCCCTACAACTGCATGAAATGCACGAGGGACCCGAGAAGAGGAGGATCTGGGCTGCTCTGTGCAAAACCACTACACAGGCAGGTAAGTATAACAGGTTTGTTATTTTTAACCAGAAAAAAAAAACCAAGTATTTAATATCACTTTAAATACAATCTTAAACATTCACCATAGTGTGCACCTGTTCTCATAGCATTATGTTTTATCTATAGAGAGGGCATAGCAGCAGCCCTTCTCTTTCACTAATTAAACCTCCTAGGGGAACTGTCTAAAACAGGAGGGGAACTGTCTAAAACAGGAGGGGAGTCACTGCTATGGCTCATTCATTTGAGAATTGCATCTTAAGCTACTGAACTCTGTAAACAACAGGCTTTTACTAGCCTAGAGCCCCACCCAGTGGCTGAAATAATCACATGCAATAGCTCTGACCATAACAACTATTGAAAGAAAAAATATATATATAGACAACCCCTATACATGTGTAAAAAAACTTACCTTGAACTCCTGCTCCAGGCCGATTTTCTCAAAGTGAGGTGCTGGGCTGTACAGAGTCTGAAGGTGTTTTTCTAAAGAGGCCACATCAAGTTCTGTGTCTCCATAGAGGTAGTATTCGAGTAAGGCTTGGTAGATGAATGAATACTGCATCTAAAACAATATGGGGAAGGAGGGGAAGGGGAACTGGTGAAATGGGCTATTGATGTTTATATTATAGATTTTTGTTAAAGTGGTTGTAACCCTCAGACATGAAATATGAACAAAGCCTATCCCTCTATAGTTTGTTCCTCTGCTATCTTCATGAGTCACTTCTGACAATTTTTTTTTACTTTAAAAGAAAAAAAAGGTGACGGGGAGGGAGCTTCAGCCCACAGTCTGTGATTGACAGCCTCGGCTTTGTTTCTGTGTGCTGTGTAAAGGGGGTGTGTCCCTTCCCTCCAATCAGCTCTTAGAGCTCTCCCCACTGAGCTCTGCAGTGTGTAATGTCAGCTCTCTGCTCCCTTTTTCTTTTGACAGCTCAAACAAACTTTATAAATTCTGAAATTTGAAAGGATGTAGAGAAAAGAAGACTGCAGATAAACAGGAACAACTTATGTAGGAGGATTTGTTTCATCTCTGGGTATAACTTCACTGGGTGTATATAAGGGTTTACAACCAATTTAAACTGACTAGAGGATAATAAACTGTAAGTGCTGATAACATGTCTGGATATTTAAAGCCAAACTATGGAAAAAACAATGCCTTTCATTTCCATGTATGGATATTTGTTCATAGTTACAAGGCTCCAGCTTGAACTATGTAACTATGCATATATCATACCTTGCTGATCCCCCTGAAAGCTGGAAATCCACCAGTTTCTGGGCGACTGCTCTGCTGTATTGTGTGCTCAAGAGGTTGCTTGCTCATCATGGGTGACATTTAGAGAACACTGCGCATTTTCTCAAGGAATGCAAGGCATTCTCTGATAGGGTTAGGTGGATATCATGGAGGTTACCACCCTGCCTTTCCACCTTGTCCAATCAGAGGCCATTGCATTCAATGGAAAAATGCAAAGAGTGGTAAGCAAGCGAACCTCCTGCATTCCGTAGGCAGCAGACCAACCACTTGACATGGGACCCAGAAGATAATGGATAGCACTGTAATAGCTGTGCCTGCAAGGGATCGACTGATTATCGGTGCGGCCGATATTCACTTTTTTTTAAGTATGTACAAATGTACCCGATATTGCTTCAAAGGTTTTTACCAGGGTGATGCCTGCAGCTGCAGGCATCACCCTGGTACCGGTCGGCTTTATTGTAGTAGCAACCGATGAGGCTCAGCACCCACTCGGTTGTTATTACAAGCAGCGGGAGGGGACATCCACCCCTTCCCACTGCTTTCCGCCTCTCACCCGGGCTCTCCCGTCCCACCGGGAGGCCCGAGCAACCAGCCGGCACGTCAGCTCGCTGGCCGAAGACCTGAACAAAGCCGATGCTTTGTTCGGGTCTCGGATCTAGTAACCCGCAAGCGATGTCATGACATCACTTCCCGGATTACAGGCATCTTAAAGGCGCCAGTTTTACAAAACTGATCTTGACATTTTGAATACTTTCAATGCAGAGGAAGGGAGCAGCTTGATCATTCTTACAGGCGGCGGGAGGGGACGTCCCCCCTCCCTCCACCCTCCGGTGCTTGTACCCGGCTCGCCCATGCAATCGGCGAGCCAGAGAATGAATTGGTCACCGCCGGAAGTTGAGCATAGAGATTTCTGGTGACCAGATGGTCCCCAGTCATCTCTATGACCCTCGGAGGCCTAGCGTGACGTTATGACGTCACGTCCGGGCCGGCGTAAGTAAACAATGACGGGGACGCGGCTGGAAAGGCCGAGACAGTTCATTTATTTTTTGATCTTGGTCTTTCCAGCCTGAAGGAGAGATGTGGGGACTTATAGACCCCAGATCCCGCCATAAAGAGCACCTGTCACTGCCTATTACTGTCACAGGGGATGTTTACATAACAGTGATAAAAAAAGTATACTTTTTTTTTTTTAAAGGTACAGAATAGCGGCACACAATATCGGCCTGAGAGGTGGCCAAAATATCGGTATCGTATCGGCACCGAAAAATCTATATCGGTCGATCCCTACTGCCTACTACGGTGATTTCCAGCTTCCATGGGGATTGGCCAGGTATGTGCATGGGGGATTGGTCCAAGCTGGACCAATGTAACTATGTAAAATATCTATACCTGGAATTCAGCTTTAAAGGTTTGTAACTGCTTCTAAATACTTTGATGTCCAAAGTCTTGGCACAGAAACAAGAAATGTTAGGGGCTCATTAAGACATGCAAAGAAATTGGAATGTCCATTACCATACAATAAAGAAAAACAACACATAGGGGCGTCTAGCAAGTGTTTTTTAGCATGATGCGAAGGTATCAAAACACACCGTTATTGTATCGCAACACATTAGGCGCTAATGTGTTAAGATGCGATAACGGTGTGTTTTTTTATGCGTTGGCGTCATGCTAAAAAACACTTGCTAGACGCCCCTATGTGTTGGTTTTTTTATTGTATGGACTTTTGTATCATCATCTCAGCTAGTAACACTTTCAAAACACGTGGCGGCACAGTGGTGTAGTGGGTAGCACTCTCGCCGAGCAGTAAAAAGGGTCGCTGGTTCGAATCCCAACCACGACACTACCTGCCTGCCTGGAGTTTGCATGTTCTCCCTGTGCCTGCGTGGGTTTCCTCTAGTTTCCTCCCAAGACATTGCTGGTAGGTTAATTGGCTTCTGTCCAAAAGAAAAAAAAAATTGGCCCTGGTATATGAATGTGAGTTGGGGACCTTGGATTGTGGGTTCTTTGAGGGTAGGGACCGATGTGAGTGTGCGATGTATGTGTGGAGCGCTGCATAAATTGACGGCGCTATATGGGTACCTTAAATAAATAATAAGATAATAGATGAGCATCTTAATGAGACACAATGTACAGGGATAGGGAGAATTGTAGACACGCACCCACACTCACTCAGTTTGGATGGACTGGTGTTTTTATTCAACCTTACTAGCTATGCTATGGGGCATTTGCAGTGCATTTAAATTGACATCAATAGAAATGTGTTTGAGAAGCAGCAAAGCCTGGCAAACGAAACATGTTGGGGCAATTTTGATGCAAGGCAACCATGTGAACAACACTGGGTGCTGCAATGCACACAATTTGGACAGGCGTTGGTGAAGCTTCAAAAACGCTTGTGAAACGCCTTCTTTTAAAGTTAGAGTAAACTTAGCCTAAAGCAGCGTTTTACGTGCATTCTACTTACATCAGTCTGAACCATTTGAGGCCGCTGGCTTCGGATTTTCAAAACAAAGTGAAACACGTCCACCTTCTTTTCCTCATTCATCATGTCTATAATGGCATCTATGACGATGAAGGTTCCCGTCCGCCCCACACCAGCACTAGAAAACACAAAAAGACGTGCAGGTTTAATAGACTGATCCTTTTGCTCTCTTTTGTTTGATGAAAATTAAACATAGTATTTATTATGTAAAACTAGGGGAATAAACTTTATGTTATTCCCTTACCTGCGCAAATATAGAATTTGTATTGTGTTGTTCTTGTAGTGTTAGGGGCTGCTCGTTGTGAGGTTTAAAAAAAAATACATTTTAAGAAAAATTGCGATGAACTCCCTACTAATTAATAAAACATTGACATCATGAAGTGCAAAAAAAAAAAGTGCAATAAGTTCACAGATTATTCTATTGTAATATCACATATCAACTATTTGTACCAAAACTATTTTTGATTACATTATTGTAGTTCTTTGATATATTAACTTTTTCCCTTTTGCACCAAAAGTATTAAAATAACACATGTACGACATATATTTTATCATTTTACATTTGAATATGATGTATACATTTCTCTTTATACTGTATATTGTCTATTTTTGTACCACAATTTTTCTTCAAATAGAAGTTTGTAAAAAAAACAAAAAAAAAATGCAATATTATGAATGACCACTAGGTGTCCCTAGAGGATTAATTAACATAGGTCAGTGCTGGCGAACCTGGGCACCCCAGATGTTTTGAAACTACATTTTCCCATGATGCTCCACTTCACTGCAGAGTGCATGAGATATCATGGGAAATGGAGTTCCAAAACATCTGGGGTGCCAAGGTCCGCCATCACTGACATAGGTGAACGTGCAAAATTAAATACAGTCACATAAAATAACTCTAAAGTGCTCATAAGCAAATATGTAAAAAAAAGGATACCACCAGATATCTCCAGTGGGTGGCAATAAACAAAGTGCAGCGTCCAAAAAATTAAATAGATGGTTAATGAAAAGTGCAAAGTCCAAAAATAATAGTAGTATTTATTAGCTTGTTCTCTAGTTGACTTGTTTTTGATAAGCTCATAAAGACTCCAGTATGGGCAGAATTTTAAAAGCAGAACTCCAGCTAAAAATATAAAAAAGATGAAATTAACAGCCATAAAAAAATAAAAATAAATAAATAAAATCAACAGCTTTTTCTCCAATACTCACTCTCAATCTGGAGCTGTCCCCTGCAGTAATACCTTTCCACCACTAGATGCCACCAGTATAGCTTCAGTACTTTGAGTCAGTTACTCAGAAGATTGACAACCAGACTTCTCACTATTTTCTGACTTTTCTGATCAGGGCGATTTCTTCTTGGTCAATGACTTAATATATGACAGCCAGAGAGTCACCATAAGGCCCCTTTCACACTGAGGCGTTTTTACAGTGTTTTCGCGTTAAAAATAGCGCTGTAAAGATGCCTGAAATAATCCTGCCCCAGCATTCTCAATGTGAAAGCCCTGAGGGCTTTCACACTGAGGCGTTTTTCTGGCTGTGCGTTGGAAAAAATCCTGCAAACAGCTTCTTTGGAGCGCATAAAATAGCGCTGTAAAAACGCCTATCCCCATTGAAATGAATGAGTACCGCAGTAAAAACGCGGTAAAAAACACCCAGAAGGTCACATGACCGCAGTAGAGTGGAGGATTGTGGGATACCAAATAATCTTTTTACCGCAAAAACGCGGTAAAAACGCATATGCGTTAGCGCTATTTTTACCGCGAATGCGGTAAAAACGCGGTAAAATCGCGGTAAAAAAACGTATGATTTTTTAGCGTTTTTTCAACGCCTCAGTGTGAAAGGGGCCTAAAAGTCAGGCAACTGGAATTTTCAGAAGCAGGTCAGCAGTAGCAGCCACTGTATTGACCAATAGAAGTTTAAGCGGCAAATTATAATTTTTTTTTTCAAAAGTCAGCAGCTACAAAAACTGCAGCTGCTGACTTTTAAAATAAGGACACTTACCTGTCCAGGGCGCCCACGATGTCGGCACCCGAAGCTGTTCCATCGCTCTGCTCTCGTGTGCTGCCGCCGCCATCTTCGCTAAGGGAATCAGGAAGTGAAGCCTTGCAGCTTCACTGCCTGGTTCCCTACTGTGCATGTGAGACTCGCTCTGCGCTATCCCACTGGTCCCTGCTGTCTTCTGGGACACGTGTGTCTCCCAGAAGACAGCGGGGGTGCCAAAGGAAGTGGCATAGATACCCGCAGATGGCCCGGGTATCTATGCCCAGAAGTGGGAGCAAATACCCGTTTTACACAGGTATCTCTGCTCCACCCTCCCCCCTGAAAGGTGCCAAAGTGACACCTGAGGGGGGGGGGGGGTTCCGAAAAGCGGAAGTTCCATTTTTGGGTGGAACTCCACTTTAGAACTAGGGGGAAAACTTTTTTTTTTTTAAAATTTTGGACAGAGCGGGATTAGAGCGCCAGTTAGGTTTTTAGGAAGATTCAAGCGGAGTTCCACCCAAATTTGGAACTTCCGCTTAATCCACTTCTCGCCCCCTTACATGACACATTTGGCATGTCATTTTTTTTGGGGGGGAGTGGGGGCTTCAGTAGGAGTGGGACTTCCTGTCCCACTTCCTCCTTCCGCCCTGGGGTCGCCTAGGCGATACGTCATATCGCCTTTTGGCGGCCCCTCCCTGTAGGCGATCACCTG
Source organism: Rana muscosa (assembly GCA_029206835.1). NCBI lineage: Eukaryota > Metazoa > Chordata > Amphibia > Anura > Ranidae > Rana > Rana muscosa. The sequence goes on along the minus strand of CM055123.1, from coordinate 272,025,042 downwards.
TCCACTCAGAGAGCGCTGCGCCGTTCGCGCATGCGCAGTGAGTGCCCGACCGTGAAGCCGAAAGCTGTCACGGCCGGGTGCCCACACTATGAATGGAGGCGCCGGCGGAGAGGAGCGGAGCGGAGCTCCGTCGTCGCGTCGCTGGACAGTGGAGCAGGTAAGTGTCTGTTTATTAAAAGCCAGCAGATACACTTTTTGTAGCTGCTGACTTTTAATAAACATAAAAAAAGGCTGGAACTCCCCTTTCACCCTCTCTATGTTTGTCCTGGTGACCGTTATCGCTGAAAGTGAAATAAAATCCCAAATTTTGGGTTGTCACCAGAACCGGAATGGAGGGAAATCTTCCAATGGGATACCAGTTCTGGTGACAACCAGGGATTCCCTCGCTTTGGACAGCTTTCCTCTCACTTCCTGTTTTGGTTATGGGACAGGAAGTAAAGAGAAACCTTCTCAATGGGACACAGTTGGCAAAAAAAACAAACAACAACAAGTAGGGATTATAACCCTCCTTTATTGAAAATAAAAAAGTTTTGCCTTTAGATCTAGATCTTTAGGGGCTGAAGATGACCTCACATGCCTTAATAATGGGGTCCCTGTTCAGATTTCCAAACAGTAACCTTTGTGTTACAGATGGGTTTCTGCATGCGCGTCTTTGATGCGTTCTGGTGTATTTTTTCCCCCTTTTTTTTTCTTCATCACAATTCAGGACATGTGCGTTCCGCTGCATTTTGTTGCATTTCATACAGAAAAAATGCAACATGTGTTACTTCTGTTGACTGCACTGAAACACACTGCACTGGTGTGAACTAGAGCCATTGGAATCAATGTTCAACACGGTCCATGCATTTTTGGTGCAGAATAAAAACGAACTGGACTGCATCTAGTGTGAACCAGCCCTGAGTGTTCATAGCCATTTATAGTTGTATTACACTACTGGAGCCACTAGGTGGAGTGTTTGTGCAATAAATGACACTCCTTTTATCATACACGATATTGTCAAAAGTATTGGGACACCTGCCTTTACACGCACATGAACTTTAATGGCATCCCAGTCTTAGGCTACTTTCACACTGGGGCGGGGGGCGTTAGCGGTAAAGCGCCGCTAATTTTAGCGGCGATTTACCGCTGTTATAGCGGCGCTTTTAACCACCTCTAGCGGCCAAATAAAGGGTTAAAAGTGCCCGCAAAGCGCTTTGGCAGCGGTGGCCGTGGATTTCAATGGCAGGGGTGGTAAAGCGGTGTATACACCACTCCCCCACCGCCCGAAAGATGCTGCTTACAGGACTTTTTATAACATCCTGCAAGCGCACCGCTCCAGTGTGAAAGCACTTAGGCTTTCACACTCGGGCTGCAGGGGAGGCGTTTTTCAGGTGCTATTGTTAGCCCTTTAGCTCCTGAAAAATGCCTCAGTGTGAAAGTAGCCTAAGTCCGTAGGGTTCAATATTGAGTTGGCCCACCCTTTGCAGCTATCACAGCTTCAACTCTTCTGGGAAGGCTGTCCACAAGGTTTAGGAGTGTGTCTATGGGAATGTTTGACCATTCTTCCAGAAGTGCATTTGTGAGGTCAGGACTCTGTGCAGGCCAGTCAAGTTCCTCCAGCCCAAACTCGCTCATCTATGTCTTCATGGACCTTGCTTTGTGCACTGGTGTGCAGTCATGTTGGACCAGGAAGGGGCCATCCCCAAACTGTTCCCACAAAGTTGGGAGCATGAAATTGTCCGAAATATCTTAGTATACTGACGCCTTAAGAGTTCCCTTCACTGGAACTAAGGGGCCAAGCCCAACCCCTCAAAAACAACCCCGCACCATAACCCCCCCTCCACCAAATGATTTGGCCCAGTGCACAAAGCAAGGTCCATAAAGACATAGATGAGTGAGTTTGGTGGAGGAACTTGACTGGCCTGCACAGAGTCCTGACCTCAACCCGATAGAACACCTTTGGGGTGAATTAGAGTGGAGACTGCGAGCCAGGTCTTCTCGTCCACATCAGTACCTGACCTCACAAATGCTCTTCTGGAAGAATGGTCAAACATTCCCATAGACACACTCCTAAACCTTGTGGACAGCCTTCCCAGAAGAGTTGAAGTTGTTATAGCTGCAAAGGGTGGGCCAACTCAAAAAATTGAACCCTACAGACTAATGCTGGCCATACACTACACAAAAAATCGTCCGAAAGTTTTTCTGCCAGTTAATGGGCCGAAACAATGGAGGACAAGTTTGGAAATTTGCACTGTTTGCACTAGGTATATGTGAAAAAACAAACAAAAAATGTATTCGTTTTATGTCCATTGAATGATTTATAGGTCATTACATGATAAGTACTATCGTTTGCTCTCACGGCCGAATCTTCGTTTTTCAAAAATGGGCTTGAACGATTTTTCGTACAGTGTATGGCCAGCATTAAAGTTCATGTGCGTCTAAAGGCAGGTGTCCCAATACTTTTGGTAATATATTGTATATGACAAATGAGCACCACTCATATACGTCATCTGAGAAGTAAAAATAGGATTTTTATAACAGCTTACCTGTAAAATCCTTTTCTTGGAGTACATCACGGGACACAGAGCGACATAGTCATTACTATGTGGGTTATATAGATACCTTCAGGTGCTGGCACTGGCAACTTCCAAACCGGAAGTACCCTCCCCTATATAAGCCCCTCCCATCCGGGAGCACCTCAGTTTTGTAGCAAAGCAATAAGTGTCCCTAAAGAGGGGTGGGAGCTCTGTGTCCCGTGATGTACTCCAAGAAAAGGATTTTACAGGTAAGCTGTTATAAAAATCCTATTTTCTTTCTCGTACATCACGGGACACAGAGTGACATAGTCATTACTATGTGGGACGTCCCAAAGCAATGCCCAATGAGGGGGGGATACACCATACATAAGCTGAGCGCTATCAGACATGAGGATCTTTTGCGGCCTGCAACACACTGCGCCCAAAGGCGACATCCTCCTGACTTCTAACGTCCACCTGGTAGAACCTAGTAAACGTGTGTACTGAAGACCATGTTGCGGCCTTACAGATTTGAGCCAGGGAGGCCTGGTGATGCACTGCCCATGAAGTTCCAACTGCTCTCGTGGAGTGCGCTCTAACTTTGAACGGAGGCGGTCTCCTTCTCAAGCCATAGGCTTGCATAATGACCTGTCGAATCCACTTGGCTAAAGTAGATTTTGACGCTGCCTGACCCTTTCTGGGGCCTTCCGGCAGAACAAACAAAGTATCCGTTCTACGAATCTGAGCAGTGGCTTTTAAATAAACTTTAACTGCTCTTACTACATCCAAAGAATGTAATAATTTTTCCTCTACTGAACTAGGCTTGGGGAAAAAAGGAAGGAAGAACCACATCTTGGTTCAAATGAAAACCTTGATACCACCTCAGGAAGAAAGGCTGGATGAGGACGTAATACTACTCTGTCCTTATGGATAACCAGATATGGCTCTTTGCAGGACATAGCTGCTAATTCCGACACTCTTTTAGCCGAACAAATGGCTACTAGAAAAATAAATTTCCTGGTGAGAAGAACCAAGGAAATATGCTGTAATGGTTCAAATGGTTGTTTCTGTAGAACCGACAGAACCAGGTTTAGATCCCATGGACATATGGGAATATTAACCGGAGGGCTAATACGCATCACTCCTTGTATAAAGGCTTTGACTAGTGAATGCGAAGCCAAGGGCCTTTGAAAAAATATTGACAAGGCCGAAATCTGACCCTTGATAGTACTCAAGGCAAGCTTCCTATCTACAGCCCCCTGTAGGAAGTCCAGAATCCTACCTATTACGTACTTACGTGGATGCCATTTCTTGGCTTCACACCAGGCGATGTACGCCTTCCAGATTCTATAGTAGATCTGCCTGGATACCGGCTTCCTGGCATTGATCATGGTAGATACCACAGGATTAGAGAGCCCTCTCTTTTTTAGAATGTGGGCTTCAATAGCCAGGCCGTCAAACCTAGGGCTGGTAAGGAAGGGTGGTATATCGGTCCTTGCGAAAGCAGGTCCGGACGATGTGGGAGGGTCCAAGGACTCCCCACAGACATTTTTACAATCTCCGCGTACCATGCTCTTCGGGGCCACGCTGGAGCCACCAGAATCACTGGTTTCTTTTCTACCCTGATTCTGCGGAGTAATCGAGGTAACAATTGTGGCGGTGGGAATGCATATATCAGCTTGAACTGATCCCAAGGGAACACTAGGGCATCCGAGCCGCAAGCTAGGGGATCCCTTGTCCAAGAGACAAACCTGTCCACCTTTGCGTTGAATCTGGATGCTAGCAGATCTACATCCGGTGTTCCCCACCGCTGACATATTGTCCGGAAAACCTCGGGGTGAAGGGACCATTCCCCTGGGCATAATTGTTGGCGACTTAGAAAGTCCGCCTTCCAATTCTCCACTCCTGGAATGAATACCGTGGATATGGCTGGGACATATCTTTCTGCCCATTTCAGGATGCAATTTACTTCCCTCTGGGCTGCACGACTCCTGGTGCCACCCTGATGATTGATGCCGTGGCATTGTCCGATTGAATTCTGACAGGGGACCCTTGGAGTTTGGATGTCCATGCTACTAGGGCATACCGGGCTGCTCGTATCTCTAAGAGATTGATGGGCAGGGCCTTTTCTGCATCCGACCATCTGCCCTGGAGAGACCATTGCTCCAGTACTGCTCCCCAGCCTATAAGGCTGGCATCTGTAGTGACCACCTTCCAAGAAATCGGACTGAAGGATTTCCCTTTTTCCAGATTCTGGGGAACCAACCACCAACGGAGGCTTTTGCGAACAGAAGGGGACAAGGACATTGGTAGGTCTAGGGCCTGAACTCTTTTGTTCCAGGCTGACAGTATAGCCCTTTGCAAATTCCTTGAATGGAATTGACCGTAGGGTACTGCTTCGAATGATGCCACCATTTTTCCCAGCAGCCTTATGCACAGGCGTATGGATGGCTGTGTTTTTGTACCCACTAGGTGGATCAAATCTCTCAAAGACGACACCTTTTCTTGAGGCAAGAAAATTTTTCTCTGGTCTGAATCCAACCTTAGCCCCAAGTATTCCAAACTTTTGACTGGTTTTAGGGCTGACTTGTCTCGGTTGATAATCCAACCGTGATATTCCAGATACTCGATTGTCTCGTGAACAACCACTTCTAGTTTTTCCACTGAGTGGTCTATCAGCAACAAGTCGTCTAGATATGCCATTATCGTTACACCTCGTATTCTTAGATTGGCCAATAATGGGGCCAGAATTTTTGTGAACACTCGTGGTGCTGTGACCAGACCGAAGGGTAAGGCTCTGAACTGAAAATGGCGCCCTTCTACTGCAAAGCGTAGAAATTTTTGGTAGACTGGAAAGATGGGAATGTGCAAATAAGCATCTTTGATGTCGATCGAGGCTAACCATTCCTCCCCTTGTAGGGCAGTGGCCACCGATCGGATCGATTCCATCCGGAAAGTCCTGATATGTAGGAATTTGTTTAGCCCTTTTAGATTTAATATGGGCCTCACGTCCCTGTTTGGCTTCGGGACTGTAAAGAGGTTTGAGTAAAACCCGAACCCCCATTCTTCCAGGGGAACCTCTATAATTACTGCTTGGAGCAATAATTGTTCTAGTGCCAACAGGAGGGATCCTCTCTTCTGGGGATCCCTTGGCACGTCTGACCTTATAAAATGGGAAGGAGGGGAGTCTTTCTTTCTCGTACATCACGGGACACAGAGCGACATAGTCATTACTAATGGGTTATATAGATACCGTCAGGTGCTGGCACTGGCAACTTCCAAAACCGGAAGTACCCTCCCCTATATAAGCCCCTCCCATCCGGGAGCACCTCAGTTTTTTGCCAGTGTCTAAGGTGTTGGCCAAGAAGAAACATGTGTTTTTCACTGAGCTTGCGTACAGGTTCTTTTGGGCCTCAGTAAGCTATTCCGGATCCGACCAAAAAAGCTTCATAGCTAAACGGTCGGTACCCGGGCCTTGCAGAGAAGAGCAAGGTTTTGCCTGTAATGCTTCTCTTAGGAGAGCTGGACCCTGGGATCCAGAGCTCTGGTCATACCCACGACCAAGATGTTTTCTGTGCAGGGTGCTATACAGGTCCAGGGGAGTGGAATCCTTGGGAACCCGGTCCCTGAAGGTTTGATTACAATGCCTGCCGTGATAGGTGAAGTTTGGGCTTTTGTGGACCAAACAAAGTCCTGCGGCGGGGAACAGGTAAGTGGGGGCCCCCAGGAACTTGGTTCTATTGGGGGACCCCCAAGCCTAATTTGTCTTTCTGTCTGTTACCTAATGGTATTCCCGCAAAATTCTGTGCATGCCTGTAACTACTAAAAAAATGTAATAATTTTTAATGGTGGTCAAAAAAAAAAAAAAAAAAAAAAAAATTTTTTTTTATATATATATATATATTTAATATATTAGACTGCGGTACCTGTGTTTGTCCACTAGAGGCCGCTGTGGAATGTTTTCTTGTCATGTGGACTAGCTTCTTCTCAGCAGAGCAAAGTCCAGGCAGATGGTGAGTTCTCTTATAGGAAACTGCTTCCTCTGCCATGTTGCAGTGCTCGTCCATCCCCCGGCCTGCGGCAAAGAGGGGCCCTGGCTCCTGTCCCTTGTTACCATATTTGAAATTAGCGCCGAAGGCGCACGTGCCCGCGCGCGTGCGCGTGCACGCGCCTCTATATATAGGGGTGAGCCGGGAAAGGGGGCGGAGCCTGGGGGATGACGCTCTGTGCGCGCCGCAGCGCTTCTGCGCATGTGCGGGCGTCCCAGCAGTTTAAAAAAACCACAATATTGTAGTGAGCTGGCTATGAAGTACAGAGACAGAGCTGGCAACATTTAAAGGCATACAGCAAGCGGTTGATACAGGCATCCCCTAGAAAGGCACATTAGTAGACACCAACTGTGATATAGCAGCAATTGTGCTAGACTATTCTCAGTAAAAGTGGTGTATTACGGCTGGAATACCTCAGCTTTAGGCTTAGGAATATGCCGTCCAGAAGCTCCGGAACTGAATCTTCCAGGAAGCGAAGGGGGTCTCATCGGGCTCGGAGGATCTTGGGCATACTCCTGCTGCACCAGTCTCCCCTGAAGTTCAGAGGTAAGTGACCGTAGAGACCCCGCAGGGGTACTTGGTACTGTGGCTGTCCTCAGTCACCTTCTCCTGTGTATGTAACAGAGGAGGTTTTTTCCTCAGCTCTGGGAGGATTAGAGAGAGATTGTCAACATTTATCGCTGCCTCCCTGTCAGGGAAAGCACGCCCGATCTCCGTCTCCTCCTTCAGAATGCCTGTTAGCAGAGCAACAGTCCCATACAGGGATCGACCTGCCTGAAGGGGATCAGGATAAGGTTGATTCTGGTATAGAGGAATCAACAGTGGGGGAACCTTTTCTCAGCATCTCAAGCTGAAAGATTATGGGTTCAGTCTCTGACTAACATGGTCCGATCAGCATTTAAAAATGCACCTTGCGGAACCATCAACCACTACTGTATCCTCGTTGGGGTCGCTAGAAGCCCCCAGACTGTTTGTTCTTTTCCACTTCACCCTTTACTGAAAGGGCTCATTTACCAGGATTGGGAACGTCCTGAGAAAATATTTATTCCCCCAAGAGATTTCCGGTGGTCTATCCCATGGAGGATAAGTTCATCAAAAAAAAAATGGAAGGTCCCTACAATGGACGCAGCCATCTCTTGTATGTATAAATCACTGACATGTCCAGTGGATAATGTCCAAATGTTCAAGAACCCAATAGATAAAAGATTGGAGTCCTTATGAAAATCTGCTTGGTGATACAACCAGCAGTAGCAGCTATTGGGGTCTGCTAAGCAGTGAAGGATCAGTTGAAACAGGTCTTGAGGGACTTGACAGATCAGCAGGCTTTGCCCTAGCTGATCTACCTAGAGCCTTAGGCTTTGCGGTTGACGCCATAGAGGATTCAGTCCATCAGGCCTCCCGCCTTACGCTGTCTATAGTACATATGCGTAGGCTCCTATGGCTCAAAAACTGGTCTGCTGAAGCTCCCTGTAAAGAATGGCTGGTTAGCGTCCCATTTCATGGTGAACGCTTATTCAGGGAAAACCTGGACAAATATATCCAGAAAATTTCCAGCGGTAAAAATACGCTCTTGCCGGTTAAAAGCAGAGTTAGAGGTCCCTCTTTAAGAGGCCTGCTTCTCCAGTCCCTGGGGCATTGGCTGTGTAACAGTTCCGACGGCCTCCTCGGTCAAATCCCGGGGGTAAAAAACAGGGACAGTAGCAGGGTAATGAGAAACCCTGGGTCAGGGGAGGTACAAAACCTCCCCCAAAGTTAAATTCATGAAGCCCCCACTCAGTCGGGTGGGGGGAGGACTCCAGTTGTTCGCAAGAGACCTGGCGGGACACGATCAAGACAGATAGGTGCTCTCCGCAGTAGGTTTGGGATACAGTTTGGAGTTAAAAGACTCTCCTCCTTCCCATTTTTGAGGTCAAACGTGCCAAGGGATCCCCGGAAGAGAGAGTCCCTCCTGTTGGCACTAGAACAACTATTGCTCCAAGGAGTAATTATGGAGGTTCCCCTGGAAGAATGAGGGTTCGGGTTTTACTCAAACCTCTTTACAGTCCCGAAGCAAACGCGGACGGGAGGCCCATATTAATTCTAAAAGGGCTATACAAATTCCTGTATATCAGGACTTTCCGATGGAGTCGATCCGATCGGTGGCCACTGCCCTACAAGGGGAGGATTGGTTAGCCACGATCGACATCAAAGATGCTTATTTGCACATTCCCATCTTTCCAGTCCACCAAAAATTTCTACGCTTTGCAGTAGAAGGGCGCCATTTTCAGTTCAGAGCCTTACCCTTCGGTTTGGCCACAGCACCACGAGTGTTTACAAAAATTCTGGCCCTTTATTGGCCAATCTAAGAACACAAGGTGTAATGATAATGGCATATCTGGATGACTTGTTGCTGATAGACCACTCAGTGAAAAAACTAGACGTGGTCGTTCACAAGACGATCAAGTATCTGGAATCTCACGGTTGGATTATCAACCGAGACAAGTCAGCCCTAAAAACCAGTCAAAAGTCTGGAATACTTGGGGCTAAGGTTGAATTCAGGCCAGAGAAAAATATTCTTGCCTCGAGGAAAGGTGTTGTCTTTGAAAGATTTGATCCACTTAGTGGGTACAAAAAAGACAGCCGTCCATACGCCTGTATATGAGGCTGCTGGGAAAAATGGTGGCATCATTCGAAGCAGTACCCTACGGTCAATTCCATTCAAGGAATTTGCAAGGGGCCATACTGTCAGCCTGGAACAAAAAAGTTCAGGCCCTAGACTTACAATGTCCTTGTCCCCTTCCGTTCGCAAGAGCCTCCGTTGGTGGTTGGTTCCCCAGAATCTGGAAAAAAGGAAATCCTTCAGTCCGATTTCTTGGAAGGTGGTCACTACAGATGCCAGCCTTATAGGCTGGGGAGCAGTACTGGAGCAATAGTCTCTCCAGGGCAGATGGTCGGATGCAGAAAAGGCCCTGCCCATCAATCTCTTAGAGATACGAGCAGCCCGGTATGCCCTAGTAGCATGGACATCCAAACTCCAAGGGTCCCCTGTCAGAATGCAATCAGACAATGCCACAGCAGTGGCATATATCAATCATCAGGGGGGCACCAGGAGTCGTGCAGCCCAGAGGGAAGTAAATTACATCCTGAAATGGGCAGAAAAATATGTCCCAGCCATATCTGCGGTATTCATTCCAGGAGTCGAGAATTGGAAGGCGGACTTTCTAAGTCGCCAGCAATTAGGCCCAGAGGAAGGGTCCCTTCACCCCGAGGTTTTCTGGACAATATGTCAGCGGTGGGGAACATCGGATGTAGATCTTCTAGCATCCAGATTCAACGCAAAGGGGGACAGGTTTGTCTCTCGGACAAGGGATCCCCTAGCTTGCGGCTCGGATGCCCTAGTGTTCCCTTGGGATCAGTTCAAGCTGATATATGCATTCACACCGCCACAATGGTTACCTCGATTACTCCGCAGAATCAGGGTAGAAAAGAAACCGGTGATTCCGGTGGCTCCAGCGTGGCCCCGAAGAGCGCGGTACGCGGAGATTGTAAAATTTCAGTGGGGAGTCCTTGGACTCTCCCACGTCGTCCGGCTTTCGCAAGGACCGATATACCACCCTTCCTTACCAGCCCTAGGTTTGACGGCCTGGCTATTGAAGCCCACATTCTAAAAAAGAGAGGGCTCTCTAATGCTGTGGTATCTACCATGATCAATGCCAGGAAGCCGGTATCCAGGCAGATCTACTATAGAATCTGGAAGGCGTACATCGCGTGGTGTGAGGCCAAGAAATGGCATCCACATAAGTACGTAATAGGTAGGATTCTGGACTTCCTACAGTGGGCTGTAGATAGGAAGCTTGCCTTGAGTACTATCAAGGGTCAGATTTCGGCCTTGTCAATATTTTTTCAAAGGCCCTTGGCTTCGCATTCACTAGTCAAAGCCTTTATACAAGGAGTGATGCGTATTAGTCCTCCGGTTAATATTCCCATATGTCCATGGGATCTAAACTTGGTTCTGTCGGTTCTACAGAAACAACCATTTGAACCATTACAGCATATTTCCTTGGTGCTTCTCACCAGGAAATTGATTTTTCTAGTAGCCATTTGTTCGGCTAAAAGAGTATCGGAATTAGCAGCTATGTCCTGTAAGGAGCCATATCTGGTTATCCATAAGGACAGAGTAGTGTTACGTCCACATCCAGCCTTTCTTCCTAAGGTGGTATCGAGGTTTCATTTGAACCAAGATGTGGTTCTTCCTTCTTTTTTCCCCAAACCTACTTCGGTAGAGGAAAAGTTATTGCATTCTTTGGATGTAGTAAGAGCAGTTAAAGCTTATCTAAAAGCCACTGCTCAGATTCGCAGAACGGATACTTTGTTTATTCTGCCGGAAGGCCCCAGAAAGGGTCAGGCAGCGTCAAGATCTACTTTAGCCAAGTGGATTCGACAGGTCATTATGCAAGCTTATGGCTTGAGAAGGAGACCGCCTCCTTTCAAAGTTAGAGCGCACTCCACGAGAGCAGTTGGAACTTCATGGGCAGTGCATCACCAGGCCTCCCTGGCTCAAATCTGTAAGGCCGCAACGTGGTCTTCAGTTCACACGTTTACTAGGTTCTACCAGGTGGACGTTAGAAGTCAGGAGGATGTCGCCTTTGGGCGCAGTGTGTTGCAGGCCGCAAAAGATCCTCATGTCTGATAGCGCTCAGCTTATATATGGTGTATCCCCCCCCTCATTGGGCATTGCTTTAGGACATCCCATTAGTAATGACTATGTCGCTCTGTGTCCCGTGATGTACGAGAAAGAAAATAGGATTTTTATAACAGCTTACCTGTAAAATCCTTTTCTTAGGAGTACATCACGGGACACAGAGCTCCCGCCCCTCTTTGGGGACACTTATTGCTTTGCTACAAAACTGAGGTGCTCCCGGATGGGAGGGGCTTATATAGGGGAGGGTACTTCCGGTTTTGGAAGTTGCCAGTGCCAGCACCTGACGGTATCTATATAACCCATTAGTAATGACTATGTCGCTCTGTGTCCCGTGATGTACTCCTAAAGAAAAGGATTTTACAGGTAAGCTGTTATAAAAATCCTATTTTTAACTCCAATTTGTATCCCAGACTTACTGCGGAGAGCACCCATCTGTCTCTGATCGTGTCCCGCCAGGTCTCTGCGAACAACTGAAGTCTTCCCCCCACCCGATTGAGTGGGGGCAACCCTTCATGCATTTGACTTTGGGGGAGGTTTTGTACCTCTCCTGACCCAGGGTTTCTTGTTACCCTGGAATTGTCCCTGACTTTTACCCCCGGGATTTGACCGAGGAGGCCGTCGGAACTGTTTCACAGCCGATGTCCTAGGGACTGGAGAAGCAGGCCTCTTAAAAGAGGGACCTCTAACTCTGTTTTTAACCGGCAAGAGTGTACTTTTACCGCTGGAAATTTTCTGGATAGATTTGTCCAGGTCTTCCCCGAATAAGCGTTCACCATGAAATGGGAAGCTGACCAGCAATTTTTTACAGGGAGCTTCAGCAGACCAGTTTTTGAGCCACAGAAGCCTACGCATATGTACTACAGACAGCGTAAGGCGGGAGGCCTGATGGATTGAATCCTTTATAGCGTCAACCGCAAAGCATAAGGCTCTAGGTAGATCAGCTAGGGCAAGAGCCTGCTGATCTGGCAAGTCCCTTTAAGACCTGTTTCAACTGATCCTTCACTGCTTGGCAGACCCCAATAGCTGCCACTGCTGGTTGTGTCACCAAGCCTGCTGTAGCAAAAGCAGATTTTAATAAGGACTCCAATTTTTTATCTATTGGGTCCTTGAACATTTGGACATTATCCACTGGACATGTCAGTGATTTATTCACACAAGAGATGGCTGCGTCCACTGTAGGGACCCTCCATTTTTTGATGAACTTATCCTCCATGGGATAGACCACCTGAAATCTCTTGGGAGGAGTAAATATTTTATCAGGATGCTCCCAATCCTGGTAAATGAGCCCTTCCAGTAAAGGATGGATTGGAAAGGAACAAACAGTCTGGGGAGCTTTTAGCGACACCAACGAGGAGACAGAAGTGGATGATGGCTCCGCAAGGAGCATTTTAAATGCTGATCGGACCATGTTAGTCAGGGACTGAACCCATAATCTTTCAGCATGTGATGCTGAGAATGGCTCTTCCACTGTTGATTCCTCTACAACAGAATCGACCTCATCCTGATCCCCTTCAGGTAGGTCGATCCCTGTATAGGACTGTTGCTCTGCTAACAGGTACTCTGAGGGAGGAGACGGAGATCGAGCGCTCTTTCCCTGTGACAGGGAAGCAGCGATCAATGTTGTCAATCTTTCTTCCAGTCCTCCCAGAGCTGAGGAAAAAACCTCCTCTGTTACATACACAGGAGCAGGTGCATAATTGTGCCTTTTAACATGCTGGGACGCCCGCACATGCGCAGAAGCGCTGCGGCGCGCACAGAGCCTCATCCCCCAAGCTCCGCCCCCTTTCCCAGCTCACCTCTATATATAGGGGCGCGTGCTCGCGCACGCGCACGGGCACGTGCGCCTTCGGCGCTCTTTTTTTGAAAAGGGAAACTAGGGACAGGAGACAGGGCCCTTTTGCCGCAGGCCGGGGGATGGACGAGCATTGCAACATGGCAGAGGAAGCAGTTTCCCACAAGAGAACTCACCATCTGCCTGGACTTGCTCTGATGAAAAGAAAACAGTCCATATGACAAGAAACGTTCCACAGCGGCCTCTAGTGGATTAACACAGGTACCGCAGTCTATATATTTATTTTTTTTCTTTCTTGACCACTATTAAAAATATTACATTTTTTTGTAGTTACAGGCATGCATAGATATTTAGCGGGAATACCATTAGGTAACAGGCAGAAAGACATATTAGGCTTGGGGGTCCCCTCAATAGAACCAAGTTCCTGAGGGGCCCCCACTTACCTTTTCCCCGCCGCAGGACTCTGTTTGGTCCACAGAAGCCCAAACTTCACCTATCATGGCAGGCATTGTAATTAAACCTTCAGGGACCGGGTTCCCAAGGATTCCACTCCCCTGGACCTGTATAGCACCCTGCACAGAAAACATCTTGGTCGTGGGTATGACCAGAGCTCTGGATCCCAGGGTCCAGCTCTCCTAAGAGAAGCATTACAGGCAAAACCTTGCTCTTCTCTGCAAGGCCCGGGTACCGACCGTTTAGCTATGAAGCTTTTTTGGTCGGATCCGGAATAGCTTACTGAGGCCCAAAAGAACCTGTACGCAAGCTCAGTGAAAAACACATGTTACTTCTTGGCCAACACCTTAGACACTGGCAAAAAACTGAGGTGCTCCCGGATGGGAGGGGCTTATATAGGGGAGGGTACTTCCGGTTTGGAAGTTGCCAGTGCCAGCACCTGAAGGTAAACTATATAACCCACATAGTAATGACTATGCCGCTCTGTGTCCCGTGATGTACGAGAAAGAAAACTTGTTTTCCTTTCCTTCAAAATCACCTTTTCTTATGTTTAGAAGATGTTGTTGCTTATTTCTCCAATACTGAATACTATATGAAAAAGCTTCTTCCAACAAAAATAAAAAATCACTTCTATCACCCCTGATTACAGAGCTGTATACACTGGGAAATCTCTATTAGGGCACTTTGAATTCAGGCCTCATGCACACTGGACGTTAAAATAACGTTTTAAAAACAGCCAGTAGCTTTGCAGTGAGTTTTTCAACTTTTTTCAACGTTTTTGCAATAATGTTTTTAGCATTTATTAGCGTTAGCGTTTTTTTTTTGAAGAAAATTTTTTCTTTTTTTTTCTTTAACCACTTCAACATCGGGCTTTTTTACCACCTCAATACCGGGCCTATTCTGGCACTTCTCTCCTACATGTACAAATCATCATTCTTTTGCTAGAAAATTACTCAGAACCCCCAAACATTATAGATGTTTTTTTAGCAGACACCCTAGGGAATAAAATGACGGTCATTGCAACTTTTTTTCTTGCACGGTATTTGCACAATTATATTTCAAACGCCTTTAAAAAAAAAAAAAATGGTTTCATGAATTAAAAAATAACAAAACAGTAAAGTTAGTCCAATTTTTTTGTAAAATATGAAATATGATGTTACGCCGAGTAAATAGATACCTAACATGTCACGCTTTAAAATTGTGCACACTCGTGGAATGGCGCCAAACTTCGGTACTTAAAAATCTCCATAGGCGACGCTTTGAATTTTTTTACAGGTTACCAGGTTAGAGTTACAGAGGAGGTCTAGTGCTAGAATTGTTTCACGCGCTCTAACGCACGCGGCGATACCTCACATATGTGGTTTGAACAGCGTTTACATATGTGGGCGGGTCTTACATGTGCGTTCGCTTCTGATCGCGAGCTACTGGGGACAGGGGCGTTTTAATATTTTTTATTATTATTTATTTTTTTATTTTACTTAATTTTTTTAATTTTTACACTTCTTTAAAAAAAAAAAAATTTGATCAGTTTTATTCCTATTACAAGGAATGTAAACATCCCTTGTAATAGGAATGTGTGTGACAGGTCCTCTTTATGGAGAGATGCGGGGTCAATAAGACCCCACATCTCTCCTCCAGGCTGGAAAGCATAAGATTGTGAAAAAAAATTCACGATCTCATGCTTACTAGCTGCAATGGCAGCTTTGTTTACATCTGAGGACCTAGGCGTGACGTCATCACATCGCGCCCGGGCCTCCGACGGTCATAGAGATGACAGGTGACCATCTGGTCACCAGTCATCTCTATGGTTCACCTCCGGCGCCAGACGATTCGTTCTCCGGGCCCCCGATGGCATGGGAGAGCCCGGAGATACACCGGATGGCGGCGGGAGGGGGGGGTGTCCCCGCCCGCCGCCTATAAGAACGATCAAGCGGCGGAACCGCTGCTATGGTCATTCTTATGGTGCGCAGAATTGGCGGCAGAAGACAAGGATATCTGAATGATGCCTCTAGCTGCAGGCATCATTCAGATATTCCCCCACAAAGCCCAGGATGTCATATGACGCCCACCCAGGATGGGAGATCCCATCTGTGGACGTCATATTACTATGGGCAGGTAGGGAAGTGGTTAATAGATCAAAAAAGTTAAAAAAAAACGCTGGCGAGTGACGTTTTTGAGCGTTTATCGACCTTTATCAGCGTTAGAGCATTTTTACAGCTGAAAAACATCTCTCAGAACCCACTAGTTTTGGGTTTTTTTTACTGCTCAATAACGCCACTGACCAAAACTGCTGATAACAGCCTATGTGTGCATGGACACATAGGATAACATGATGAAGAGTTTAATGACTGTAGAATGACAAGCCAAAAACAGCTGCTGTAAAAACGTAAAAAAAGTCCAGTGTGCATGAGGCCCTAATTGATGTTCAGATCCAAATATACAGAAATCAGACGGAACGCAAGGACGCTTACATGTGTTATTTTAAAGGCTCATTGCACCTTAAAGTGGATGTAAACCCCTTTTTTTTTTTTTTCCTTGCTGTCACAATGTAGAGTATAAGAGTTCCTATCATTTGTGCCAGGTCTTGCCACAAAGAGTTAATCCAGCTCTGAGCAATCCTCTTTTATTGTTCAGTGAGATAAAACGGACAAACAGAGACATGCCTTTGTCCGTTCCGCCCCCTTGCTGTGAGTGACAGATTATTTACATATCTCGTGCACTAAGCCTGAGACAGGCATTATTTTTTAATTCCCACCCCCACTCCTTTTCTGAAGTCATGTGGTTACTTTTCTGGATTTTGACTGGATGTTAGTGATCATAGCAGAAGGAATACACAGGAGAAAATGCATGTTGACAAGGGGAGTGTAGAGGTGGGCGGGGAGTCTACTGACATCACGACTCCACCCACCGAGCTCCGGACAACAGATCCACCCACAGAATCTGCAGTTTTTCAGTTCTTATAACAGACAGAGGGGAGACATTTGACAGATAAGGATACATGCAGGAGGCATCTATATCCTTATAGATCAGCACTATGGCAGTAGATTAGAAAGGATGAGAGTGGCTTTACATCCACTTTAAACTAATTTGGTTCCTGCTGAAAATATACCAAGTTGGTTCCCATTGCCAATGTCCTTAGGAAAACATGACTTCTTTGGCCGTCATGCTGATCCCCGGGTTCCAGTGGTTGCTTGTTCCATGAGAACGGCAGACAACATACTGAAGCCTAAAACAACCCGGTAAATGGCATTAGATGATTCTCATACGTCCCTCATGGTGGGCTTACTTAGAGCCACCTAAGGGCTCGTTCACATGCATGCCGGGGGCACGGAAAACAAGGGGGCGGAGTAGCAGTTTTATGTATATTAATTATTTAACTGTATTGCCCAAAAATGGGTAAATTGTGTTCTTACGTTTGTGTTTTAATTACTAATTAAAATAATGTACTACAGTAATTTACATTAATTATAAAGTAGTGCTAAATCCAATGGATTATTAACTATATTAATTATTTAACTATATTTCCCAAAAAAGGTTAAATCATGTGATTGCTTTTGTGTAACAAATACTAAATTAATATTAAATTAATATTAAATATTTAACATTAATGAATATAAAATGCATTTTAATTTTGTGTTATTCTCAAATAAGTATAAATTCATTACAGGAATAATAATAACACATAATTTTAAACATTTTAATATTATTTATAACAATTTTTAAAGTGGAACTTCAGTCATTTTTTCATCTTTCCATCTATTAAATCTTCTGCCCTCCTTGTTTTAACTTTGGATAGTAAAACATTTTTTTTTTTTTTTTGCCAGTAATACAGCCCACTTCCTGTTTCTTTTCTGGTCATTAGCCTAGACTTATGACACCATGCACAGCTCTTTCTCTCACTCTGGTGAGAGTTTGCCAGGAAGGGAGGCATGGGTGAGTCATAGGAGGGCCAATGAGAGCTGCAGAGCTGGAGGTGTGCCTCGGTGTGTCTGAGTAAATCCAGGAAGTGAACAGGCAGCAGCTTCAGCTGCCCACAGTTAAAATGGTTGCAGCCAGACTCAGTGGATGGAGATTTCTGCAGCATATTTGGCAAGTACAGAATCACAGAATATATAAAATAATATGCAAAGTGGTTGGAGGGAAACTTCAGAATGGCAAAGATGTTTTTATTACAAATTATGCGAGCAGACTGCAGTTCCTCTTTAAACTAATAAAACATTACTTACTAATTAAAAGTATGTACTAATTAACATAAATTATAAAGTAGTGCTAAATCCAATGGATTATTAACTATATTAATTATTTAACTATATTGCCCAAAAAAGGTTAACTCATCTGATTGCTTTTGTGTAATAACTACTAATTAATATTAAATATTTAACATTAATGAATATAAATTAAGTTTTAACTTTGTGTTATTCTTAAATAAGTATAAAATTATTACAAGAATAATAATAACAAATAATTTTAAAAATGTTAATATTATTCATAATTATAAAAAAAAAAAATTAAATAGTAAAATATTAATACAAAGGATTAAAATAATTATTTTAAATAAATGTAAAATGATTTGAATACTTATTAAAAATAATTATCAAATAAATATGATTAGTAAAAACAATGTTATTAATTTCAAAATAGACCTTTATGGCAGGATCACCAGGTATTATTATAACAAGAGCTACAGGTTTAAAAGACTGCAAATTACTGTTGAAATACCATTTAGGCTTCATGTACACGGGACGTTTTTACAACTGCTCCTGAACTATTTACCGTATATACTCGAGTATAAGCCGAGTTTTTTCAGCACATTTTTTTGGGCTGAAAATGCCCCCCTCGGCTTATACTCGAGTCACCTTTTTGCGCCTGATCTCCCAGAATTTGGGGAACCAGTACCGGCCGGCCGTAGGTACCCTGGACCCCAATCTTGGCACACATGTAGCCCCACTCTTCCTCTACAAGTTTGCAAAGTTTGTTGTCCGGGGGACCTACGGCCGGGGAGCACCGATTTTTCAAATCCGGGCACCCCCTTTATAGACTCCCATGTTAAACAGTAATTTCTCTGGTGAATTTGGGGATCCTGTACCGGCCGGTCGTAGGTCCTCTGGACCCGGAACTTGCCACACATGTAGCTCCATTTTTCCTCTACAAGTGTGCAAAGTTTGTTGTCTGGAGGACCTACGGCCGGAGAGCACCGATTTTTGAAACCGGGCACCCCTTCCATAGACTCCCATGTTAAACGTCAGTCTAGTCATGGGCACAGTGAGGCACAGTGAGGCATGGGCACAGTGAGGCATGGGCACAGTGAGGCATGGGCACAGTGAGGCATGGGCACAGTGAGGCATGGGCACAGTGAGGCATGGACATGGACACAGTGAGGCAAAGTGAGACACAGTGAGGCATGCAGATGAACACCCTAGGCTTATACTCGAGTCAATACGGTTTCCAAATTTTTTGTGGTAAAATGAGGTGCCTCGGCTTATACTCGAGTATATACGGTAACTTGACAGATAGTAACCCATGTTTAAAACGTCCATTTTGCCGCGTTTACGTGCCGCATTTAGCGGCGTTTGCGTTTAGAAGCGTTTAAAAAAAAATTATTTTTTTTTAAATGGCCAAAAACGAAAAACGCCTATAAATGAAACGCTGCTAAATGTGGGTTACCGTGTTTAATCACGTTTGGCGTCTGAAACATGGAAATCTTCGGCGCCTGAATCCATTTTTTTTGCTTTCAAAGAAACGCTGTTAAACGCAACTGCCTAAAAACGTCAATAAATGAGACAGTGTATATGGTCACATAGGATAACACTGATTGAGTTCAGGGGCAGTTGAAAAAAGCGTCCAACTGCCTCTGAACGTACGTTTAGCAGCGTCCCGTGTACATGGGGCCTAACATGTTACAACGTGAATGATTTTATTCGGCAAAATAATTAAAGTGGAAGTAAACCCTTTGAGTTAACAGTTTAAAAAAACAGTTAAATTTCCAGCATGTCGGAAATGCTAACTGCCACATTGGTTGTGCTCTCAACCAAACTGTCAAACCATCCAATGGCTGGTGTCATAACTTGTCACATGCGCAGCATCATGGCAGTTGAAGATTAAACAGAGGCCAAGATGGCAGCTTCCTTGCCTGAAAACAATAGGGGGGTTTACTTCCGCTTTAAAGTAGAACTAAATCCTATAGGTTTTTTATTATAATAATTATTTAATTATATTGGCAAAAACATTAAATGATGTATTGGCTTTTGTGTATTACGTTATTGGAGGTTTCAATTTTGTGTTTTTCTTCATCAAGCATGAATCCATTACAGGAATTGGGGGAGGAACAATGACAGATATAAGAATGAAAACAGCCCAGCAAGTGAAGGTCACAAGAATTCCTTTCATGTAAATATAATAGTAGAAATCCAAAACTGTTCCGACTGACCATACCAGGACGATAATGAAGGAAAACCGAATGTAAAATGCAGATCTAGAAATATTCAATGGCACTTGGTCAACATGGAGAATGGGGGACATTTCCAGGGACAGACTCTGCATAGCTGGGACAGTCTCTGGAAATCACAGACAGGTAGGTGACCCCGATGTAGGTCATGGGATGCACTCTTTGGACTGTTTCCGGTGTATAGAATTTCTTCCTTTTAAAGCAGGGTTCATTGGAGGTGACAATGAAAGCCATCGTCCTTGAATATTGAAGCTCGGGATGTCTATAATTTGCAGCAGGTGATGACCACACTGACAGCCAGGGTCAGGCTCCTTCCTGAAATAGTTTTATGGGATATCCCGGCATGCTATATATTCATTTTATAGGGTTGTGTCCTTTCTGCAATGTCCACACTGGATACAAGTAAGCCATTCCTGCATGTATTGGACATAGTGATGTAATGTATAACATTTAGGGATGAACAAAACTGGGATATTTTGTCCTTTTGGCTAAATATTGGCGGCAGAGGAGAAGGTGAAATTAGGTGTTTTTTGGTGTTTTATTTTATGGTCAAAGTATATAATCATATACACTCTATTGTCAAAAGTATTGGGACGCCTGCCTTTACATGAACTTGAATAGCACCCCAAACTTGCTCAAACATGTCTTTATGGAAGGAGAGAGTTACCGCTCAGATGTGACTGGTGACTCATTCACAAGATCCTGAGCCGTGGGTGCAGGCAATGCATACGACAATGCAAAAAATCTGAGGAAAACGCTTGGACAGCCGCACTCCAAAAAAGGTTATTTTATTTAAAACAAAAGCACAAATAACATGCCACAGCAAAAAAATAGCAAGTATGAGCTGACGTTTCGCACTGCGATTCAGTGCTTAATCATAGCTCATGATTAAGCACTGAATCGCAGTGCGAAACGTCAGCTCATACTTGCTATTTTTTTGCTGTGGCATGTTATTTGTGCTTTTGTTTTTGGAGTGCGGCTGTCCAAGCGTTTTCCTCAGATTTTTTGCATGTCTTTATGGACCTTGCTTTGTGCACTGGTGCGCAGTCATGTCGGAACAGGAAGGGGCCATCCCCAAACTGTTGCCACAAAGTTGGGAGCCTGAAATTGTCCAAAATGTCTTGGTATGCTGACACCTTAAAGTGGTTGTAAAGCCTTATAATTTTTTTTATTTTTTTTAAACTACCTGTAAGAGAAAGGCATAATGAGCTAATATGACTAGCATAATAGCTCATTATGCATCACTTACCTTAGATCGGGGCCCCCGAAGCCGTCCTCGTCTCCCTCTTCAGCCATCTCTGCGGCGATAGCTGGAAGGTTACTTCCGGGTATCGCCGCTCCAGCCAATCACAGCGCCGCTCCGGCGCTGTGGTTGGCCGGAGCGGCGAAGACGTGACTCCGCGCATGAGCCGTCGAATTTGGCTACGTCGTCGAATGCTGCGACCTAGCCGAATTTGTGAATGGGATTAACCCCATGCGCATGACGTCAGCGGCGCCGATTTTAAATGCAAATATCTCCTTAACCGTGTAGGTGTTTGTTTACAAAGTGGGTTTACAACCACTTTAAGAGTTCCCTTCACTGGAACTAAAGGGCCAACCCAACCCCTGAAAAACAACCCCACATCCTAATCCCCCCTCCACCAAATGATTTGGACCAGTGCACAAAGCCAGGTCCATAAAAGACATGGAAGAGTGAGTTTGGGGTGAAGGAACTTGACTGGCCTGCACATACAGTAATCATCATAACGAATGACCAGATAAACGAATGAAACAAAAACGAACACATTTTTAAGCAGTGTACATGTCTATATTTGATATTGAGGAATAGACAAAATATAACAATAACCCTAATGGCACGTACACACGATCGGAATTTCCGACAACAAAACCGTGTTTTTTTTTTCCGACGGATGTTGTCTCAAACTTGTCTTGCATACACACGGTCACACAAATGTTGCTCGGAAATTCCGATCGTCAAGAACGCAGTGACGTACAACACTATGACGAGCCAAGCAAAATGAAGTACAATGATTCCGAGCATGCGTCGAATTGATTCCGAGCATGCGTAGGATTTTTGTGCGTCGGAATTGGATACACACGGTCGGAATTTCCGACAAGAACTTTTGTTGTCGGAAAAATAGAGAACCAGCTCTCAAACATTTGTTGTCAGAAATTCCAAAAGCAAATGTCCGATGGAGCCCACACACGGTGGGAATTTCCGACCAAAAGCTCACATCGAACATTTGTTGTTGGAAATTTCGATCATGTGTATGCGGCATTAGGCTCTGTTTATCAACAAAGTCAAGTGATCACTATGTCAGCATTGACAATTAGTTTTATATCAATAAAGCCATGTGATTACCAGGTCAGCGCTGATATGGTGATCACATGACTTTGTTAGAAAACAAAGCCATTTGATTTTTTTTTTCCAATTCCATTTTATCCAAGCAGTCCGTATGGTAAAATGTGAGGCTAATTTTGCCGAAATTTTGTCAAAGATAAAATAAGTAATATTGCTATAAAACAATTTAGGTAAAATTGACCTACTCATCCTTAAAGTGATTGTAAAGTCTTGTATTTTTTTCTATTAAAATAACAAACATGTTATACTTACCTGCCCCGTGTAATGGTTTTGCACAGAGCAGCCCAGATCCTTCTCTTCTTGAATCCCCGGCTGGAGCTCCTGGTCCCTCCCTCCTTTCGAGTGCCCCTACAACAAGCAGATTTTCTATGGGGGCACCCGAGCTGAGCTGCAGCTCAGTCTATCCATTCAGACATGAAACTGTGGTTCGGCCCCGCCCCCTCTATCTCCTGATTGGCTAACTGAGTTTGATTGACAGCAGCAGGAGCCAATGGTGCCACTGCTGTGTCTCAGCCAATCAGGAGGGAGAGTCCCGGACAGCCGATTCACTCGTGGACATCGCTGGACAGAGAGGAACCTCAGGTAAGTATTAGAGGGGCTGCTGCATACAGAAGGCTTTTTATCTTAAAACGGAGGTTCCGCGGTCCATACTTTTTTTTTTTTTTTATGTCTACTACATGTGGTTACAGATGACTAATAAGTACTCACTTGTCCTGCGCTTTCAATCGTCCCACGTCCGTTTTCGGTAAAAAGAAAGATTTATAAAAGTGTTCCTGTCTTTTCCATTTTGCTTGTGGGCATCGTGAAGCCCACAAGCACAGACTTCCGGGTAGCGGTGAATGCGCGTATGACCGGATATATGAGTCACGTGATTCCGCTGGACGGCGTGTCCTGGGAAGCATGATACTTTGCTCCCAGGAGACATTGCGCCGACATCCCAGCACACTTAGCGCCGCCAGGGAAACAGAAAGACCCGCCTACTCCCGCGGGAGGAAGACCAGGAAGTGGAACGGAACACAGCTGCTTATCTACAATTAGAGCCTCCGAAATTAAAAAAGGTTGGTGACATACTAATGTAAATAGTGTTAAGATATTGGGAATATAAAGTTTCTATGTAAGGTGAACCTCCACTTTAATGCATAGAATGCATTAAAATAAAAAACCTTCTGCGTTTACAACCACTTTAAGCTTGGGCGCTGGCACTACAAGCTAAAGCCTAGTACACACTACTCTTTTTTTAGTTCCTATACTACACTGTTGTTGGTAATATCTAAATGCAACTGTACAGTCATACTGTAACGTATGTGGTCAGCTTTAGCAATGGGTGCTTGCACAGAGTTTCACATGTGTTTTTCTTCCATAGGTTCTGTGCGTGGGAAATGTCCTTGTGGTTAAAAGAGACAGAGGCCGACCAAGGTCTCAGAGTGTGATCGATCGAAGATTCTCAAGTGTCCTTCTCCTTTATGTATGTAGCAGTGTTGGCCTTATCACATGTGTGTTACACTGGAAACATTTCCTTTATATGCATTACAGATGCTTGTGTGGATTAATGCTTGGCGTTGCCCTTTAAGCAAAATGGGAAGAAAGGAGCCGAGACTCCATTTTACACATTAACAGAAATTCGTTAGACAGCACGTATCTGACTGAGCAAATCTCAGCTGACACATGCATAATTCAGAGAGTCCTTAATTAACCTGCATGGAAACGCTGCTGCTGTACCCCCCCCCCCCCACCCCACACTGTACATGGCGGGAAGTCATCTCTGCTGTACAATTAGCTGGGAACTCACAAGCTCACTATAACATAAGAAGACAGTTTAAAGAGTACTGAGGTGTCAATGTGTTAATTGCAACCAATCACAATGCAACAGCTTACAATGAGACCTATGAAAAATGATTAGTGGCGACTATTGTTGAAGAAGCCTATAAGGTGGGTGCGGGGGTACCAGCTCAGATTAAGAAAGCGGTCTTGTGTTATAGTGTCAGCTGCTTCTGGGAAGGTGGCCATTTAGGTGATGTGCTCCACACATAATGGCCTTGTCCAAAATTGTTTTTTGATAGGAGTAGAAGACCCTAGCCGCTTGCCGACCGGCTCACGCCGATATACGTCGGCAGAATGGCACGGCTGGCCAAAGCGACGTAAATATACGTCACTTTGAATTTCGCCCCTGCCGCAAGCTCCTTGACTGTGCCTGCGGGACCCGCGAACTCGATGTCCGCCGGTGACCTGCGAACGTGTCACGGAGCTGCAGAACGGGGGAATGCCGTTGTAAACAAGGCATCTCCCTGTTCTGCCTAGTGACAGGACACTGATCATCTGCTCCCTGTGATTGGGAGCAGTGATTAGTATCATGTCACCCGTAGCCCAGCCTCCCCCACACAATTAGAACACATCCCTAGGACACACTTAACCCCTTCCCCGCCCCCTAGTGGTTAACCCCTTCACTGCCAGTGTCATTTACACAGTAATAATCAGTGCATTTTTATAGCACTGATCGCTGTATAAATGACTATGGTCCCAAAATATCGTCAAAAGTGTCAGACGTTTCCACCATAATGTTGCAGTCCCGATAAAAAAAAAAAAAAAAAAAAAAAAATCGCTGATCGCCGCCATTACTAGTAAAAAAAAAAAATATTAATAAAAATGCTATAAATCTATCCCCTATTTTGTAGACGCTATAACTTTTGCGCAAACCAATCAAACGCTTATTGCGATTTCTTTTACCAAAAATATGTAGAATACATATCGGCCTAAACTGAGGAAAAAATTTGTTTTTTTATATACTTTTTGAGGATATTTATTATAGCAAAAAGTAAAAAATTTTGCTTTTTTTCAAAATTGTCGCTCTATTTTTGTTCATAGCACAAAAAATAAAAACCGCAGAGGTGATCAAATACCACCAAAAGAAAGCTCTATTTGTGGGAAAAAAAGGACGTCAATTTTGTTTGGGAGTCACATCGCACGACCGCGCAATTGTCAGTTAAAGTGACGCAGTGCCGAATCACAAAAAGTGGCCCGGTCTTTTGGCAGCCAAATCCTCCGGGGCTGAAGTGGCTAGAATAGCTCTTCTATATCTCTGTACCCCAGGCCTCAATAATCCCCAGCAAAAGCATGCCACTCGTATTTTTATAGCAGCTAAACAGACTATTGTCAGAAGTTGGAAGAAACCTACGGTGGCCTTGCAAAAATTAAAACACGCGTGAATGAGCTGCTTGTTAATGAGAAAAGTTCTAGTATCCTCAATGACACTCAACCAAAATTCCTCAACATCTAAGAACCCTAGTTTATGTTTCGTACCTTGAATCTATCTAGCCTCAGTTGCCTATACAGTAAAACCTTGGATTACGAGCATAATTTGTTTCCGAAAACATGCTTGTAATCCAAAGCACTTGTATATCAAAGCAAATTTCCCCATAAGAAAAAATGGAAACTCAGATGATTCGTTCCACAACCATTTATTCATAAGTCATTCAGTTTATAGTCCATATAAAAAGATTAAAGCAATGTGATAGGTTGTGTAACCATAAAATGTCCATCCACAAATGGCAGCCTCACAAGGGCATTAGAAGCAAAATCCATCCAGAGTATGAAAGAGAAGAGAGGCGCCTCTAAGTGTAGCAATATGGTTTCATTTAATGAAGGTACAACATTTAACAACTCACATGGTTGATATGTAAAAGAGGCACATCTAAGTATGCAGGCATCCGGGGTAAAGATGTCCACATAGTCCGTCCTCCGCACCGCCGGCTCTCACCGCAGTCTGCAATCATGACCGGGAAGACTACCCTGCAGTGGAACGATCTGAAAGCGAGGCTTGAACCGCTCGTGGAGTGCAGTGAGGACTGGACGGCGTTGATGGCAGTGCGGGGGATGGTCTATGTGGACAGCTTTACCCCGGATGCCTGCATACTTAGATGTGCCTCTTTTAATCATCAACCATGTGAGTTGCTAAATGTTGTACCTTCAATAAATGTAACCATATTGCTACACTTAGAGGCGCCTCTCTTCCCTTTTATACTCAGTTGTGACATGACGCTACTTGTATATCAAGACTTCACTTGTATATCGAGTCAAAATTTGTGAAAAAATGTTGCTTGTCTTGCAAAATGCTCTCAAACCAAGTTAGTCTCAAACCAAGGTTTTACTGTAGTTGTTTTGTTACATGTCTTGTTTGGGGATCTTAGGGGCTGCTAGCTCTTTTTCCTACTATTCATCCCTATAATTACCTTGCTCCGCCTCCCCATACCCTCTCGCTTCCCCTTTCCCCAGTGCCACCACGGGTCCCTACTGTCTACATTTAGAATTGCATACAGGTAAGGGAATGTGGTTCACCTCTCGGGTGTACCGAAGGCTATGCATTGCTTTTAACTATGGCTGGTTCATAGCTGCAGCTTGTCTGGGCTGTGAGCACTTTCCCAAGATAAGCAATGGCAAGAGGGATGCAGAGGTTGATACGTCCCCCGTCCCTCTGCATTCTTCTTGCCGTTGCTTGTCCTGGGGAAGTGCTCACAGTCGAGACAAGCCGCAGATATAATGATCCGTCTCCTTCAAAGCTGTTGTCGAATTGGTCACTGCAGGAGGGGATGGGGGCAGGTCTGACCTCAAAACTAGAGTTACTTAGAAACATGGTAAAAAGTACTTCATGTACATAGGAGACAGAACTGTAAAAAATATATAATGACAGATCTTCTTTAAAGTGTTACTAAATCCAGGAGCCTGCATTCACTATATCTGGTCTCCCACAGTACACAGAACATGGAAATGCAATAGTTTTAGTAAATATAAACTGCTAAATACCTTTTCTCATCAGCAGTATATAGCAGTCTTGTGACTTCTAACAGTATCCAGCAGAGCACTGATTAAAGATTGTAGGAGGAGTTTTCATTCTTCCTTGATTGTCCTATGAGGCTGCAGGACCCCTGACCCTCTGTCTGGAGAGTGCTGATTGGCCCTGCGCTGATCACATGCACTCTCCCAAGGAAAAAAAAACAAACTCTCTAGCAATATACACCAAACTGAGCACGTGCAGCTTGCCCCAAGGCTCTGTTCTATCAGGAGATGGTTTGGGGACTGTAGAAGGGGAGGAACAGAGAAGACAGGATCAAACAGCCTTTTTACACAATGCAGAGGATTAACGCCTTCGGTTCCACAGCGAGTATAACAAGCATGCTTTACTGCATATACAGACTGATTTTACTGTTGTGGGTTTAGCAACATAATGATAATAATATTGTGTCTGTGCCGACACCCTTCATTAAACTGCCCTGTCTGACAGCTCATACGGCACTGAGCACAATATAGGACGCTCCTACTTCATCCTAAGGGCCAAGTTTTTCTTTCTGATTGAAGCCTTCTTATTTAAAGCATAATGTCTACCAAAACATTTTCTGTTTGGGAAAGAGTGGGGAAAGGTTAGAAGTTGTAGGGCAGTGCATCCACTAGGAGGAGCTGTGCCTTTTCATTTACCGGAACCTTTCATTGGGTGGATCTATCATCTTGACAGTGTTATCAATCACAAATATACATCTGTTATTCCTCACCTGCAGTGAACAATGATGGGTCCAGCGTGGGCAGGATTGAGAGATTTTACTTTTTTAAGGAATTTCAGCATGCCGATGGGTGTGAAAGGCACTCCAAAGTCAGGCCAACTGGTAAAATGCAACTGTGTCACCAGTCTGGGGGCCTTGCAGCCATCGTGGACCTGTATTGTAAAGTGAGGGGCAAAGATTAGATTCAATAAAGTAATGCTTATTCACACAAGGGAATTTGGAACAAAATCTAAACAAAAAGTGTCTTTAGCCACAGGAACTGGAGTATGAAGTACCTCTAAATTTAGGTAAAAAATAATCATTTAGCAGGGACCAATCACCTGTACAGGATTGCTGTTTTTTTTTTTTTTAACTGAATTTTAAAAACTTACTTTACATTCATAAAATCTTGAGCTGATGAGATGTGCTATGGGTAACAGGGGTGTTGCTAGGTCCTGGCATCCAGGGCACATGCTCCAGATCTTCTGCCAAGTGTTCCAAGGATTTCTACCAAGTGTCCTAAGATTTCTAAGCATCCCAGGTCTTCTACCAAGCGTCCCAAGTCTTCTACCAAGCGTCCCAAGTCTTCTACCAAGCGTCCCAAGTCTTCTACCAAGCGTCCCAAGTCTTCTACCAAGCGTCCCAAGTCTTCTACCAAGCGTCCCCAAGTCTTCTACCAATCTTCTACCAAGCGTCCCAAGTCTTTTACCAAGCGTCCCCAAGTCTTCTACCAAGCGTCCCCAAGTCTTCTACCAAGCGTCCCCAAGTCTTCTACCAAGCGTCCCCAAGTCTTCTACCAAGCGTCCCCAAGTCTTCTACCAAGCGTCCCCAAGTCTTCTACCAAGCGTCCCCAAGTCTTCTACCAAGCGTCCCCAAGTCTTCTACCAAGCGTCCCCAAGTCTTCTACCAAGCGTCCCCAAGTCTTCTACCAAGCGTCCCCAAGTCTTCTACCAAGCGTCCCCAAGTAGCGTCCCAGGTCTTCTACTAAGTACTCCAGGTCTTCTATTAAATGCACCAAGTCTTCTATTAAGTACCTTGGCTCTTCTACTGAGTATTCCAGTTCTTCTACTACATGCCCCTTGGTACCAAGGATCACCTTTGCAGTAATGGTTGTTCAATCTTTCTAGAACTTTATTCCTGAGATTTATATGTATAATGTACCTCTTTTACACATCTTCCCTAGTAACAGCATTTACCTTTCAAAATTTTTTGGAATTTTGTAGGAAGATAATTTCTTGAATTAGAAAATCTGGAATTTGCTAATAATTATTGGGTTTCTATGTTTACCACTACTGCACACTGTGAGAAAAGGGCCAGAGCATTAAAGGCTCAATACTAAGGGAGAGCAGTGGTATAAAGGCAAATACCGCGTACACACGATCATTTTTCCCATCGAGAAAAATTACATTTTTTCCTTTGGACGAGAAAAACGATCGTCTGTGGGCTTTTTGTCGTTTTTCTCGACGGGAAAAACGGCATTAATCACGACGAGAAAAATTAGAACATGCTCTAATTTTTCTCGTCGTGATTCCCGTCGTTTTTTTCCGCTGCAGTTTTCCCATAGGGAAACACTGCCGGGGAGGCCACACACGGTCGTTTTTTTCGACCAAATAAAAGTAGGATTTTTATAACAGCTTACCTGTAAAATCCTTTTCTTAGGAGTACATCACGGGACACAGAGCGACATAGTCATTACTAATGGGTTATATAGATACCGTCAGGTGCTGGCACTGGCAACTTCCAAAACCGGAAGTACCCTCCCCTATATAAGCCCCTCCCATCCGGGAGCACCTCAGTTTTGTAGCAAAGCAATAAGTGTCCCCAAAGAGGGGCGGGAGCTCTGTGTCCCGTGATGTACTCCTAAGAAAAGGATTTTACAGGTAAGCTGTTATAAAAATCCTACTTTCTTTCTCGTACATCACGGGACACAGAGCGACATAGTCATTACTAATGGGATGTCCTAAAGCAATGCCCAATGAGGGGGGGGATACACCATATATAAGCTGAGCGCTATCAGACATGAGGATCTTTTGCGGCCTGCAACACACTGCGCCCAAAGGCGACATCCTCCTGACTTCTAACGTCCACCTGGTAGAACCTAGTAAACGTGTGTACCGAAGACCATGTTGCGGCCTTACAGATTTGAGCCAGGGAGGCCTGGTGATGCACTGCCCATGAAGTTCCAACTGCTCTCGTGGAGTGCGCCCTAACTTTGAACGGAGGCGGTCTACTTCTCAAGCCATAGGCTTGTATTATGACCTGTCGAATCCACTTGGCTAAAGTAGATTTTGACGCTGCCTGACCCTTTCTGGGGCCTTCCGGCAGAATAAACAAAGTATCCGTTCTGCGAATCTGAGCAGTGGCTTTTAGATAAGCTTTAACTGCTCTTACTACATCCAAAGAATGCAATAACTTTTCCTCTACCGAAGTAGGTTTGGGGAAAAAAGAAGGAAGAACCACATCTTGGTTCAAATGAAAACTCGATACCACCTTAGGAAGAAAGGCTGGATGAGGACGTAACACTACTCTGTCCTTATGGATAACCAGATATGGCTCCTTACAGGACATAGCTGCTAATTCCGATACTCTTTTAGCCGAACAAATGGCTACTAGAAAAATCAATTTCCTGGTGAGAAGAACCAAGGAAATATGCTGTAATGGTTCAAATGGTTGTTTCTGTAGAACCGACAGAAGCAAGTTTAGATCCCATGGACATATGGGAATATTAACCGGAGGACTAATACGCATCACTCCTTGTATAAAGGCTTTGACTAGTGAATGCGAAGCCAAGGGCCTTTGAAAAAATATTGACAAGGCCGAAATCTGACCCTTGATAGTACTCAAGGCAAGCTTCCTATCTACAGCCCATTGTAGGAAGTCCAGAATCCTACCTATTACGTATTTACGTGGATGCCATTTCCTGGCCTCACACCAGGCGATGTACGCCTTCCAGATTCTATAGTAGATCTGCCTGGATCCCGGTTTCCTGGCATTGATCATGGTAGACACCACAGCATTAGAGAGCCCTCTCTTTTTTAGAATGTGGGCTTCAATAGCCAGGCCGTCAAACCTAGGGCTGGTAAGGAAGGGTGGTATATCGGTCCCTGCGAAAGCAGGTCCGGACGATGTGGGAGGGTCCAAGGACTCCCCACAGACATTTTTACAATCTCCGCGTACCATGCTCTTCGGGGCCACGCTGGAGCCACCAGAATCACTGGTTTCTTTTCTACCCTGATTCTGCGGAGTAATCGAGGTAACAATTGTTGCGGTGGGAATGCATATATCAGCTTGAACTGATCCCAAGGGAACACTAGGGCATCCGAGCCGCAAGCTAGGGGATCCCTTGTCCAAGAGACAAACCTGTCCACCTTTGCGTTGAATCTGGATGCTAGCAGATCTACATCCGGTGTTCCCCACCGCTGACATATTGTCCGGAAAACCTCGGGATGAAGGGACCATTCCCCTGGGCATAATTGTTGGCGACTTAGAAAGTCCGCCTTCCAATTCTCCACCCCTGGAATGAATACCACAGATATGGCTGGGACATATCTTTCTGCCCATCTCAGGATGTAATTTACCTCCCTTTGGGCTGCACGACTCCTGGTGCCCCCCTGATGATTGATATATGCCACTGCTGTGGCATTGTCTGACTGAACTCTGACAGGGGACCCTTGGAGTTTGGATGTCCAAGCTACTAGGGCATACCGGGCTGCTCGTATCTCTAAGAGATTGATGGGCAGGGCCTTTTCTGCATCCGACCATCTGCCCTGGAGAGACTATTGCTCCAGTACTGCTCCCCAGCCTATAAGGCTGGCATCTGTAGTGACCACCTTCCAAGAAATCGGACTGAAGGATTTCCTTTTTTCCAGATTCTGGGGAACCAACCACCAACGGAGGCTCTTGCGAACGGAAGGGGACAAGGACATTGTAAGTCTAGGGCCTGAACTTTTTTGTTCCAGGCTGACAGTATGGCCCCTTGCAAATTCCTTGAATGGAATTGACCGTAGGGTACTGCTTCGAATGATGCCACCATTTTTCCCAGCAGCCTCATATACAGGCGTATGGACGGCTGTCTTTTTTGTACCCACTAAGTGGATCAAATCTTTCAAAGACAACACCTTTCCTCGAGGCAAGAATATTTTTCTCTGGCCTGAATCCAACCTTAGCCCCAAGTATTCCAGACTTTTGACTGGTTTTTAGGGCTGACTTGTCTCGGTTGATAATCCAACCGTGAGATTCCAGATACTTGATCGTCTTGTGAACGACCACGTCTAGTTTTTTCACTGAGTGGTCTATCAGCAACAAGTCATCCAGATATGCCATTATCATTACACCTTGTGTTCTTAGATTGGCCAATAAAGGGCCAGAATTTTTGTAAACACTCGTGGTGCTGTGGCCAAACCGAAGGGTAAGGCTCTGAACTGAAAATGGCGCCCTTCTACTGCAAAGCGTAGAAATTTTTGGTGGACTGGAAAGATGGGAATGTGCAAATAAGCATCTTTGATGTCGATCGTGGCTAACCAATCCTCCCCTTGTAGGGCAGTGGCCACCGATCGGATCGACTCCATCGGAAAGTCCTGATATACAGGAATTTGTATAGCCCTTTTAGAATTAATATGGGCCTCCCGTCCGCGTTTGCTTCGGGACTGTAAAGAGGTTTGAGTAAAACCCGAACCCTCATTCTTCCAGGGGAACCTCCATAATTACTCCTTGGAGCAATAGTTGTTCTAGTGCCAACAGGAGGGACTCTCTCTTCCGGGGATCCCTTGGCACGTTTGACCTCAAAAATGGGAAGGAGGAGAGTCTTAACTCCAAACTGTATCCCAAACCTACTGCGGAGAGCACCTATCTGTCTTGATCGTGTCCCGCCAGGTCTCTTGCGAACAACTGGAGTCCTCCCCCCACCCGACTGAGTGGGGGCTTCATGAATTTAACTTTGGGGGAGGTTTTGTACCTCCCCTGACCCAGGGTTTCTCATTACCCTGCTACTGTCCCTGTTTTTTACCCCCGGGAATTGACCGAGGAGGCCGTCGGAACTGTTACACAGCCGATGCCCCAGGGACTGGAGAAGCAGGCCTCTTAAAGAGGGACCTCTAACTCTGCTTTTAACCGGCAAGAGCGTATTTTTACCGCTGGAAATTTTCTGGATATATTTGTCCAGGTTTTTCCTGAATAAGCGTTCACCATGAATTGGGACGCTAACCAGCCATTCTTTACAGGGAGCTTCAGCAGACCAGTTTTGAGCCATAGGAGCCTACGCATATGTACTATAGACAGCGTAAGGCGGGAGGCCTGATGGACTGAATCCTCTATGGCGTCAACCGCAAAGCCTAAGGCTCTAGGTAGATCAGCTAGGGCAAAGCCTGCTGATCTGTCAAGTCCCTCAAGACCTGTTTCAACTGATCCTTCACTGCTTAGCAGACCCCAATAGCTGCTACTGCTGGTTGTATCACCAAGCAGATTTTCATAAGGACTCCAATCTTTTATCTATTGGGTTCTTGAACATTTGGACATTATCCACTGGACATGTCAGTGATTTATACATACAAGAGATGGCTGCGTCCATTGTAGGGACCTTCCATTTTTTTTTTTTTTTTGATGAACTTATCCTCCATGGGATAGACCACCGGAAATCTCTTGGGGGAATAAATATTTTCTCAGGACGTTCCCAATCCTGGTAAATGAGCCCTTTCAGTAAAGGGTAAAGTGGAAAAGAACAAACAGTCTGGGGGCTTCTAGCGACCCCAACGAGGATACAGTAGTGGTTGATGGTTCCGCAAGGTGCATTTTTAAATGCTGATCGGACCATGTTAGTCAGAGACTGAACCCATAATCTTTCAGCTTGAGATGCTGAGAAAAGGTTCCCCCACTGTTGATTCCTCTATAACAGAATCAACCTTATCCTGATCCCCTTCAGGCAGGTCGATCCCTGTATGGGACTGTTGCTCTGCTAACAGGCACTCTGAAGGAGGAGACGGAGATCGGGCGTGCTTTCCCTGACAGGGAGGCAGCGATAAATGTTGACAATCTCTCTCTAATCCTCCCAGAGCTGAGGAAAAAACCTCCTCTGTTACATACACAGGAGCAGGTGACTGAGGACAGCCACAGTACCAAGTACCCCTGCGGGGTCTCTACGGTCACTTACCTCTGAACTTCAGGGGAGACTGGTGCAGCAGGAGTATGCCCAAGATCCTCCGAGCCCGATGAGACCCCCTTCGCTTCCTGGAAGATTCAGTTCCGGAGCTTCTGGACGGCATATTCCTAAGCCTAAAGCTGAGGTATTCCAGCCGTAATACACCACTTTTACTGAGAATAGTCTAGCACAATTGCTGCTATATCACAGTTGGTGTCTACTAATGTGCCTTTCTAGGGGATGCCTGTATCAACCGCTTGCTGTATGCCTTTAAATGTTGCCAGCTCTGTCTCTGTACTTCATAGCCAGCTCACTACAATATTGTGGTTTTTTTAAACTGCTGGGACGCCCGCACATGCGCAGAAGCGCTGCGGCGCGCACAGAGCGTCATCCCCCAGGCTCCGCCCCCTTTCCCGGCTCACCTCTATATATAGAGGCGCGTGCACGCGCGCGGGCACGTGCGCCTTCGGCGCTAATTTCAAATATGGTAACAAGGGACAGGAGCCAGGGCCCCTCTTTGCCGCAGGCCGGGGGATGGACGAGCACTGCAACATGGCAGAGGAAGCAGTTTCCTATAAGAGAACTCACCATCTGCCTGGACTTTGCTCTGCTGAGAAGAAGCTAGTCCACATGACAAGAAAACATTCCACAGCGGCCTCTAGTGGACAAACACAGGCACCGCAGTCTAATATATTAAATATATATATATAAAAAAAAAAATTTTTTTTTTTTTTTTTTTTTTTTCTTGACCACCATTAAAAATTATTACATTTTTTTAGTAGTTACAGGCATGCACAGAATTTTGCGGGAATACCATTAGGTAACAGACAGAAAGACAAATTAGGCTTGGGGGTCCCCCAATAGAACCAAGTTCCTGGGGGCCCCCACTTACCTGTTCCCCGCCGCAGGACTTTGTTTGGTCCACAAAAGCCCAAACTTCACCTATCACGGCAGGCATTGTAATCAAACCTTCAGGGACCGGGTTCCCAAGGATTCCACTCCCCTGGACCTGTATAGCACCCTGCACAGAAAACATCTTGGTCGTGGGTATGACCAGAGCTCTGGATCCCAGGGTCCAGCTCTCCTAAGAGAAGCATTACAGGCAAAACCTTGCTCTTCTCTGCAAGGCCCGGGTACCGACCGTTTAGCTATGAAGCTTTTTTGGTCGGATCCGGAATAGCTTACTGAGGCCCAAAAGAACCTGTACGCAAGCTCAGTGAAAAACACATGTTTCTTCTTGGCCAACACCTTAGACACTGGCAAAAAAACTGAGGTGCTCCCGGATGGGAGGGGCTTATATAGGGGAGGGTACTTCCGGTTTTGGAAGTTGCCAGTGCCAGCACCTGACGGTATCTATATAACCCATTAGTAATGACTATGTCGCTCTGTGTCCCGTGATGTACGAGAAAGAAATGTCATTTAACCACTTAAGCCCCGGACCATTTGGTAGCTAAAGGACCAGAGGTGAATTCAGAATTTTGCACTGCGCTGCTTTAACTGTAAATTGTGCGGACATGCAATGTTGTACCCAAACGAAATTTGCGTCCTTTTCTTCCCACAAATAGAGCTTTCTTTTAATGGTATTTGATTGCCTCTGCGATTTTTATTTTTTGCGATATAAACGGAAAAAGACCGAAAATGTTGAAAAAAATGATATTTTCTACTTTTTGTTATAAGAAAAATCGAATAAACTCAATTTTAGTCATACATTTAGGCCAAAATGTATTCAGCCACATGTTTTTAGTAAAAAAAATGTCAATAAGCGTATATTTATTGGTTTGCGCAAAAGTTATAGAGTTTACAAACTAGGGTACATTTTCTGAAATTTACACAGCTTTAAATTTATGACTGCCTATCTCATTTCTTGAGGTGCTAAAATGACAGGGCAGTACAAAACCCCCCCAAATGACCCCATTTTAGAAAGTAGACACCCCAAGGAAATTGCTGGGAGGCATGTTGAGCCCATTGAATTTTTTTTTTTTTTGTCCCAAGTGATTGAATAATGATAAAAAAAAAAAAAATTACAAAAAGTTGTCACTAAATGATATATTGCTCACACATGCCATGGTTATATGTGGAATTTCACCCCAAAATACATTTTGCTGCTTCTCCTGAGTACGGGGATACCACATGTGTGGGACTTTTTGGGAGCCTAGCCGCGTACGGGACCCCGAAAACCAAGCACCGCCTTCAGGATTTCTAAGGGCGCAAATTTTTGATTTCACTCCTCACTACCTATCACAGTTTCGAAGGCCATAAAATGCCAAAATAGCACAAAACCCCCCCAAATGACCCCATTTTAGAAAGTAGACACCCCAAGGAAATTGCTGAGAGGCATGTTGAGCCCATTGAATATATTTTTTTTTGTCCCAAGTGATTGAATAATGACAAAAAAAAAAAAAATACAAAAAGTTGTCACTAAATGATATATTGCTCACACATGCCATGGTTATATGTGGAATTACACCCCAAAATACATTTTTCTGCTTCTCCTGAGTACGGGGATACCACATGTGTGGGACTTTTTAGGAGCCTAGCCGCGTACGGGACCCCGAAAACCAAGCACCGCCTTCAGGATTTCTAGGCACAAATTTTTGATTTCACTCCTCACTACCTATCACAGTTTCGAAGGCCATAAAATGCCAAAATCGCACAAAACCCCCCCAAATGACCCCATTTTGGAATATAGACACCCCAAGCTATTTGCTGAGAGGAATGGCGAGTATTTTACAGCTCTCATTTGTTTTTGAAAATGAAGAAAGAAAATATATATATATATATTTTTTTTTTCAATTTTCAAAACTTTTTGACAAAAAGTGAGATCTGCAAAATACTCACAATACCTCTCAGCAAATAGCTTGGGGTGTCTACTTTACAAAATGGGGTCATTTGGGGGGGTTTTGTGCCATCTGGGCATTCCATGGCCTCCGAAACTGTGATAGGCAGTGAGAAGTGAAATCAAAAATTTACACCCTTAGAAAGCCTGAAGGCGGTGCTTGGTTTTTGGGGTCCCGTACGTGGCTAGGCTCCCAAAAAGTCTCACACATGTGGTATCCCCGTACTCAGGAGAAGCAACAGAATGTATTTTGGGGTGTAATTCCACATATGCCCATGGCATGTTTGAGCAATATATCATTTAGTGACAACTTTGTGCAAAAAAAAAAAAAAAAGTTGTTTTTCCGCAACTTGTGTCAACATATAAAATATTCCATGGACTCGACATGCCTCTCAGTATATAGCTTGGGGTGTCTACTTTCCAAAATGGGGTCATTTGGGGGGGTTTTGAACTGTTCTGGCATTTTATACACAACATTAGGAAGCTTACATCCACTCTTCTAACCACTTGAAGACAAAGCCCTTTTTGACACTTTGTTTACATGAAAAAAAAAAATTTTTTGCAAGAAAATTATGTTGAACCCCCAAACATTATATATATTTTTAAAGCAAAGGCCCTACAGATTAAAATGGTGGGTGTTGCATTTTTTTTTCTACACAGTATTTGCGCAGCGATTTTTCAAACGCATTTTTTGGGTTAAAAAATACACTTTTTTTAATTTTAATGCACTAAAACACACTATATTGCCCAAATGTTTGATGAAATAAAAAAGCTGATCTTAGGCCGAGTACATAGATACCAAACACGACATGCTTTAAAATTTCGCACAAACGCGCATTGGCGACAAACTACATACATTTTTAAAAGCCTTTAAAAGCCTTTACAGGTTACCCCAGTAGATTTACAGAGGAGGTCTACTGCTAAAATCACTGCCCTCGATCTGACCTTCGCGGTGATACCTCACATGCATGGTGCAATTGCTGTTTACATATGACGCCAGACCGACGCTTGCGTTCGCCATTGGGCAAGAGCAGGGCAGGACAGGGGTGCTTTTTTTTTTTTCTTTTTTTTTTCTTATTAATTTTGCTTTTTTATTTTATTTTTAAATTGTTCCTTCCAATTTTTTTTTTTTTTTTATCATTTTTATTGTTATCTCAGGGAATGTAAATATCCCCTATGATAGCAATAGGTAGTGACAGGTACTCTTTTTTTGAAAAAACTGGGGTCTTCTAGACCCTAGATTTTTCCTCTGCCCTCAAAGCATCTGACCACACCAAGATCGGTGTGATAAAATGCTTTCCCAATTTCCCAATGGCGCTTTTTATATCCGGGGGGGGGGGCATTCCCTCCCACTGCTTGTAAAAGCAGTCCAGAGGCTAATTAGCCGCTAGGATTGCTTTTACATGAAAGCCGGCCGCAGGCTGAAAAGAATGATACCAAGATGATACCTAAACCCGCAGGCATCATTCTGGTATAAACATTCAAAGTCCAGCAACATACCAGTACGTTGCTGGTCCTTGTTGGACATGTATTGTAAATCTTTTTTTTTCATGCAGCCAGTTGGCTGAACGAAAAAAGAGATTGATCGGTGGGTATGCCCACCATTAGAATACCGCGCTTCATCCACCCACTTCCAATGATGGGCATACACGCACCATTTATATATGCCGAAGCATGGGGGCATCCTCCCGCAAAAAAGTTATGCCGCACACACATGGTCGGACTTTTCCACGGGCAAGCCTCCGTCGGAATTTCGACCGTATGTACGCGGCATTAGGAGCAAAATCGCTCCTCCGCTCCTGCTGCCCCAATGCTTCGGCATATTTGCTTTTTTTTTTTAACTGTGGTGGTGAAATCACCTCCTACAGCACTGGAGTCGCAGGGATCAGGCCTGTCTCTGCGAACGCTGCAGTTATGTGTGTTTTTGTTTTGTAAGTGACAGTGATCGATCGATACTGCACTTGGGTGGCCTGGGCTGGACGGAGGGGCAAAACGCAGGTGCCAGCAGGTATCTGGGCTGATCCCGCTAACACTGCGTTTTTGGGAACCCTAAACTGCTGGGGACGCTAGTATAGATCTGATCAGATCAGATATTGATCTGTTCAGATACTATACCACTAAGGGGGGTGTATGCTTCACGCGTGGGTGTTAGCGTTACTGGCACTAACCTGACGCTGCCTGGGGTGTGACTCAGACCCTCTCTGACGCTAAAACCTAATTGATATCACCCGCCGGGCGATCAGGGGGTTAAACCTTTATTGGGTTATATACACGGCGGGTGCCCTGACACTATAAAAAGCAAACTAACTAACCAGCGTCACCCGTAACACTTATATGGTGATCACTGGTGAAAGGGTTAACTAGGGGCAATCAGGGGGTTAAAACCTTTATTAGATAATATATGGGGGTACCTGACGCTATAAAAACCTGCGGCGAACCTAAAAAAAATTACCAGCTACCGATCTGCATCACCGACACTAAGACAGCGTTTAGAAAAACGATCGCTTAGCGACAGTGGTGATGGGGGTGAAAGGGTTACCTGGGGGGCGATCAAGGGGGTTAAACCTTTATTAGATAATATATTGGGGTACCTGACGCCATAAAAACATGCGGCGAACCTAAAAAAAATTACTGGCTACCGATCTGCATCACCGACACTAAGACAGCGTTTAGAAAAACGATCGCTTAGCGACAGTGGTGATAGGGGGTGAAAGGGTTACCTGGGGGGCAATCAAGGGGGTTAAACCTTTATTAGATAATATATTGGGGTACCTGACGCTATAAAAACCTGCGGCGAACCTAAAAAAAATTACCAGCTACCGATCTGCATCACCGACACTAAGACAGCGTTTAGAAAAACGATCGCTTAGCGACTGTGGTGATGGGGGTGAAAGGGTTACCTGGGGGGCGATCAAGGGGGTTAAACCTTTATTAGATAATATATTGGGGTACCTGACGCCATAAAAACATGCGGCGAACCTAAAAAAAATTACTGGCTACCGATCTGCATCACCGACACTAAGACAGCGTTTAGAAAAACGATCGCTTAGCGACAGTGGTGATGGGGGTGAAAGGGTTACCTGGGGGGCGATCAAGGGGGTTAAACCTTTATTAGATAATATATTGGGGTACCTGACGCTATAAAAACATGCGGCGAACCTAAAAAAAATTACTGGCTGCCGATCGGCATCACTGACGCTAAGACAGCGATCAGAAAAATGATCGCTTAGCGACAGTGGTGATAGGGGGTGAAAGGGTTATCTGGGGGGTGATCAGGGGGTTAAACCTTTATTAGGGGGGGTTAGGGGGCTACACTGGACCTAAGACTAAACTTTGGTGACACTTTTACAGTCACAAATGTCACTGATTGCAGTGATCACTAAATAAATGGTCACTGCAATCAGTGACACTGTGACTGGGGGCTGGGGGGGTGATCTGGGGTGTCTGGGGGGGCCTGGGGGGGGCGATTTATGTCCCTATGTGTCCTGGTGTCAGTGTAGTGTTGTGTGCACTGACCTGATGTCTTCTCTTGTACGGCGCTCGGTATATGTGAGCGCCGCACCAGAGATGACATCACTTCCTCCTGCTCCCTCTGTCTGACACAGACAGAGGGGGCATTTCCATTCGCCAGGAGCGATCGCGAGGGGGTGGCCAGAAACGAATGGCTGCCCCCTCATCCCGGAACGCTCCCGGACACTTAGCCACCGCTCACTGTATAGGAGGGGGGTCCGATTGGACCCCCCAACTATACAAAGGCAATCACGTACACTCTACGTGATTGTGCCTGTCGGTGCCATTCTGCCGACGTATATATACAGTGAGCGGTCGTTAAGTGGTTAAAACGGCCGTGTGTGTGAGGGGAACAAGCTGTTCCTTGTTTTTCACGTCGAATTTCTCGACAGTGTTTTCACCGTCGAAAAAAACGATCGTGTGTACGCGGCATAAGAGTCCTAAAACAGGGAATGTAGTAAAAAATAAAAAAAGGGGGAGAGATGAAATAGGCGACGAGCTCTAAGTGCCTGGAGGTGTCCTTTGGGACCCCAGCTACACCATCATTACCAATAGGTCCTTTGCTCATGAGTTTTCTCAGCATTTGCTCCACATGCTATATATCATAATGGCTAATGAGGTCAATCAGGGATCCAAAATTAATTATGGTAAGAAAAAAGTGCAATGACTTACAGGCTGTATGCAGAACTTTCGTATTGTGTAGTCCACCAGGACAATAACATCCTCCACAGAGACTCTGATGTTACCGTAAATCCAACAGCCTTGGTCAGGCCAGTACCGGTAACATTTGTCCTGGAAGAAAGATGTAAGATATAAGTAAAATCATTCTAGATGCAAGAACATTTTTCAACATTTTAGAAATGCACAATGGGATTGATTTACTAAAACGGGAAAGTAAAAAATCTGGTGTAGCTGTCCATGGTAGCCAATTCGCTTTGACAAAGAAAACTGGAAGCTGATTGGTTTATATGCAGAGCTGCACCAGATTTTGCACTCTCCAGTTTTAGTAAATCAACCCCAGTGAGTTTTATTTTAATTTCACTGCAGCTAAGGAACACAGCGGTGTCACCACTCTGCTGAAGATTAGAATATAAAGGAGCAGAAAGACACTGAAAAGTCATCAACTTGTTCTGCTCTCTCCTCCTGTCAGCAGAATCACTGTAGGCACATGTGCATGTAGCAGACTCTAAAAACATAAGGAACAGAGGGCACTCAAGCATGATACAATCCAAGGGGTGCTCCGCCCAACCTGGTCTGCTGCATAAGTCCCAAATGTGGGAATCCCCTGTTCCTCAGAGCTGTATTTGGAATACATACAACTGGTCCTTATATAGTGGTCTGGCAGAGTCCTATATGACCCCAAAGCCAGACTCCTCCCATCCATGGGCAGGCACATGGTGTGAATCAGATTACAAAGCAGCAGGGCATTATTTTAGCGCGAATGCGGGGAACCTCCAGCACTGGATTTATGTAATGGCAAGGGGTGCTGGTTTGAGCTACAGTGTGTATTGATGCAGACTGCTGGGGAATCCATTGTTGCTGGAGGGGATATATTTTTATGGGGAGGTTATTGTTGCTTGGGAGGTTTATTGTTGCTGCTGGGGAAACTATTGTGTCTGGAAGGGATCTATTTTGAGGGGGTGGGGGGGTCTATTGTTGCTGGTGGGGGATCTATTGTTGATTAGGGGGGTATTTTTGTGGGGAGGTTATTGTTTTACTGTTGCTGCTGGAGAGGTCTATTGGCTCTGGAAGGGATCTATTCTTACTGGAGGATCTATTGTTGCTGGGGGGGTCAGTTGTTGCTGGGAGGGATCTACTGTTGAAGGAGCAGTCCATTACAGCTGGCTGCTGAAGAATCTATTGATGCTGTCTGTATAGGGATGGAGAGACCTGTTGTTGCTGCCGGTGGTCTATTGTTGCTTGGGGGGTATTTTGTTGCAGGTGGCTCATTGTTGCTGGGAGTCTATTTTAGTTGGCTGCAGGGGATCTATTTTACTGCTTTTCTTGTTATTATTAACAAATTCCAAACAAATGACTTGGTACCACAAATGTTACTTGGTTCTGTATTCTCTGAAAGGGGCAGTACTGGGAGGTGGGTAGGGGGTGGAACCAAGGGACGGTGCTCGGAGGTAGGTAGGGGTGGAAGCAAGGGGTAACGCCAAAAGGGGGAGTTCCTGCACCTATTCCCATGAGAAAAAAAGCCCTGCAAAGTAGTATACGGACCATAAAAAAATACAATTCTAAAACACATACACCTCAAATTTTGCTGAATAAAGTAGAAGATTTGATTTAAATACAAGTATCATGCACAAAGATGACATAATAAAGATGTGTATATGTGCGCGAGGGGAACAGCCTCTCATCTAGTGGGATGATTATTGTGGAACCATCTGTCTGTTTTAATTTATGAATACCCAGATGGAGCAAGCTTGAAGGTTGGGGAGCCATCACTGTGGACCGTTCCATGGGGATAAATGCTGACAGATGTTACAAGATGGTGCCTGACATGGCCCCACCTCTATGGCCACCGGCGTGCGTTCCAGCACCTCTATGGCCTTGTCAGGCACCATCTATGGCTGGCTGGGATCAGGCGCACAAATTTGAAGATGGACACAGACTCGAGTATAAGCCGACGGGGGGCATTTTCAGCACAAAAAAAGTGCTGAAAAACTCGGCTTATACTCGAGTATATACGGTAATATACTGAATAAATTCCTAAGCTGTTTAACCACTTAACGGAAAGTAAAAGGATAATACTGCGCTGGAAATAATGTGAAACGAAGCTGCCAACACTGCTGGTACAAAAAGCTAGTGATATCGAAAATTAAAAGTGTAGCGCTAACTAAATAAATATGTATAAATGTGAAAATATACACAAAAAAACTGAATATGATAATATAGTGATAAACACGTGTATCACCCAAAATAACGTGCTGGGTGACTCCAGTGATAAAGTCCTCAAATTATATTAACACAATTATGCAAATATATGCAAATTAATGTCCATAATAGGCAAATGAATGTCCATTAGAAATGAAATCCATAAAACGAAGGTGATGAAGATCAGTCCAGAGAGAACGTGATGAATCAAAACGTGAAATTGTAATCAACAGTCTTCTGTTTGTGAGAGAAAGTAGCCACCACCAAAGTGAATAGAGGAAGGCTTACCAGAAGTTATGGATTTGGCGGGGCATAAGCCACCCAAATCAAATAAACTTGAAGAGTGTGAACACTCAAACATTAAAAAATAGAGATGTGATGTGAGATCCGCCACCAAGTATATGTTGAGGAGGCTTACCAGAGGTCTCGGATTTGGAGAGGCATACGCCGCCCAAATCTGAGATTGCTTAGGGGGTTAATGGACGCCACTGGAGATGGTCTTGAGTGGAGGGGTAGTCTGGAGTCAAAGGGGTTTAGCACTTCAATCAGACGGGACATCCAATAACACAAAACACCAATTCATGTGGGGACTCGGTATCCAATGCATATGTGTGGAGATAGAAAAGCTCACATAGCATAATTCCGTTTGGAAAGAATTTAATAAAAAATCATACAATGTAACACTCACATTTAAAGATGGTCTAAAAGCATGGATGCAGGTACAAGAGCGATGTATATGGACAAATCCACCCGACTAGTTTC
The DNA here is from genome assembly GCA_029206835.1 of Rana muscosa. Taxonomy (NCBI): domain Eukaryota; kingdom Metazoa; phylum Chordata; class Amphibia; order Anura; family Ranidae; genus Rana; species Rana muscosa. The sequence continues at coordinate 271,981,116 of CM055123.1, read as the reverse complement.
GACTAAAAAGTCATCATCTACCCCAGATGATGACTTTTTAGTCGAAACTAGTCGGGTGGATTTGTCCATATACATCGCTCTTGTACCTGCATCCATGCTTTTAGACCATCTTTAAATGTGAGTGTTACATTGTATGATTTTACATCGCTCTTGTACCTGCATCCATGCTTTTAGACCATCTTTAAATGTGAGTGTTACATTGTATGATTTTTTATTAAATTCTTTCCAAACGGAATTATGCTATGTGAGCTTTTCTATCTCCACACATATGCATTGGATACCGAGTCCCCACATGAATTGGTGTTTTGTGTTATTGGATGTCCCGTCTGATTGAAGTGCTAAACCCCTTTGACTCCAGACTACCCCTCCACTCAAGACCATCTCCAGTGGCGTCCATTAACCCCCTAAGCAATCTCAGATTTGGGCGGCGTATGCCTCTCCAAATCCGAGACCTCTGGTAAGCCTCCTCAACATATACTTGGTGGCGGATCTCACATCACATCTCTATTTTTTAATGTTTGAGTGTTCACACTCTTCAAGTTTATTTGATTTGGGTGGCTTATGCCCCGCCAAATCCATAACTTCTGGTAAGCCTTCCTCTATTCACTTTGGTGGTGGCTACTTTCTCTCACAAACAGAAGACTGTTGATTACAATTTCACGTTTTGATTCATCACGTTCTCTCTGGACTGATCTTCGTTTAACCACTTAACGACCGCCCACCGCCGATTTACGTCGGCAGAATGGCACGGACAGGCAGAATCACGTAGATCTACGTGATCGCCTTTGTGCAGTTGGGGGGTCCATCCGGACCCCCCTTCACTGCAGTGAGCGGCCGTTAAGTGTTCGGGAGCGATCAGGCATGAGGGGGCGGCCGCTCGATTCCGCCCCCCCCCTCGCGATCGCTCCCGGCCAATGAAAATGCTTCCTCCGCCATGTGATGTAAACACAGGCTGGAGGAAGTGATGTCATCTCCCTCGCCGCGGTCTTTTCGTTCCCGGCGCCGAGGAGAGAAGACAGAGGTTAGTGCTCCAACAGTCCACTGACACGTAGGTACACATAGGCACACAAATCACCCCCCAGTCACCCCCAGATCACCCCCCAGGTCACCCCAAAGCCCCCAATCACAGTGTCACTGATTGCAGTGATCATTTATTTTACTGATCACTGCATTTAGTGTCATCTGTGATTGTAAAAAGTTGCAGGGCAGTTAGGATTAGGCCCCTTTAGGTCCAGGGTAGCCCCCTAACCCCCCCCCCCTAATAAAGGTTTAACCCCTTGATCACCCCCCAGGTAACCCTTTCACCCCCTAACTTCAGCGTCACTAAGCGATTGTTTTTCCGATCGCTGTATTCGTGTCGCTGGTGTTTTAGATAGGCAGTTATTTTTTTTTAGGTTCGCCGCAGGTTTTTATTAGTGTCAGGTACCCCCATATATTATTTTAACCCCCTGATTGCCCCTAGAGTTAACCCTTTCACCAGTGATCGCCGTATAAGCGTCACTGGTGTCACTGGTTAGCCAGTAAGTTATCTAGTTATTTAGGTAACCCGTCAGGTTTTTATATAGCGTCGGGTACCCCCATATTTAACCTAATAAAGGTTTTAACCCCCTGATTGCCCCTAGTTAACCCTTTCACCAGTGATCACCATATAAAGGTTACAGGTGACGCTGGTTGATTAGTTTGCTTTTTATAGCATCAGGGCACCCGCCGTATATAACCCAATAAAGGTTTAACCCCCCTGATCGCCCGGCGGGTGAGATCAATTAGGTTTTAGCGCCAGAGAGGGTCTGCGTCGCCCCAGGCAGTGTTAGGTTAGTGCCAGTAACGCTAACACCCACGCGCAAAGCATACACCCCCCTTAGTGGTATAGTATCTGATCAGATCTATACTAGCATCCCCAGCGGTTTAGGGTTCCCAAAAACGCAGTGTTAGCGGGATCAGCCCAGATACCTGCTAGCGCCTGCGTTTAGCCCCTCCGCCCAGCCCAGCCCAGCCCAGCCCACCCAAGTGCAGTATCGATCGATCACTGTCACTTACCAAACACAACACACATAACTGCAGCGTTCGCAGAGACAGGCCTGATCCCTGCGATCGCTAACAGTTTTTTTGTAGCGTTTGATATATTTGCTGACGACAGTCAGGTGCTTTTTTTCCTGTGAATCTTACTAGTGTACCCCTAAATTTAGAGCCCAAAATGGCAAGACGAAGGTACACTAGTAAAGAGGCCTACGAGATTCTGAGCATGACAGATAGTGAAGAGGAGGTCACGTATCTGTCAGATTCAGGCTCAGAATATCTTCCCGTAGAAGAGAGTGACGTCAGCGGCCCCACGTCAGATAGCTCTGACGACGAAGTTGAGGTCCCTGCTAAGGTCAGGTGTACCCGATCCCGATCTTCTGAGGTTGTTGAGGAGCAAGAACCGCAGGTCTCTCGTATCATGGAGCAGAGTAGTACTACCGCCGCTATTCCTTCTGGTGAACTGGCAAGCACCAGCGGCCTAGTACAGCCTGGACGTACATCCAGCACTGCAGTAACACTTGGTGACGTGGCGAGTCCCATAAGTGCAGTTCAAGCTGGTGAGGTGGCAAGCACAAGTAGTGTCCCGCTGCCACCAAGAAGACAAAGGCAGGCCCGTCGTGCCCATACTGCCCTTCCTGCAGAATTCGCCTATCCTGATTGGGTCCCCACCACTTCTGCAGAACCCGTACTTCCCCCATTCACTGCCCAACCCGGTATTCAGGTGGAAACAGCTGATTTTATTCCAATTGATTTTTATTCGCTGTTTTTCACGGAAGATCTCTATAGATCTATTGTGGACCAGAGTAATTTATATGCTGGTCAATTTATCGCCGCTAACCCCCAGTTGCCTAAAATTGCCAGAAATTGGAAACCAATTACGGTTTCCGAATTTAAGACCTTTCTGGGCCTTTCCCTCAACATGGGCACACATAAATTTCCGTCATTGCGTGCTTATTGGTCCACGCACCCAATTGACCACATGCCCGTGTTCTCTGCCTCCATGTCCAGGGCACGATACGAGCAGATTTTGCGGTTCATGCACTTCAACGACAATGAACTTTGTCGTCCACGTGGGGACCCTGAATACGACCGGCTCTATAAAATTCGGCCCCTCATAAACCACTTCAACGAACGTTTTGCTGCCTTGTTTACTCCCGATCAAGTTGTCTGCGTTGAAGAGTCCCTGATTAAATTTTCTGGCCGCTTGTCTTTCAAGCAGTACCTTCCCAGCAAGCGTGCCAGATACGGGGTCAAGCTCTACAAGTTCTGTGACAGGGCAACAGGCTATGTAGTGAACTTTACGGTTTATGAGGGAAAAGACAGTCAGATTGAGTCGGTCAACTGCCCGGATTACATAGGGAGCGCTGGCAAGATAGTGTGGAACTTGGTGTCACCCTTATTCGGAAAGGGGTACCACTTGTATGTGGACAATTATTACACGAGCGTGCCACTGTTTAGTCACTTGTTTGATCATCAGATTGGAGCATGTGGCACCGTGCGACCTAATCGCCGGGGCTTTCCCCAGCGGCTTGTAGATGCCCGTCTTAGGCTGGGGGAGAGAGCCTGCTTGAAGTGTAATAACTTGCTCGCTATGAAGTGGAGGGACAATAAGAATGTTTTCCTTCTTACCTCCCTTCATGCAGACACGACAGTCCAAATTCGTACGGCGACTGGTGTTGTGGAGAAACCCCTCTGTGTCCACGAATATAACCAAAATATGGGAGGGGTGGACCTCAACGACCAGTTGATGGCGCCGTATCTAATTGACCGTAAGGCGAGACGCTGGTACAAAAAAGTGTCTCTATCATTATTCCAATTGGCTTTGCTGAACGCTCATGTGCTATACAGAGCTTCAGGCGGGACGTTATCTCTTCTAAAATTCCAGAATGAGATAGTCACAGAACTCCTGTATCCAGGCGGTTCTGCACCTCACCATCCCCAACCAAATGCAGTAAGCCGGCTGCATGAGAGGCATTATTCGTATGTCCTCCCGAGTACCCCTACCCAAAGCCACCCCCAAAAAAGATGTTGTGTCTGTAGCAAGCGCGGATTTAGGCGTGACACCCGTAGTTTTTGTCCACTCTGTCCTGACAAGCCTGGTCTTTGCCAAGGTGAATGTTTTGAACGCTACCACTCAAAAGTGAAGTTTTAGCGTAGGGTACAGCATTTCACAGACAAGGACACACTTACACAGGGTCTCCCAAGATGCCATTACATTTTGAGAGACCCGAACCATTACAGTTGTAAAGTTACAAAAAAAAGTGTAAAAAAGAAAAAAAAAACGTAAAAAACAAAACACAAAAAAAATATAAAATAAAAAAACCAAAAATAGTTGTCGTTTTATTGTTCTCTCTCTCTCTCTCTCTATTGTTCTGCTCTTTTTTACTGTATTCTATTCTGCAATGTTTTATCATGCTTGCTTTTCAGGTATGTAATTTTTTGTTTTCAGGTGCGCCATTCAACTGCAGCGCGGAATTATTTATCTTGACAGCAACAGCGTTTGCTCCCACGATACATAAAGCCGTGACTCCAGTGCTGTAGGAGGTGATTTCACCACCACAGTTAAAAAAAAGAGCATATATGCCGAAGCATGGGGGCAGCAGGGGCGGAGGAGCGATTTTGCTCCTAATGCCGCGTACATACGGTCGAAATTCCGACGGAGGCCTGCCCGTGGAAAATTCCGACCGTGTGTACGCGGCATAACTTTTTTGCGGGAGGATGCCCCCATGCTTCGGCATATATATATTTTAGGCACAGGTTGCGTTAAAACATTTTTTTATTTTTTACTAGGTTTTGTTTTGGTATTTGCTTTGCAGGTATGGCATGGTAAGGTCTTACTGTTGTACTGTAATGTTACTTTGTTTTAATGTTAACCACCATTTGCTTAGCAGGTACGCCATTCAGTTGCAGCGCGGATCTATTTATCTTGACAGCAACAGCGTTTGCTCCCACGATACATAAAGCCGTGACTCCAACGCTGTAGGAGGTGATTTCACCACCACAGTTAAAAAAAAGAGCATATATGCCGAAGCATGGGGGCAGCAGGGGCGGAGGAGCGATTTTGCTCCTAATGCCGCGTATATACGGTCGAAATTCCAACGGAGGCTTGCCCGTGGAAAAGTCCGACCGTGTGTACGCGGCATAACCTTTTATGCCGCGTACATACGGTCGAAATTCCGACGAAGGCTTGACCGTGTGTACGCGGCATAACTTTTTTGCGGGAGGATGCCCCCATGCTTCGGCATATATGCCCATCATTAGAAGTGGGTGGATGAAGGGCGGTATTCTAATGGTGGGCATACCCACCGATCAATCTTTTTTTTTCGTTCAGCCAACAGGCTGTATGAAAAAAAAGATTACAATACATGTCCAACAAGGACCAGCAACGTACTGGTATGTTGCTGGACTTTGAATGTTTATACCAGAATGATGCCTGCGGGTTTAGGTATCATCTTGGTATCATTCTTTTCAGCCAGCGGCCGGCTTTCATGTAAAAGCAATTCTAGCAGATAATTAGCCTCTAGACTGCTTTTACAAGCAGTGGGAGGGAATGTCCCCCCCCCCCCGGATATAAAAAGCGCCATTGGGAAATTGGGAAAGCATTTTATCACACCGATCTTGGTGTGGTCAGATGCTTTGAGGGCAGAGGAAAGATCTAGGGTCTAACCCCCCAATTTTTTTCAAAAAAAGAGTACCTGTCACTACCTATTGCTATCATAGGGGATATTTACATTCCCTGAGATAACGATAAAAATGGTAAAAAAATAAAATATGGAAGGCACAGTTTAAAAATAAAATAAAAAAGCCAAATAAGTAATAAAAAAAAAAAAAAAAAAAAAAGCACCGCTGTCCCCCCCTGCTCTTGCGCAAAGGCGAACGCAAGCGTCGGTCTAGCGTCATATGTAAACAGCAATTGCATCATGCATGTGAGGTATCACCGCGAAGGTCAGATCGAGGGCAGTCATTTTAGCAGTAGACCTCCTCTGTAAATCTAACGTGGTAACCTGTAAAGGCTTTTAAATGCTTTTAAAAATGAATGTAGTTTGTCGCCGCTGCGCGTTTGTGCGCAATTTTAAAGCATGTCGTGTTTGGTATCCATGTACTCGGCCTAAGATCATCTTTTTTATTTCATCAAACATTTGGGCAATATAGTGTTTTTTAGTGCATTAAAAATAAAAAAAGTGTGTTTTTCCCCCAAAAAATGCGTTTGAAAAATCGCTGCGCAAATATTGTGTGGAAAATAAAAATGCAACACCCACTATTTTAATCTGTAGGGCCTTTGCTTTAAAAAAATATATAATGTTTGGGGGTTCAACATAATTTTCTTGCAAAAAAAATTTTTTTTTCATGTAAACAAACAGTGTCAGAAAGGGCTTTGTCAAGTGGTTAGAAGAGTGGATGATGTGTGACATAAGCTTCCTAATGTTGTGCATAAAATGCCAGGACAGTTCAAAACCCCCCCAAATGACCCCATTTTGTAAAGTAGACACCTCAAGCTATTTGCTGAGAGGCATGTTGAGCCCATTGAATTTTTTTTTTTTTTGTCCCAAGTGATTGAATAATGACCAAAAAAAAAAAAAAATGTACAAAAAGTTGTCACTAAATGATATATTGCTCAAACATGCCATGGGCATATGTGGAATTACACCCCAAAATACATTCTGTTGCTTCTCCTGAGTACGGGGATACCACATGTGTGGGACTTTTTGGGAGCCTAGTCGCTTACGGGACCCCAAAAACCAAGCACCGCCTTCAGGATTTCTATGGGTGTAAATTTTTGATTTCACTCCTCACTGCCTATCACAGTTTCGGAGGCCATGGAATGCCCAGATGGCACAAACCCCCCCAAATGACCCCATTTTGGAAAGTAGACACCCCAAGCTATTTGCTGAGAGGTATGTTGAGTATTTTGCAGATCTCGCTTTTTGTCACAAAGTTTTGAAAATGTAAAAAAAGAAAAAAAAAAAGAAAAAAAAATGTCTTTCTTAATTTTCAAAAACAAATGAGAGCTGTAAAATACTCACCATGCCTCTCAGCAAATAGCTTGGGGTGTCTACTTTCCAAAATGGGGTCATTTGTGGGGGTTTTGGGCTATTTTGACATTTTATGGCCTTCAAAACTGTGATAGGTAGTGAGGAGTGAAATCAAAAATTTATGCCCTTAGAAACCTTGAAGGCGGTGCTTGGTTTTTGGGGTCCCGTACGCGGCTAGGCTCCCAAAAAGTCCCACACATGTGGTATCCCCGTACTCAGGAGAAGCAGCAGAATGTATTTTGGGGTGTAATTTCACATATGCCCATGGCATGTGTGAGCAATATATCATTTAGTGACAACTTTGTGCAAAAAAAAAAAAAGTTTGTCATATTCCCGCAACCTGTGGCAAAATATAAAATATTCCATGGACTCAACATGCCTCTCAGCAAATAGCTTGGGGTGTCTACTTTCCAAAATGGGGTCATTTGGGGGGGTTTTGTGCTATTTTGGCATTTTATGGCCTTCGAAACTGTGATAGGTAGTGAGGAGTGAAATCAAAAATTTACGCCCTTAGAAATCCTGAAGGCGGTGCTTGGTTTTTGGGGCCCTGTACGCGGCTAGGCTCCCAAAAAGTCCCACACATGTGGTATCCCCGTACTCAGGAAAAGCAGCAGAATGTATTTTGGCGTGCAATTCCACATATAACCATGGCATGTGTGAGCAATATATCATTTAGTGACAACTTTTTGTACATTTTTTTTTTCTTTTTGTCATTATTCAATCATTTGGGACAAAAAAAAAAAATATTCAATGGGGTCAACATGCCTCTCAGCAAATAGCTTGGGGTGTCTACTTTCCAAAATGGGGTAATTTGGGGGGGTTTTGTGCCATCTTGGCATTTTATGGCCTTCAAAACTGTGATAGGTAGTGAGGAGTGAAATCAAAAATTTATGCCCTTAGAAACCTTGAAGGCGGTGCTTGGTTTTTGGGGTCCCGTACGCGGCTAGGCTCCCAAAAAGTCCCACACATGTGGTATCCCCGTACTCAGGAGAAGCAGCAGAATGTATTTTGGGGTGTAATTTCACATATGCCCATGGCATGTGTGAGCAATATATCATTTAGTGACAACTTTGTGCAAAAAAAAAAAGTTTGTCATATTCCCGCAACCTGTGGCAAAATATAAAATATTCCATGGACTGAACATGCCTCTCAGTAAATAGCTTGGGGTGTCTACTTTCCAAAATGGGGTCATTTGGGGGGGTTTTGTGCTATTTTGGCATTTTATGGCCTTCGAAACTGTGATAGGTAGTGAGGAGTGAAATCAAAAATTTGCGCCCTTAGAAATCCTGAAGGCGGTGCTTGGTTTCCGGGGTCCCGTACGTGGCTAGGCTCCTAAAAAGTCCCACACATGTGGTATCCCCGTACTCAGGAGAAGCAGCAGAATGTATTTTGGGGTGCAATTCCACATATAACCATGGCATGTGTGAGCAATATATCATTTAGTGACAACTTTTTGTAATTTTTTTTTTTTTTTGTCATTATTCAATCACTTGGGACAAAAAAAAAAAATATTCAATGGGCTCAACATGCCTCTCAGCAATTTCCTTGGGGTGTCTACTTTCCAAAATGGGGTCATTTGGGGGGGGTTTTGTACTGCCCTGCCATTTTAGCACCTCAAGAAATGAGATAGGCAGTCATAAATTTAAAGCTGTGTAAATTTCAGAAAATGTACCCTAGTTTGTAAACGCTATAACTTTTGCGCAAACCAATAAATATACGCTTATTGACATTTTTTAAACTAAAGACATGTGGCTGAATACATTTTGGCCTAAATGTATGACTAAAATTGAGTTTATTTGATTTTTCTTATAACAAAAAGTAGAAAATATCATTTTTTTTCAAAATTTTCGGTCTTTTTCTGTTTATATCGCAAAAAAAAAAAATCGCAGAGGCAATCAAATACCATTAAAAGAAAGCTCTATTTGTGGGAAGAAAAGGATGCAAATTTCATTTGGGTACAACATTGCATGTCCGCACAATTTACAGTTAAAGCAGCGCAGTGCCGAATCCCAAAAACAGGCCTGGTCCTAATGGCCCGAAATGGTCCGGGGCTTAAGTGGTTAAAGGATTGGCTTGGCGCTTCTCTCTCCTCCTTTTGCTTTCCTTAGGTACTTATGCTACCTGTGTTTAAAATCACATTTAATTATTTTTAAAGGCGTACACCATTACATTAGTGGCTGTAAACCGATTCATGAAATTTGAGCTGGGCACATCTATCTGCAATGTTTTCTTATCTCTCTTCAAAGCCCTGTGTCTCGTAGCTTTGTCCTGCTCTGTTCCTCTGTTATCAGCCTGATAACTTTTGACAAGCACAAAGCTAAACTATACACAGGCAAGCTCTGCATGTGTGGGGAGGGGGGTGCGTGCCTTTCCTCCAATCAGCTTTCTCACAGTCTCTCACAGTGTCTAGCAATGATCCCCTCCTACAGGGGAACCAAAAAGAGAAAATCCCAACACGATGTGCACTTTCTAAACAGTATATAAAGCTGAAGACTGCAGATATACATGTAAAACTTATATAGGGAGATTTGTTTCATCTCTGTGTATCATTTGAGGCTGTTCACTTCACTGGGTATATGTGAGGGTTTACATCCACTTTAAGCTGTGTCTTCAAATCTGCCAGTTGGTTGGCTTTGATTTCTTAATGTCTCTGCATTCTTGTCATCACTGTCTGCATAAAAATTACTTTATTTCTTCTTTAACCTTGACAAACACAGTGATAACAATCTACTTCTACAGCCATTAGTGTTATCTGTATAATGTAGTAAATGCTTTGTAGTTCATGTATTAAAATTCAGAAACGGCCCATCACCATAAATCATAAGATGCCAGCCTCATGACATCATCGCCAGCCTTTTCTCTGCATGCTGGGGAACCTTGAAGTGAACTGTAGAACATAAGAGATAAGGCACACTACTGGAACGTTCTCCCAGCATTTCCTCATTGCAGCTGCTCCCCAGCTCCTGAACTTTAACACAGGTTTTATGTCAGTACATAGGGCTTAACTCTGCAGAGAGACTAAATATACACCAATAAAGGGAAGGTTACCTCTTTCCTTTCTTTCAGGTTGGTGAGCATGACTATGGTCGCCGACTTCTGTTCCCAGACCATCCTCCAAAAGTCGTTGACTGTATCTTGCTTGGGACCTGCGGGATGAATATCATTGGTTCTGGATGTCAGATCCATAAAGTATTCTTTCTTATTTAAATAAATGTCATTGATTTTTTTTTCCCCAACAAAGCTGGAATGTTACTATAGTTTCTCTAGTTGGAAATAAATAAGCAATACATTTAGTTTCATGCACTGAGCTCAACAGCATTGAATCCAGAATGTGGATGAAATCAGCACCATGTCCATATCAACTATATTACCAAATATATGTGGACAACCCTCCAAATTAATTCAAATTAATTCAGGTTTTTCCAATGAAGGTTATCGTTAATGCCACTGCATACAAAGTCATTTTAAAGAATTGTGCACCTGCAACCTTTATGTCAGGTCAAAAAAAATAAACATATGCTTTACATCGCTGCAATACATACATATCACAGGAAGCACCTCCATGGTTAAAGCGGTTGTATAGCCGCTGACTTTTTTTAATTTTTTTTTTACACCTTTAAAGGAAAAGGCATAATAAGCTTGTGTGCACAGCATACAAGCTTATTATGAAATACTTACCTTAGAACGAGGCATCGTTAACTCACCTGGTCCACGCCGAGGGAGATGACATGTTGCCTCGGCGTGTCTTCCGGGTATCGCGGCTCCAGCGCTGTGAGTGGCCGGAGCCGCGATGTCTCACTCCCGCGCATGTGCGCGGGAGACTTCGTTCCGGCGAGGCTCAGCGTCTGCCGAGCCTTCAGCCTGAGAATCCCCTGTGAGCACGCGCCGCTGCTGTCAGCGGCGCATTGCGAGGGGAATATCTCCTAAACCGTAAAGTTTTAGGAGATATTTCTTTTACCTACAGGTAAGCCTTAGTATAGGCTTGCCTGTAGGTAAAAGTAAAAAAAAAAACACTTTACAACCGCTTTAACAGAGGACAACATTAAAATTAGACTTGGGAAACTTAACATTAATAAATCACCGGGACCAGGTGGCTTGCACCCAAGGGTACTTAGGGAACTCAGTCAAGTAATTGCCATTGTTCCTAATTTTTACTGACAATCTACTGACTGGAATGGTACCAGCTGATTGGATAAAAGCCAATGTAGCACCAATATTTAAAAAGGGCCCAAAATACATCCCTGGGAATTACAGACCAATTAGCCTAACATCAATTGTATGCAAGCTCTTGGAGGGGATGATTAAAAAAAACTATTAGATAAGCACCTGAACGACGACAACATACAGGGATATAGAATGTAATACTGACATATAATCACACACATAGGTTGGACTTGATGGACTTGTGTCTTTTTTCAACCTCACCTACTATGTAACTATATAACAGGTCAGGCAGGACTCAGAAAATTGCTATGACAGTTATTTATTTTTTTATATCGCTACATATAATAAAACTTGAGTTACATTTTAAGGGTTACAAAATACCAGCTCCAAAAAGAGTGTTAGTTGGGAGTCCCTGCTGTCCATATTTCTATAATAAATGATTGGTGTAAAAGTCATACTGGGCTGAACGGCTGCATTTTTAGACTCATTTCCTGAGCTCCACCTAAAACTAAAAATAAAGCCTTCTACTTTCTACAAATCCAACGTGACTCAGAGGCCTCCTACTGAACAGCAACTTGTGAATGAGGCTGGGATGTCACACATTTCACTTCTTAGGAAGTCTAAAGGGTGGGAAGAAAAAACAATATATTGGCCGTCTCTTCCTGTTTCGGTACAATCACACATCACATGAATGTTTCCAGTAATACAATATGAATGGCTTTACAGCACCAAGGCACTCCTCATCAGTGGTGCCATCTCTGGATCATGATCTTCTCGGCCTGTCTCCGAGGTCCGGAGGAAAGGAACTGCTACAGGAGACAAGGGGTGTTGGGGCTTATCTAATAAGATATAGTGAGACATCTAAATATTTAGTAGTCAGTTTTTTTTTTTTATATCTATACCAATATACAGTTTTGTTTGTCAATGTTTCCACTTAACCACTTGACCTCTGCAGGTTTTTACCTCCTACATCAGGGCTTGACAAATTAGCTTGGAATCTAGGAGCCAGCTAAAAAAAAAGTTAGGAGCCAGGAACGTGCCCCGCTCCGCCGAGCTTGCGCGCAGAAGCGAACGCATACTTGAGTAGCGCCCGCATATGAAAGTGGTGTTCAAACCACACATGTGAGGTATCGCCGCGATTGGTAGAGCGAGAGCAATAATTCTGGCCCTGGACCTCCTCTGTAACTCAAAACATGCAACCTGTAGAATTTTTTAAACGTCGCCTATGGAGATTTTAAAGGGTAAAAGTTTGTCGCCATTCCACGAGCGGACGCAATTTTGAAGCGTGACATGTTGGGTATCAATTAACTCAGCGTAACATTATCTTTCACAATATAAAATTGGGCTAACTTTATTGTTGTCTTACTTTTTAATTCAAAAAGTGTATTTTTTCCCAAAAAACTGCGCTTGTAAGACCGCTGCGCAAATACGGTGTGACAGAAAGTATTGCAACGACCGCCATTTTATTCTTTAGGGTGTTAGAATAAAAAATATATATAATGTTTGGGGGTTCTAATTAGAGGGAAGGGGATGGCAGTGAAAACAGACAGGGGGAGCTCCATTAGCATTGCTGGTTGTCTTGTCATACCAACGGCCACCACAAGATGGCGCCAGATCACAGAAGAAGCATAGGCCTGCAGAAGGCCGCAAAGCCACGGCCTCAATTACCGGCCGGCGCGGCCCGACGCGATCGCGCGGCGACACAGGATACCCCCAGCTGTGCCGCGCCAGGTCGCTAATTCTAGTCGCAATGGCGCCCTGGCGCCCGGGGTTTGTCGAACCCTGTCCTACACGACCAGGCCATTTTTTGCTATTTAGCACTGCGCTATTTTAACGAGAACACTGTACCTAAACAAAATTTATATCATTTATTTTCACATAAATAAAGCTTTCTTTTGGTGTTATTTGTGTTTTTTTTTTTATTTTTACAATATAAACGAAAAAAGACTTTCTGCTACAAAATATATCCAATAAAAAATAAAAAAAAAAGGTAAAAAAAATAAAATGTATTTATAAATTTAGGCCAAAATTTATTCTGCTATGTCTATTGATAAAATAAAAGCCCAATAAGTATATATTAATTGGTTTTGGTTGAATGTTATAGCATCTGCAAACTATGGTATATATACTGGAATTTTTTTAATTTTTTTATACTACTAATGGCGGTGATCAGCAAACTATAATAAAACTGCGATAGTGCAGAGGGCAATCTGACACTAACTGATGCTTGGGGGGAACTGACTGCCACTGACATGACTTGCAACATTAATATATCACTGGCTGAGAAGGTGTTGACTTCTAGAGGGATCAAGGGGTTAAATGTGCGCCTAACTATGTGTAATGTGTGTAATATGTGCTGCTTTTTACGAATAGATCTCTAAAGCCTCGTACACACGATCAGATTTTCCGACAACAATTGTGTGATGGAAGGGTTTTGTCGGATAATCCGACCGTTTGTACGCTCCATTTGACAATTGTTGACAGAATTTCCGACAACAAATGTTTTATAGCATGCTTTCAAATTTTCCGACAACAAATGTGTCTTGTCGGATTATCCGATCGTGTGTACACAAGTCCGTCGGAGTAAAATCCAAAGTACAAACACGCATGCTCCAAACCAATGCTAACCATAGCACAACATTAGTAGAAGTTGCCCAAAGGGTGGCGCTAAAGAGCTGAAAAACCACGTAGTTTGGTGTATGTTGGCTGACAAAGTTCTGCCGTCTGTATGCAGAACAAGTTCACGGCTAACGCCCTTCGGACAAAATTCCACGGATTTGTCCGATGGAAATCCGATTGTGTGTACGAGGCTTTAGTTTCTCATCCCTCTGTACAGAGCTCTGTGTTGACTGGCAACACAGGGCTCTGGGCTGTGAATGTACACAGCTGATCAGCAGGACAGCAATGATTCATTGACTTGTGTACAATCCCAGCAGGTGCAGGCAGGGGGGGGGGGGGCAGGCGCTCTAAACCGAGAAGCAGGCAGCAATGTGCAGGTACGTTGCTTTGCCTGTGCGGGCCGCTCGTCCGCAGTACATATAATCATTAGTAGTGGTGTCTGCATTATTTTTCTTTTTTTTCCTTATGCTTTTTTCCCCTCTGTTTTCACTGGGTGATCTGCCCAGTAACACTCCCCCCCCTCTATTAGAGTGCCCCCACTCTGGATGAAGGAACACAGGGGGCACCTTTGGACAGTGGCATTGTCAGTCTGGGAGAGGGAGGTGTTGAATGCACTAGCAGATTTAAATACACCAACAAACTGAAGCCAAGCTCCAGCTAAGACTTGATAAGCAGTTAAAGCAAACAGTTTTTTTCCCTTTTGGGATAAAGGTTTTACACAAATAAAAGGTTAGTTAGTAAAGGTTCAGTAAGTGCTTCTGGAAAGTGCCATAATAAAGCCCAGTTCAATTTCAGATACAATCAGATAAATACTTTCCAGTTCATTGTCTTTAGAAAGCAGCCACAGCCTGAGTAGAACAGTCTGTCCACTGCCAGCATGCTGCAGAGTAGGCTCTTTCTTCTTTATTTGGAAGCAGTGGTCTGTCTGCAGGGAAATGACACACCCCCTGAAGAATCAGACCCGCAATCAGCAAATCTCATGCTCCCTGTTGATGAGTCAAGAGCTCTAGCCTCTGCAGAGAGATCACTGCTTCCACACTGAGACCAAGGGTCCGTATCTGCAGCATGCTGACAGGGGACAGGCTTTTCTACTCAGGCTGTGGCTGCTTTCTAACTGTAACGCTTTGAACAGCTTTTGTTTTGATGTACCTGGAATGTATGTTAACGTATTTAAAGTACAGTGATACCTAATTTTGCGAGTAACGCGGTATACGAGCATTTTGCAAGACACGCTATATTTTTTTTAAAATCCTTACTTGATTTGCGAGCGCTGTCTCGCAAGACGAGCAGGACTCAAGCCGCTGGTGTATGTATCACCATATGTGGGCAGAGGTCCGAGGGCACTGGAGAACGCAGAGACGCTCAGAGACACTCCCAGCTGTGTGGGGCGGGGTGGGCGTAACGTGTGTCGGAGCACCCGAAAGTACAACAGTTCCAGAGCGTCTTCGAGCGTCACCAGAGCCCCCGCACCTCTGGCCACATACAGTACTGCATACACCACCCCCCCCGCACCTCTGGCCACATACAGTACTGCATACACCACCCCCCCCCGCACCTCTGGCCACATACAGTACTGCATACACCACCCCCCCGCACCTCTGGCCACATACAGTACTGCATACACCAGCCCCCCGCACCTCTGGCCACATACAGTACTGCATACACCAGCCCCCCCGCACCTCTGGCCACATACAGTACTGCATACACCAGCGCCCCCGCACCTCGGGCCATATACAGTACTGCATACACCCCCCCCGCACCTCTGGCCACATACAGTACTGCATACACCAGCGCCCCCCACACCTCTGGCCACATACCGTACTGCATACACCAGCACCTCTGGCCACATACCGTACTGCATACACCAGCACCTCTGGCCACATACAGTACTGCATGCACCAGCGCCCCCGCACCTCTGGCCACATACAGTACTGCATACACCACCCCCCCCCCCCGCACCTCTGGCCACATACAGTACTGCATACACCACCCCCCCGCACCTCTGGCCACATACAGTACTGCATACACCAGCCCCCCCGAACCTCTGGCCACATACAGTACTGCATACACCAGCCCCCCCCGCACCTCTGGCCACATACAGTACTGCATACACCAGCGCCCCCGCACCTCGGGCCATATACAGTACTGCATACACCCCCCCCCCGCACCTCTGGCCACATACAGTACTGCATACACCAGCGCCCCCCACACCTCTGGCCACATACCGTACTGCATACACCAGCACCTCTGGCCACATACCGTACTGCATACACCAGCACCTCTGGCCACATACAGTACTGCATGCACCAGCGCCCCCGCACCTCTGGCCACATACCATACTGCATACACCAGCACCTCTGGCCACATACAGTACTGCATGCACCAGCGCCCCCGCACCTCTGGCCACATACAGTACTGCATACACCAGCACCTCTGGCCACATACCATACTGCATACACCAGCACCTCTGGCCACATACAGTACTGCATGCACCAGCGCCCCCGCACCTCTGGCCACATACCATACTGCATACACCAGCACCTCTGGCCACATACAGTACTGCATACACCAGCGCCCTCACACCTCGCCATATACAGTACTGCATACACCAGCACCTCTGGCCACATACAGTACTGCATACACCAGCGCCCCCCACACCTCTGGCCACATACCGTACTGCATACACCAGCACCTCTGGCCACATACCGTACTGCATACACCAGCACCTCTGGCCACATACAGTACTGCATGCACCAGCGCCCCCGCACCTCTGGCCACATACCATACTGCATACACCAGCACCTCTGGCCACATACAGTACTGCATGCACCAGCGCCCCCGCACCTCTGGCCACATACAGTACTGCATACACCAGCACCTCTGGCCACAAACACAACTACTGCTGGTGTGTGCAGTACTGTAACGAATCATCTCAGTTTCCATTATTTCTTATGGGGAAAGTCGCTTGATATTCAAGTGCTTTGGGTTATAAGCATGCTTCTGGAACAAGTTATGATCACAATCCAAGGTATTACTGTAGTTGTAAAGGCACAAGGTTACAATGTTACAATTAGGGTTGATCTTGGGACTGGTCTGAACCCGCAAGTTAGGCCCCTTTCACACGATCGGCCTGCTCGGATCTGCCTGTCCGTTTTTCAGGCGGATCCGAGCGGGCCATCCATTGACTTCTATGGGCAGGGGGATGTCAGCGGACATGTGTCCGCTGACACCCGCCTGCCATCCGATCCGCTCAAAACAGACGGATGGCGACACATTCGCCATCCGCCCAGCGGATCGGATGAAAACGGACCGCCTGTCCATTTTCATCCGATCGAATCCACTGGATGGCGGTCCGTTTTCATAGAGGAGAGCGGAGCTCTGACAGGTCCATCCCTGCACAGTGAGCGCAGACAGACCTGTCATCTGCCTGCTCAGCGGAGATCAACAGAGCGATCCCCTGCTGAGCAAGCCTAGTCCATCCAATGGATCCGCTCCGTGTGAACCCAGCCTTAGCTGCCATTGTTGGGCCAATAAACTGCAGATTGCCCGCCCTGCAGCTGTGTGTATACAAAGGGGCAGGCATAATTATGACATCATTGACCGAATATGGCCACATGACTATATTAGTTCAATGATATTTTAATAGCGCTCTACTCCAGTTAGCGGAGCTCAAAGCACATTGGTGAAGCATATTGCTGTGCTGCACTACTCTTTTTTTTTTATGGCCGGGGTAAGGTCATATCACTTCATTTTAAATTGTACCCCTAATGTAAAAAACTGCCTGTGTGTACAATATAAACTCTTATATTGCTTGGACAATGTTTTCACTGAGCCCCCCTCCCGGGATTGCACAGAGAAGACATTCTCACATGTCCGCAGCACTTACTTACCTTGAGCGGCTATGAATTTATTTTTCTCTTTATAGCCCTGAAACGAGAAAACAGAGAAGAGAAGATGTAATAAGCATCAGCTGTGCGGGGAAGTGAGAAGAGAACATGCAGGGAACAGATGGAGGACTCGGCTCTTACATCAATGTATGAAGCGTTAATGTAGTCTGAACATACGCATCCTTCAATCGGCGTCAGCATGGCTCTGGAGTGGTCATCTGAGAACAAAGAATAGATAGAGAAAGGTAGGTAAAGAGTTTCCAGGGGACTTGGAGATTTCTTGGATACTTTCCAACATTCAGAAGATACAATGGGAGACATTATAGGCCTATTCAAACCTATAGGGTTTTACTCGGGTCAACACGTCTTTATGGGTTAGTTATTGTTTTAACCACTTCCGGACCGCCTTCTGCACATTTACTGCGGCAAGGCGGCCCGGCTGCGTAAAACGTAGTACCTGTGTGGAGGCACGTGCGCTGATTGGACAGAGCGGGGAGCCCATCAGCGGGGCTGGCAGACGTGATGTCCACTGGCCCCACCCGCGATCGGTCCCCAGAGAGGCAGAACGGCGATCTGCCTATGTAAACAAGGCAGATCACCTGATCTGACAGGAGAGAACATAGAGATCTTGTGTTCCTGCTAAGTAGGAACACAAATCTCTGTGTTCTCCCAGTCAGAGCAATCCCGCCACAGTTAGCAAGCACCCTCTAGGGACACACTTAACCCTTTGATCGCCCCTGATGTTAACCCCTTCCCTGCCAGTGTCATTAGTACAACAACAGTGCATATTTTTGGAACTGATCACTGTATTAGTGTCACTGGTCCCCAAAAAAGGGTCAATTAGGTGTCTGATTTGTCCGCCGCAATCCCGCTAAAAATCGCTGATCGCCACCAATACTAGTAAAAAAAAAAAAGAAGAAAATATTCCATCATTTATAGATGCTATAAAACTTTTGTGCAAAACAATCAATATACACTTATTGGGATTTTGTTTTACCAAAAATATGTAGCAGAATACATATTGGTGATGAAGAAATTAGATTTTTCCTATTTTTTTATTGCATATGTATTATAGCAGACAGAAATTTTTTATTTTATTTTTTCAAAATTGTTGGTCTTCTTTTGTTTAAAGCGCAAAAAATAAATACCGCAGAGGTGATCAAATACCACCAAATAAAGTTCTATTTGTGGGGAAAAAAAGGACATCAATTTTGTTTGGGTACAACGTCGCACGACCGCCCAATTGTCAGTTAAAGTGACGCAGTGCCGTATCGCAAAAAATGGCCTGGTCATGAAGGGGGTAAAACCTTTCCGGGGGCTGAAGTGGTTAAATGGCGCAGGGCAATGAGGTGTGCTGGCCATGTGTCCATTTTCTGATCCATAGACAAACTGCAGGAGCAACGCATTTCAACCAATGACAAAGAACCTACTTACAGCTGAATTCCAGGAATTTAGCTACTTTGTAAAAACTGCAGGAATACCATGAGTTACGTCTAACAAGGTGCCTCTCGCCTTGTAGACTTATCTCTATTATTCACATCTGACAGGTTTATTGCGCTCCATGAAGATTACTTCAGGAGCTCTGCCCCTGCTCACTGTGGGTCCCAGTTCCTTCAAGAGCAGAGTCGCTAGAACAGCTATGCCCTCTCCCCCCCTCCTTCTGTCCATTCACAGAAGCCTTTGTATTATGTAAACTCATTCACAAAATACATAGTTACATAATTAAGTATTTATCGGCGTATAACACGCACAGGCGTATAACACGCACCCCAATTTTAGGAGGGAAGTTTAAAGAAAAAAACGTACATTTTAAATAAAGAACTTTGAAGCAAAATTAGGGTCACAGCTCATCAATGCACCCTGCTCAGTGCCCATCTGCAGCCAATAAATTGCCCAACAATGCAGCCTGTTCAGTGCCCATATACAGCCTCACCTTTCCCATCATTGTAGCCTTGCCAGTGTTGGATTATCCCTGCTGTCTCCTAGGGAAGAAGAGGAGCGAGCGCCGCTGAATTACATAGAGCCGTGATCTCCTGTGTACCCGGCGCTCTGTCACTCACAGCCACGCCTCCTGGCCCTAATCATATGATAAACAGAACAGTGGTCCAATGCGGGGCCAGGAGGTGTGGCCGTGAGTGACGGAGCGCCGGGTACACAGGAGATCGCGGCTCTATTTAATTCAGCGGCGCTCGCTCATCTTCCCTCAGAGACAGCAGGGATCGGGGTATAACACGCACCCACGATTTTCCCCTGATTTTAAGGGGAAAAAAGTGCGTGTTATACGCCGATGAATACGGTTGTTAATCTGGTTGAAAAAAAGACACAAGTCCATCCAGTTTAACCACTTCCGGACTGGCTCACGCCGACATATGTCGGCACTTTGAAGAGGGATATTGTTGTTATGGCAGCAGCTAGCTACCATAACCCTGGTATCCTCTTCTTCAGTGAGCGGTCCTCTTTCAGATAAAAGTGGTCTCGGCGGTAAGTTCGCCACAAGCCTTCGGTAGCGACGGAGGCGAGCGGGTCCTCTCCCTGTAAGAAGTAAGAAATCCACCACACTCAAATAGAAAACCTCCATATACACTATCCAATACCAACACTTGATCCAGAGGAAGGCAAAAAACTCCAATAAAGCATGATCAAATTTGTCCCAGCGGGGCAAAAAAATTCCTTCCTGATCCCCAAGAGGCAATCGGAGATATTCCTTGGATCAACGTTACCTTTAAAATATTAGTATCCAGTTATAATATGTTATAACACACTTGCAATATATGTATGGTCCTGAAGAAGGGGGGGGATCTTGCGTAACGCGGAGACCAGTTACAAGTATATGTATCCATCAGATTTACATATTTTTATATTTATCGCAAAGTTTCTTTATACATATCTATGTTGTTAATATTTTGTTTATAACGTTTTATGTGTAATAAAAATTGATATAGATTTTTATTCTGACTTTGTTCTCATGTGGCATATTTAAAGTCCCACTACTCTTTTGTTTCAAAAATAACACATTCATTTGTGGGATGATGCCAATGTGAACTTGAGATTGGATTTTATGACACGTCCTCTACCTTACAACTTTCACACCTATGCAATGAAGTATAGTGTTTTTAAAGGGAACATTAGAAGGTCCTTTACCATGCAAGTCGGAATGCATGTCCACACAGGTTAATGGACCCTTGCAGTGAGGTACACCATAGAGCAGAGCCATAAAATTCAGCATCGCCAGCATCATTATACAACAGAGCTAGGGTTGACACCTGTTCAGGATTCACCTGGAGAGTTCGGGTTTGGAATCATGCGTCCGGGTTATTATTCAGACCGGACCAATTCTCCCCCCTCCCCCCTTCTCTCTCCTGCCTCTAAGTGAGTACGCTAAAGGAAAATCAGGGTTCTCCGAGCTCCCCTTACATCAGAGCTCACCTTTACACCAGAGTCCCCAGAGTTCTCCCCTTACATCAGAGTCCTCTCTGTACATCAGAGCATCCCTTATATTAGAGTCCCCAGAGTTCTCCATTACATCAGAGTCTGCAGAGTCCCCCCTTACAGTGAAAGGGAACTCTGCGAGTTCAGATGTAATAGGGGAACTCTGTAGACTCTGATGTAAAGGGGGACTCTTCTGATTAACTTTATATGATTAGAAATGTTATTTAATAGCAACAACTATGCATAGTTTATCTATGCATACTATTAAAAAATTGCTGTGTGACGCTGAAGTGTTCGGGTTTGACTTGAAGAAAAGGTGGCAATCCTAAACAGAGCTCAGTGTGCAATTATAGGAGTGCGGGGATTGGATATTTTAGAAAACGGCAAGGGCCCCTTTTTTATAATCCATCAAAGTCAGAAAGAAGTGAGAGATGGTTCCGCTCCAAAAACTACAAATCCCTTGGCTTGGCTTCCGTCCCACTAAACCACAAGGTGCTGGCTATGCACAGGTGCATTGGATAGAAGAAAAAATAGCTGACATGTTTCACATCACACGATGTGAAACATGTCAGCTATTTTTTTCCTGTTGTTCACTTAATTTTGACTGTATCGTTTTGGTTGTTTTTGGATTTTACCTCCCCAATAAAGACGTCGTTTTATGTAGTGCAGCAGTCCAGGATTTTCTTCTATCCAAAGTCAGAAAGAAGCTGAAAGCCCAAACCTTTTTTTGTGTGAAAAGGGTGGAAGTTTTTTTTTTTTTTTTTATAATTACTATGATGGCAAGTTAAGCTGCAATTAGATACAACAGAGTTAATGGTGTTTTCTGATTAAGTATTTAATTATTATTTTCACAAGAACAGCAGAAGCTATGACCTCCTGAAGAAATGGAAGCATTAGGAGTCATTTTCTGTAGGGGACGGCTCCTGGTGTACAGAGACAAGCTGGAGGGTATTCCGGGACCTCCCCATCACCTTGCCGGCTTTACTAATAAGCGGAGCAGTGTGCAATGCTTCTCCATATTTTATAATTACAAGAGCGTTAAATTAAAATCTTTTATAGAATACCGATGACTTTCTCAATGATAATCATCTCTCCCTATTTAGAAATAACACCTACACAAACCACATCCTTATCAGCCAGCAGCAATCAGCTAGATGTTGTATTAACCCTCGTTAGGGTATACCTAGCTAGTATACTCCACAGATGTCCATAGATAATGAGTAGGTCTGGTGAGCCAAACAAGTGGGGTGTTTAAAAGGGACAGAACCAGCCATGTAATTAAATAACATTTGATTAAAATACCCTGACCACAGTCATAATTCATCTCGATTCGTTTGTTTCTCAGATTAGCTAGCTCAGATGTGCTTACCACTTCAGGATCTCCGGGCTATTCCTTGTGTTTAAATAATAAAAAAAAGTGTCCAAACAGTATATGAAGAAGAATAGCAAGAAATTCCGGCAACACAATTGCTTCTTCTTACAAATCTGTATTGGGCACTAACAGCAGTGCTTCATCTAAAGCGCTAACACGTTTCGGCTGAAGGAAGACTTCAGCCGAAACACGTTAGTCCTTTAGATGTAGCGCTGCTGTTAGTGCCCAATAAAGATTTGTAAGAAGAAGCAATCGTGTTACCGGCATTTCTTGCTATTTTGATGTTCATGGGACTAGGGCTGGGCGATTTTCCCCCCCAAAAAAATCTGCGATTTTTTTTATAAAAAACTCGATTTACGATTCGATTTTTTTTTTTATTATATTAATTAAAGTGCATCAACAAACAAAATTGCAAAGGCAAACCCTTTCTCTAACTGCAAAGTCAGTGTGCAACAAACACACAATATATTCAAGCGCTCATGGAACATACATTATTAACTATTGAAAACTCTTGAAACTCTGTGTGTGATTCCTTCTGTCCCAGCCTTGCTGCGATCCTGGCTCTGCATCCTTTTGGGTTGGAGGGCCCTCCACACGCTGGTCTGCCTGTTGTCCATCATTCAAGGTACTGTGCTCACACTGAGATCATGCCACAGGCTTTGTTTTGACTTTTTTAACCCCTCCTTGCTCC
Source organism: Rana muscosa (assembly GCA_029206835.1). NCBI lineage: Eukaryota > Metazoa > Chordata > Amphibia > Anura > Ranidae > Rana > Rana muscosa. Next base: position 271,957,902 of record CM055123.1, on the reverse strand, counting down.
ACGGATGTCACTGCAAGTTTAACAAGTTTGTCACCACTGGCAACTGGGGAGTTAAGATTCATTTGCCCTCTGCACATTTGGGATTGGATCCCTCTCTTTATTGTTGTAGCGCCTGCCCCTCTCCTCTCTCCGTGCGGCTCTCACTGTCTCTCGTCTAGGGGTATCTGGTAGGGTGGAGAGAGAGAGAGTGGGTGGGCTACGCCTAGCCTCCACCACGTGGGAATACCTGTGGTATCAGCAATGTCTCATTTACCTTCGGGTCTGTGCTGTGCACCCGGATCCTCCCTCCAAGAGTCACCGCGAACTTCGTCCGCCAGGAAGTGAGCCTCACACCATTAAAGTCCAACACTCTTTTATTAGAACACACCATACATGGACTCCCTTGATCGATAGAACAGAAAAGGAGGTGTGAGTGTGAATAGGCCCAGACACAAATTCGCTCCTCCACTCTCCTCCTGAAGAGTGGGCTATGGTCTCCGCACGAGAGGAAGGGGATCCTTCTGGACGGTCTCCGACAAGAGACTCACCCGTCACCGGCAGTCTGCTGCACCGAGTCTTCGAGTGAGGAGCTCTCCCCGGTCCATTGCGTCTTACTCAGATTCAGGCCTCCATCCCCGAAGTACCTTAGGACCCTTCCCTCGCGGAACTCAGTGTTGGGCACTGAGCTCCGGACCTTCTTGTGAGTACCTCACCCCAGGACTGAAGGTGCCTGAGGTGGAACACAATCTCCGTTGGTCCCCTAGGCCGAGGCCTCCTAGGGGACGAGCACGAACCCACGTCCGCAAGCTGAAGGTGCTTGGGACGAAGAACCCGTGACCAAGATGGCCGGCCCCTTTATCCCCTCTCCCAGCAAGCATGGCGGGTTCCCCGCCCCACCATACCGCTACCGAGAGAGGACAAAAAGGAGGTTCAACACACAGTGAGATTCGTCCCTCCGGCCACAGTGACAGCGCCACCTGGTGGACCGCAGGGAACATAGCACTGATGTCACAGCTAGATTCAAAAAATGCACCCGGGAAAATAAGTACCCGCTACACAGTGATAAATGGACTAAGCTTTTTTATCAATTCTTCAAGAGTTTTCAATAGTTAATAATGTATGTTCCATGAGCGCTGGATTATATTGTGTGCATGTTGTGTATTTTGTACTTCTGGGTACGGATTTTTTCTTGCTGCGCTGGATCCTGTTTTTTCCCCCTTTTGGATACTTTGTACTTCCCAAAATATTTGGGATTTTTTTCTTATTATTATTATTATCATCCATTATATTTTTTTCTTTATCCACCAATTTAGCGCTTGTGACCTTTTGTTGTTTTTTGCAGTGTGCAACAAAGATTGTTAAACATCCAAATTATTAATACTGTATTTGGATTTAGCTAATAAAACAACAAAAAATCCTGAGGTTACTCTTAGTTGAATTGAACTGTGTCCATGCCTCACTGTACCCTTGTCTCACTGTGCCCGTGTCTCACTGTGCCCATGCTTCAATCACTGTGCCCGTACCTGATGCAGATTTTCATGGTATACGGATTTTACTGCTACACCGGTGGCCATTCCAGTATTTAAAAGCCGCGCCTCCTCCTCGTCTGTGATAGGCGGAACACTCAATTTCCCAGCATTCAGTGTTCCGCCTATCATGGTCATCCTCATAACACAGACAAGGATGAGAGGATGTCCGTGATAGGCTGAATACTGCCTGCTGTGAAATTGAGTGTTCCGCCTATCACAGACGACGAGGACTCGGGAGGCGCGGCTTTTGAACACTGCAATGGCCGCCGTCTGTCTGCATGACACGCTGATCAGGTAGGCAGACGGCGGCTGCAGCGAGTAGATGTAATTGGGGTAACGCTGCCCAGTGCCATTCCGGATACGCCCCCTGCAGTCCTGCTACGGAAACTTTGAAGGGAAAAAAATTTTTTTTTTTTTTTTATTTTTTCCAAAAAAAAAAAAAAAAAAAAAATCTAAAAAAATCGATTTTCTTCAAAACTGAATCGATTTGAGCTCAAAACTCGATTCAAGATTAAAATCGATTTTTTTCCCAGCCCTACATGGGACACAACAAGCCTGAGCACATATATTTAGCTCATTACTCTACAATTGTGCAGTAGAGCTTGGGTGAGTTTTTGTATATCATATGAAGAAGAATAACTCAGAAATTGGGGACCTGTATGGCATGCAGTCATAAACCATAAATCTATGGGCTCTCTCTCTCTCAAAAAAAAAAAAAAAAAGCAATTTTGCAATATAAAGTGTTACTAAACCCACAACAGTAAAATCAGTCTTTTTGTGCAGTACAGCATGGGTGCTCAATCTGTGGCCCTCCAGCTGTTGCAGAGCTACAAGTCCCATGAGGCATTGCAAGGCTGAACAGTTACAAGCATGACTCGCAAAGGCATGATGGGACTTGTAGTTACACAACAGCTGGAGGGCCACAAGTTGAGCACCCATGCAGTAAAGCATGCTTGTTCTACTCACTGTGGAACATAAGGGGTTAATCCTCTGCATTGTGTTTTCAGGCTGTTTGATCCCGTTTTCTCTGATTCTCCCCTACTTTTACTCTCTCCAATCCATTTTCTGATAATACAAAGCCTTGTAGTTTGGTGTGTATTGCTAGAGACTTGTTTTTTTTTTATCTTCTGAGGGTGCATGTGATCAGCACAGGGCCAATCAGCACTGTCCAGACAGAGGGTCAGGGGTCCTGCAGCATTATAGGAAAGTCGGGAGTAGAATGAAAACTCCTCCTACAAGCTTTAACCAGGCACTGATGGAAGTCAAAAGACTGCTGTATACTGCTGATGAGAAAAAGGTATTTAGCAGTTTATATTCACTAAAATAATTACATTTCCATGATCTGTGTACTGTGGGAGACCAGATATAGTAAATGCAGGGTCCTGGGTTTAGTAACACTTTAATGTTATTAAAATGAATCTTTTATTTCTATCAGCAGCTGCTGGAATTTTCTAAAACTGTCAAAATTTCAATGCAATATGGCACCCTAGAGACGTCCCATACACCTGCCCCAAGATATGTAATTTCCTGCTTCTATGATTGGGTGATTTTTTTTTTTTTTTGGGGGATACTTAGGGAACAGGGTATCGTAATGAGTGCACACCCTTATATTCTCAAATCCACCAGGAAAGGACATGGTAAAGCAAACCACAATTTCTTCAGACTAGAAGAAGATAGGAACCTACAACATTTGTTAAGCCCTGGTCAATGCAATTTGTCAGTTCAAAACTGCATGACAAGTCGCACCCCATTTGTGTCAATGGAACTGTTCAAATCGTTGCAATTTTCAAAAAGGTCCCTGCACTACTTTTCTGCGATTTCATTGCGACTTGCATAGACTTCTGTTAAATTAAGTTGCAAGCCGCAATATGATCACACATCAAAATTTCACTGTTCTGCGACTTTGAAATCACGCTGAAGTAGTGTGGTGTGAACCAGAGCTAAATCCATGCACTGATCACCCAGGAGGTGTTTCTTTCATGTTCCCTCAGTCAGTGCTGGTACTTTGCAAAGATGGGGCATATGAAAGTCATTGGGGGGGGGATTTACTAAAGGCAAATAGACTGTGCACTTTGCAAGTGCAGTTGCTCCAGAGCTTAGTAAATTAAGGGAACTTCAAAAGACTGGAAAAATATCTCTGTAGTACAATTAACTGAAGTAAAATTATGTTGAATTCAACTTATATGTCTAAAGCCTAGTACACACGGGCCGAATGTCGGGCGGCAGCGGCTGGTTCAATAGAAACTGGCCAACATTTGGCCCGTCTGTACTGGAGTCGGTCCGACAGTTTGGACAGCTTCTATAGAAGGGGCATGAATGAAAAAAGTCTGCCGATCAGCTCCCGATCAGCCAATGGCTGAGAGTGCTGACCAGAGTGTTCTGGTAGGGGTGGCCGTCCCCCTGTCAGAACACAATAGAATAGCAGGGGAGATCGCTGTACTAATGTCAGATCAATAGTACAGCAGCTCCTCCTGAGCTGTCAGTTTTTTTTTGTTCAGCCCTGCTGGGTTGAATGAAAAAAATAACTAAAAATTACTAGTGTGTACCAAGCTTTATTGAAGAGTTAAGCTGCCTGTGGATGGTACCAAGTAACTATAATGTCCAGAGAGACAGGCAATGCATGTGGCATTTGAAGCAGAACATATTTTTTTGTACTCTATGGTGTTGTTGCAAGCTAGCTTGCTTTCTTAGTTTTCTAAACCATTTTGTCAGTGATGCTAGTTGATCACAAAGCCTAATTTTATTAGGAGCCGCACTATGTCACAGACAAGGCATGAAAGTTCCTTTAAAGTAGGGTGACCAGACATCCCCGGTTTCCAAGGACAGTCCCTGGATTGAGGACACGGACCAATTCTGTCCCCGATTTCGTCCCCGGATTGAAGACACTGTCCCCGGACCAATTCTGTCCCCGATTTCGTCCCCGGATTGGATTTAAACAGGGGCTGGGGCAATTTCAAAGACAATCAGTGCAGAATTAAAAAAATAATAATTCTGTATTACACACCCCCGCGCCACTGCTCCTACTAGCTTAAGGGGGGTGTATTTTTCCCATTATCTGTGCCCCTTTCTGATGATCATGTGCTGTTCGGAGCGGAGGGAATATTTCTTCAGTTTTCGGGTGCATGCCCATTCAGCTCCGCTCACATGTTCTTCTGCCTTGGCTCAAGCCCCGGCCAGCCGCCTGCCTGTTTATCTCCTTGCCTTCCCTGGCGGAGTGATCTTCCTCCACTCCCTACCCAGTAGTAGCCGGGGCCCGGAGATTAAGACTTGACAGGCTGTAAGGCGGGCGGCGGCAGTGAGTCGCTGATTGCCACCATTACTGGTAAAAGAAAAAAAATATGTCCCCCGGATTTCATTTTAAAAATCTGGTCACCTTACTTTAAAGGAAACATGAGAAAAACATGGAGGCCGCCATGCTTGACTGTCATGCCATTCCCTTTGCGCTGTGAGTCAATAACCATGAAAAACATACAGATATTTGTCCAAAGTGTTTAGCAATGGCTTTTTCAATCCTTCTCCTGTGACAGGTGTGCTTTCAGATGAAATGGACAAAATCAGACAAGCAATGTGTTTTTTCTTTGCCTTCGGCTTTACACACCTCGTTCCTGGAATGTAACCTGCTAATCTCAGATATACAATGGTGGCAAAGGGCTCTGCAGTGTCAGATATCACTTTCACTTTGATATGTGCGGAACACGCTTTGTGACACGTGCCGCGTATTCACTATGTCAGCCAGAAACAACAGCAACATGTTTTACAGCTGCAGAATTTACATTTCTATCTTAAAACTCCATCCTAGATATTTTAGGACACTCAACTCCAAGGAGCCAGGCAATATACTGTATAAATATAAATAGCTATGTAGCGGGGTCCTAAATTGAGGTTATGTTATGCCAAATTTAGGGGTGACTTGAGTGATAGTCTTTCAATTACTGGACTCTGCCTTGCTGCTGCTTCACCTGGCCTGCAGTTCCCCTAAGCAGTATGGGTGGCGCCGTCACTTGTACTCGGGGTTGAACCACAGGTGTTGGAGTGGCGATTTGGTGTCCTCTCTCGGCAGCCGTGCGGTGGGCGGAGGCGGCCTGCTGTGCATGCTGGGAGAGGATACAAAAAGGGGCGGACGCCATTGTCCAGGGGGAGATCGAGGAGAGTGATCCGGGGACCTGTACCCGAGGGAACCTGCGGGTTCGGGAGTCGAGTACGTGGCCTTCCAGGCCATGGGACCACGTACGCCTCAGTCCCAGGCACCTTTAGTCCTGGGACTGCAACTTCAGGGTGCTGCCTTGCGAGGATACCTGTTTCTGGATGAGGAGGCTGGGGGAGGACCGTTCCGAAGAGCTGGTGAGCTATCACAGTGAAGGAAGGGGCCCAGTAACTCTCCAGGGGGATGTCATCCATCCGGAACCCAGGGGCCTAACAATCTGGACCATCAGGAGGTTTGGGACACTATAGATCCTGTGGCAGAGGATCACTTAGACGCATCTATTAGGGATCTAGATTGACTGATCGAGCTGCTTGCCGGCTGCTAGCACCATTGGTGTCTATCCGGGTGAGCTATATCCACTCGGGACCGAGTGGCGACAAAGCCAGAAGTGCCTGAATGCTGTCTATCCAACACCCTTTTCTCTTCATGCAAAGAAAAATAAAGCTCTACGTTGGAGTGATATACTTGTGTGGACCTTGGAGTTACTTGGGGTATAGAGACTCTGTCCTTACACACTGAGGACAGAAACCAACTTTGAGGAGAACTTCACTGCAAGACCCGTAGGTGAAACAAGTGTGCTTAACCTCTGCAAACCAGAGGGTACGGGCATGATGGCACCTTGCGCCTTTTCCTCTCATGAGTGAGCCAATTAGATGGGAGAAAGGGTGAGGTCGCTACACGTATATACAGTGTGGGAAAAAGTATTTGATCCTCTGCTGATTTTGTACATTTGCCCACTGACAAAGAAATGATCAGTCTATAATTTTAATGGTCCGTTTATTGTAACAGTAAGAGAAAATAACTTCAGTAACCAAAACTGCAGTGTCTATCCTCATGACACATCACAGGAAGCACCTCCATGGTTAACAGAGGACAAAATTAGAATTAGACTTGGGAAACTTAACATTAATAAATCACCGGGACCAGATGGCTTGCACCCAAGGGTACTTAGGGAACTCAGTCAAGGAATTGCCAGACCATTGTTCCTAATATTTACTGACAGTCTACTGACTGGGATGGTACCAGCTGATTGGAGAAAAGCCAATGTAGCACCAATATTTAAAAAAGTGCCCAAATACATTCCTGGGAATTAAAGACCAGTTAGCCTAACATCAATAGTATGCAAGCTCTTGGAGGGGATGATAAGTGACTATATACAAGATTTTAGTAATGAGAACGGTATCATTAGCAGTAATCAGCATGGATTCATGAAGAATTGTTCTTGCCAAACCAAATCTATTAACCTTCTATGAGGAGGGGAGCTGCCATCTAGATAAAGGAAGGCCCGTAGACATGGTGTATCTGGATTTTGCTAAATAATTTGACACAGTTCCCCATAAACGTTTACTGTACAAAATAAGGTCCATAAGCATGGATCATAGGGTGAGTACATGGATTGAAAACTGGCTACAAGGGTGAGTTCAGAGGGTGGTGATAAATGGGGACTACTCGGAATGGTCACGAGTGGGGTACCCCAGGGTTCTGTCCTGGGACCAATTCTATTTAATTTGTTCATAAATGACCTGGAGGATGGGGTAAACAGTTCAATCTCTATATTTGCGGGTGATACTAAGCTAAGCAGGGCAATAACTTCTCCGCAGGATGTGGAAACCTTGAAAAAAGATCTGAACAAATGAATGGGGTGGGAAACTACATGGCAAATGAGGTTCAATGTAGAAAAATGTAAAATAATGCATTTAGGTGGCAAAAATATCTGTAGCGGGGTGTCACTTTAAAGAGCTCAAAAGACTACCATACCCAGTGTGCAGTGGGACACCCAGAGTGCATTGCCCGGCGCAAGGTCTGCTGGGGAAGGCCTATTTAAGGAGGAGCGGAGCTACACGCGGGTCTCTTTTGGACGCTGCCCCCCTAGCAAGTGGAACAAACGCTGAGTTTGCCGCTAGACTGGGCCTAGAAGTTTGGGCCTTGAGATCCAGAGAGCCCTCCGATCTTCACGGGAGAACCCAGGAGTCATTTCGTCCATCATCCTTCCAAGGACTGTCGGGAAGATCAGAGACTACGGGTGTCGTGAGACTGTGTGCTGGAGTCCCAGCTACGGAAGTCGGTTGTACGGACTGGTCCGGTCGGGTGAGAGAGCACTTGCTCAGAGATTAACTGACTAATCTTAGGCCCAGTGTCCTTTGTTCAGGGACCACCGTTACCAGAGTGTTATTGCACACCAGAGGGACAGTGTGCTGTGCAGCGTTAGTTGAACTCTTTAGTAAATGCCAAGAAGTTAACTGTTTTTTTATGCCTGTGGATTACAAATAACCTGCAAAGTGCACCACCATTGCTAGCGAAGATTCTTCCCAACGGAAGCACCATATCTGCAATAGTCAGGCCTGACTGTAGAACTGTTAAAAATTGTTTGGGCACCATCTTGCCCACGAGAGGGAAGCTTGCGAGCATAGTTGAATGACATTTAGCGTGTGTAATTAATATTGGAACTTAGCGCTTGTTATATGCTGAATGGTTAACATTGCAGGGCTCTGCATATACACACGTATTACTGTTTAATCTGATGCTTTATATTCAGTAAAAAGTACTTGTGGTTAAGCCAATCTACTGTGTGGTTACATGTGTGTTGCGGTATTGTGATCCCCATAGCTAACGGGTTTCACAATCCCATTTTTACTGCTATCTGTGCCAAGGGAGGTTAGAGCCAGTAACTGGGGGTTGACAGCAGTGTGTACAGGCCCAAAAATCTATACCAGCAGCCCTCTTAACTGGGGGTATTGCTACATATCAATGCAATCTATACACTGGGGGGAGAACCTCTGGGGGAATCTAGGATGGAAAAGGACCTGGGTGTCCTAGTAGATGATAGGAATGGCATGTAATGCCAAGCTGCTGCTAACAAAGCAAACAGAATATTGGCATGTATTAAAAAGGGGATTAACTCCAGAGATAAAGCGATAATTCTCCAGGTCTACAACACTCTGGTCCGGCCGCACCTGGAGTATGCTGTCCAGTTCTGGGCACAAGTCCTCAGGAAGGATAATGAGTCTGACTTTCTAAATGCTTTTGTCAGCTCTAGGTAGTGCAGGATGCATCTCCTGTCGTCCAAAGTATGAAACCTCAACTCCCCTTCTCCTGAGGGGTTTGGGCAAAAAGAAGGTAAAAAACTACTTCCTGACTTCTATGGAATCTCAAAGTCACCTTAGGTAAAAATGCCGGATCGGTCTTGAATGGAAATGGAGCGAGTACAAAGAAGGGCAACAAAGGTAATAAAGGGTCTGGAGGATATTGGTTATGAAGAAAGGTTGCGAGCTCTGAACATATTCTCTCTGGAGAAGAGACGCTTGAGAGGGGATTTGATTTCAATTTACAAATACTGTACTGGTGACCCCACAATAGGGATAAAACTTTTTTTGTGGAAGGGAGTTTAATAAGACACGTGGCCACTTAACCATAAACTACGTAGAGGGTTCTTTACTGTAAGAGCGGTAAGGATGTGGAATTCTCTTCCACAGGCGGTGGTTTCAGCAGGGAGCATCGATAGTTTAAAAAAAACTATTAGATAAGCACCTGAACGACCACAACATACAGGGATATACAATGTAATACTGACATATAATCACACACATACGTTGGACTTGTGTCTTTTTTCAACCTCACCTACTATGTAACTATGCTCTGCTTTATTGAATATCCCCCAAATGAAAAAGAAGTCTTACATGGCAGAATGTTGGGGTATCTGTTCTTCTCTTTGTTCTCGTCTCTGTTCGCCACTTCGAAAGATCCTTGAGGATTTCCCATCTGCAACGACTGTGGAAAATAAAAGAAATGAGTCTTGCTATCTATACAATGATGAGAGTGCAGGAAAGCATGAAATTAGATTATACAGGGTCCGCTCTATCACAGTCACAGCACTTGTTAATGGGAGTCATGGAGCGCACCGCGCAATGCAGAAAGCTTAACAAGGAGCAGCTGCTGGTAATGCTACCCGCACCTGATAAGTCCATCTCCAGCAGCAGGATGCCACCGCTCACGGCTGGTTTGCGGGTTACGTAGCATCTAATGCCTATTTGTCTGTAAGGTGTCCCACCTGCCGAACGATTGTCACCTCGCTTCTCTAAGGCCCTTCTTACACCAGAGCTGCTTTATGTCTACGTGATCACACGCATTCCCATCCAGGGGGGGGGGATTTAAAAAAAATTCTCATCTTTATTGACAACTAAGCTGTGAAGTGATCTGTTACATTATAGCAATGGTTTTCTCTGCCCTTGAAAGTAGGAGGAAGAAAGGAAGCAACGGGGCAATATTAAAGGGTAACTCCACTTCCATCATAAAAAAAGGAAATAGAAAAAATAATATAGCATATAGAAGTACCGTATTTTTCGTACTATGAGACGCACTTTTTTCCCCCAGAAACGTGGGGGAAAATGTCCCTGCATCTTATAGTGCGAATAGATGACAGGCACCGCCCCCCCCTGCCGGCACCGCCCCCTGCCATACACACTCCACATGGAGTACAGTGAGGAGGACCCGTCATACAGACAACATACATGTACAGAGGATGGAGGTGACAGCTGTCACCTAGGAGACCATGTCAGATCACATGACTGCTGAGAACAGACAGCACATAATGACAGACTTTGTCCTTTTTACTGCCCCGCACTCACCTCCGCCATCCTCGTCTCGAACTCTGTACAGTGTACATCCCTTCCGGCCTTCTAGACGTCACGCCGATCTCACGTTCCCGCCCACCATTGGCAGCTCCTCCCCCCTGTCTGCTCACTCAGCTTCGGGGTGACGTCAGCGGAGGACTGGACGGACGGTGGCGCGGGCTGAGGTGAGCGGAGCTCGGTGTGGGCTACCCAGCGTGCAGCGCAGCGTCCGTGTCGGGAAGTTCGGAAGGCAGAAGTGATAACATCAGGTAAGACTGCGTTTATAGCAATGGTCACTCTGCATTTTCTATGGGCACTGGAAAATATTTGAGTACACCATTTGGTTCAGAATTTTTTTTTCTTGTTTTTCCTCCTCCAAAACCTAGGTGCGTCTTATGGTCAGGTGCGTCTTATGGTGCGAAAAATTCAGTACTGTACAAGCCATATTGTAATTTAACCACTTGCTTACTGGGTACTTAAACCCCCTTCCTGCCCAGACCAATTTTCAGCTTTCAGCGCTCTGCTAGGTGGCACTGATGAGGCACTGATTGGCACCACTGGTGGGCATTGATAGGTGGCACCAATAGGCAGCACTGGTGGGCACAGATGAGATGGCTGTGCCTCTTCCTCTTCGGGACCAATGTCCCTTTCACAGAAACCAGTGATCCGCTTTTTTTTCTCCTCACGCTGCCAGCGTGAGAAAAAAAAAATGATTACTGATCACGGCTGACAGCTGATCACGTTGTAAGGGACTCGGTGATCACAGACCACGCCGTGCACAGGAGGACATCATATGACGGCGTCTTGGCAATCTAGGTCCGTGCTGTAGCCGTCATTCGGCTATAGCGCGGACCCCAGGAGGTAAATTTCTTGGCGCCGACCGCCTCCTGCCCCTTTTAAGAGTTCTAAAAGCCAGGAGACCGAGGCGGGAATTCAGATCATGTCACCGTTGTGATTGGCTGTCACAGCTGTCGCTTGATCGTAAAGCTTCCGATCGCAAGTATGCATTGGAATCTTACTGATCTCTGCCGGCTACTGTGCAGGGAGCGCGCTCTCAGCACGGTAAGTAGTTTACACAGAGCCGCACATATGTGGTCGCTCTGTGTTAAGGCTCACCTGTCGAGAGACTGCATATATGTGTACTGTCAGCGCCAAGGAGTTAAAGACTAACTCCAGTTTTGTTAAGAATAATACATTCCCCTCTGGGTGATCTATGTACATTGGAGAGATTTTTAACAAACTTTGTTACAGATTCCTACTTTTTGTTATTCTGAAGAAATAGCCGTTTATTGGTGCCCATGTGCAGCGTTAACCTGTATGGGAGTGTTTTTATAATTATCAATCAGCTGCTGCACCTGCAGGGCTCTAATGAGAAAAGTGGCAGAGTCTGCATTCCTTTAGACAAGATTTCTCTTGTATCTCACCAAAAATTTTATTTTTGCTGCGGGGGATTTCCAAAATCTGACTTCTTAGTGCAGACTTTTAGGAAAATCACACAAGCAGAAAATAACAGAGAGAGCTGTGTATGATGTCATAAGCCTAGGCTAATGACCAGACAAGAAACAGGAAGTGGGCTGTATAAGGTATTTACTGTCAGAAAAAAATGTTTTACTATCCAAAGTTAAAACAACAAGAGCAGAAGATTTAATAAATGGAAAGATGAAAAAATGACCGCTTTAATATTTTAAGACTTAATAGCATGTTGCTGTTTGGATTAACTGGGTCCCCTCAACTGTAGCCCTAAAAGAACTAGCAGCCTAAGCTCCTCGCCACACAAATAAGCACCTGGTCTCTAGCGGAGCTAGCCTAGCCAAAAGGGCAGATTACAAGAGGAGGTCATCTATTTGGAGGCGCACCAAGCTAATAATACAAGACTTTAAAGGTGCAGCATGACCTATAATGGGTCATAGAGTAAGGTGAGCGGGCATTGCACCCAAAGGGGTCTGGTGATGGCTTTCTGACACATAGCAGTCTCTGCATGAATGGATAGCGTGTTCTTTATTTTTCATGCTGGAAACAGTGTTTTGAGGTGGACTTATATAGTTATTGGATGTTTTTTAATACATCATTTTTTTCACTGTATACGTGTACATTAGCACTGAATACTTATTTTCACAGAATATTGTGTAGCGGGCAGTTCCTCCCCTCTCCCCGTTATTAAAGTTCTGCTCACAATGTCTCTGGTCTAGGGGTATGATAGGGGAGGGAGAGGGTGCGCTACGCCTGGCTTCCACCACAGGTGTAAAAGTGGTATCAGCAATGCCTTTCTTTACCTTCGGGCCTGTGTTGTGCATCGGATCCTCCCTCCTAGAGTCTCCGAGAACCTCGTCTGCCAGGAACTGAGCCCCACACCGTTAAAGTCCAACACTCCTTTATTTAGCACATAACATGGACTCCCTTGGCTACAGAACAGAAAAGGAGGTGTGGGTGCGAATAGGCCCAGACACAAGTTCGATCCTCCACTCTCCTCCAAAGAGTGGGTTATGGTCTTCACACAAGGGAAATTCACCTTCCGGACGGTCTCCGACAAGAGGCTCACCCGTCACCGGCAGTATGCTGCACCGGGTCTTCAGATGAGGAGCTCTTCCCGGTCCATTACGCCCACCTCGGATTCAGGTATCCATCTCCGGAGTACCTTAGGATCCTTCCCTCGCGGAACTCAGTGTTGGGCACTGAGCTCCGGACCGCCGTCCGAGTACCTCACCCCAGGCTAAAGGTGCCAGAGGTGGAACACGATCTCCGGTGGTCCTCTAGGCCTAGTCCGCCTAGAGCAGTGTTTCTCAACTCCAGTCCTCAAGGCGCCCCAACAGGTCATGTTTTCCGGCTTTCCATTATTTTGCACAGGTGATTTGATCAGTTTCACTGCATTAGTAATTACCACAGCTGTTCACTCTGAGGGAAATCCTGAAAACATGACCTGTTGGGGCGCCTTGAGGACTGGAGTTGAGAAACACTGGCCTAGAGGACAAACACGAACTCCGTCCGCAGGCTAAAGGTGCCAGGGACCAACAACCCCCTGACCAAGATGGCCGGCCCCCTTTATCCCCTCTCCCAGCAAGCACGGTGGGTTCCCCGCCCCACCATACCGCTGCCAAGAGAGGACAAAAGTAGGCTCAGCACACAGCGGTATCCGTCAGTCGGCCCATGGTGACAGCGCCACCCAGTGGACCGCCGGAGACACACCACTGGTGTCACCGAAAAATAAAAAAATTACCCCGGGAAAGTAAGTACCCCCTACAATTGTATAGGAATTATATACGTGTTATATGAGACCTTACTCATAAAAAGGAGGTGCCACCATCCCTGTTGATCTTTGATCTCTTATGTTGTTCAGGTAGATCTCCACCTCTGAAAGGTTGCCTACCCCTGCGCTATAATAATCCCCTTCTCTCCTCCCCTGGCAGCTACATAAATCTATATGTAAGCAAGTGGGGAGAGGGACAGAGGAGCTGGGCCAGCACAGAGAGTAATTCAACACTCTCAGAAGAGGAGTGGGCTATGGCGTGCAAGAGAGGGAGGGGGCTGTGCTAGGGAATTGGCTACTCGATTTTTTCCAGCGAGTTTACAGCACATTGCAAATGAATAAAAAATAAGTTATGAAAAAGCAAAAACTGCATGTAAGTACTTTTAAACACCTGATTTTTCTGTGCGTTTACATGCGATATTTAAGTTGGTGATAGGGTCTCCTTAAACTAATACTACACTTTCATGTGATCATTGTCAAGCAGCTGGGGCAGCATGGAACAGCTTACTGAAGTGCAATGAATTGTACAGTTTGTGCAGCTCTGTAAGGGCCCTCTGGGACTTAGGGGCCCATATACACTAGATGTGGGTTGGGAAGGTGCTGGGACTCACTCCTGCTGGCATGCTGACATGAAAATTGCTCACTTCCAAATTAGGAAATTGGAGGCATTCTTCATATTCATGCTCCTGGTTGATTACGTGAAAGTGATATAAGGCAGTGAAAACCTCCTTCTGTTTCTGCCTAACCAGAATGTTTCTACCGTTTCCTCTTAACAGTAAGAGGCTGTCTGGCCCCAGTTGCATATAATGAATCATGAGAGTGCAGGATATCAAAAAGAATACTCTGCATATGCACCTCTCTATATATACACTCACCAGACACTTTATTGGGTACTCCTGTTCAATTGCTTGATAACACAAAGTGCTAATCAGCCAATCACATGGCAGCAGCTCAATGCATATAGGCATCTAGATGTGATGAAGAGGACTTGCTGAAGTTCAAACTGAGCATCAGAATGGGGAAGAAAAGGGGATTTAAAGCGGAGGTTCACCCTGAAAAAATGTTTACATTAAAAATCCTAGAAAATAAAAAAATTTATACTCACCCTAAATGCCTGTTGCTATGCGGAAGTCCCCTAATCTGCCTCTAATGTGCCTCTTCTCGTCCGCGGTGGGTCTCCTTCTGCTTCCTCTTCTTGTGAATGGGCCGCGCTGCCTTCTGGGAACTGTGTGTATCCCAGGAGGCAAGCCGCCCATTCACAAAGCGCCGTGCGAGTGGCGCATGCGCAGTAGGAAACGGGCAGTGAAGCCGTAAGTCTTCACTGCCTGTTTCCCTTAGTCAGGATGGAGGAGCCGGGAGCTGCCAGCAGCGATCGATCGCCGTGGCGGGACCGAAATCACGGGCGAGTAGGACAGGTAAGTGTCCTTATTAAAAGTCAGCAGCTACACTGTTAGTAGCTGCTGACTTTTTTTTTTTTTTGGCTGCACCTCCGCTTTAAAGTGACTTTGAACGTGGCATGGTTGTTGGTGCCAGACGGGCTTGGTCTGAGTATTTCAAAAAGTGGGATTTTCACACACGACTATCTCTTGTTTTTACAGAGAATGGTCTGAAAAATAGGAAATATCCAATGAGCGGCAGTTGTGTGTAGGAAAATGCCTTGATGATGTCAGAGGAGATGGGCAGACTGGTCCGAGATGATAGAAAGGCAACAGTAACTCAAATAACCACTCATTACAACCAAGGTATGCAGAATACCATCTCTGAATGCACCACACATCGAACCCTGAAGCAGATGGGCTACAGCACCAGAAGACCGGGTACCGCTCCTGTCAGCTAAGAACAGGAAACTGAGGCTACAATTCGCACAGGATCACCAAAATTGGACAACAGAAGATTGGAAAAATTTTGCATGGTCTGATGAGCCTCAATTTCAGCTGCGACATTCAGATGGTCGGGTCAGAATTTGGTGCAAACAATATAAAAGCATGGATCCATCCTGCCTTGTATCAACGGTTCAGGCTGCTGGTGGTGGTGTACTGATGTGCGGGATATTTTCTTGGCACACTTTGGGCCCCTTAGTACCAATTGAGCATCGTTTTCAATGTCACGGCCTACCTGAGTATTGTTACTGACCATGTCCATCCCTTTATGACTACAGTGTACTCATCTTCTGATGGCTCCTTCCAGCAGGATAATGCACCATGACACAAAGCTCCAATCATCTCACTACTGTACAATGAGATCACTGTACTCCAATGGCCTCCACAGTCACCAGATCTCAATCCAATACAGTAGAGCACCTTTGGGATGTGCTGGAATGGGAGATTCGCATCATGGATGTGCAGCCGACAAATCTGCAGCAACAGCGTGATGCTATCATATCACTTTGGAGCAAGATATCTGAGGAATGTTTCCAACACCTTGCTGAATCTATGCCACGAAGAATGAAGGCAGTTCTGAAGGCAAAAGGAGGTCCAACCCGGTACTAGCATTGTGGACCTAATAAAGTGACCAGTGAGTGTGTGTGTGTGTGTGTGTGTGTGTATATATATATATATATGTGTAGCGGGGTCCTCAATTTAGGGGTAGTGTTTGAGTAGTAGTTATGCTAAAACACCTAAATTGTTAGGACATTATCAACCATTTTGTCCGCAGGAAGAGTATCAGTGTATAGTTCCCTGTGGCCTGCGGGTGGCGCTGCCATGGTGGGCCAGGGTTGAACCGCTGATACAGTGCTGTGCCTTGTGTTTCCCCTCTCGAAAACCATACAGTGGGAGTGGTCGGCCTGCTGTGTATGCTGGGAAAGGATATAAAAGGGGCGCTGCCTGTTGGTTCATTGTCGGGGGCCCTACTCCCAGGGAGTGTGTGTTCCTGTCCGCCCTGGGCACCTTTGGCCCAGGGGCGGTGGTCTGTGAATCAGTCCCAGGCACCTTAGCCCTGGGGCTGCAACTAAAGGCCTTGGGCCCAGCACCTTTGGCTGGGGCCCACCAAGGATTGAGGAATCTCAGGGTGCCGCCTTGCGAGGGGACCCGCATCTGAGATGAGGAGGCTGGGGGAGGACCGTTCCGAGGGACTGGTGAGAAGTCACAGTGAAGGAAGGGGTCCCGGTAACTCTCTGGAGGGATGTCTTCTTACAAAGAGGCCAAGCTTTGAAAACCAAGTTCACCAGGTCTGTGGCAGAGACTAAGTGCACCAGTTTATGTAGTGATTGTGCGGTTAGTTCGAGTACCATTTTGGCTGCTAGTCCCTATCTAGGAAGACTATCCAAATGGGCCAAGTCTGCTTGAGAAGCCAAGCAGTGAAGTGTATAACGTTTGTGCCTGGACCTCTCCCACACCTTATGCTGTCCTGTTCTCTCTCCAACCTTTCCTATCAGAGACTGTGCTTTAAGAGAAATAAACTCTACGTTGGAGTTACAGCTGGTGTGGACATTGGAGTTATTGGGGGAAATAACGACTTGTCTTTATTGAGCATGGAGATAAGAGCCATTCTCTGGAGAACCTGGCTGTGGAGACCTGTTTCATAACACCGCTCAACCTCTTTACATAGGAGGGTACAGGCATGTGGCGGGGTGTGCCCTCTCTTCCTGCGAGGAGCCAAAGGCTGGTAAAGAGAGGGTGAGTGCGCTACATATATATTTTCTAAAGCTCCATAAAAGAATACAGACTTACATTGTATTCCTCTCGGAAAAGCTTCCCATCGTCGGCTGATCTTATCCTGACTTCTTCCTCCAACTTATCCACTGGGATAGGAAAGTACGTCTTGCTAACAGTGGGGGAATTGCTGATTAACAACACCCTCTGCTGCTCTGTAGAGAAAAAAAATAGAAAAACAAACAATAAAAAAATTATTTGTATTATTATCCTCCTTAAAGTGGATGTAAACCCACTCTCATCCTTTCTAATCTACTGCCATAGTGCTGATCTATAAGTATATAGATGCCTCCTGCATGTATCCTTATCTGTCAAATGTCTCCCCTCTGTCTGTTATGAGACCAGAAAAACTGCAGATTCTGTGGGTGGATCTATTGTCTGGAGCTCGGTGGGTGGAGTCGTGATGTCAGTAGACTCCCCGCCCACCTCTACACTCCCCTTGTCAACATGCATTTTCTCCTGTGTATTCCTTCTGCTATGATCACTAACATCCAGTCAAAACCCAGAAAAGTAACCACATGACTTGCATGCCCACTCATGCTGAGGTGTGGAACAGCCAATCCTGGGAGAGCTGCAGAAGAAAGGAGTGGGGGTGGGAATTAAAAAATAATGCGGGTCTCAGGCTCCTGCATGAGATATGTAAATCACCTGTCACTCACAGCAGGGGGGAAGAATAGACAGGCTTTTCTCAGTTTGTCTGTTTTATCTCACTGAAAAAATATAAGAGGATTGCTCAGAGCTGGATTATCTCTTTTGTGGCAAGACTGGGCACAGATGATCTGAAATCCTATACTATACATTGTGCCAGCCCAAAAAAAATTGAACTGGAACTGTCTTTTTTCAACCTGACTAACTATGTAACTATGGTATCGTCTTTCAATGATTGTTTTTAATTTCTATGCATTTTAAAAGGTAAAAAGCAGTAAAATTTTGAAATAAAGCTTTGTTATCTCTTCATCGGTGGTCATTTTTTTTTTTTAAGTTTTACTACAAAATACACATTTCATTCAGTGAATTGCCCCATTTATTACGACAATCAACTTATGCTCTTGGTATAAAGCACAATAATGTTGTTTTTTTTTTTGCAATTGCCGCAAAGTTCTTTTATTTTTTTTCAAATATAATTTTTATTGAACACCAACAGAGGGCGAGGCTTCATTGTTACAACAGTGGTATAAGGAAAATTAAGGTTGTAAGCATGACGTTTTGATTCACAATAAATCAATGTTTTTGTTTTTTTAATGTTTTTTAAGATAATGGAAAGCAAAACCTAAAAAAATAGCTGGTTAGAGATTGAAGAAAGAGGAGGTAATCAGTGCCAATTAGTCCTACCTAACTGGCATTGCAGAGGGAGTGGGGGGGGGGGGTAACGAGATCCCCCACTGACAAGAAGGGGAAGAGGAAGAGATCAGATGAGCGCCGAGTGGCGCTGTATACTGAAGGTATTTGACTACAGATTAGATAACAGAAACACACACACACATCTTTAATATTGATTGGACCCTGGGCAAAAAAAATTTTGGGCCCCTGAGCTGAACTAGCCAGGTCACATGATATGGACATCACACTTGTGGACGTGTATACAGGCTGCAGTAGAAATCTCCTCCTACCTGAACTCTCAGCACTGGAAAAACTGTGCAGTTTATCACTGATCAGTTGTATACAGATCAGCCAAAAAGGTATATAGTAGCAATATTTTAATGTAAAAAGAAGATTTATAAGCTGTGGGCAGGTAGGTGAACTATTTTCATATTACTGGGTTTAGGAACACTTTAATGACCCCAGTTGTAGGCAGGACTTTCAAACATGCCCCTTTATCTCCCCAGGGGGCAGCATTCAGTATAGGTGATGGTGGAAATGACCTCAGGGGGGCATGATATACATATGAATACCGCCTCTATTTACATATGCCTGCCGCCAATATTTACATATCAATGCCAGTATTTACATGTAAACACAGGGTCTGCAGGCGAGTCATCTGTACACAATAGGGCAGAGCTGGGCAGCATTAGTAACAGAACTTCACACTGAGATTTCAGGACACAGCACGGGACAAAAACCTCAAGGGTTGAGGGAATTTAAACTGGGATAGTTGGCAAATATGAGGCAGCTGCTTTGGGCCCCACAACAATGATGAGGCACAGGGCCTTAAAAACGGTCCTGGCGGTAGGGCTTATATTGCAGCCCTCCTGGTCTTACTTTCGGGGGAAACACGGTAGCTCCCCTCCCGACCCCCCTAAATACTCACCTGAGCCCAATCTCGATCCAGCGCTGTGCACTCTGCAGCAGCTCTTCTTCCCCCCCCCCCGCTCTCACAGGCTTGGCTGAGAGTAGCGTTAGCCATTGGCTCCCGCTGCTGTCAGTCAAAACCTGTGAACAGAAAGCAGGGGCGGCGGGGCCGGGCTGTGTGCCTGAATAGATGCAAACAGCCTGGCTCAGGATCAAGCATGCAAAAGTGCCCCCATAGGAAACGAAGGGAGAAGCCAGGAGCGCCAGTGAGGGACCCCAGAAGAGTAGTATCAGGGCTACTCTGTGCAAAACCATTGCACAGAGCAGGTAAATATGGCATGTTTATTATTTTATTGAAAAAATATTGATAGCTTTACAATCACTTTAAACATTAATTAAATGGCGTTTTTAGTCTGTGGTGCTTGATTACAGTTTAATTCCACTTTAACCAGCACAGACTTTACAAATTGCACTCTGTGACCCTGTTAGGTTCTCTCTGGAATCTTGCTGCAGGGGAATTACATGGAAGTCAGATTAAGGTGAACTAAGAAAACTTTACCGCAGTTGCATTGATTGCTGGAATTCTAATAGCAGCTCACAGATTGCTGCCTAGGTGCAGTATGTCAAAGCGTTGGTCTACCATAAACTGTAGTCTGTACAGGGCACCCTGTGTTCAGTGCCAGGTGGCCATGTCCCTCCATTCATTAGGAATTAGAAGAATGTTTTACTGGTTTAGTCATTAATATGCAGAAGGAAGAAGCAGCCTTGTTTAAATTCCACACGGAATTCCTTTAGGATAAAAAGAGACAATACAAGTGCTGACGTGGTCCTCAGAATCCACCACAAGATGAGGACAAGTGAATACAAAATTATTTTTTTATTTTTTTAACTATATTGGGTCGATCGGTGAAGGTTCTCATTTATCCAGGTCATGGTCTGTACAAGGGGACTTCAAAAAGTTTCCGCACTTTTCTATACAGCAGGTAAAAGAAGTATTGGACACGTCACGTTTTCTAGGCAAATGTATTTCTAAAAGGTGCTATTGACATGCAATTTTCTCCACGTCGGTAACAACCCATGCAATCCATACATACAAAGAAACCAAAAACACATACCGGTAAGTCCTGAAATGAGGTTATGTGTGATAAAATGGAATGTCACATGGAAAAAGTATTGAACACGCTAACTGAAATTTATTTAATACTTGGTACAAAATCCTTTGTTGGTAATGACCGCTTCAAGACGCCTCCTGTATAGAGAAACTAGTCACATGCGTTGCTCAGGTGTGATTTTGGCCCATTCTTCCTCACAAAGTCTTCAAATCTTGAAGGTTCCGTGAGCTTCTTCTATGAACTCTGATCTTTAGTTCTTTCCCTAGATATTCTACCGAATTCAAGTCAGGTGATTGGCTGGACCATTCTAATAGCTTTCTTTTCTTTGAAACCAATTGAAAAAGTTTCCTTGGCTTTGTGTTTGGGAACATTGTCTTGCGGAAATGTCCTCCCTCGTTTCATCTTCATCATCCTGGTAGATGGCAGCAGATTTCTATCAAGAAAGGTTTTAAAGTCTCTCCACCGCCCCCAGTTTGTTGTATTTGTCAAGTTGCCCCATATCGCAGCTACATAGGTATTCCATTTTGTTGTAATTTTCGACTCGTTCGAGCCATTCCTTTATGTCTGGTTTTCTTGTGCTTAACCAATTTTTTGGTATCAGTCCTTTTGCGGCGTTTATCAATTTTGGCCCCATCTGACCAGAATATATTGTCTAAATGTTGTGCAGCAAATTTTAAAGCGTTTCAACATGCTTTTTCTTCAGCAATGGAGTCTTGCATGGTGAGGGTGCATACAGGTGGTCATGGCGGCTGGGGGTATTACTTAATGTTTTCTTTGAAACAATTGTACCTGCTAAATCCAGGTCTTTCTGAAGCTCTCCACAAGTGGTCCTTGGCTCTCGGACAACTAATTTTTTTCACTCCTCTATCAGAAATCTTGGGAGGAGCACCTGGTCATGGCTGGTTTATGGTGAAATTATGTTCTTTCCACTTCTGGATTATGACCCCAACAGTGCTCACTGGAATATTCACAAGTTTAGAAATCCTTTTGTAACCAATACCATCAGTATGTTTTGCAAAAATAAGGTTGCGAAGGTCTCTTGAGAGCGCCTTCTTTTACCCACCATGAGATGTTTCTTGTGTGACACCTTGGTAATGAGACACCTTTTTATAGGCCATCAGTTGAGACTGAACCAGCTGATATTAATTTACACTGACATGGGGCAGGATTGCTTTCTAATTACTGACAGATTTCACCTGGTGTCCTGGCTTTCAATGCATTTATGCACCTCCATTTCTTCATGTGTTCAATACTTTTTCCCTGTGTCATTCCATTTTATTACACAAAACGTAATTTATTTGTTTTGGTTACTTTGTATGTATGGATTGCATCGGTTGTTACCAACATGTGGTGATGTCCTGTGAATAGCAAATATATTTATCTAGAAAAATGGTGACATGTTCAATACTTCTTTTACCCGTTGTATATAACTTAGTCAAAAAAAAGTGCAGAAACTTTTTGAAGAACCCTTTGTATATCTAGAAGTGGTTAGTCACTTATCTTTTCTTTTTTTTTTCCCCCACTTCAGAAAAGACTTACTCATGATTTTATTCATTAAAATTGTCTCGAATTCGGTTTCTCATCATTGTGGTTTTCCAGATATTTCTTTGCTTCTACTTATAAATATACTACTTTTATTATTAAAATCTTTATTAAAATGTCCTTTTCCTTCTGGTTTTGATTTTAGACCATATCCACCCCCCTCCCCCTATTGGTTTCTGCTCTCCTTTCCCTCTTATTTCATTCCCCGCTGTCCTCTATCATTTTTTTCCAGGTATTTCTCTGAGGTTTTAAAGTCTCTCCATTGCCCCCAGTTTCTGTTGTATTTGTCGAGTTGCCCCATATCGCAGCTACATAGGTATTCCATTTTGTTGTAATTTTCGATTCTTTCAAGCTATTCCTTTATGTCTGGTTTTCTTGTGCTTAACCAATTTTTTGGTATCAGTTCTTTTGCGGCGTTTATCAATGTGGGAATTAATGTTTTCCTATAGCTTTTTTTTGCGTCTTTTGGTTCATGACTAGACATGAATAGACACACCTGTATGCCATTAGGTACCTTTTCTCCAGTTATTGCTTCTATGAATTCCTGGATTAACTGCCAGTAGTTCTTTATCTTTTGGGCAGTCCCACCTTATATGTATTGTCGTTCCGATCTGGCCACATTCCCTCCAACACTGTGGGGATTTGTCTTCACTTTATTTGTGAATCTTTTCTGGTGTCCTATGCCATCTCGAACAATTGAAATGAACTACAAATGTATATCTGTTGTGTTGTTGTGTATGGCTGCTATCATTCTCTCAACTTGTTGTTCGTCAAATTTCATGTTTATTTTTTTTCCCCATTTCTCTATAAAGTAAGGTTTTTCTTGTGCTTCTAAGTCTGTCAGTATTCCATATACTTTTGAGATCACGTGTCTTTTTGAGGTTTGTATACTACATAACTTTTCCAATAGAGTTAATTTCTTACCATCTCTAATGGGTTGGGGTAGTGTATTTATCAGGTGTTTTAATTGTAGATATTCCCATTCATTGATAGTCCGCCCGTTTTTTTCTCCTTATATCCTGTAACGTTTTTATCTTTTCCTGTTCCGTGATGTCCTTTATTTGTGCTGTCCCCATTTTATTTCCAAACAAAGTCCCTTGCCCTGGGATAAATAAATTTGTTTCCGTGAGTGTAATTAAAAGGTGAATTGTAAGTCCATTTATTCTGTCTGTAAATTAAATCCCATATTTTAAATAAGTTTTTAGTAAATTCATGTGTTTGAGTCCAATGTTCTGTGTTTTCGTGATATCCATATATTTTTGTGCAGTGCTATTTTACTTATAGTGTTTTCAATCCGGACCCATTTTTTTCTCTTTTTCTTTGTTTCCCCATTCTACCATTCGTTCAATGATCACAGCCTTATAGTATATGTTTATATCTGGTGCCGATAGACCTCCGTGTTTTTTTTCCCCTTGTCATAATTGCATATTTTAATCTCGGCTTTTTATTTTGCCATATGTATTTTATCAACATTGTTTTTATAATCTTGAAAAAACTCTGTGGTATATCCATGGGTAACATTTGGAATTTATATGTTATATATTGGAAGAATAGCCATCTTAAACATATTTATCTTTCCCAAGCATGATAGCCGTCACGTTGCACTCTTTAGTTCTATTTTGATCTCGTTCAATAAAGGAATGTAGTTTGCCAGGTATAGTTTATTTACTGTAGACGTCAATTTAATTCCTAAGTAGGACAATTCTCCTCTCACCCACGTGAATGGGAATTCCTTTTGTAGTGCGAGTTCTTCTTTTTTTTCGACTCCTATATTTAAAATTTCTGTTATAATAGGGTTTATCTTGAAGTTTGACAGTTCTCCGTACTTTTTTACTTCCATAATTACATTTGGCAGAGTCACCCTTGGATTAGTTATGTACATCAAAATGTCATCAGCATATGCGGCCACCTTATGTTCTTCGTCTCCCAATCTCACCCCTCCTATCCTCTGGTTATTCCGCAACGTCGCCAGGAAGGGTTCTAGCGAGTAGCGATAGTACATATAGGAGTGGCGAGAGCGGGCATGCCTGCCTTGTCCCATTGTGCATTTCAAAGGGCAGTGACAACCTACCATTGACCTTAACCATTGCCGTAGGTCTACAGTATAGATTTTGTATCCATCGTCTAATTTTGGGTCCCAGTCCCAAATAGTGGAGCGTGTCCATCATGAATCCCCAGTCTACCCTGTCAAATGCTTTCTCAGCATCTATTGAGAGGAGTAGAACCGGGTATCCTACACTTTTTCCCTTACGTAACATTAATATGGTTTTTAAACTATTGTCTCTGCCCTCTCTTCCGGGTATAAACCCTGTCTGGTCTGGGTCTCCACTCTGACATTAGATTTTTTTAATTGGGGATAGCAAGAATTTTTGCATATATCTTTGTATCAGCATTTATTAGCGCTACAGGCCTGTAGCTGGAACATAAAGTTTTGTCTTTTCCTGTTTTTGGTATTATTGTGATATGGGCCAATAACGATTCACGTCTTATTTCCTTGTCTTCCCCAATTTTGCTCAGGTAGTCATAGTTTCGGGATCAGTTGGCCTTGAAACTTTTTATAATATTTGATGGTGAACCCATCTGGTCCAGGGCTTTTCCCTGTAGGTGTTTCTTTCAATGCTTTTAGAATTTCTTCTTACGTAATTAATGCTTCTAAAGCTGTCAATTGTTCTAGAATTTTTGGCAATTTTGCGTCCTTTAGATATTCTTGTATTTTTCTTTTCCTCCTTTCTTTATCCTTTTGTGCATCTTCATTTCTGATCGCGTATAACGCACTGTAATATGTATGAAATGCTGTTGCAATATCAGATGTTTTATTCACCATTTCTCCTCTTTCATTCTTTATCTTCTCTATATAATTTAAGGACTTATTGTGCCTAAGCATTTTTGCCAGGTATTTCCAGGCTTGTTTCCCCATTTGTATCTCTCCTTTATCAATCTGTTAAACTCCTTTCGTGTTTCTTGTTCCATTAGGTCTTTCAATAATTCTCTTTTTATTATTAACGCTCGTTGCGTTTTCGTTTCCGCATGCTTTTTATATCTTTGTTAGAGGTCATGTATTTCCTTTACAGTTTTTCTCATTGTAGTTTCTCCTTCTTTATTTTTCCTAGCCCCAATAGCTATCAATTGACCCCTTATAACTACTTTATGTGCTTCCCAGATTGTTGCTTTCGATAGTTCTGGCGTTTCATTAGTCGGAAAATACTGGTCGAGTTCCCCTATTATGATCTTCTCTATTTCTTTATCTTCTATTATGTCTTTGTTTATTCTCCATTATCCTCTCCCCCATGCTTCCACTTTTATTTTCAGTTTCATTATCACGGGGGTGTGGTCTGATATCGTTGTTGTTCCGATTGATGTTTCTATTACTGTCTCCAATGCTCTGTGTTCGATCAATATATAGTCCAATCTAGAATACATATTGTGCATTGCCGAATAGTATGTGAAGTCTTTGGTACTAGGATGTTTGAATCCTCCAGACATCTACTAATTGATGTTCATATAAATCTCTTTTTATCCTTCTTAATTCTTTCTTTTCCTTGTCCACAGCACCGGAAGTACTGTCTAACTTACTATCCATGGTGAAGTTAAAATCTCCGGCCAGTATTAAATAGCCTTGTTTGAATTCCATCAGGTCCTTTAATACCCCTGTCAGGTATTTTTTGGGGTGTTTATTGGGGCAGTATAACATTCGCAAGGGTGAATTTCGTGCCTTGTATGGTCCCTTTCAGAAACAGAAATCTACCTTCTGGGTCTACCTTCCTCTCTTCAATTTCAAAGCCAATCTTATCCCCGAAGCCTATTGCGACACCTTTTGCCCTTTTAGTAGGGGAATCTCCGTAATACCACGTTGGAATCTTCCTGGAATATAACTTAATATTAGCATCTAATGCCAAGGTCTCTTGTAAAAATATTATTTCTGCACAATTCCTTTCTAGGTCCCGTAGTACCATATGTCTCTTCTCTGGAGAGTTTAGGCCTCTGACATTATAGGTTATAAATTTTATTTTATCAATTTTTTTCTGTTTTTACTCCTCTCCATTTCAATTCCCAGGATAGTGTCTTCCCACCTCCCGCCTCTCAAGTAGAGATGAGAAGACCCCAGATCCCGGGGGGTTCAAGAGACCTCTCCCTCTTTTTGATCCTGAGGATAGCAGGTCACATGGAGAGTCTTCCTCCCTTCCACTAAGGGCAGCAGGTCCCCCGGAAAGTCATTTTCTTCGAGCAGGTCTCTGCCACCGACCTGAGTTGACTAGGTGTACCGCTGCCACCGGCCGCGAACATGAATTTACCTTCCTTGCTGGATTGGCCCTTGTTGGGGAAAGACATCCATCCGAACGGTCTCCGGAGGCCCACCTGGCACTGGCAATATGCTGCACCAGCTCTACGGGAGGGTCACCTCTCCGGTCCCTTACACCCTGGATTCAGGTGCCCGACACCAGGGGCACCTTAGTATAATCCCTCCCTCGCGGGACCCAGTGGAAGGTACTGGGCCCCAGGCCTTCGGTTAAGTACCTCACCCCAGACTGAAGGTGTCTGGGATGGAACACGAACTCCACGTGTACAGGCCAAGGGCGCCTGGACACCGATCACGGACAGCAGCCTGAAGGTGCCTGGGACTCGAACCTCGTGGTGAAAATGTCCGACCCCTTTAAACCCTCTCCCAGCAAGCCCAGCGGGTTCCCCGCCCCGCCGTACAGCTGCCGCGAGAGGTCACAAAGGGTACGGCACTGCAGTGGTGGTTCAACACCTGCCCAAAGCGACAGCGCCACCTACTGAGCCGCAGGGAACTGAACACCACTGATGTCTTCACACAAATGAAAACACAGCCCTAGTCTACCAATTAGTGCATCTGGGTCGTACTACCACCCAGATGCTGCCCCCGAAAAGTACATACCCGCTACAGATGGATGAAATGTAGTTTTGTAACATCATTTCAATAAAGTCGCAAAAATAAAAAAGTCAAACAGTGCTATGAATCATACCAGCACAGCACATCACATCCTTCCTGCACATTGCACAGCAGAAGCTGAATGTTATAAAGAGAATAACACACATTGCCGGTATGAAGGGGCTCCTAAGCATAAATGTGTTTAACCACTTCCATACCGGGCACGGTCATACGACACTGTACCCAAACTACATTTTTATCATTTTCTTCCCACAAATAGAGCTTTCTTTTGGTGGTATTTGATCACCACTGGGTTTTTTTTATTTTTTCCTAAACAAAATAAACTAACAAAGACTGTAATTTTAGAAAAAAAAAGAAAAAAAAAAGGTTTTCTTTGTTTCTGTTATAAAATTGTGTTTTCTCCTTCACTGACAAGGCTGCACTAATGGGCACTGATGAGGCGGCACCGATGGGGTGGCACTGATGAGGAGGCACCAATATTTAGAATTGATGGGCACTGATAGGCGGCACTGATATGCAGCACTTAAGGGCACCGATAGGCTACACTGATATGCAGCACTAATGGACAGTGATAGGTGGCACTGATGGGCACTAATAGATGGCACTGATAGGCAGAACTGATAAGGAGGTACTGACAGGCATAACTGATGGGCACTGATTGGCGGTTTGGGTGGACACTCATTGGGATTTGGGTGGGCAATGATTGTCATTGTGGTGGGCACCTCTTATGGGGGCTGCACTGATAATGAATGTGTTGACAGGAGAGCCGCCGATCGGCTCTCCCTGTCATCGTGAACGGAGGAAAGCCGATCACCGGCACTTCCTGGTTCACGCAGTGATCAGCTGTGATTGGTCACAGCTGATCACGTGGTAAAGAGCCTCCATCAGAGGCTCTTTACCACAATCGGAGATGCGGTGCGTCAGCGTGACACACCACACCACCGATTGCCACGCTGGCTTGTTATCCTGCTGGACTTCATAGGACACCCAGTCAGGATAACTGAATCATCGCCCAGCCGTCATTCTGCTACAGGCAGGACAGGAAGTGGTTAAAGCGGAGGGCCCACTAAAAAAAAAAAAATATTAAAAGCCAGCAGCTACAAATACAGCAGCTTCTGACTTTTAATATATGGACACTTACCTGTCCAGGTTGCTCGCGATGTCGGCAGCCGAAGCCGATCTGTCGCTCAGGGATCGCCAGCTGCCGCCGCCTTGCTCGGTAAGGTAATCAGGAAGTGAAGCGTTGCGGCTTCACTTCCCGGTTCCCTACTGCGCATGCGCGAGTTGCGCTGCGCGTCTTCAGTGGTCCCCGCTGTGTTCTGGAAACGGTGTCTCCCAGAAGGCAACGGGGGTACAGAGTAGGCGCCAGAAGTGGCGTAGATCACCAAGGTGATCTATGCCAGGAAGTGGGAGTAAATACCTGTATTAGACAGGTATCTGCTCCCCCCTCCCCCCTGAAAGGTGCCAAATGTGACACCGGAGGGGGGGAGGGTTCCAAAAAGTGGAAGTTCCATTTTTGGGTGGAACTCCACTTTAAAGTGGATCTGAAATCCAAAAACTTTTTTCTGCTTATAGGGAATATCTAGAAATGTTAAAGCACAACTCAGCTTATATAGTGAAATGCAGTATGTAGAAATCCGTAACAATGTTTTGATGTTGAATTTTAAAAGCAGCGGCAAGCCTGCTGATCTCACAGGTTTGCTAATGTGACCGAACACCGCTACTTTTAAAATTAAACTTTAAAACAGTGTTACGGACTTCTATATACTGCATTTCACTATATAAGCTGAGTTTATTGTTAAAAATAACAGTGAAAATCAAGACTCCGGTGGGTGTATAAGGATGTCCGCTTGCCGACTTCTAACTCCAGGCTTACTGTGGACGAGTGCGGGTGTACCAAGATGGGCGCGAGGCAACGTCACTTCGGCTACGCGTCGCGCATGCAAAGTAGGCCGGGTAGCGGCTTTCTGATGGGTAGCGGGTATCTGATAGAACACCTGCAATAGAAAAATACTTTAAAAAAGCGGCGTGAGGTCCCCCCCAAAACCCTTATCCGAGCATGCAGCAGGCCAGGAAAGGGGGGGTGGAGCGAGCGACATGCCCTCAACATGGGGGGGGGTGGGCTCTGTGTAAAGGTGGATGGGCACCGATGCCGAGCACCAGCGATCCCGAAAGGCTGAGTGGGTAGACTTTTTTCCTTTTTTACATTTTACAGAAATCGATACTTGAAGTGTCACAATATACAGCAACAGTAATTAAAAAAAAAGCTTTACATTTTATCATTAAAAAGCCATCCCTTAGCTCCAGCCAGTGACTTTGGCTACGTTTAGATGATGTCATCAGTCTGCTGCATGCAGAAGGAAGCATGACTATAGTATAACAGATGTACCTTCTATACTACCCCTTATTTACCTTCTTACTTATAACTAAGTAAACGAGACCACACCAGGAGTTGGAGAAAACATAGGCCGTAGCAGCCTTATTTATTAAAACGCTGTATAACTTTAACAATGACCATAAACTCTGTCCTAAAAGGACCCTCAGTAAATTACTGGTGTCGATCTCTGCAGGAACCTCGATTACCATCTGTACATTATTGCACTGCGGTACTTTTTTTAAATCCGCTAATAGGCCTCAAGCCGACATGCTGGCTCAGAGACAACCATGACCGCAGTGCACCCGTTCCCAATGCTTCCAGCTAAACCTCCGTTAACTGTAAGCCCACCATCAGGACCCATACCAACGACAGGTCCTGAACCCTTCTTTCCGAGGTATCATCCTTCCCCTGCAAAGACCAGACACCCGCCACTGCCACGACATCCGCAATGACCCAACCTGTACCTGGAAAAAAAAATTAACAAACAACATCCAAACCCATCCAACAATTAGGGGAGGGTGGGCGGAAACATTCCCTTGCGCCGTGTGTTACCCGGGGGGGGGGCGGAGTCACTATTTTATACCCTCTGTGCCCCAACCCACACAAATTAACCCACCAATCCCAAAATCCCTCTCATCAGTCCCTGT
Organism: Rana muscosa; assembly: GCA_029206835.1. Classification (NCBI taxonomy): domain Eukaryota; kingdom Metazoa; phylum Chordata; class Amphibia; order Anura; family Ranidae; genus Rana; species Rana muscosa. The sequence goes on along the minus strand of CM055123.1, from coordinate 271,927,864 downwards.
TTCCCTAGTCATGCCAGCCCTCCGCCCATGCATTTTATTTCTTTTGCTCCGGGCTTCTCTTTTCCTCAGTGTCCTCTCCCAATTGACTGCATTTTAATTGGGCTGAAAAAGAAAAATTCGATCCATGTGCAGCCAGCTTCTGTGTTGTGTATTTAAAGAAGTCTTAATGGATCAGCACTCTACACAGGCTTGTCTATATTAGAACTCCACTGCTGGCGTGTTACACCCTTTACAGACCTCGGAATGACTCAAAAGAGAACAGATGAAATCATTACGTCTTCGTGTTATAGTTTATAAGTCGTAATAAGCCACTGAAAATGTTAATGTCTTCGTACGGTAATTACAAAAACTGGATGCACCACATACAGATGGAGCTTCATTACCAAACCCAAGACAGAGGAGACTAATTGTTCTGTTCAAATGTCACATTCCTCCTTCCATCATCGTGGTGAGCGATAGAATTCTAGCACTGCTGCTGAACCAGTTCCTGGAATCCCGGGACGTACTATTCCTGATATATATATATACGTGCTCATTTCCTGATTATCATATACAAATCGTCATAGTAATCTTCTACTGAAGGTACACCCAAGTCAAAACTGAAACTTAAAGTGTTACTAAACCCAAGACCCTGCATTTACTATATCTGGTCTCCCACAGTACACAGAACATGAAAATACAATTATTTTAGTAAATATAAACTGCTAAATACCTTTTCTCATCAGCAGTATATAGCAGTCTTGTAACTTCTATCAGTGCCTGGTTAAAGCTTGTAGGAGAAGTTTTCATTCCCCTCTGACTGTCCTATGAGGCTGCAGGACCCCTGACCCTCTTTCTGGACTGTGCCGACTGGCCCTGTGCTGATCACATGCACCCTCCCAAGAAAGAAAAAAATCTCTCTAGCAATACACACCAAACTGAGCATGTGCAGAGTGCCCCCAAGGTTCTGTTGTATCAGGAGATGAATTGGGGACAGTGGAAGAAAAAAGGAGGATCTGTGCATACAGGATCAATCAGCCTTTTTACACAATACAGAGGATTAGGTTCCACAGTGAGTATAACAAACATGCTTTACTGCATATACAGACTGATTTTACTGTTGTGGGTTTAGTAACACTTTAAAGTGAGTGTGTCATGATAGAAACATCCTACTGAAAGCAATTAAAGTGGAACTTCACTTGCTTTTACTATTTCAAATACAAGAGGCCAGAATTATTTCAAATAAAATTCAGATTTTGCTACAGAATGGCAATAGGGGATGTGAAAAAAAAAAAAAAGACTTGAGAGCTCCAGCCGAAAATAGCAATTTAAAATGAATATTCCATTAAAGTGTTTATAAAGCTCTGAAAATAAAAATGAACAAAGTACATCCCTCTATAGCAGGGGTAGGCAACCTGGGGCCCTCCAGCGGTTGTGGCACTACATTTCCCATGAGGCATTGCAAGGCTTTTAGTTAAAATTGCTCCCAGAGGCATGATGGGACTTGTAGTTCTGCAACAGCTGGAGGGCCCCAGGTTGCCTTACCCTGCTCTATAGTGTGTGCATGCCTTAATCCAAAGCACCTAGTAGGGTACCTTTCTAAATCTCGTTTCTCTCTTCTATCTGCATGACTCACTTCTGATAGTCTAAAGGTGGCCATTAATGGATGGAAATGCGGCTGATTCAGCAAATGCCCCACCGGATAAAGGCTGCTTGATCAGAGGTTGCAGCCAATGGCTGTGGTGCTGATCTGTGTATTTTGATAGAGTCTCCCCACTGTCAGAATACAATAACACACTGGAAAGGATTTCCCTATTCACCTCATGTGTGGATGGGGGCATTGGTTCAATTTTTTTCATTCAGCCCGCTGGCTGAATGAAAAACTGGGACCAGCTTAACTCGACACCACAGACATCTGGGTGATAGCCCCACCCCCTCCCACCAGCACACAGCAGGTGAATGAGAGCCTCTGCTGTACATGTTTCCCTATTATTCTGTGCAGAGGGAGGTGGGTCATTTCCTTCCACTCAGGTCTCAGGTTACACCATTTTCTCCTCTCTAGTCTGTACAGTGTGCAATGCCAGATCCCACCCCCTGCCTGCTAGAGCTGAGCTAATGTTTGTTTTAGATGGCTGTAGAGAATAGAAGACGGCAGATAAATGGGTTCAACTCATGTAGGAGTATTTTAGGCCAGTCCCTTCACTAGGTATATGTAACGATTACAAATACTTTAAGGGATAAAACAACAAAAGCATTACTACATTCAATCTAGAAATATTCCTACTTTTTGTTTCCTGCTAGATGTCCCCCTGATGGCCAGCATCTTTTACCTCACTTTCTCTGAGCTCAGGTTGTCCTGCACACTCGGAAGGAAAAAATTGCGCTAATTACAGTCCATAAAGTTATTGCAGGGCATGAGAAAGTTCCAAATGATTGCACAAGTTATTGAATCCATTCAAAGGGACACCCCAGCGATTGATCCACAGACAAGTGCACCGCCACCTCACAGAAAACACGCTTACCAGATAGCAAGCCAATTGGACATATGGCTATAACCCAGCCCAGGCTTTTAATCAGCAGGGGATCCTCATGAGGAGATAACATGCTGACGTCACCACGACGTCTCGTTGAGGACGGGAGCTTGAACTGGAGGCGGCCGGCTTTCTAATTTTATGAAACTTTTTAACTTCTACATTTGTAAGTGCAACTTTTTATTTTGTTTATTAAACTAAGACATAGACAGTATCACGCTACGGTCCATTTCATCTTTTCTTGGGCCGATTGCTGAACATTGCTTTCGGAGGTCACAGAGCTTATGGTTATTTGCCTGTGAGTCTGTGTCATCACACGTACAGCATCCTTACGATCCCCTGCTGATTAAAGGCCTGGGCTGGGTTATAGCCATATGTCCAATTGGCTTGCTATCCTGTAAGCGTGTTTTCTGTGAAGTGGCGGTGCACTTGTCTGTGGATCAATCACTGGGGTGTCCCTTATTGAATGGATTCAATCACTTGTGTAATCATTTGGAAAGTTCTTATGCCCGGCAATAACTTTATGGACTGTAATTAGCGCAATTTTTTCCCTCCCATTATGCTTTGTGTTATATGCCACATTTAATTGCTGCTTTTGGGCTGGTTCATCCATTTTTTATTTCAATTTTACTTTTTTTGTGTGGTGTTTTTATGCATTCTAGCGCAGTTTTTTCCCTTTATTATGTCCTGCACACTCCCCATCCTGTAACTGGACAGAGAAAGAGAAGCAGCATAGAGAGATAAGCTCATCTCTCTGTCACTCTGCTCTCTCCTTCTATCAGCATTATTCTTGTCAGCAGAGGAACTGGTTGGCTCCTTGTGCTGAAATTTCCTCTCACACTGTCCTGCTGTACAGGGACTTCAAGAGACAGGTACAAAGTTAAAGTCTACTTACTCTGCTCGCATTTAGTTATGTATTAATAATTACAGGACTCCATTAATCTGCCTAGAGTTCAGCTTTAAACCTATGTTATATGTCGTTTAGTTCAATATCAAATCTTTACAAATAAACATTAATGCATGGGACTTCAGTAACACAGGTGTCACAGAGCATTATTGATATGAAAAAACACAGCAGTAACTGTTTGCTTTCAGACTCTCCCTCTCTAAACAAAAGTTTATACAAAGCGAAGAACGGAGCCAGCTAATTCAATTGCATGAGAAAATCTGAGCTTGAGCTATTGAGCTTTGTAAAAAGAGCAGCTAAGGTTATCCGGGTTAATTCATGAAAGCAGCCTCACCTACTGGCTGTAAATTAAAAAAATAACAAAAGGGGAAGTTCCGCTTTATGCACTCCCAGGTAGTTTTGACAAGTACCTGCTCCCACTTCCGCTCGAGCCGTTGTTCTCTTCTCCCCCTCCCTCCTTGCAATCTTCTGTAACACGTCACAGGTCCCAGAAGATTGCCCGGCCAATGGGGAGGCGCTGCATGACTCGTGCACGCGCAGTGCGCACCTGGCTGTGATGCCGCAAACTGTCACAGCCGGGTGCCAACACTTGCAATGCCGGCGTGGCAGAGAGGCGAGGGAGAAAAGCGTAAGTTCGGGCAGGCCGCATCGCTGGACCGTGGGACAGGTGAGTGCGAGTTTATTAAAAAAGTCAGCACTTTTTGTAGCTGCTGACTTTTAATAAACACAAAAGTGGAACTCCCCTTAAATTTTTGAGTCATGAACCTGACAAAGACAACATACATACATACATATTTTTCCATAGAGCTAGTGGCCTGAATCAACCATTTCAAACCATGAAGTGAACCTCACTTGGCCTAAAATATTTCTAAGGTAGCAACAATGGTGAACTGCAGTCCTACTGCATACTCAACTTCTATCCAAGTTGAGATTAGGCTCATGAAAGCATTTGACAGGAGCAGGGACTAAACCTTGACTTGAGCAGAAGTCAAGGCCTCATGTACAGCCTGGGCTTAGAAACAAAGTGGCTCCAACTTAAGGCCATTTTTATTTATCGGCCAAATAAAAGGTCAAATGGTAGAATATGAATACCATGAAAGGGCCACAGCAGTGGGGGTACCTGAGAAATTAGGTTCCAGAACCCCAAAAAGATATATAAAAGCAGTATGGATTCAACATGCCAAGTTCCAGATGTAGGTGAAATACAAATTCTAGGTGTAGCCAGCCTTTAGTAATTACAGATTATTTGCAGTTTGGGCAGAACAGGCGAATTACCTAAAAATGTCCTGATTTGAGTTTTTAAATCCCAACATAAAAAAAAATTCTGAATGGTTTTGGAATGTTCTTACTGTAGCACCCTCTACGTCAGGTAGGATGTGCTAGAGGTAGTGTTTTGTTTTTACAGTCAGTGCAGGTAAATTTAGGCAGGCCTAGCTATGAGCTAGGCCTGTTTGTTTTGATCTGGGGGCTGGGGGGCTGGGGAGTGGTTTAGAGTAGCAGTAGGTGACTGACATGCACTTCATCTCTCTGGAGCCTCCTCTGTTTCTGGAAGGTTCTGGAAAAGAGGCAGGGCAGAGGATTGGAGTGGCATGGAGTGTATTTGGGAGCCCTGACCAATTCCAAATTAGGATTGGCAGGGGGCAGGCTACCTATATATACACTTATGGCCAGCCTGCTGGGGAGGTGTTGTCAGGTGGAAGAACTGGGTGATGGAGTGTTAGGCTGTCGTGGTCTTTGAGGGAGCCCCTTTTCTAGGGGGGGTGACCTTGGGCCTGGAGCTTCATAGCTGGGAAGGAACCCCTTCATACAATGCTATCTTGGGGTGTCCTGAACAGGAGGACAGTGGGGAGCACTGCCAGGAGAAAGTCATTCAGGAGGGATTCTTTCCGGGGTCGGTGAGTGACAGGCACAGTGAGGAGATCTGGGAGAGACATGCCAGGGGTGGATGTGAAGCCAGAGGGAGAGACTGTGATGTCGCTGGTGTTCGAGTCAAGTTGCTGCAGCCAGGAGGGTTGCCAGGACTTGCGCAGGACTGATTGGGACCAGTAGTCCACCAAGATTCAGTTATCACAAAAGTACTTTTTCATCGCTATTGGTTGCTAAACCAAAGGGGACTGCAGACCCCTGCCAGCAAATGGTGGATATTGAACAGTTGGGACTTATTCAGAGGGAGGCCTAACCATTGCACAGTAGAGAAAGTGGAGTTGACGCAAGTAGTGTGCTGGAGGAGTATGGAGCTTTAGAGGCTGCCAATATAGATCCAAAAGCGTTTGTTCAATCTAACAAGATGAATTATCTGGGCATCCCAATGTCCCTTTTCCCCATCCAAGTTAAATCCCCTAAAAAAAAAACAAAAAACAACAAAAACAAGCTGATGGACTGTTCATTGTCTGGCAATGTGTGACTGGAAGTGAATGCCAGGCTGAGCAGGGCGACAGGTGGAACTACTACACTCAGCGACCCCACGGGGGGCACCACTACATTACTGTTCTAGAAATATTCTGTCTGGGTTTCTGCCAGGTATGATTGTTTTCTCCCACAATCCAAAGTTGTGTCTGATAATTTATCTGCTTCCACCCAAAACTTTCCATAGTGTGTCATGTAATTGCTATAGGATCAGGACTATGTCATCAACAACTTCAAGGCAGGGACTCACTGGAACAGTTCACTGTTCTTTGTACATCGTAAATGACTGCGGCATATGACACTATATAAATAAAACAAAATATATTCTGTAGATGGGACATTATTCTGTACATCCTGTAGCTATGGGTTACAAACCACCTTTAAATAAATCCGATAGAAATGTCACGCTTTATTTATAGAATATCTACCACACTGGCTGTAGATGGAACACATCACCTCCGCTTCTAGACTTGCTCACTTATTGCAGAAGGTTTACCAGTTATACACTTTAGTGTACAATAAATATTCTGATTCCAGTCTGCTGCTTGTTTCTGACTTATTTTCTTATTAAAAACAACTACTTCGGAATTTAGTACTGTGTTGGCCATCAATTAAAACAGAAAGTATGGAGCATAACCCCTTGTCGCCGGCCCTTTAAGGGGTTTGGCATTCCAGGAGGCGGGGCAGGGTTTTTGTGACCATGTGACCGCTGTGATTGGTTGTCACATGATCGGAGAACGCCCGATCATAAGAAGCGATCGGAAGCTTTTTGTGAGCCGCCGGTCACTGTACCGGAAGCGCACAAGGCGCACGCTCTCGGCACAGCTATATCGGCGCTAATGCACGCAAATATGCGGCCCCTCTGCGCCAAGGCCCAGGCCGCATATCTGCGTGCGGTCGGCACCTAGGGGCTAAAGTGTTACTAAACCCACAACAGTAACATCAGTCTGTATGTGCAGTAAAGCATACTTGTTATACTCACTGTGGAACCTAAGAGGTTAATCATCTACATTGTGTAAAAAGGCAGTTTGAGCCTGTCTTCTCTGATCCCCTGTTCTTCAACTGTCCCCAATCCGTCTGCTGATAGCACAGAGCCTTGGGGGCACTCTGCACATGCTCAGTCTGGTGTGTAATGCTAGAGAGTGTTATTTTTTCAGCACTGTCCAGACAGAGGGTCAGGGGTCCTGCAGCTTCATAGGAGATTCAGGGGAGAATGAAAACTCCTCCTACAAGCTTTTACCAGGCACTGATAGAAGTCACAAGACTGCTATATACTGCTGATGAGAAAAAGGTATTTAGCAGTTTATATTTACTAAAATAATTACATTTCCATGTTCTGCGTACTGTGGGAGACCAGATATAGTGAATACAGGGTCCTGGGTTTAGTAAGTCACTTTAAAGGGGTTGTAAACCCTCAAGGTTTTTCACCCAAATGCATTCTATGCATTCTACAGAAGAAGCTTTGTATTCATTGCTAGAATACATGGCTTTCTCTGAATGGCTGAGCGCCACTGTGATAGCCATTTCTGACAAGTTTTCCTGACACCAAGAGAAAAATGGTGACAAGGGAGGGGCATCCAGCAGATTGACAGCCTCAGCTCTGTTCCTGTGTGCAGAGGGGGGGGGGGGTGTCCCTTCCCTCCAATCAGCTCTCACAGATTATCATACGGAGCTCTGCAGTTTAAATTCAGCTCCCTGTCCCTTTTTTTCTGAACTCTCAGACAAGCCTTTTTATTCAGCACCTTCAAAATATGTAGAGAAGAGAAGACTGCAGAAAAATGTATACAATTTATGTAGGAGGATTTGTTTCATCTCTGTGTATCACCTGAGGCTATTCACTTCACTGGGTACATGTAAAGTAGGGTTGTCCCGATACCGATACTAGTATCGGTATCGGTACCGATACCAAGCATTTGCGCGAGTACTTGTACTCGCGCAAATGCTCCCGATGCCCAGTCCGATACTTTTTTTTTTTCTCAGAGCGGGGGGCGGAGAGCGGGACGGAGAGTGTGCGGTGGGGGGCGGATACCAGGGCGGAGAGCGTGGCGGGGAGCGGAGACCAGGGCCGAGAGCAGGACGGAAAGTGTGCGGCGGGGGGCGGAGACCAGGGCGGAGAGCGGGGCGGGGGCGGAGACCAAGGCGGAGAGCGTGGCAGAGACCAGAGCGAATCTTCAGGCGGGTAAGTAAAATTAATCTGATCCAATTGCCTTGCCTGTCTGCTGCTCAAATGCTCCCGGAGCTGTTCCCCCTTCACCTCCATGCCGCTGTTCCCCCTTCACCTCCATGCCGCTGTGCCCCCTTCACCTCCATGCCGCTGTGCCCCCTTCACCTCCATGCCGCTGTGCCCCCTTCACCTCCATGCCGCTGTGCCCCCTTCACCTCCATGCCGCTGTGCCCCCTCCGTGCTCCTCCTCCACCCCCTCGGTATCTCAGGATGGAGAGTGGAGGTAGGAGCCGGTAAATCCGGATCCTTACTGTTCGGAATGTACAGAGTCGGGGATCACTGACTCTGTCCATTCACATAACTGAAACATAGTAAACTGTGTTTACAATGTGTCAGTTTATGAATGGAGAGGAGCCGTTGTCTTCTCTCCATTCATTTTCAGCGCAGCTGAGGCTGCTGAGAGAGGGACTGGGGAATATGTGTCCCTAGACCCTTTCCCTGTCTCAAAGGGGAGATGTCAGAGGTCTGTTAAGACCCCTGATATCTCACCAAAGCCCCCCACAACAAGGCTGATAAAAAAAAAAGAATAAAATAAAATAAAAATTAATTGTAAAAAAATTTTTTTTAAATAAAAGAAAACACACACACTGACACTGACCCCCCCCCCCCCCTTAAAAAAAAATAAAGCATTGTAAAAAATAAATAAATAAAATAAATTGTAAAAAAAAAAAAAAAAATGTAAAAAAATAAATAAATAAATACTGACACATGAGATTAAAAAAAAAGTATCAGTATTCGGTATCGGCGAGTACTTGAAAAAAAGTATCGGTACTTGTACTCGGTCTTAAAAAAGTGGTATCGGGACAACCCTAATGTAAGGGTTTATAACCACCAAGGCCTGGCTCACACCTATGCACATAGGCGCGCGCACAGGGTGTGCCAGGTGTGCCCAGACCCACACTCTAATCACCCTGTGCAGCACAGATTCCCCCCTACTGCCCTGACTCTCATTCCCCCCCCCCTGCAGCGCTGCCAGCTTCCCTCCTCTCCTATCGGCTGTTGCTGCTGGGATGTTTTAGGAGTGGGGAAGGGGCCAGTAAATATGTAATTTACCGGCCCCTTCCCTTTCTGAATGAACATCGTGAGTGATTGGTAGTGTGTGTTTGGGCTTTGGGGTGCACACCCTAATGCAATAGGCTGCGCACACCTATGCCTATGCAGGTTGTAGTTTGCATATTCCGGGTGCATTTTGCGCTTTTTAATACACGCTTTTGATCCACTGAAGTCTATGGAACCAAAAACCAGAAAAAAAATCCCTGGCCCTTTTTATAAAATGCACAGATGTGAACGTGACCCATAGGAAACCATGTTAAATGGGCTGTAGTGCGTTTCTGCAAAACTAAAAACGTGCTGAAAAATGCAGAGATGTGAACCAGGTCTAAGGCACGTTTTCAGTTTTGCACAAACACACTACAGCCCGTTTAACATGGTTTTCTTTGGGTCACGTTCACATCTGTGCATTTTATGGAAAGGGCCAGGGACTTTTTTTCTGGTTTTTGGTTCCATAGACTTCAGTGGATCAAAACCGTGTATTGAAAAATGCTAAATGCACCCAGAATATGCAAACTGCAACTTGCATAGGTGTGAGCCAGGCCTTAAGGTTTACCTCTATTTTGAACCATATGAATAAAGGGTAACTTCTATGTAGCACACACCACCCTGTTTCTTCTTTTCTGCCATTTCTGCAGTCAGGGCACACCTGCTACTTGCCCGGTATCCCCCCCCTCCTTTTTGTGTAGAGAGGGGCGAGCGGTGTTAATGTTTTTGGGTCTTGCGGCGAGTTACCTCTCTAGAGTGGATCCCTGGCCTCCGTTGTCTGGGGAAGAAAGTCTCTTTGAATAAGGCCAATGTCCACACATAAGTAAAACCTAAGCAACAAGGTTTTATTCTTTTCTTGAGGTAAAACTTGGAAGAGAGAGAGAGTAGAAACTACAGAGTAGGGGAAGGTTCAGGCATGCAACACTTAGAGAACACTTTCGTCGCCACTCAAGCCTGAGTGGGTATTGCTCACCCGGATAGTCCCTATGAGAGCGGTCCTAGCAACCGGAGTGGAGCATGGATGTCAGAGATGATAGATCCCCCTTTAGGTGGGCCAGGCCTCTCCCCGAGACAGCAGTACCGTCGCCATCTCTGCCGGGACTGATCTTCCCATGAAACTCCTTCCCTAAAGATGGGCCCCCTACATACGGGCAGCCTGGGATACTTCTCTGAAGCGTAGGCCCTCGATAGGAGAGCTGGGCCTACTATGCAGCAGCAGAGCCTCAGGCTAAAGGTGCCCGAGACCAAACACACGCATCCCGTGCCATGAGGGCCATGAGACACGCTCACTGGACCAGAGGTTCCCCCCGAACGCCTTGGGGTCCCACTGGAATCGCCTCACGCCAAATGGCGTCTGCCCCTTTTGTACCCTCTCCCAGCATGCACAGCGGGTAGACCATGCCCACTGCACGGCTGCCGAGAGAAGACACCCAAGGTGCTGCGATACCCCCGTGATCCAGCCTGTGCCGGTGTCTTGTCGAGCTGGTTCCCCTATCGATACGGTTCCGGGCTCGACTGCGCAGGCGCTGCCGAACAGCTGTTAAAGCTCGGAGATTTCCGTCTGCTCGGCTTGCGCAGTCAAGAGGGAACCAGATTGATAGGAGGAACCATAGGCTCGGCAGCTGTGGACGCGCTCGCCCCCGATGCTTCATTACACACGCTGCTTTCTTCTTAATGCCGCTCTATACAGCAAGGGGCGGATCAGATGCGATATTGAGCAGTGCGATTTGTTTGTTTATACACAACGCTCTATACAGCCCCTTGCTGTATAGAGCGGCGTGTATAAACAAACAAATCGCACTGCTCAATATTATCATATCTTATCCGCCCCTTGCTGTATACAGTGGCATGAAAAAAAAAGCGGCGTGTGTAACTAAGCAACGGGAGCGAGCGCGTCTGCAGCTGTCGAACAGCTGTTAAACCTCGGAGATTTCCGTTGCCTGTAATTGCGCCTGCGCAGTCGAGCTCGGAACCATATCGATAGGAGGAACCAGCTCGGCAGAACACCGGCGGTGACAGTGCCACCTGCAGGCAAAGGAGAATAACACTGCCGGGCAGTATCACACCCGAAGCAGAGCAAACAATTTGAAGTATAATAGGTCTGAGCCCAACTACTGGCTCAGACTGCCCCTAAATTTACACGTATAGCGCCCCAAAATTGGGGTGGGCGCTACATCTATAAACCTGAAAGTGTTATATTTCTTCCCCACAATTCGGTCTGCTTGAAATGTGATGCAGAAATCAAGAAACGTGGGGAAAAAAAAGGAATGTACAGACTGAATACTAGAATTACATGTAGTGATCAGAGGATTTTTCATACTAGAGGTTCTTTAAGGAGAAGAACGGATTTAGAAACAAGCAGCGCCCCTAGAATTAGGAAGTATACCATTTCCTTTCTGATTCCTATTTCCTGTGAAATGAGGCTTCGTACAAGAAGGGGGTTTCCACCTTCCCCTGAGATAGTCCCTGCTTGAGACCCAGAAAGATGTCCATAGCTGGCAGCAATGGAAGGTACAAGTGGTGTGTATGGTAGACAAGCATGCACGTGATCTGACCACTGACCTGTCACTATAGAAAAGATGTGACACTATCAACTAAACATGCCAGGAGGAACCTTAAAGATCAATATGCAAATACTGACTTCCAGCCCTGAATGTCAAGGCTCCGGCACACCCCCTGCACTGAGAGCCTTCCTATTCCAAGAGTATGTAAACCCAACACTTCATATTCCTGATATGTAACTGCTGTACTTGTATGAAAAAGTATTCCATTCTCTTTGGATTGTTTCCTTTGTGTGAAATCCCTGGTGTCCCTGCCAGTCCCTCTGCTTTCCTATTAAAAACTGACCACACTAAGCAGGAGAGCACAGCGTGATCAGTTCTCTCGCTGTGCTGGGAACTCAGTGTGCGCTCCTCCATTGATCAGACTTGTCCTGACACCCCCACTCCTGTACAGCTATTCACTGAGAAGTTCAGTGTGCTGCTGTTTCTCCTCACCCAACTTTTATGCAGCTGAGAACAAAGGTCACGTGATCATTTATAAAAAAGGAGACAAATGGTATTATTAAATGTTCTTTTATGCAGTATGCACACACAATTGTTTTGCTTTTAATTTTTACTTTAAACGGAATGAGTTGTTTTACAAGGTGGGGGTTTACAACCAGATTGGGGGGGGGGGGGAATGTCAAAGCTCAGGCTTTGTAAATGGAGGCGTCTTTGAAAATATTGAGTGCCCTGGTACTGGAAGGGCACTGATCAGATATTGCAGGTACCTCTAGATACCCACTTAAAGTGTTTGTCATGGTTTGGCTTTTCCTAAAGTGGCACATCTAACAAGAACTGGCCACAGTGGGGGAGAAAAGTATTTGATCCCCTGCTGATTGTGTACATTTGCCCACTGACAAAGAAATGATCAGTCTATGATTTTAATGGTTGGTTTATTTTAACAGTGAGAGACAGAATAACAACAAAAATATCCAGAAAAATGCATTTCAAATTAGTTATAAATTGATTTTCATTTTAATGAGTGAAATAAGTATTTGATCCCCTATTAATCAGCAAGATTTCTGGCTCCCAGGTGTCTTCTATACAGGTAACGAGCTGAGATTAGGAGCACTCTCTTAAAGGGAGTGCTCCTAATCTTAGCTTGTTACCTGTATAAAAGTCACCTGTCCACAGAAACAATCGATCAATCAGATTCCAATCTCTGCACCATGGCCAAGACCAAAGAGCTGTCCAAGGATGTCGGGGACAAGATTTTAGACCTACACGAAGCTAAAATGGGCTACAAGACCATCACCAAGCAGTTTGGTGAGAGGGTGACAGTTGGTGCGATTATTTGCAAAAGGAAGAAACACAAAATAACTGTCAATCTCCCTCGGTCTGGGGCCCCATGGAGGATCTCACCTCGTGGAGTTTCAATGATCATGAGAATGGTGAGGAATCAGCCCAGAACTACATGGGAGAATTTTGTCAATGATCTCAAGGCAGCTGAGGCCATAGTCACCAAGAAAACAATTGGTAACGGGCTAAGCCGTGAAGGACTGAAATCCTGCAGTGCCCGCAAGATCCCCCTGCTCAAGAAAGCACATGTACAGGCCGTCTGAAGTTTGCTAATGAACATCTGAATGATTCAGAGGAGAACTGGATCAAAGTATTGTGGTCAGATGAGACCAAAATCAAGCTCTTTGGCATCAACTCAACTCGCTGTGTTTGGAGGAGGAGAAATGCTGCCTATGACCCCAAGATCACCATCCCCACCGTCATACATGCAGGTGGAAACATTATGCTTTGGGGGTGTTTTTTCTGTTAAGGGGGCAGGACAACTTCACTGCATCTAAAAAGGGACGATGGACAGGGCCATGTACCATCAAATCTTGGGTGAGAACCTCCTTCCCTGAGCCTGGGCATTGAAAATGGGTCGTGAATGGGTATTCCAGCATGACAATGACCCAAAACACACAACCAATGCAACAAAGGTATGGCTCAAGAAAAAGCACATTAGGTCTTGGAGTGGCCTAGCCAGTCTCCAGACCTTAATCCCATAGAAAATATGTGGAGGGAGCTGAAGGTTCGAGTTACCAAACATCAGCCTCTAAACCTTAAAGCGGTTGTATAGTCATTTTTTTTTTCACTTTTACCTACAGGAAAGCCTATAATAAGGCTTACCTGTAGCTAAAAAGAACATCTCCTAAACCTGTACGGTTTAGGAGATATTCCCCTTGCAATGAGCCGCTGATTTTAGCGGCGCATGCGCACCGGGGATTTTCTGCTGAAGGCCCGGCAGACACCGGACCTTGCCGGAAAGAAGTCTCCCACACGCGTGTGTGGGAGTTACGACATTGCAGCTCCAGACACTCACAGCGCTGGGACCGCTAAACCCGGAATAAACGCTGAGGCAAAATGTCAGCTCCCTCGGCGTGGACCGGGTGAGATACCGACGCCTCGTTCTAAGGTAAGTAGAACTACTAGCTCATTATGCCTTTTGCCTTACAGGTGTAGAAAAAAAAAAAAAAGTCAGCGGGTTTATTACCGCTTTAATGACTTGAAGAGGATCTGCAAAGAGGAGTAGGACAAAATCCCCCCTGAGATGTGTGCAAACCTGGTGGCCAACCACAAGAAACGTCTGACCTCTGTGATTTCCAACAAAGGGGTTTGCCACCAAGTACCAAGTCAGTTATATTTTGTGAAAGGGGTCAAATACTTATTTCACCCATTATAATGCAAATCAATTTATAACTTTTTGAAATGCGTTTTTATGGATATTTTTGTTGTTATTCTGTCTCTCACTGATAAAATAAATCGACCATTAAAATTATAGACTGATCATTTCTTTGTCAGTGGGCAAATGTACAAAATCAGCAGGGGATCAAATACTTTTTTCCCCCACTGTACAAATCGATCGGCGGGTGTATATTTATGATTTTTTTCTTCATTCAGCCAGACCTGGCAGTCTCCTTGAAGTTCCTGTCCCTCTACCTCACTGACAAAAAACACTTACGCTATATGTGTGAAAATGAAATGTCTACCCGGTTGTTATAGTTATGCTTCCAAATATTATATGCTTTTATGTATACATATATGTCCATTTGTATGAATACAATAAAAATGCCCTTTTCTGTATAACTATGCCATTTAATTATTCTGTCTCTTTGCATTTGCACTAGACCCATCTAGCTCCAGAAGAAGCGCGTCCAGAGCGCAAAACTAGTCGAGCATGAATTTTGAACAGAAAAGCAGAATTGCTATACCCTTGTTTGACTTTTGTTAACCCCTTACCAATTATTCTAGGATTGTTCCTGTTTAGGTTACCTTATATGTTATTATAGTGGGGTAATTGTTAAACTTTAGGAATTCTCTGGCCAACCAGGCTGGACCCTGGACCGCTGGTTGGTCACAGATTTTTTTTAGCCACGTTCCCTGACGTATATGTTTTTGTTTGTCTATGTCTCTAATCTTTGTTGCCATTTTGTAAAATAAAAAAAATTGCCTTTTTTAGAAAAAAAGAAGGATGCCTAAAGAAGTCCGTTCTTCTCAATCTTCCAATATTTCATTCAGCAAGAAGCAATAAATGCGTTTATGAGCTTTGTAGAGCAATAAACAATATTTCTGGAAACAGAGTATAGGTCGAGGCCTAAAGGCAGGAGGAACTGGCGGAGGCTGGTTGAAGTAGTATTAAATTTATTTATACTGTATATAGTAGATTTAATTAATTTATACTGTATATAGAAGTGGTATTACATTCATTTTTTCTGTATATAGTAGTATTACATTCATTTATACTGTATATAGTAGTACTAAATTCATTCATTTATACTGTGTATAGAAGTGGTATTATATTATTTTATACTGTATATAGAAGTAGTATTAAATTCAGATATATTGTATATTAAAGTAGTATTGAATTCAGTTGTTGTATACTGAAGTAGTATTGAATCCCATGATATTGTATACTGTATTGAAAAAGCATTGAGTTCAGCCCTCATAAGCAGTCTTTGTAAATTACATCTATTCCTCCAGCACCTAGATTTTCCAGCTCTAAAGAGCTCCATCTCCCAAGAACAGCTCCTGATTGGAGCGTGGCAAGGATTGCTCCCCAATGGGTCCTTACTGCTGCCCAAGACTCCCTTCCTTAGGTGCCGCTGCCCTAGGTTCCCTTCCTCAGGTGCCGCTGCCCTAGGTTCCCTTCCTCAGGTGCCGCTGCCCTAGGTTCCCTTCCTCAGGTGCCGCTGCCCTAGGTTCCCTTCCTTAGGTGCCGCTGCCCTAGGTTCCCTTCCTTAGGTGCCGCTGCCCTAGGTTCCCTTCCTTAGGTGCTGCTGCCCAAGACTCCCTTCTTTAGGTGCTGCTGCTCTTTAAAACTGGTAAATCTCACCACTAGAGACAGCCATAGACATTATTTACGGTTTATGAAATCTGAACTCCAGCCTGACATAAAACTTCACCATTTAATCTAGCCATGGAATAGTTAACCAAGTAAATCTTAACAATTGTATATGCTTTTTGGCCTGCAACAATTCAGCAATGGGCCTACTGATTAAGCACTACCCTACTTAGGACAGGGGTATTGGGGATCATTACAAATCCTATGTTAAGTAAACACATAAGTATTTCAACTATGCATATAGACGTTTACCTGGTTTATCACTTTTGGAAGTTTTACATATCTGTATTTTACCTATTTAAATATTTTTGGGAGCCTCGTTTTAAGTCTGTTAGGTGGAAAAGCAAAGACAGGCAACCAACAGATCTCCAACTTTGTGGAACTACAAGTATCAGCATGTCCTGCCAAGTACCTGGTTGACATTATACACTCCCTTTCTGGTAGGTAGACTAAAGGGTCAGTCCAACCAAGTGAGCAAAATCTCAAGTAGGTTTCTCTAATCCAGGGGTAGGAAACCTCGGCCCCCCAGCTGTGGTGAAACTACAAATCCCATCATGCCTCTGCCTCTAGGAGTCATGCCTGTGATTGTCAGGGTCTTGCAATGTCTCATGGGACTTGTAGTTTCACCACAGCTGGAGGGCCGAGGTTGCCTACCCCTGCTCTAAGCCTTTCCGACTTTTCAGCAGTGAGATTTTCCAATAACGTTCCTAGTGTCATCACCCACTATGGTCATTACCAAGGTAAGCAAAGGTGTTTTGCTGGGGTCTCATTCCTCCTGCTGAATTGTTGGCAAAGGAAAATGAAAGGAGAATCCAGTGATACTAGCAGAATTCTCAACTAAAGTCGGCAATGTGAACTTACCAGCTTAAAGCCACAGACATGAATAAAAATACCTGATGGGTTATTCAAACCCCAAAAAAGATGAGATATCACATCTGTGTGTGCTTACCCTTTAAATAAAATTTGATAATTATTGCCATTCTGATAGGAAGAGAGTCGATCAGAGGCAAACACTCATTTTTCCAACAGGAATTCACAGGGCTGACACTACTACCGATATACCACACAATAAAGGATAGGAGGAATTTCAGTAAAAAGGAGAAAGCCCCTTTAACTACAGCCTGCTGAAATTCCCTAATTGCTTAATTATTCATGCAGAGACCCAGTTCCTTTTCCTATGAGAAAGTCACACAGGCTGAATTTGATACATTGAAAAAAAAAAAGAAAAAGAACAAAAGAAGAACGAGCAGCATAATTAAAATGTACCTTGTTCTTCCAAGATTCCGATCTTCTTGTCTCCAGAGCTGACGTCCGCTTTACGGCTTTTCCTGGATCTTAAAAAATGGAAAGCACGGCCTTTTAACATTATACCTGCACCATGAACGTCTTCTGATAGAGCAAATACAGGAAGTGTCTTTCAGATATGGTTAAGTTCCTGTTATACTGACAAAAGTTTTAACGCTTTGCAGTATGAATCAAACTAACATGAAAGGACTCATGCTCATATTTTCCTGTTCTGCGGCCACAGTTCACGTGACCTGTCACTTAGCTTGGTGACTGTACATGGCTATTGATGGATAGGAGGTTAGCACCTCTGCCATACAGCACTGGGATAATGGGTCCGAATCTCAGGAAGAACACTAAACTTGAACTCAAGGCACATATAAAGTGTACAAATGAATGTAACTACGTATATATTAAAGTGACCCTGCCATAGTTATAAAAACAAACGAAACTCATACCTGCAAAAGAAGAAGGTAAATCTCCCGCTGCCCATGCTGTCGAACACCACTATCCACCAAGCCAGCTAAGAAACAAACAATTATGGTAGTGTCAATTGCCTCCCCCCCCTTTTAGGAGCCACTGGTTCCTCAAAGTCATTACAAGACACAGCAGTGATGTGGACATCGGCAGAGGTGTAGCACGCCCTGGAGGTGGTTGTTAAGTTGGATCCTACCCCAGGGGGCCTGCAATGACATCTTTTAGCCAGAGTGATTGGAAACCTGAGCTCTGGCTCACACTCCACAGCCAAAAGGTCCTTAGCATAGGGAATACACAACTACTATGCAACAGAGTTGCCTGGGGCCCAAATATAGTGGTTTTAGGCCAGGTCCATCGGAGGATGACTAGCCACCTGGCACAAACACAATGGGGTAATGGGTTTTGTTGGTACATGAGCCAGACAGGAGACCTGTCACTACCACCAAGCAGGCCAACAATAATTCTCCTGGCTACTGGCAGCCTGAGCCCTAAGTGTTCACACACACTTCCTGTTCCCCAGGTATAGGCCACTGAATTGACGAGGCTCGGTTTCCTGCTTGCTGGACCTTTTCTTTTCTTGGGCGACAGGCTTTATATAACAGGAGCACCCCTCCCCCTCCTCATTACCTCTTATTAGTGGCCACCAGTGTATAGGAAGAATCCCTTCAGTTCTCCCACATAGAGGAGTTTGGCTCCCATGGTTGAGACGCAGGTTCTTTCATTCTATTACTAGGGTAGGACCCACGAAATTCGGGGTACTTTGTCGCAGTTTGTGGGCTTAGCACTATATGACCATATAGTGTGACCAAACCCCCATATATATTTTTATGTATATTGTGACAGCAGGAAGGTAAAGTCACCTGGTTGCATCCAGGGGGGTAGATATATTTCGCCCAGATTCAGGCTTTACGCCGACTTATACAACTAGGTGGAGAGTTGTATAAGCCCAGCTAAGGCTAGTGGGCTCATGGAGGACTCATACCTCTAGGGAGAGGGCTGGGCGTCGTGCAGGCAGGGAGTTGATGAGGCCAGCTGAAGCTTGTCAGCTCATTTAGGCCTCTATAAGAACTCCCAGCTTCATTAGATGTTAGCTCATGCCTGGAACCAGACCTGTGTGGACTGTCTAGGGAGAGTGAACCCCTGTGCGGTGAGAAAAAGCCTGTGTGGCTATTTGTTTGGACTTTTACTAAACCAGGGACTTAGGGACTAGGACAGCACTAGGCTGATCCCAGTTGTTAGTTAGGAAACCTGTATGTTTAGTCAGAGGTCAAGTTGACCAGGATTTATTTTGTTTATATGTTTCTTTTGGCTTTGCTGTGTTTTGTCACTGTAAATAGAAAATAAACCGCACCTTTTTTTTTGATTTTGAAAACCACAACCTCCGTTTGCTGGGCCTGTTTTTGTGTGGGGAGCCCATCCCGGGGGTCACACACACCCGCTGCCGAGCTAACCCCCTCACAGTTGGTGGAGAACCAGTGGCAGTTTTTTTTAAGCCAGCATGGAGGAGATACTGAAGCAGCTGGCTCTAGCAAATGCCAATCAACAGCAGACAAATGCAGGTTTGCAAAAGAGCCTTGCAGCTCAACAACAGAACTTCGCAGCCCAGCAGCAAGCTCATCAACAGAGCCTTGCAGCCCAGCAGCAAGCTCACCAACAGAGTCTGGAAGCTCAGCAACAAGCCCAGCAGCAATCTGAGGCCCGCTTCATAGACCTGTTACAGAAGCAAGAGCAGAGACTACAACAAATGGAAGCAGTAATGCAGCAACGTCCGCAGACCAGTGAGGAAAGCCGTCCCACTAATACCGCGTCCTTTGGGGTGAGTCGTTTATTGACAAAAATGACTGGAGAGGATGATCCAGAGGTATTTTTGACCACATTTGAAAGGACTGCTGAAAGAGAAAAGTGGCCTGAGGAGCAGTGGGCTGGACTGGTGGCTCCTCTGTTAACTGGTGAATCGCAGAAGGCTTACTATGACCTAGAGCCTGACCAAGCAAAAGACTATGTGATGCTAAAAGCTGAGATATTGGCAAGGCTGGGTGTCACCCAGGCTGTCCGGGCTCAGCGTGTGCATAACTGGACTTTCCAGCTTGGAAAACCCCCCAGGTCTCAAATGTATGATCTCATTCACCTGAGCAGAAAGTGGCTACAGCCAGAGACTTTGTCCGCACCAAAGATTGTGGAACGTGTTGTAATGGATCGGTTTTTGAGAGCTCTTCCTACTGCCATCCAAAACTGGGTAAGCCATGGAGACCCAGAGACGGCCGATGGTCTTGTGGATCGTGTGGAGAAATACTTGGCTACAGAGAACCTGACGGCCTCTTCCAGAGACACTCGGACTTTCCACCCTAAGACCAGACCATCCCCAGGGGCGGATAAGAGGATTCCAAGGGGTAAGGGTGGAGAGAGTGAGAGGGTGGGAGCTCTACCCCAAGTTTGGCGAGAACAGCCTGGGAAATCAGCGGCTCAAGAGGCGGCAAGAAGGATCGTTTGCTACCGCTGCCGGCAAGCGGGACATATTGCAGCCAATTGCCCGGTTGTGGAGGAACCCATGCAGTGTGACTTTCTGACGGGCAGACGTCAGTCGCTGTGTGCGACAGTCGCATGCACTGCCATTCGAGGAATTGAGAAACATTTATGCAAAATGTGTGTTAATGGTAGAAATGTTGTGGTATTGCTGGATTCAGGTAGCCTTGTGACCCTGATAAAGGCTGAGTTAGTTAAAACAGAGGTCTCTGGGAATAGCAAGGTAGCTGTTATTTGTGTGCATGGGGACACCCGAGAGTATCCAGTGACTACAGTGTGTTTCGAGACCCCCAAAGGTACCCTCTCTCATCCAGTGGGCTTAGTATCTCAGTTACCGTATGACGCCATTGTGGGAAGGGATTTTCCGAAGTTCTGGGAACTGTGGGATGATCCTGAGCCCCCCACTGGTGCCCCTATGTACCAGGAATGTGATAGCCAGAACTCCCCTGAGAGTGGTGAGGACTCTCCGGAATTTCCCTTATCAGTATTGGCAGGGGAGACTCAAGAAACTGGAGAGGAGCCCACCTCCTCAGACGAAAACCTACCGTCTGTGGAGTTTTCTGATCTTGAGGTTCACAGGGAAAACTTTGCCACAGAACAGTTGAAAGACCCCGCCCTAATAAAGGCACGCGAAAACGTAGTGAAAATAGATGGCGAGTTAGTGAACCCAGATAATACCTGCACTTACCCATACTTCAGCGTAGAGAAGGACCTACTGTATCGGGTGGCAAAAAGGGCAGAAGAAACCGTTGAGCAGCTTGTGGTGCCCAAACCTTACAGGAAGTTGGTGTTGGAGTTGGCCCATGGGCACATTCTTGGAGGTCATCTGGGGACAGAGAAAACCCGAGAGAGGGTATTACAGAGATTCTATTGGCCGGGGGTGATGAAGGACATAGAAAATTATTGTTCCTCCTGCCCTGTGTGTCAGAGGTCGGCCCCGATGCCACATTTCCGTAGCCCGCTGGTCCCTCTACCCATCATTGAGGTCCCGTTTGAGAGGATCGCCATGGATTTGGTAGGTCCTATAATCAAGTCCGCTAGGGGGCACCAGTACATATTAGTTATAATGGACTATGCCACCCGTTATCCAGAAGCGATCCCTCTCCGAAATACCTCGGCCAAAACCATAGCCAAAGAGCTATCTCTTGTGTTTAGCCGGGTGGGTATTTGTAAAGAACTGCTTACGGACCAAGGTACACCCTTTATGTCCCGGGTTATGAAGGAGCTGTGTAAATTGTTCAAAGTGACGCAATTACGTACATCTGTGTATCACCCCCAAACCGATGGGCTGGTTGAAAGATTCAACAAAACCCTAAAACAAATGTTGAAGAAAGTGGTGGATAGAGATGGAAAGGATTGGGACTGTCTACTTCCTTATCTGATGTTTGCTATTAGGGAGGTGCCCCAATCCTCTACGGGATTCTCCCCCTTTGAGTTACTGTATGGGAGACACCCAAGAGGGCTGTTGGATATTGCCAAGGAAACTTGGGAAAGTGAGAGTTCTCCCCACAGGAGTGTGATTGAGCATGTCGCCCTGATGCAAGACCGAATTGCACAGGTAATGCCCATCGTGAAGGAACATTTGGCCCAAGCGCAGTTAGCACAGCAGAGAGTGTACAACCGTGGAGCCAAGACCCGTACCTTTTCCCCGGGGGATAGGATACTGGTACTTGTCCCTACGGTTGAAAGTAAATTCCTTGCCAAATGGCAAGGCCCCTACGAGATAATGGAAAAAGTGAGTGAAGTGAATTACAAGGTCAGACAACCAGGAAGGCGAAAGCCCGAACAGATCTATCACGTTAATCTGTTGAAAGCCTGGAGGGATAGAGAGTCCCTAGTCGCAGACATTTGGTCACCAGCTCAAACTGGTTGCGTGATTCCTGAGGTTGGAATAGCAGCCACCTTGTCACAACCCCAACAACAGGAGGTTAAGGAGTTTGTGCTTCGCAACAAGGAGGTATTCTCTGAGCTGCCGGGACAAACATTTGGGGTAGAGCATGACATCATTACCCCGCCCGGTGAAAGGGTGAAGTTAAAACCCTATCGGATCCCAGAGGCCCGACGGGAGGCAATACGGGAGGAAGTACAGAAAATGCTGAACTTAGGGGTGATAGAGGAGTCCCAAAGTGATTGGTCTAGTCCCATTGTGTTGGTGCCTAAACCGGATGGGAGCTGGCGATTTTGTAACGATTTTCGTCAGTTGAACAAAGTTACAAAATTTGACACCTACCCCATGCCACGTATAGATGAGTTGATCGACCGGCTGGGAACAGCCCGATACATGACGACTCTTGACCTCACAAAAGGGTATTGGCAAATCCCCCTGGCCAAATTGGCCAAAGAGAAAACCGCATTTGTAACCCCAGACGGGGCGTTCCAATATAAAAGAATGCCGTTCGGGTTACAGAATGCGCCGGCCACATTCCAGCGGAAAATGGACCAGATGCTGAGGCCCCATCGGAAGTATGCTGCGGCTTACCTGGATGACGTAATTGTCCATAGCACAGATTGGGCCTCACATCTGCCAAAAGTGCAAGCAGTCCTGGACTCTGTTCGGGAAGCGGGGTTTACGGCTAACCCCAAGAAGTGTACCATTGGGCAGGAGGAGGCCAAATATCTTGGGTACACCATTGGGAGGGGAGTAATAAAACCCCAACTCAACAAAGTCGAGGCCATCCAGAGTTGGCCACGTCCCAACAGCAAGAAGCAGGTACGAGCCTTTCTGGGAATCGCTGGGTATTATCGGCGATTCATTCCCCACTTTGCTTCTAAGGCTGTGCCCCTAACCAACCTAACGAAGGGGAAAGGGTCGGTCATGATTAAATGGACCCCCGAGGCTGAGGCAGCATTCCAATTCTTGAAACAAGCCTTATGTAGCCAGCCAGTGTTGTACTCACCCGACTTCTCTAAAGACTTTGTCGTACAAAGTGATGCGTCAGATGTGGGGTTAGGAGCAGTATTGTCCCAGGTCTGGAACGGGGAAGAGCACCCAGTCATTTACCTCAGCAGGAAGTTGAAGTCCCATGAGGTAAATTACGCCACCGTTGAAAAGGAGTGTTTAGCGGTGAAGTGGGCTCTAGATTCCCTTCGGTACTACCTGCTAGGTAGGCACTTTGACATGGTTACGGATCACGCTCCGTTAAAGTGGATGGCTCAAAACAAGGAAACAAATAGAAGAGTGAATAGGTGGTTCCTGGCCCTCCAGGAATTCAACTTCACAGTAAAGCATCGCCCTGGCGTTCAAATGGGGAATGTGGATGCTTTGTCTCGAGTACATGAATGCCTGATTGCTGGTGTTCCAACCCCGAGGTTAAAACAAGAGGGGGGGGTATGTGACAGCAGGAAGGTAAAGTCACCTGGTTGCATCCAGGGGGGTAGATATATTTCGCCCAGATTCAGGCTTTACGCCGACTTATACAACTAGGTGGAGAGTTGTATAAGCCCAGCTAAGGCTAGTGGGCTCATGGATGACTCATACCTCTAGGGAGAGGGCTGGGCGTCGTGCAGGCAGGGAGTTGATGAGGCCAGCTGAAGCTTGTCAGCTCATTTAGGCCTCTATAAGAACTCCCAGCTTCATTAGATGTTAGCTCATGCCTGGAACCAGACCTGTGTGGACTGTCTAGGGAGAGTGAACCCCTGTGCGGTGAGAAAAAGCCTGTGTGGCTATTTGTTTGGACTTTTACTAAACCAGGGACTTAGGGACTAGGACAGCACTAGGCTGATCCCAGTTGTTAGTTAGGAAACCTGTATGTTTAGTCAGAGGTCAAGTTGACCAGGATTTATTTTGTTTATATGTTTCTTTTGGCTTTGCTGTGTTTTGTCACTGTAAATAGAAAATAAACCGCACCTTTTTTTTTGATTTTGAAAACCACAACCTCCGTTTGCTGGGCCTGTTTTTGTGTGGGGAGCCCATCCCGGGGGTCACACACACCCGCTGCCGAGCTAACCCCCTCACAATATGTTCAGGTGTTTTTAACTAGCCTTGCAGGATAAATGTCATTCTTGAATGTGTGCGCTATAATCTGTTTTGTACTGTCTTTTGGTCTTATAGCAGCACCATCTTGAATTTAACCGCATTGTATGGTGTGCCCCCCAATATGTTTTTGGTTTGTTTTTTTGTTTTGTGGGCTTTATAACAGTCCATACAGCATGGTATTTAGCAGATCAAAGTGACATAGCTAGCATCAGTCCATTAATTCATGGTTCTATACAGCACTATGCCCACTCACACTTACGGAGTGCTCCAGCTTCCTGGCATAGCCCACTAAGGAAAGAGGACCACAGCAAGGAGGAAGGCCCATACAAGATAGTCTACACCAGGGTTTCTCAACCAGGGCTCCATGGAACCCTAGGGTTCCTCCAAAAGGTTTCTAGGGGTTCCTTTTACAATGAGCAGTTTTCTGCATTTCCGATAAGTTCCCACTGACATAAATGATCTTTTTAGCTATCTGTAAGGGGCCATTTCTTCCCAATGACCACAAGCGTACGGAGTATTCTTCCTACTACCATAAGACTAATGTATCATGAGTTGTAGATTGAGTCATGTTTAGCAGGGGTTCCCTGGGACTGGAACGTTATTTCAAGGGGTTCCTCTGTGTTGAAATGGTTGAGAAAGGCTTGTCCACACTATCGAATATGCATGCCCTTGAATTCTGACAGGGGCCTAGATACTATCCACCCTCAGGAGTTGCTTCCCTACTATACCCCCACTGACTAAGACACCCCTCAGCACTCCACCCTGCCTCTCTTTTATACCTACTACAACTAGGAAGGAGATGGAAACCTTTAGGAGGGGGGAAAACTAAATGGCACCCCAGACCCAACATAGACACCAAAAGGGTCCTACAAGAAGAACTAACTAGCTCTATATTGGTTGGACACAGGTCAACACTCCTAAAAGGGTTGGCTTCCGAGCAGACTTTGAGGGACAATTCTTCAACATTAGAGTACTGCTGGACAGTGCAGGCCGCACGAAAGGTCGACAAAAATCTTCTTTTGCGGGGTATGAGTTTTGGCCATTTTTAGCTCTAATATGACATTAAATGTGGTTTTTAAATGCAAGCAGTGTAAATACCTGAATTTGACCTGGTAGCAGCTGTATACTTATCTGCCACATGCCAAAATCTTCCCCGTTTGGCTTTCTGAGAGCTGCATGGCCTCTACATCCAAGGTCTCCTGGTCGAGCTTTGCTTCCATTAATTCCTATGGAAAGACTGTCCATCACTGATAAATAATAGATGATCTTGACATAGGAATGAATATAGATTCTTCTGTGCAGCACAACCTGACCTGAAGACATTCAGTGAAGACGCTGTGCAACTCCCACTGGGCCACACAATGAATAAATTAAAGTTAAGGGGGTTGCCAGGGAGGGATATTTAAGCTATAAAATGTACTAAAAGAACAACTATCCTTTAGGGGGTTCATTATGGTTCGTATAATGACCACGTGCATTGTGTTGGGCTGGTGTGATATGTTTGTGTGATATGTTTTCTTATTTTTTTGCCAAAATCATAACATGCAGCCAGAGGGGTCTCTCACATGCCACGGCCTTTGATTCTTTGCTTCACAGGTGTGGCAAATTTAACTCGGCTTGCTGACTTTGAGAAAAGGCGCCACCTGTCAAACTTGCGAATTGAGGTCAATGAGACTACGCCACAACTGCGAGCCAAAATGACTGCAGAATTCCAAAACAAAATCAATACAAGGTCATCATGTCCTCCATGTTTCCCTCCTCGCTGGGAGCCAAGCAAGGGTCACATGAGAGGCCTTCCCCAGGGTGGGTTCCTCTAAGCTACACTAGGCACTTTGATTAGGGTCATTTGTCTTACATGGGGGGGTACCTTTACTGGAACAACCAACTGATCTCTAATAAACTCTCACAATGTTTCTGGACATCACCACGGTCACTTGTGCATTTAAGAGGGACACGCAGAGCCTTTGCCCTCTCCACCTGCCCAGCGTATGACCACTACCTCAATCCCAAACGCGGAATGGGGTCCTGCCATGAACCTAGCGCCGACTCCATGCGTGCTCTTCACTTTACTCTTCCGTACTTGTGTACAGGTTGAGGGCCTCGGCAAGCTGCTAGAAAACCCTTTGTTACCCTTGGTAACCAATTATATCTTCACACTGTATGAACTCTTGTACCATTATCTTCATACCCCAATGTGCTTAGTAACACGAGCTGCGACTAACTGTGCCAGTTACTTGCATTGCACCCCTTTAGTAACTTCGAGCCAGGCAAGGGCAATGTTTCATAAGCTTTACTTGAATAAATTAACATGTTGACATAGACGACAGTCTGCAATAAAGTGCAAACATTTCCCTATCATCCATAGTCCCTAACTTCAGGCTTGCGGCTGCCCCAGCATACCTGCATAGAAAAGAGTCCATCTTTGGCAGAGCCCACAGTTGGTGTCTTCAGGGAGGACTGCAAGCCCCAGCAATCCTCCTAGGTAGTGGGAACTCTGACTGGAAAAGTGGCAGTGGGAACTCTGCACATCACTGGAAATACAGATTCCATTAACTGCAGGGAACGGGTCCAACCAAACTGAACCGGATAGAACCAAACAAACAGGCAGCTCCAGGGTCTGGGCCCCCCTTACTTTTATAGCACACAGGACCGGAAGGGGGGGGGGTTTCCCCGATAGGAAGGAAGAAGCAGCATAGTGATGAGCTCATTTTTCTGTTAATCCGCTCTCTCCTCCTAACAACATTCTTGTCAAAACAGGAACTAATTGGCTCCTTGTGCTTCTTCTTCCTCTCACACTCCAGCTGTACAAGGACCGCAACCAGGTTAAATGTGGGTATTTACCAACGCTGTATCCTGGCCTAGGCCAACAAGGGCCAGGCCTAGGGCAGCACTTTGCAGGGGGCAGCACTGTTAGTGTAGCGCTAGTCTTATAGGGCAAACTGGGCTGAGAGGCAAATTAGTCTAGTGCCCCCATAAAGCAGCCGCACTGACTCCGGTATGCAGGAGGCCGGCATTCCGCAACTGTGGGGGGGCGGTGCTTCTAATTTTGACTGTCCTATCATCCTGGACCACAAACCTTCCTCACTGTGCTATAGGTTTTCTGCTGCACCATTGGCATGGTTAGATCTTCTTAGTCCTCTCCATAAAATATCAGACATTTTTGCTTAAAGTAGAACTATAGGCAACACTTTTTTTTCCCATTTTGGAGAGAGTAAGGGAGGGTTATAGCCCCTGTCAGTTTATTCTTTACCATTCCTGTCCCATTGCAGAGATTTCCCTTCACTTCCTGCCCCATAGCCAAACAGGAAGTGAAAGGAAACCTATGCAGAGGGAATTCATTGCCCCCTCCCCCCCAGGCCCTCAGAACTAGTGTCCCCACTCAAAAATTTCAGGGCGGGTCTTAAACAGCAAAGGGTGTGGCCTTGACAGAAAGGGGTGTATCATATTTAAATTAGGGGGTGCACGAGTTTAGTCAGGCCTAGGGCAGCACAAAACCTAAATACACTACTGGTATTTACACTGCTTACATATAACTAATACATTTCTTGTGTATTAAAGTGGTTCTAAAGGCAGAGGATTTTTTTTACCTTAGAGACTTGCTATTGAGGGCAGTCAGGGGGGGGGGGGCAGCCAGGACCACCGGTGGGTAGGGTGACCACATTTCCAAACTACCATTCAGGGACACCCCCCCTTTTCAAAAATCAGCTTGTGCTGTAACGAATCACAGCACAGTGATTGGACACAAGAGGCGGGATTTATGATTTCTCCAATCACAAGCAGGGGGCGGGGATTGTGCTCCTCCAGGCATTTCCGGGCCAGGACAAGTACTGTCAGTGAGTAAAGCGGTAATGTGGCAGCCTTTTTTGGGGGCATCAGATTGGCCCAGGGGGTGGCTGTGTCAGTTTCATTCCGGGACACTATATTGTGATGGAATGAATGTGCCCGGGAAAGACCTGCAAAATGCGGGACTGTCCCGGGCAATCCGGGACACGTGGTCACCCTACCGGTGGGGTACCCAAAAAGAAGAGGATTGGGGCTGCTCTGTACAATACCATTGCACGGAGCAGGTAAGTATAACAGGTTTGTTATTTTTTTTTTTCAAATGACAACCTTTCAAATCACTTTAATGCTATAGAGCTGCATTCATCTGTGTCTATTACATCTGCATAGAGATCATCTTTAAAGTACTAGTACGTGATCACCCATGGAAGTAATCAATACACCCATAATTCTACCCTCTATGGAACTTTAACATTTTGTCATGTGTGTTAAAATATCCCTCTCCCAAGCTTGCGGACTTAAATCGTGCCTTTGTACTAACCCGTCATTGCATAACCTCAGCCAAATAATTAGAGAACGTTTACCTTAGAAGGTAACCAGCCAGGATAATGAGCGCAAAGCAGACCAGTAAAGGTACCAGAACCGATGTCAATATAGAATTGGTGCTGGGCTCAGTGGGATCTATAGTATCTGGGGAAAAAAAAGAAAATTTAAATCAGAGAGCAACTCCAGACAACACAAAATCATTCAATAAATTGTTTGCAAGGAACCTGTTTTTGGAGCAAGATACCTGTGTGAGAAGGCTCAGCCTGAAGCTGCCGTTCTCTGACTACCAGGTCGCATGTTAGTTGCAGAATAATGAAAAACTGAATCTATCCAGCTTTGGAATTAATGTGAAGCCCAAGAGTCATAGAAAGACAGATTGCATGTTTTTTGCTCCCTGACTTGTTACCTTTAAAACAGAAAGCCCCATCAATCCATCTACGATTCTCTGCAGAACTTTACCCATAACAACTTGATAAAAAATTAGGGCTGTGGAAATTAACTATTAATTCCTCGATTAATCGATTAATTGTTTTGATCAATCAAAATTCTTTGGGCTTGCCATGTCCATCTGAAGGGCTCCTTTGCTGTGCCTTCATATCTGCATGCTGGTGGGACCTTACTATCTGCCACACGCAAGGGCTGTTACACTTCCCTCTATCTCTTCCCTCTATCAACCTGGGATTCTACAGCCATCCACTGGGAGTTGTGATAGATCCCTTCACGGGACATCTACATGCCGACAGACTGATGTTAGCCCCTCCTCATCTGGATTCAGCAGTGGTATCGTTGTACACATTTTTATACCAGTATCATACAGCTACATGTTTTTATGACTGTTTTTGCTACCGTTTGGTATTACTCGCACCATTTTTACAGTTTATGTAGCTACATTGATTTTATCTCCAGTGCAATATTTATTTTGTTACCTACTTGAAGACTATAAAAGTTTTAATGCTATTCCCATCGAGCGCTGCCTTTGTGTGTTTTTTGTATCCTGCTATCCATTTTTCCAGTGGTTGGTAGCTGCACTGGGAATCGGCCTACAAGGATATCAGCTAAAAGTAGTTGGATCTGTATGTGCGTTATAATTAATCGAAATTAGTCGATTAAAATTTTTTTTTTAATCAGTAACAGCCCTATAAAAAATATTTCTTTTTTTTTTTTTTAGCAAGGAACATACATTCCACATTAATAATTATGCTACCAAAATGAGTGTGTGCTGTAAATTGCCTCCAGCATTGCTCTTGTTTCTTCTTGCCGGGGGCTGCCATTTTGCTAAAGCCCAGAGCCCTTGAGCAGCAGTAAATCACGATGCCAAAAATGGAGAGCAACTGAGCATGTGCAGAGCAGGGTGACACAGTGTATTACTGGATTTTAAACAGCGCCTTAGGCACTTATTTTTAATGTTTTACATAGCTATATCTGCAAAAGGGGCAAGCCTGAACTGATCTAGCAGGACCTAGTTTTCTGACTAAAGTTCCACTTTAAGTGGGATTTCCAGAGTGCCTCTGGAATGGCCTGCAGCCTATCATTGATAAAGCTACTGCTTCCTAAAGTTAGTGCCACGAGGAGATAGATCAGGGTAAAAGTCTTTATATCAGCCAACACATCCCAGGGGGATCAAAACTACAAGTACAAAGTCTTAAGCCTCGTACACACGACCGATTTTCTCGGCAAGAACCAGCAAGAAACTTGCTGGCAGAGTAAATCGGTCGTGTGTACGAAGCTTTCAGGTTTCTCGTCAAGAAAACGGGCAAGAATCTCGACGAGAAAAATAGAGAACCTGCTCTCTATTTTCTCGTCGGGATTCTCGTCGGCCTGCTTCTCGACGAGAAACCCGAGTGTGTGTACACTTACCTGTCGCTGTGGAAACCCGTGCATGCTCGAAATGACTTTGACGCATGCGCGTTAGCTTCCTAGGCATAGGTAGGGTGTAACAAGATGGCGGCGACGGCATCGAATGTGACGAGCGCACGCTCGTCGTAGTCGATGACGTCACCGCGTTCGTGCCATTAAAAAGAACGGCGGTTCTTTTGAAAGGTACGTGTGTACACTCGGCCGGGACAAGATTCTTGTCCAAGAATCTCGTCAGGAAAAACGACAAGTTTTTTCCTGACGAGATTCTCGGCCGTGTGTACGAGGCTTTACAGTTTGTTTTTGTTACAAGATGTGAAATCCTGAGTAGAAAAGCATGTCCCCTGCCAGCTACACTGTAAGTAAACCATGGCCTCTCTGCAGAGTCTGACCCATCGCTCTGAAATCAGCAAAGCTAATGCTTCCTGCTGATCAAGGCCAGTCAAGTTCCTCCACCCCAAACTCGCTCATCCATGTCTTTATGGACCTTGCTTTGTACACTGGTGCACAGTCATGTTGGAACAGGAAGGGGCCACCCCCAAACTGTTTCCACAAAGTTGGGAGCAGGGCCGCCATCAGGGGGGTACAGCCGGTACAAGTGTGAGGGGCCCACCCAGGGCCAGAAGAAGGTAGGACGGGTGAAGGGGAGCTGTGTTGTGCTCTATAGAAACAAACAATCTCGCAGCTTCTGCTGCTCTCTGTGTCATATAGCTCAGACATCAAGCTTTTTACTGCCACCTCTGGCTACTATATGCATGTGCACCCCTTGTGTGAGCTGCCTATACTATGCTCCTCTGTGTCAGCAACATGTCAGCTTTGTGAAAACGAGCTGGGACTAGGTAGGAAGATTTCCTTACAAGTAGGGGCTGAGAAGGAAAGGGAGGGGGGCTGTTTGTGTACAGGGAGGGGCCAGAGGCTTGTGTGTTTACAGATTTGTGTATGTGTGGGGCTGACATATATACAGGGGTGAGGGGGGCTGACATATACAGTCAGGTCCATAAATATTGGGACATTACACAATTCTAATCTTTTTGGCTCTATACACCACCACAATGGATTTGAAATGAAACAAACAAGATGTGCTTTAACTGCAGACTTTCAGCTTTAATTTGAGGGAATTTGCATCCAAATCAGGTGAACGGTGTAGGAATTACAACAGTTTGATTATGTGCCTTCCACTTTTTAAGGGACCAAAAGTAATGGGACAATTGGCTGCTCATCTGTTCCATGGCCAGGTGTGCGTTATTCCCTCATTATCCCATTTACAAGGAGCAGATAAAAGGTCCAGAGTTCATTTCAAGTGTGCTATTTGCATTTGGAATCTGTTGCTGTCAACTCTCAATATGAGATCCAAAGAGCTGTCACTATCAGTGAAGCAAGCCATCATTAGGCTGAAAAAACAAAACAAACCCATCAGAGAAATAGCAAAAACATTAGGTGTGGCCAAATCAACTGTTTGGAACATCCTTAAAAAGAAAGAACGCACCGGTGAGCTCAGCAACGCCAAAAGACCCGGAAGACTACAGAAAACAACTGTGGTGGATTACTGAAGAATTCTTTCCCTGGTAAAGAAAACACCCTTCACAACAGTTGGCCAGATGAAGAACACTCTCCAGGAGGTAGGTGTATGTGTGTCAAAGTCAACAATCAAGAGAAGACTTCACCAGAGTGAATACAGAGGGTTCACCACAAGATGCAAACCATTGGTGAGCCTCAAAAACAGGAAGGCCAGATTAGAGTTTGCCAAACAACATCTAAAAAAGCCTTCACAGTTCTGGAACAACATCCTATGGACAGATGAGACCAAGATCAACTTGTACCAGAGTGATATGAAGAGAAGAGTATGGAGAAGGAAAGGAACTGCTCATGATCCAAAGCATACCACCTCATCAGTGAAGCATGGTGGTGGTAGTGTCATGGCGTGGGCATGTATGGCTGCCAATGGAACTGGTTCTCTTGTATTTATTGATGATGTGACTGCTGACAAAAGCAGCAGGATGAATTCTGAAGTGTTTCGGGCAATATTATTATCGGCTCATATTCAGCCAAATGCTTCAGAACTCATTGGACGGCGCTTCACAGTGCAGATGGACAATGACCCGAAGCATACTGCGAAAGCAACCAAAGAGTTTTTTAAGGGAAAGAAGTGCAATGTTATGCAATGGCCAAGTCAATCACCTGACCTGAATCCGATTGAGCATGCATTTCACTTGCTGAAGACAAAACTGAAGGGAAAATGCCCCAAGAACAAGCAGGAACTGAAGACAGTTGCAGTAGAGGCCTGGCAAAGTATCACCAGGGATGAAACCCAGCGTCTGGTGATGTCATCGCGTTCCACACTTCAGGCTGTAATTGACTGCAAAAGATTTGCAACCAAGTATTAAAAAGTTAAAGTTTTATTTATGATTGTTAATCTGTCCCATTACTTTTGGTCCCTTAAAAAGTGAGAGGCACATATACAAACTGTTGTAATTCCTAAACCGTTCACCTGATTTGGATGTAAATATCCTCAAATTAAAGCTGAAAGTCTGCAGTTAAAGCACATCTTGTTCGTTTCATTTCAAATCCATTGTGGTGGTGTAAAGAGCCAAAAAGATTAGAATTGTGTCGATGTCCCAATATTTATGGACCTGACTGTATACAGGTGTGGGGGAGGGCTGACATATATACAGGTGTGGGGGAGGGCTGGCATATATACAGGTGTGAGGGGGGCCGACATATATACAGGTGTGTGTGTGTGTGTGTGGGGGCTGGCATACATACAGGTGTGTGGGGGTGGGGCTGACATATATACAGGTGTGGGGGGATGTCCACCTGTGTGCAATCTAAGTGTCACATGATTTATCATTACTCATACACACACCTTTGTGAAAGGCCCCAGAGGCTGCAACACCTAAACAAGAGGCACCACTAACCAATCACTGCCATGAAGACCAAGGAACTCTCCAAACAAGTAAGGCCCCTTTCACACTGGGGCGTTTTTCATGCGGTTTAGCGCTAATAATAGCGCTGTTATACCGCATGAAAAAATCCTGCCCTGTGCCTTCAATGTGAAAGCCCGAAGGCTTTCACACTGAAGCGGTGCGCTAGCAGGACCGCTCCAAAAGTCCTGCTAGCCGCTTCTTTACAGCGGTAAAGGAGCGGTGTGTTCACCGCTCCTTTACCGCGGTCTCCCATTGAAATCAATGGGACAGCGCGGTAATACCGCCCGCAAACCGCGGCAATAGCCGCGGTTTGCGGGCGGTATTAACCCTTTTTCGGCCGCTAGCGGGGGTTAAATTAACCCCCCTAGTGACCGCATACCGCGGTAAGAACGACAGTATAGCAGCGCTGAAAATCGCGCTGCTATACCGCCACCGCACCTGCCCGCCCCAGTGTGAAAGGGGCCTTAGGGACAATGTTGTTGAGAAGTACAAATCAGGGTTAGGTTATAAAAAAATATCCAAATCTTTGATGATCTCTAGGAGCACCATCAAATCTATCATAACCAAATGGAAAGAACATGGTACAACAGCAAAACTGCCAAGAGACGGCCGCACACCAAAACTCACAGACCGGCAAGGAGGGCATTAGAGAGGCAGCACAGAGACCTAAGGTAACCCTGGAGGAGCTGCAGAGTTCCACAGCAGAGACTGGAGTACCTGTACATAGGACGACAATAAGCCGTACGCTCCATAGAATTGAGCTTTATGGCAGAGTGGCCAGAAGAAAGCCATTACTTTCAGCAAAAAACAAAATGGCACATTTTGAGTTTGTGAAAAGGCATGTGGGAGACTCCCAAAATGTATGGAGGAAGGTACTCTGGTCTGATGAGACTAAAATTTAACTTTTTGGCCATCAAAGAAAACGCTATGTCTGGCGCAAACCCAACACATCACATTACCCAAAGAACACCATTTTTCAGCAGTCGGGACTGGGAAACTGGTCAGAGTTGAGGGAAAGATGGATGGTGCTAAATACAGGGATATTCTTGAGCAAAAACCTTTTAACGACGTGGAAAAAAATGCGCATGCTCAGAATCAAGTATGAGACGGGAGCGCTCGTTCTGGTAAAACTAGCGTTCGTAATGGGAGATAGCACATTCGTCGCGCTGTAACGGACTGACTGAAAAGCACGAGGCTGAAAAGCCCGAACCGTCTCTCAACAAACTTTACTAACATGAAGGGTGGCGCCATCCGAATGGAACTTCCCCTTTTCTAGTGCCGTCGTACGTCACCGCGCTTTACTCGAACATTTTTTTCCACGATATTGTGTAGGCAAGGCAGGCTTGAGAGGAAAATCACGTTTTTTTTTCAATGACATTAAAAACGATTGTGTGTACGCGGCATAAGACTGGGATGCCATTAAAGTTCATGTTCAGGCAGGTGTCCCAATACTTTTGACAATATAGTGTACTTTCCTATCTATTTACTAATTCTAGCAGCATAAGGATTACAAATAGTCAATGTTGATTGAGAGAGTGAAGTTCCGCTTTAAACAGGCAAGACTTTAAAACGTAAGACTTTATACCCGTCTTGGAAATCTCCATAGACCACAAAGCCCTCCGCAACAGCAACATTCTAATGACTTCAGGTTACCCCTTAAACACTCTTTATTTCTGGCTTCGTCAGCCCCCGAGGGAAGAACGCTCATCGATTGTACAAGCTGGAGGGGCTGAATGTTACTTTGCAAGCTGTTTTCTCCCCATCCCCTGGGTGTCATTTTCTGCTAGTCTTGTCGTTTAGATCAGTATGAGAAGCAGGCGTGTAATGGAGGACGGCCTGAACCATTCCGCCTGCTGAGACCAGGAGGAAGATGTACAGGAATCCTGCTCAGTCCTTATTGTACGCAGTCCAACAGTTTGCTTCAAGAGTCCCCTTCCTAATGCCACCATAGAACTGCTTATTCATAAAGCAATGATGATATGCAAAGTGAAGTAACCTCTAAAGGCCAATGGAATGAATCGGCTGATATCCAAGTCAATGACACAAGTACATAAATACATTAATATTCATTTCTTTCCCCCACAATGTGATCATTTCTCAGCAAAAATCCCCCCCCCCCCTCAAATAAAAAAAAATAAAAAAAATACCAGCACTGATCTGCATGCCCAAAGCATAAATTCCCCCTGCAAGCCAAAATTCTCATTAACCACTTGCAGACCGAAAGATTTTCCCCCTTAATGACGGGCCATTTTTTTGCGATACGGCACTGCGTCGCTTTAACGAACAATTGCGCGGTCGTGCGATGTTGTACCTAAACAAAATTTATGTCCTTTTTTCCCCACAAATAGAGATTTTTTTTTGGTGGTATTTGATCACCTCTGCGGTTTTTATTTTTTGCGCTATAAACAAAAAAAGAGCGACAATAAATATCCAAAAAGAAAAAAAAATTCTTCATTAGTTTAGGCCAATACATATTCTTCTACATATTTTTGGTAAAAAAATAAAATAAATCGCAATAAGCGTATATTTGTAGCGCCCCCCCCCCCAATATTTGGGGGCGCTATGTGTAAATTTAAGGGTAGTCTGAGCCAGTAATTGGGCTCAGACCAATTGATTGTTCTGGATTTGCTTCTGCTCTGGGTGTGATACTGCCTGGCAGTAGCGTTCCCTGTCTGCCTGTAGGTGGCACTCTCATCACTGGCGTAGGTTGAACTACAGGGGGGTATCACAACACCTTGGGTGTCCTTTCTCGGCAGCCGTGCAGTGGGCTTGGTCTACCCGCTGTGCATGCTGGGAGAGGATAAATAAGGGGCAGACGCCATTAATTGGGGTCCTGTTCTGGGGTTCCGCCCTGGGAGCCCACCCGTCGGTGTGCGCCTCATGGCCCGCATGGCACGGGGTGTGTGTGTGTGTGTGTGTGTGTGTTCTGGCCCCGGGCACCTTCAGCCCGAGGCTACATTGCTACATGTTAGGCCCAGCTCTGCTGGCTGAGGCCTACACTTTTGGAAAGGATCCCAGGCTACCCACCTGCGGGAAGCCCACTCTTAGGAATGAAGGCCAGGGGAGGATCTGCCCCGGAAGAGACTAGCGACGGTACTGCTGTCTTGGGAGGAGGCCTGGAGCTCACCTAAGGAGGGATCCATCATTACAAGTAGTGATGAGCCGAACACCCCCGGGTTCGGTTCGCACCAGAACCCGCGAACGGACCGAAAGTTCGTACGAACATTAGAACCCTATTAAATACAATGGATGCGAACGTTCGAATTCTAAAGTGCTAATTATAACAACTATTAT
Source organism: Rana muscosa (assembly GCA_029206835.1). Taxonomy (NCBI): domain Eukaryota; kingdom Metazoa; phylum Chordata; class Amphibia; order Anura; family Ranidae; genus Rana; species Rana muscosa. The sequence continues at coordinate 271,891,242 of CM055123.1, read as the reverse complement.
GCATGTTATTGTCCTAAAAAGGGTTTGGGAACCCGGGTTCTGCACCAGGGGACATGTATCAATGCAAAAAGAAGTTTTAAAAACGGTCGTTTTTCGGGAGCAGTCATTTTAATGATGCATAAAGTGAAAAAAAAAAAAGTCAAATATTCCTTTAAATATCGTACCTGGGGGGTGTCTAAAGTATGCCTGTGAAGTGCCACGTGTTTCCCGTGTTTAGAACTGTCCCTGCACAAAATGACACTTCTAAAGGAAAAAAAAGCCATTTAAAACTGCTTGCGGCTTTAATGTAATGTCTGGTCCCGGTAATATGGATGAAAATCTTTAAGAAAAATGGCATAGCTACCCCATGACCCCCCCCCCCCTACCCCAGCCCATTACCAGCCCCTTTGGGTCTTGTATGGATATTAAGGGGAACCCCGCACATAAAATAAAAAAGGCCCTATATACTCTGAACAGCCGTATACAGGCGGTGCATACAAGACAGGGACTGTAGGTTTGTTCTTATGTAGAATCTGTTTGTAATTTTGAACAGGTACATTGTTTAAGTGTAGCTCCAGCCCAAAAATCTATTTTTAAACTTTTTGGAAAACATAGGTAAGGGTTATCACCCCTGTAACATTTGTTTTGCTGTCTGTGCCCCTGTTCAGAACATTTCACCTCACTTTCCGTCCCAATGACAACTGTTTTTGAAATGTGGTGTTTTTCTTGAAACAAGGATTGCTGATAAAGCATCAGTACAGAGGAGACACCTTTCTCCCATATTAATTCTTACAGGAGAGAATTTTCCTTCCTAGGGGTAGATTTCCTCTCACTTCCTGTTGTCTTCTTGCGTTTGCAAGTAGGAGTCGTTTGTAAGTTGGATGTTTGAAAGTAGGGACCTGCCGTAGATACTCTGCAGAAATAGGCCCCTTAGTTGTTGGTGTTGGCACAACACTGTAAGCACTCACAGTTACTCTTGGTTGGTGCTGGAACGCCCTGCTGTCAACTATTATATCAGGAATTGTAATTACATATAATTGTTGAACAGTGGTAGTAAAAATTGGGCCTTTGATGGTGGTGCTGGTGCCACAACACTGTAAGCCCTGACAGTTACTCTTGGTGGGTGCAGCAATGGGCCCTGCTGTGAATTATTAGATCAAGAATTGTAATTGCATGCCCCTGTTGAACAGGGGCTGAAAAATTGGGCCTTTGGTGGTGGTGGTGGTGTTGACACAACACTGTAAGCCCTCAGAGTTACTCTTGGTGGGTGCAGGAATGGGCCCTGCTGTGAATTATTAGATCAAGAATTGTAATTACATGCCCCTGTTGAACAGGGGCTGAAAAATTGGGCCTTAGGCACTGGTGGCACAACACTCCAACCCCTCACAGATACTGTACTTGGAGCACAGCAATGAGCCCTATGGCAAATTATTGCTAAAAAAATTGTAATTACACGCCCCTGTAAAACAGGGGCTGAAAAATTGGGCCTTAGCCACTGGTGGCGGCACCCATAAACAAAAATGATCTTCCAAGCTATCATCATCAATCGTATCATTGAGGACTCGGAGGAGGAGGATAGCCAGTCAACATAACAGCACAGACACTCAGCATCAGCATCAGTCTTGAAGGGATGTGACATGTTAAAATCAATTAGTCTGTTATATCAGCATCAGGTGTGTGGTAGCTGGTGGTGATCCAAGACTGGTTCATCTTGATGAAAGTCAGTCGATCAACCGAGTCGGTGGACAGGCGCACCCTGTGATCCGTGACAAATCCTCCAGCAGCACTGAATGTGCGTTCCGAAAGAACACTGGATGCAGGACAGGCCAGTAGCTCAATTGCATACTGTGCAAGCTCTGGCCAGTGATCCATCCTCAAGACCCAGTAAGCCAGAGGATTTTCGGTGGGGAAGGTGTCCAAGTCTGACCTTGCCCCTAGATATTCCTGCACCATGTTTATCAGACGCTGGCGATGGTTGCTGGAACCAATCATACTTTGGGGCTGCGGACTAAAGAATTGTCTGAACGCATCGGTCAGACGGCCACCTTCCCCACCGCTCCTTCTTTGACTGGCCGAAGCCTCAGCAACTCGTTGTCCTGGACCAGGAGTTTGTAACCTCCCAGTCTCTGGGAACGCGTTGCACAGACCTTTCTGCAAGGCCTCCCGGAGTTGTCTCATCCTCTGCTCCCTCTGCGACGGTAACATACGGTCCGCAACCTTACCCTTGTACCGTGGATCAAGGAGAGTGGCCAGCCAGTAATGGTCCCTCTCCTTGATCCGAAGAATACGAGGATCCTTCCGCAGACTTTGCAGGATCAGGGAGGCCATACAGCGTAGGTTTGCTGAGGCATTCGCTCCGGAGTCCTCTGGGTCACTAAGGACGACATGATCCGCAGTCACCTCCTCCCAGCCACGTACAAGTCCACTGGTTTCTTGGGACTGTAAATCATCCCTAAAAGACTGCTGCTGATGATGCTGAGTGCCAGCCTCCACCTCCATGCTGACACAATCCTCCTCCTCCTCCTCCTCTTCTTCCTCTTCCTGTGCGATGGGTGGGACAGAAGGAACACTGTCTGGGTAAAGGGGGCCTTGAGAGGCAAGGAAGTCCTCCTCTTCCTGCCTCTTTTCTGCCTCAAGTGCCCTGTCCATTATTCCACGCAGCGTGTGCTCCAACAGGTGGACAAGAGGTACAGTGTCACTGATGCATGCACTGTCACTGCTCACCATCCTCGTGGCCTCCTCAAATGGTGCCAGGACAGTGCATGCATCCCTGATCATGCCCCACTGGCGTGGAGAAAAAAAACCAAGCTCCCCTGACCCTGTCCTGGTGCCGTAGTCGCACAGGTACTCATTGATGGCCCTCTGCTGCGTGTGCAGCCGCTGCAGCATGGCCAACGTTGAGTTCCACCTGGTGGGCATGTCACATATAAGGCGGTTCTTGGGCAGGTTCAACTCCTTTTGCAGCTCAGCCAGGCGAGCACTGGCATTATAAGATCTGCGGAAATGCACACAGACTTTCCTGGCCTGCCTCAGGACATCCTGTAAGCCCGGGTACCTGCCCAAGAACCGCTGCACCACCAGGTTAAGGACGTGAGCCACACAGGGCACATGGGTCAGTTGTCCCTGTCGGAGGGCGGAGAGGAGGTTGGTGCCATTGTCGCAAACCACCATTCCTGGCTTAAGCTGGCGTGGCGTCAACCACCTCTCGGCCTGGCCCTGCAGAGCAGACAGGACCTCTGCCCCAGTGTGGCTTCTGTCCCCCAAACACACCAGCGCAAGCACGGCATGGCATCTTTTTGCCTGCGTACTTGCGTAGCCCCGTGAACGGCTACGGAGCACCGCTGGTTCATAGGACAAACCACAGGAAGAGGCCATGGAGGAAGAAGAAGAGGAGGGGGTGGAGGAGAGAGGTGTGTCACAACCAGTAGTAGCATTTTGGAGGCGTGGCGGTGGGACAACCTCCAACACTACTGCACCTTGTCCTGCATCCTTCCCAGCTGCCAAAAGAGTGACCCAATGGGCCGTGAAAGAAAGGTAACATCCCTGTCCATGCCTGCTGGACCAAGAGTCAGCGGTAATATGCACCTTACCGCTGACCGCCCTGTCCAGCGAGGCCAAGACATTGCCTTCCACATGCCGGTAGAGAGCCGGAATAGCCTTCCGTGAGAAAAAGTGGCGTTTGGGAACCTGCCACTGAGGAACCGCACATTGCACAAACTCACGGAAGGGGGCCGAGTCTACCAACTGAAAAGGCAGCAGTTGAAGCGCTAGCAATTTAGCCAAGCTAGCATTCAACCGCTGGGCATGTGGATGGCTGGGAGTGAACTTCTTTCGACGGTCCAGCAGCTGGGGCAGGGAAATTTGCCTGCTAGAATCAGACGTCGGTGTACTGCTAGCAGAGTGGCCGCAAGTACTTGGCTGTGACACACCTAATTCTACACCTTCATTCCTCTCAGTGCATGTTTCAGAGAGGACTGAAGTTATAGTGGGGTTGGAAATCCCAGCTGATGCGGTGCAAGGAGAGGTCCGCTTTGTTCTTTGGTGTGGGTCTTTGAGGTAGGCTTGCCAACGAGCTGCATGGCAGGTCAACATATGTCTGGTCAGGCATGTGGTACCCAAGCGGCTGATGTTTTGGCCACGCGATATACGCTTGAGACATATGTTGCAAACAGCAGCTGTGCGATCTGATGCACTAGCCTCAAAAAAGGCCCACACCAAGGAACTTTTTGAATGACGGGCAGAGGCAGCGCCCTGCACAGGCGGAGCTCTGCGGTGTGATTCCGTCGGTGTACTGCCCTTACGCTGGCCACCAAAGGGCATCCTGTCTCGTTGGAGATGTGCCTCCTCCTCATCCTCCTCCTCCTCTCTCCTATTAGGCACCCACGTGGAGTCAGTGACCTCATCATCCCCTCCCTCCTCATCACTGGAGCCAATCTGGCAGTATGCTGCAGCTGCTGGAACATGACTGCCAGATTGGTGTCCTTCTTGAGCATCCCCTCTGTCTGCTCTCACCCTACTGCCTTCCTGTAGCTGGGTTTCATCATCAGACCCTTCGAAACGCTGTGCATCCTCCTGGAGCATGTACCCAACACTGTGCTCAAACAGTTCGGGGGACTCCTCAGGAGGAGGACATGGTGGGTCTAGGGAAGGAGTGACTGATGATGAGTCTGACATTGATACCAGGGAAGAGGACGCTTTGGCAGCTGCTTTGCCAGTACCCTGAGCCTGGGTGAGAGAGGATGAGGAGGAGGAGGAGGGCTTGGTCATCCACTCTACCAAGTCTTCGGCATGATGTGGCTCAACATGTCCAGCTGCGGAAAAGAAGGACAAGCGTGTCCCATGGCCATGTGCTGATGACAATGCACCGCGTCCACGACCAGCACTGTTGCCCCCAGACACAGAGCCTGCTTGCCCTCTTTTATTGCCTCCTGACTGTCTGCCTGTCCTTGTTTGCCTTCCAGACATTCTAATAGATGGCCTGCAGGGAGATGGGAAAAAAGCAATAAGGGCTACCTTCAGGTGTCCTTCTCAGTCCCTTGAAACAAGGACTTGCACAGTGAAAGAAACTGACACTCTCCCTACCTACAGTTTTCTGTCCCTAGAAAAAATGTTTTTTTTAAGCACAATATAGCACAAGGAGAATTCACTCACTGTCCTTCCAGGTCCCTAGAAACAAGGACTTACACAGTGAAAGAAACTGACACTCTCCCTACCTACAGTTTTCTGTCCCTAGAAAAAAATTTTTTTTAAGCACAATATAGCACAAGGAGAATTCACTCACTGTCCTTCCAGGTCCCTAGAAACAAGGACTTGCACAGTGAAAGAAACTGACACTCTCCCTACCTACAGTTTTCTGTCCCTAGAAAAAATGTTTTTTTTAAGCACACTATAGCACAAGGAGAATTCACTCACTGTCCTTCCCAGTCCCTAGAAACAAGGACTTGCACAGTGAAAGAAACTGACACTCTCCCTACCTACAGTTTTCTGTCCCTAGAAAAAATGTTTTTTTTAAGCACAATATAGCACAAGGAGAATTCACTCACTGTCCTTCCAGGTCCCTGGAAACAAGGACTTGCACAGTGAAAGAAACTGACACTCTCCCTACCTACAGTTTTCTGTCCCTAGAAAAAATGTTTTTTTTAAGCACAATAAAGCACAAGGAGAATTCACTCACTGTCCTTCCAGGTCCCTAGAAACAAGGACTTACACAGTGAAAGAAACTGACACTCTCCCTACCTACAGTTTTCTGTCCCTAGAAAAAATGTTTTTTTTAAGCACACTATAGCACAAGCACAAAACACACTGACACTCTCCCTACCTATCCTTCTCTTTCCCTAAACTAAAGGAATCCAGGTTAAGCAAGAAAGAAATAAAAGTCACTGTCCCTGCCTATGCTGCTCTATCCCTGCTCCGGAACACACTACACTAGGCCGCCGTGCTGGCGGCCTTTTATAGTGTGGGGCGTGTACTAAACACCCTCAGCAATAATTGGCCACAGGCATCCTGCCTGTGGCCAATCATTGCTCTCCTCGCTGCCGGCGCTGTGATTGGCCAAGCATGCGGGGTCACAGTGCATGCTTGGCCAATCACAGCGCCTGGATGACACTGCGATGGCGTAGTGCATTGTGGGCCGTTCGCGTCACTCGAATTTGGCGCGAACGGCCCAAATCGTTCGATCTTCGTCGAACGATCGAACAGCCGATGTTCGAGTCGAACGTATGTTCGATTCGAACACGAAGCTCATCCCTAATTACAAGCCCTGCAATACGCCAATCCGGCTTAATGGTTCTTCACTATTGCTTGGCTGGGAGGTTCGGGACTTTTAACAATCCTGTGGCAGAGGATTCCTGGTCGTATCTCTAAAAAGATTGATTCGTGCTTCATTCCGGCTGCTAGGACCAGTGAGAGAGGGGCTATCCCGGGTGAGCAATACCCACTCAGGCTTGAGTGGCGACGATTGAGACTTTAGTGTTGCGTGCCTGAACCTTCCTCTGTGTTTCTCTCGTTTCCTACTTTCCTCTAAAGTTTTCCACTTCAGCAAAAGTAAAATAAAGCCTGACTGTTTGGGTTTTACATTGTGTGGACATTGGCCTTTCTAGAGACTTTCTCACACCCTGACAACAGAAGCCTTGGAGGTAGTTTGCAGACCCAACAAAACCAGCCGGTCCCTTAAATGGGGGTAAGTGCTACAATTGATTGGTTTGCGCAAAAGTTATAGCGTTTACAAAATAGGCGATAGATTTATGGCATTTTTATTATAATTTTTTTTTCTAGTAATGGTGGCGATTAGCAATTTTTAGCGGGACTGCGGACAGAGTGGACACTTTTTTGGGACCAGTGACATTTATACAGCGATCAGTGCTATAAAAATGCACTGATTACTGTATAAATGTCACTGGCAGGGAAGGGGTTAACACTGCGAGGCGATCAAGGGGTTAGGTGTTCCCTAGGAGGGGGGGGATTCTAACTGTGGGGGGATTGGACTGACTGGAAGTAGAGAGAGATCGCTGTTCCTGATCACTAGGAACAAACGATCACTCTCTACTCCCCTGATGGAACGGGGATCTGTTTGTTCACATACACAGATCCCCATTCTGGCTCTCTGCGGAACGATCACGGGTGGCCGGCAGACATCACGGCCAGCGGACCCACGCATATCGGCTCCCCCCCCCCCCCCGCATAGCGGGCACACGACCGCTTTAGCTGTTAAAGGGACCGACGTACAGCTACGGCGGTTTGCGGGAACAAGTCGACCTGCCGCAGTATGACGGCGGCTGGTCAGCAAGTGGTTAAAGAGTAACTCCACTTTTGTTGAAAAAAAAATCTCTTTTGGGTGATCTATGTACGTTGCAAGGATTTGAACAAACTTTGTTGCAGATTCATACCTTTCGTTATTCTGAAAAAATAGCTGTTTGTTTGTTTGTCTGTCTGTGTCCATGTGCAAAGTGAAGGTGAATGGGAGTGATTTTATAATTAATAATCAGCTGCTGCACTTGCAGGGTTCTGATGAGGAAAGTGGCCGGGTCTGCATCCCTTTAGATGCGATTTCCCTTTTTGAAGTATCTCACCAAAAATTACTATTTGGTTGCAGGGGATGCCTAAAATCTGACTTGTATCTTAATGCAGACTTCTAGGAAAATCAGTGAGCCAATCACACGAGCAGGAAATGACATTTCTGGGGAGTGCTCCGCACACTGTGTACAGAACACCTCCAGGCAGCCATATTGCATTTTACAGAAAATTACAGCGGCTGCAGATTGAACAGGAAAGGTGATTTTGAATAACATTCAATTACATTATGGCTTGTTGTTCACAACTGTATACGCTATAGTATTTTTTTTCCTTTAAACAAAAATGCAAAAAACTCCCCTCCCCCCAGTACAAGGGAGGACGGCGCGCTGACAGGACAATATCGAACAGGGTGAAGACTGAAGGCAATGCACATATCACGGTTTCCATTGAAAGACCATGGAGGGCTGTGTTTGATCTATACAGTGATATCCTTCCCTTATTAACCACTTCAGCCCGGAAAGGTTTTACCCCCTTCCTGACCAGAGCACTTTTTACAATTTGGCACTGCGTCGCTTTAACTGACAATTACGCGGTCGTGCGACACGGCACCCAAACAAAATTTGCATCCCTTTTCCCCCACAAATAGAGCTTTCTTTTGGTGGTATTTGATCACCTCTGTGTTTTTTTTGCGCTATTAAACAAAAAAAAGAGTGACAATTTTGGGTAAAAAAAATATATATTTTTAACTTTTTGCTATAATAAATATCCCCAAAAGTTTTTTTTTAAAAACACATTTTTTTCTCAGTTTAGGCCAATATATATTCTTCTACATATTTTTGGTTAAAAAAAAAAACAAAAAAAAACGCAATAAGCGTATATTAATTGGTTTGCGCAAAAGTTATAGCATCTGCAAACTATGGGAAAGATTTTTGGCATTTTTATGGCATTTTTGTTATTTTTTTTTTACTAGTAATGGCGGTGAGCTGCGATTTTTAGCGGGACTGCAACGATGTGACAGACAGATCAGAGACTTTTGACACTATTTTGGGACCATTGGCATTTATGCAGCGATCAGTGCTATACAAATGCACCGATTACTGTGTTAATGTCACTGGCAGGGAAGTTGTTAACACTAGAGGGCGATCAAGGGGTTAAATATGTGTTCCCTCTGCATGTTCTAACTGTGTGGGGATGTGAGTGACTAGGAGAGAAGCCCTATTGTTTTTCCTACTTCGTAGGAAGAAACAATAGGGCTCCTTTCCTCTGACAGCACAGGGATTTGTTTGTTTACACACACACACAAATCCCCATGCTGGCGCTCGTGCACACGATCGTGCGTGGCCAGTGGCAATCGTGCCCGCCGACCAAGCGCATCGGGTTTCTTGCCGTACAGCGGGCGCGCGCCCTCTGGTGGCCGAAAACTGGTAGGACGTACCCGTATGGGATTTCGCCGACCAGTGCCATTGTGCCGCAGTATATCTGCGCGTCACGGTCGGCAACTGGTTAATTGGTTCTCATTACCTGCTTTAATACCTATGTTTGCGACCTCTTATTGTGGGGACCTCCGTGGGGTATCCTGGTCGGGCTCGGGGGCCACACCATACCTCCAATCACGCCACCTCCTGCAGTGACGACTTTGCCTCTGTTTGAACAATTGCACTTTCAAGCATTGCACCATTCATCTTATGTTGACAAGTTATTGATTGTAGATTCTCCTGTATAAATATCCCTGACGAAGGGATTAAACCTGAATCGCATCGGGTACCGAAGATTGTTCTCAGATTCATGGATTTTCACGATCGGATTTTCATCGGACAAATCGTAAGACTTTTGTCCGAAGGGCGTTGGCCAGGAACTTGTATTGCATACAAACACAAAACTATGTGTTTTTTCAGCTCTTTAGCGCCACCCTTTGGGCAACTTCTGCTAATGTTGTATTATGGTGAGCATGCGTGTTTGTACTTTGCATTTTTTTTTTTGACGGACTTGTGTACACACGATCGGAAAATCCGACAAGACCCATTTGTTTTCGGAAAAATTTAAAGCATGCTATCCAACATTTGTTGGCGGAAAATTCGACAACAATTATCCGATGGAGCATACAAATGGTCGGATTTTCCAACAACAGCTTGTCATCACACAATTCCCGTTGGAAAAGCAGATTGTATGTACAGGTCTTAACAGACAATATATGTACAACATGTTTTGTAATGTTTGCAGTGATTTTGCTATTTGCTCTGTTTTATAGATCATCACATGTGATTGATCATATTTTATATGTCTTAATAAATATATTTTTTTTTTACAATTCTGGTAGTGTTGTTGCCAAAATCCCACCCTAGGGGGAATCTCCAAATTTCTTTGCAAGTTTCATTTGGATCACAACAGAGCCCCTTACTTACTGTATATACTCAAGTATAAGCCGACCCGAATATAAGCTGAGGCACCTAATTTTACCACAAAACACTGGGAAAACGTATTGACTTGAGTATAAGCCTAGGGTGTCCATCTGCATGCCTCACTTTGCCCATGCCTCACTGTGCCCATGCCTCACTGTGCCCATGCCTCACTGTGCCCATGCCTCACTGTGCCCATGCCTCACTGTGTCCATGACTAGACTGACATTTAACATGGGAGTCTATGGAAGGGGTGCCCAGCTTTGAAAAAATCAGTGCTCCCCAGCCGTAGGTCCCCCAGACATCCAGCTTTGCACACTTATAGAGAAGAACTACATATGTGCCAAGTTTCGGGTCCAGGGGACCTACGACGGGCCGGTACCGGGTCCCCAAAATCACCAGAGAAATTACCGTTTAACATGGAAGTCTATGGAAGGGGTGCCCGGATTTGAAAAATCGGTGCTCCCCGGCCAACAAACTTTGTACACTTGTAGAGGAAGAGTGGGGCTACATGTGTGCCAAGTTTGGGGTCCAGGGGACCTACGGCCGGCCGGTACTGGGTCCCCAAAGTCCGGGAGATCAGGCGCAAAAAAGCGACTCAAGTATAAGCCGAGAGGGGCATTTTCAGCACAAAAAAATGTGCTGAAAAACTCGGCTTATACTCGAGTATATACGTTACTCCTTATAGAACGTTCCTAAAATGTACACTTCAGAAAATGTGATTCATGTGTTATCCGATCGGACCTTTTTCCGACCAAACTCCCATCGGAAAAAAATAGAACAGGTTCTATATTTAAAATCCGAAGGAATTCATTGGAATTCATTGGAATTTCTCCGATGGGGCCCACACGCGGTCGGATTTTCCGATGAAAAAACACCGTCGGACTCCATCGGACTTTTATCATCAGAAATTCCTATCGTGTGTACAAGGCATTAGATGTTACCAACCGTTTTTTTTTTCTGTACTTGTACACTTTTTATTCAATTTAATACATTTTTGTGTTCTTAGTTCTGTCCTTTTACTCTCCAACGCGTTCAGCACACTCTCCGATCATTGCCTCTCCACCCCGGAACAGAACAAATGTCCATTCGCTTGTTATATTGTTCTCGGTGGACCTAAGACCTTGGGTTGCTGTAGAGTTCTATTGTTAAAGTTGGGCTTTTCTCCACAGCTCTCACCCCATTCTTAGCCCAATGACCTCTTCTAATCTAAATAAGTAATCTGCATTTTGACCGCATTATCATTGTATTACCACAGACAGAAGTTATTTTTTGCCAGACGTTGAAGTACAGTAAAATTGTGGGAGGAGAGCTAAGTGGCTATTTCCTGCTATAACCATCGCATTCATCTAACACTAACCACAGATGTAGAAGAAATGGACGGGCTTAAGCAGCTATTTAACATCTAAATATAGAAAACCTGTGTAAATGATTATATTCGTGATCGGAGAGGTTTATTAAATGTGTATCGAAACCCGAAAAACCGAAATGTAATATATTGCAGCTTGTCAGTGCTTAGATATGGTGGCTGCATTTGTTTTCTTTTTTCTAGGCTACCTTTATTTTCACCTGGTGATCACCTGCCTGTAACACACGTCCTGTCCTAGGGTGACAACACTCCCTCCCTAACCATAATGTATCTATGGAAGGTATCAATTCAATAAAAGCACGGCAGCGGTTTTTGATTGATAGCCAAGATATGATCATAATTTCCAATCTTAAATTATTGATGGCATCTCTATTTCCATCATGTAATCTCATGATTTGATCAATAAAAAATTGTATTCATGAACAAAATATCACAGTGCTGCCGATTGATGAAAAATGATCAATAATATTCTGCCCTGGTCAATCATCCCAGTTTCTTGGAGTCCAATTAAATGTAATCCAAAATGGTTGGAAGGTTGGTAGGTTGCCTATTCGATTGTTTGCCGATTTGATTATTTTGATCAAAAGACATATCAATGAGGCCCCATTCAAACTTAAGCCTCGTACACACGATCGGATTATCTGATGGGAATTGTGTGATGACAGGCTGTTGTCGGAAAATCCGACCGCTTGTACGCTCCATCGGACAATTATTGTCAGATTTTCCGCGGACAAATGTGGGATAGCATGCTTTAAAATTGTCCGCCAACGATTGTGTGTTGTCGGATTTTCCGATCACGTGTACACAAGTCCATCGGACAAAACTCCAAAGTACAAACACGCCTGCTCAGAAGCAATGCTCACCATAACACAAAACATTAGCAGAAGCTGCCCAAAGGGTGGCGCTAAAGAGCTGAAAAACCACGTCGTTTCATGTTTGCTGGCTGACAATTCTTTGCCGTTTATATGCAATACAAGCTCACGGCCAACGCCCTTCGGACAAAAGTCCTACGCGTTGTCCGCAGAAAATCCGATCGTGTGTATGAGTCTTTAGTGTAGGGAGAATGTGTGCTTTTAGGCCTGGTTCACACCTATGCATTTTTTAGTGCGTTTTCAGTTTTGCAGAAACACACTACAGTCCATATAACATGGTCTCCTTTGGGTCACGTTCACATCGGTGCATTTTATGGACCAGGCCAGGGACCTTTTTCTGGTTTTTGGTTCCATAGACTTCAATAGAGCAAAAATGTGTATTGAAAAAATGCAAAATGCACCTGGAATATGCAAACTGCAAGCTGCGTAGGTGTGAACCAGGCCTTAAAGGCATTTTTGGTGCGTTTTTCGCACGTTTCCGTGAATTGCACATGCAGTACCTGCCGCCGATAGTGTTTCCAGCGCGATGGGATCGCGCTGGAAATCACCGCTGTGAGGCTATGCTTCTCGCGCTCGCCGCCCCCACGAGATGCCACGCATCCATAGGAATCCATTGGGGGCGGCGAGCGGGAGGAGCGACATAGCTCGGCTCTGGCTCCCGCGACGGGGCTCGCAGGTGTCAATCTCGCCGCTAACAGCGGCGAGATTGACACAATATCGGCGGCACCTACTGTAGGGCCGCCTATTCACTTGAATGCATGTCAACCGTGCCAAAGATGCTCCAGAACCTTTCAGGCGTAGGGCTTTGCACATTGTTTAGGTGTGTTTGTTGTGCGTTTTGAAGCTGGTATCTGCAGGGCGCGTTTGGGTGCCATTAAGAATTGTTCTTGTTTTTCCGGCTCTCGGAATGCACAGGTATGAATGGAGCCTACGATAAAAAATTTTAAGCAAGAACAGTGGGGAAAATTATTTATTTGATCCCCTGCAGATTTTGTAAGTTTGCCCACTTACAAAGAAACAAAAGGTTCTATAATTGTTATCATAAGTGTATTTTAAATGATAGAGATGGAATATCAACCAAAAAGTTGCAGTTCAGTGAGTAAAATAAGTATTTGATCCCCCGATAACCAACAATAATTCTGGCTCCCACAGATTGGCTACAGTAGGTGCTCATGTGGTACACAGATTTGTCCTGTCAATTTAAGAAGGTGCTCCTAACGACAACTCGTTATGTGTATAAAAGACACCTGTCCACAGAATCTCTTTCTTCCATTTATCATGGGAAAGACCAAAGAGCTGTCAAAGGAAGTTAACACTGGGGCGACAAACGCTCCGACATTGGGAGCTCATGTCGCATGACGTGTGAAAATCAATGTTTCCCTATGGGAGCCGTCTTAACTGGTCCGACACATGTCGGTCCGACTTTGAGAATGCTCCCTGTACTACTTTGGTCCGACTTTGATCCGACTTCAGCCCATTGACTATCATTGAAGTCGGATCAAAGTCGGACCGCAGTCTTGCATGATCCGACTTTGGCATGCGACTTGTGCTGTACTGCTCTTGAGGGGGAACTCCAGGCCAAATTTTAAATAAAAAACCGGCATGGGTTCCCCCTCCAGAGGCATACCAGGCCCTTGGGTCTGGTCTGGATTTGAAGGGGCGCCCCTACGCCGAAAAAACGGCGTGGGGGTCCCCCCAAGATCCAAACCAGACCCTTATCCGAGCACGCAACCTGGCCGGCCGCAGGGAAAGAGGGGGGACGAGAGAGCGGCCCCCTCCCTCCTGAACCGTACCAGGCCGCATGCCCTCAACATGGGGGGTTTGGTGCTCTGGGGCAGAGGGGCGATCTGCGGCCCCCCCACCCCAGTGCACCCTGCCCCCATGTTGATGAGGACAGGGCCTCTTCCCGACAACCCTGGCCGTTGGTTGTCGGGTCTGCGGGTGGGGGGCTTATCGGAATCCGGGAGCCCCCTTTAATAAAGGGGCCCCTGGATCCCGGCCCCCCCACCCTATGTGAATGAGTTTGGGGTACATCGTACCCCTACCCATTTACCTGGTGGAAAAAAATTGCAATAAAAAAACCACACAGCTTTTTAAAGTATTTTATTGCACAGCTCCGGGGGTCTTCTTCCGACTTCGGGGGTCTCCGGTGTCGTCGCCGCGCTCTCCGGTTCTTTCTTCTGCCGGGCCTCCGCTATCTTCTTTTTAGCTCTTTTGCTAGCAGGGCCCGGTCTTCTCCGTCGCCTTCTTCTTCTCCCGCTCTCCGGTTCTTCTCCCGCTCTCCGGTTCTTCTCCCGCTCTCCGGTTCTTCTCCCGCTCTCCTCCCGCTCTCCGGTTCTTTCTTCCGCCGGGCCTCCGCTAACTTCTTTTTAGCTCTTTTGCCAACGGAGGCCCGGTCTTCTCCGTAGTCTCGTCCGGCTCTCCGTTGTCCTTCTGCCGGCCCCCTCCACTAACTTCTTTAGCTCTTTTGCTAGTGGAGGAGCCGGTCTTCCCGTCGTCGGCGTCTTCTTCCCTCTTCTCCTCGATGTTGACGCGTCGCTTCCTCCCGCTGTATTACTGGCTGTCCGCTCCGCATTAATATAGGAGACCCCCGAATTCGGAAGAAGACCCCCGGAGCTGTGCAATAAAATACTTTAAAAAGCTGTGTGGTTTTTTTATTGCAATTTTTTTCCACCAGGTGAATGGGTAGGGGTACGATGTACCCCATACTCATTCACATAGGGTGGGGGGGCCGGAGCCCCCTTATTGAAGGGGGCTCCCGGATTCCGATAAGCCCCCCGCCCACAGACCCCGACAACCAACGGCCAGGGTTGTCGGGAAGAGGCCCTGTCCTCATCAACATGGGGGCAAGGTGCTCTGGGGTAGGGGGGCCGCAGGTCGCCCCCCTGCCCCAGAGCACCAAACCCCCCATGTTGAGGGCATGCGGCCTGGTACGTTTAAGGAGGGAGGGGGGCCGCTCTCTCGTCCCCCCCCTCTTCCCCTGCGGCCGGCCAGGTTGCGTGCTCGGATAAGGGTCTGGTTTGGATCTTGGGGGGGACCCCCACGCCGTTTTTTTCGGCGTAGGGGCGCCCCTTCAAATCCAGACCAGACCCAAGGGCCTGGTATGCCTCTGGAGGGGGAACCCATGCCGGTTTTTTATTTAAAATTTGGCCTGGAGTTCCCCCTCAAGATTCATACCAAACACAGTGCCTGATATTGGCGGGGATCCAAGTCGGATCCCCGTTCATTGAAAGTCGGACATATGTCGGCTTCATGTCGCAGGGCAAAGTCGGATCCAAAGTAGGACAGATGTCGTGTCGCACCAGTGTGAACCCAGCCTCAGGGACAAGATTGTAGACCTGCACAAGGCTGGAATGGGCTACAAGACCATCAGCAAGAAGCTTGGTGAGAAGGAGGAAACTGTTTGAGCGATTATTCGCAAATGGAAGAAATACAAAATAACCATCACTCGTCCTCGGCCTGGAGCTCCATGCAAGATTTCGCCTCATGGGGTGAGGAGGATCATGAGAAAAGTGAGGGATCAGCCCAGAACTACACGGGAGGAGCTTTTGAATGATCTCAAGGCCATTGGGATCACAGTAATCTAACAAACCCTTGATAACACAATACGCCGCCATGGAGTTAAATCCTCCTCAAGGTCCTCCTCCTCAAGAAGGCACATGTACAGGCCTGTCTGAAGTTTGTCAATGAACATCTAATGCCCCATACACACGATCGGACCTTTTTCCAGATCAAACTTCCATCGGAATTCCGACGGAATTTCATTGGAAAAAAATAGAACATGTTCTATTTGAAAATTCCGATGGAATTAATCAGAATTTCTCCGATGGGGCCCACACACGGTGGGAATTTCCAATGAAAAAACCCCCAACGGACTCCGTCTGACTTTTTTCATTGGAAATTCCTATTGTGTGTACAAGACATAAGTGAATCAGAGAAGGTTTGGGAGAAAGTGCTGTGGTCAGATGAGACCAAAATTTTGTTTTTTGGCATCACCGTGTTTGGAGGAAGAAAAATGCAGACTATGACCCTAATGCCTCGTACACACGACCGTTTTTCTCGGCATGAAAAAAAACAATGTTTTTTCCGACGGGATTCCTCTCAAGCCTGCCTTGCATACACACGTTCAGGCCAAATACCGCCCGTCCAAAGCGCAGTGACGTCCAACACGTACAATGGGACTATTAAAGGGGAAGTTCCATTCAAACAGCGCCACCCTTTGGGCTGCTTTTGCTGATCCTCGTGTTAGTAAAAGTTTGGTGAGAGACGATTCGCGCTTTTCAGTCTTCGTGCTTTCCAGATCGTTTTCTGCTGTTCAGTAGGTGCTTGTGGGTTCGTATTTGTCTTTCAGTGCGTGTAGTAAGTTTGTATCTGTTTTTTTCAGTACGTTCTTGTCCACTCGTTTCCGATTTTCAGGTCGTTCTTCATAAGCCTTGCTGTTCTTCAGTGCGTTCTGTCCCAATTTTAGTTTTCTATTATTTGATGTGTGCCCTGGGGTCAAAAGGCTGCACAAATTGCAGCAGGTTCTCCAGCGTTGCCTTCCTCTTGAATTTTCTTATGAGCCAGAATAAATGGAATTTTTACAGATAATACTTGCCTATGTGTTTTCCTTCAAAAAGGACAGTTTGTGAGTAGGCAGGTACATTTCAAAAATACAATATCAAATTAACAAGGGACACCAACCAACCTCCTTGAGGGTGAAAAATTAGGGGTGTTACTGATTAAAATTTTCGTGTTCGATTAATCGATTTTTTTTTTTAATCGATTAAGCGACTAATTTCGATTAATTATAACGCACATAGATCCAACTACTTTTAGCTGATCTCCTTGCAGGCCGATTCCCAGTGCAGCTACCAACCACTGGAAAAGTCAATGGCAGGATGCAAAAAACACACAAAGGCAGCGCTCGATGGGAATAGCATTAAAACTTTTATAGTCTTCAAGTAGGTAACAAAATAAATATTGCACTGAAGATAAAATCGATGTAGCTACATAAACCGTAAAAATGGTGCGAGTAATACCAAACGGTAGCAAAATCAGTCATAAAAACATGTAGCCAAGTATGATACTGGTATAAAAATGTGTACAACGATACCACTGCTTAATCCAGATGAGAAGGGGCTAACATCAGTTCGTCGGCATGTAGATGTTCCGTAAAGGGAACTATCACAACTCCCAGTGGATGGCTGTAGAATCCCAGGTTGATAGAGGGAAGTGATAGAGGGAAGTGTAACAGCCCTTGCGTGTGGCAGATAGTAAGGTCCCGCCAGCATGCAGATATGAAGGCACAGCAAAGGAGCCCTTCAGATGGACACGGCAAGCCCCGCCGGTGTCCGTGACGTCACCGGATCTCCCTGAAGACCCGGAAGACGGGGGAGAGGTGAGTACCAATGAAAAGAATTTTGATTGATCAAAACAATTAATCGATTAATCGAGGAATTAATAGTTAATTTCCACAGCCCTATAAAAAATACAAGATAATAAATGTTGTTGTGGTAACTTGACACACAAAATTAATAAAAATATATATGGAGATCAGTAGAAATTATTTTTAAAATAATACACAAAAATGCAGATCTTGATTAAAAAAAACAAAAAAAAAACATTATTATGGAGATCTGGCTTTCAAAAACAAAAGATTATTCATGAGATCCCGAGAAATAATAAAGTAACAAGTTTGTCAGAACTCTGTGTGAACATCAGCAGCAAAACAACTTCATTATTGTAGCATTATAAAGAAGAAAAGAATGCGCTGCATTAAACGATGCAATAATTTTCAGCATGACGAATGTGCTATCTCCATTACGAACGCTAGTTTTACCATAACTTGCTCTCCCGTCTCATACTTGATTCTGAGCATACAGATTTTTTTTCCCCTCGGAAAAGCATACACACGAACGCTTTTCCCGACGGGAAAAAGTCTGCCGGGAATCCCGACGGGAAAAAAGAAAGCTGGTTCTCTTTTTTTTTTCCCGCAGTTTTCTTGTCGGGAAAACTGCGATGGAGCATACACATGGCCGGTTTTCCCGGCCAAAAGCTCTCATGGCAGTTTTCCCAACGGGAAAACAGGTCGTGTGTACGAGGCATTAAAACACCATCTCTACAGTCAAACACGGAGGTGGAAACATTATCCTTTAGGGCTGTTTCTCTGCTAAAGGTACAGGCCGACTTTTCCACATCGAGGGGCCAATGGACGGGGCCATGTATTGTAAAATTTTGGATGAGAACTTTCTTCCTTCAGCCAGAACACTGAAGTTGGGTCATGGATGGGTCTTCCAGCATGACAATGACCCAAAACTAACTGACAAAACAAAGGAGTGGCTCAAGAAGAAGCACATTAGGTCATGGAGCAGCTTAGCCAGTCTCCAGTTCCTAAACCTATAGAAGATTTATGTAGGGAGCTGAAACTTCGAGTTGCCAAAACGACGGCCAAGAAAACCTAAGGATTTAGAGAAGATCTGTAAAGAAGAGTGGAAAAAAATCCCTCCTGAGATGTGTGCAAACCTGGTAACCAATTACAAGAAACGTCTGACCTCTGTGCTCGCCAAAAAGGGTTATGCCACCAAGTACTAAGTCATGTTTTCCTTGGGGATCAAATACTTATTTTGCTCACTGAACTGCAACTTAATTCATAACATTTGTATTATGTGTTTTTTTCTGGATTTTTGGGCTACTCTTCTTTTTAACTTTATATAAATAAAAAAGTTTGTTATTTTATGTGTTGCGTTACTTTGGGGCACTCTAAAATCCCCATTCCTCACATCCTCCCCACGTGGAGAGGCAAGGGAACTTTTTCTTTACAGGTTAATATTCTGTCTCTATCATTTAAAATACACCTATGATAAAAAATGATTGACCCTTCATTTCTTTATAAGTGGACGAACTTCCAAAATCTGCCGGGATCAAATAATTATTTTCCCCACTGTATGGCCACCATTAGACTACCCAGTCCACACTGCTGCTCCTGTTAAAGGAAGTGGAAAAATAATGGATCTATTGGCAGAAAAACTAAAACTGGTATATTAATGCCAGGGACAGATGGCATCATATATGTTGTATTCCCATACTTTCGGTATAGTTGTGTTGTTCAGTTGCAGCTGTCGTCTCCAGTATTACAAGTCACTGGTGTGATGGCTTTGTGGGAACGGCACTCCGCTAAACTGCAGTGTGAAGTGCGGAGTGCTCTCTTATGCATTATTGAATCTACAATTGAGCCATGAAGGATCTCTGAGCATCCGCTCTGTTCTCATTACACGCCACTTCAGACCACGCTGTGCCTTTGGCCTGTTTTTCCCATAAGGGACAGCGGTGTGGTAGAAAAGGAGTCGTCGTTGCCTAGACAACACAAAAATAAATGGCGAGCGAGCAACATTGTTCGGGGATTTCTAAGCATCCTTTTATCTGTAAGAGCACAAGTCTCTGTATGTAATGTATCTGGAGTCTATTATTTTGTATATTAGTTAAATAGAATTGTCTTCCAGAATTCCATGCCTTTTATTTTTTTCAATTCAGCGTTGTAACCCACCTACTTTTTTAAAATGTTATTGGTCATGAAAGATCTGTACATTGATGTGGAACTAAACCCTCCTATCCTTTACAGCCAAGGAAGTTGCCATCTTAGTCTCCGTTTTATCTGGAGTTGCCATGGTGCTGCACATGTGATCAGTTATGACACCAGTCACTGGTGGCTTGACAGGTCATTTGAGAGCACAAGCAACTGCAACAGGTTTTATTTATGGCATGCCATTTTGGGTTAATTCTGCTTAAGACCCCTTTCACACAAGGGCGTTTTTCAGGCGTTTAGCACTAAAAACAGCGCCTGTAAAGCGCCTCTCAAGCCACTCCAGTGCGAAAGCCTGAGTGCTTTCACACTGGAGCGGTGCGCTTGCAGGACGGGAAAAAAAGTCCTGCAAGCAGCATCTTTGGAGCGGTGTATACACCGTTACCACACCGCCCCTGCCCATTGAAATGAATTGGCACCGCTTCCGAAACGCCTGAAAAGCCTGAAAAGCCCTTTCGGAAGTGCCACATCACGAGTGCTTTCAACCCCTTTTTAACTCCTTGGGGCCAAAGTGCTGCTAAAACGAGCAGTGCTTTACCACTGACCCCCACACTGCCCCAGTGTGAAAGTATCCTTAAAATGCAGTGGAACCTTGGTGTACGAGTACCGCGGTTAACGAGCGTTTTGAAAGACAAGCAACTTTTTTTTTTTTAAATCCTGACTGCAAGACGAGCAGAATTCAAGCTAATGGGGTGTGCAGTACCACATTTGGCCAGGGGGGCGGGGGCGCCGGTGACACTAGGAACAGTTCGGAGCTGTTCAGAAATACTCGGAACCACTCGTAAACACTCGGAAATACTCCGTTCCGAAGTGTTTCCGAGTCTTTCCGAGATCAGACGAAATGTCCCCAAGTGTTTCCGAGGATCTCGGGTGCCCCCCCCCCCACCTCTGGCCACATGCGGAATTGCATGCCATCAAAGTCAATGCAGAACAAATTATCTTCGTTTCCATTGACTTCTATGGGGAAACTCGCTTTGATATGTGAATGCTTTGGATTACAAGCATTCTCCTGGAACGGATTATGCTCGTAATCCAAGGTTCCACGGTATACTTTAGACCCCTTTCACACTGAGGCAGTTTTCAGGCATTTTAGCGCTAGAAATAACGCCTGTAAAGCACCCGACACTGCTTCCCATTCTCTGCAATGAGTGCTTTCACACCCGGGCGGTGCGCTTGCAGGACGTTCCGAAAAGTCCTGCAAGCAGCATCTTTGGGGCAGTTTGTATTCAGCGCTCCCAAAATGCCCCTGCCCATTGCAATGAGTGGGCAGCACTTCCGAAGCGCCTGAAAAGTGCTTCGGAAGCGCTGCAAAACTGGAGTTTTTAACCCCTTTTTTAAGGGTTAAAAGTGCCCTGCTATCGGCTGAAAAGCATCGCAAAAGCGCTGCTTAAACAACGGTAAAGCACCGCAAAAAAAAACGTCACTTTACCACAAACGCAGCCCCAGTGTGAAGGGGTCTAAAGGCAAAACCTTTTGAAGCATAAGGAGCCAATTGGCTAGTTCATGTGCTAACAAGGACCATGTTAGGAGGATATAGCAAAATGACAGAGGGCTGAGTTAATTAGTCTGCTGCTTCTCTTTTCACTCTCCAATCACAGGTGAGGGCATGTAAATGTTACTGAACTGCAACAAAGAAAAAATAGGATTTTTACTCACCGTAAAATCCTATTTACTCTTTCGTTCATGGACGGACACAGCTTCCTATTGACAAGTGGGACTTCCCAAAGCAGTGTCAAAAACGAGGGGTGGGAACAGCATGAAAACAACTTCACCCCAAAACAAAACAGAGCTCCTCAACAGAGGAGTTGGAACTCTAAACAGCCACCTGCAATACCCTGCAGCTGAAAGAAACATCCGAAGATGCACACACATCAACTTGTAAAGTTTAGTGAAAGTGTGAACGGAGAGCAGGTCGCCGTCTTACACACCTGGTGAAAACAGACGCTTGATGCTCTCAGAGCTCGGACAGCGTCCAAAAATACAACGTCATCTCCTAGGATTCGACGGATGAGGACACAAGGATGGCAGTACAATGTCTTCCTTGAGATGGAAGGTCGAACGACCCTAGGAAGAAAAGAAGGCTACGGACGCAGCACCACCTATCCTTGTGGAAGATCAGATAAGGAGCCTTGCATGACAAGGCTGCCGGCTCAGAAAACCGTCTTAACTGACGTAAACCAAGAGGCACCTCTTGCCCTGGTCGAAATGCGCCGGGCAAGGGAGGCGCCTGACACTTCATGACGTAAGCCTGATCACTATCTGTCGGATCCACCTAGAGATGGTGGCCGACGAAACCGCTGGGCCCTACTTGGGACCAGCCACCGAAACAAACAGTGAGTCTGGACTCCGGAACGGAGCAGTACCAGACAAGTATACTTTCAGAGTTTTGGACAACGTCCAAGAAATGCACCGTCGTCACCTTAGGATTCGACGGATGAGGACACAAGGATGGCAGTACAATGTCTTCCTTGAGATGGAAGGTCGAAACACAACCTTAGGAAGAAAGAAGGCTGCGGACGCAGTGCAACCTTATCCTTGTGGAAGATCAGATAGGGAGGCTTGAATGACAAGGCTGCCAGCTCAGAAACCCGTCCTAACTGACGTAACAGCCACCAAAAGGACCACTTTCTGAGAAAGTGTCAACAAGGGAATCTCCCTGATGTTCTCAAACTGTGATTTCTGAGGCACTTAGAGGACATGCCGTTGAAGCTATTGACTGCAAGCAGGATGGCATATGGGACCCTGCGCCAGCAGGTCCTCTCGTTGTGGTAGACGCCAAAAGGACGTCTGCTACACAAGCCTCATGGAGGTAGTGGAGGGTGGACCGGAGGGGCCGCCTGCCGAACCCACTGTACAAACGTTCTCACTAGAGAGTGAGCCACCAGGGGTCGTTGAAAAGACAGCCAGGGCAGATACCTGCCCCCTATTTGTACTTAAAGCGGAGGTGCAGCGGAAAAAAAAATATTAAAAGCCAGCAGCTGCAAATACAGCAGCTTCTGACTTTTATTATATGGACACTTACCTGTCCTGGAGTCCAGCGACGTCCGCAGCAGAGGACGAGCAATTGCTCGTCACTCTGCTGCCCCCACCACCATCCTCGCTGAGGGAACCAGGAAATGAAGCCTTGCGGCTTCATGCCCGGTTCCCTACGGCGCCTGCGCGAGTCACGCTGCGCTGTTCTGAATGGACCCCTGTGTTCTGGGAGCCGAGTGTCTCCCAGAACACTACGGGGAATCTGCGGGAAGTGACGTGCTTCCCGCAGATTTCCCGCAGAGAGGACTCCCGGAAGTGGGTGCAAATACTGTCTTAGACAGGTATCTGCACCCCCCTCCCCCCTGAAAGGTGTCAATTGTGACACCGGAGGGGGGGAGGGTTCCGATCAGCGGAAGTTCCACTTTAGGGTGGAGCTCCGCTTTAAAGTAACATTTTTGGCCCGTTCCCTGCTGAGAACAGCAGGACTCTGGAACCAAATAAGTACGCGGATGCCACCTCATTTCCTCACAAATGGATATGCAGGTCTTCCAAGTGCGATGGTAATCTTCCTAGGGGATGATTTCTGAGCACTCCTCATGGTAGAGATCACCGAGTCTGACAGTCTCTTAGCACCTGGCTCTCAAGCCATGCCGTTAAGCCAGTGGCTGTAAAAAAAACAAAAAAAACAGGATGGCCTATGGGACCTTGCGACAGCAGGTCCTTCTTAGCAGTAGATGTCAAAAGGCGTCTGCTACCAGACGCACTAGATCAGCGTACCAAGGACGCCAAGGCCAATTCAGAGCAATTGGGACCATTGTCATCCTCTCTGCCTCCAGTCTGCTAAGCAGATGAGGAAGGAGCTTCCGAGGAGGAAAGGCCAGTACTGACTCCACAGTGCCATCAACGTATCTGTCGTGTTTGCCCATGGGTCTCTTGACCTGGCCACAAACCTCAATACCTTCTGATTGAGTCGAGAAGCCAGAAGATATATGACTGGCATGCTTCCCCTCTGGTAAAGGGGCTGAAACGCCTCCGGGTGTAAAGACCATTCTCCTTGATCCAGCATCTGGCAACTCAGGTAGTTCGCCTGCCAGGCCTGGTATGCTCCTTTCTGCCCCCCTTAGGAGGTGAGCGACCTCCGATGCTGCAGCAGAGCTGCTTGTTCCTCCTAGAAGATTGACATACGCCACCACTGTGGTGTTTGTCCGACTGGATTCTGACTGGACGCCCTTGTAACCTCTGAGACCATGTGGAGAGGCAAAGCCAGATCGCCCGGATTTCAGGCCAATGATCTGCAAGTGGGATTCCTCCAGCGACTCAGGTAGACTGAGCTCCTCAGACTCCCCTGCAATTGGGAAGACAGGCGTCCGCCGTGACCCCCATCCAGTAAAAAGGAAGGAACGACTTCCCACACAGAAATGCCGGTGATGTCGGCCACCAACTAGGGAGGTCCTGATTAGGTGGCTCACCCGGATTTTGATAATCCAGGGATGAAGGGTACTTGACCCTTCAGGACAGAGTTACCGTCTGTAACACTCGCGTGTGAAATAGTGCCTATGGTCCTGTCTTGAAGGGGGCTACCATGAGGCCCAGGACTCGCCTGCAAAAGTGGCGTGACAACCATCTTTGGGATGTCAACTGCTGCACCGCAGCCCGAAGGATCTGCAACTTTCCCATAGGGAGAAAAAAAACTTTCGGCTCTGAGGGACGGTACCAATACGGACTTCTGAGTGTTCAGCACCCAACCAAGTATCGGCGGGTCTGACAGGTTATAGACAGGCTTACTTCTAATTTTGAGTTTGAAGTGACCCTCAGAAAAAGATGGTCCAAGTTGCCCAGGATAGCGATGCCACGCTGTCTTAGTAGGGCCAGAATCCGGGCAAGCACCTTGGTGAACACCCTTGGTGCCGATGCCAGGCCAAAGGGGAGAGCCACCAATGGTAGTGGTCTTCCCCAGCCGCCAACGCAGACATCTCTGATGCCTGGTGCATATGGAGACATGCAAGCATGCGTCCTTGATGATCGGAAAATTCCCCGGATGGAGGGCAGCGACAACAGAGCGAACCAACTCCTTTCCGGAATCTTTGTAACTTCACAAAGCAGTTGAGGGTCCTGAGATCCAAGATTGGACGAACCCCCTCCTTCAGCACTATGAACAGATTTGAGTAGAACCCCTGAAACCGGTCCTGTACTAAGACAGGAAGGCCCACCCTGTGTATCAGCAGGTCTTGGACCGCCCCATATAAGGCTTCCCGACAAGTCGGCTGAAGTTGGCGGTTTAGAGGGAAAAAATCTGTTCGGTAGGCAAGCAAGGTTGGGCTTGCGAACCCAGGGACACTTGTGTCCCTCAGCAGGCGCTTTATCGGCCTGGGGTCATTGACCTGCCGCACTAGGCAGATGAAAGAACCACTAGTGCACAGTGAAGGAGGCCCTTGCCTATGGCGTGGCTCCTTACCTTTTTTGGATTGCGGAAGCAACGTGCTCTTACCTCCTGTGGCATCTTTAATGATGTCATCCAGAGAGCCCCCAAAAAGTCTGTCGCCTTAAAAGGGCAGATCCAACAGGGCCTTCTTGGCAGATTGGTCCACAGACCAGCACCTTAGCCAGATCAGGCGGCGCAACGCCACAGCATAAACCGAGGCCCAAGACAGCAAGGGGATAGTATCCATGTCTGACTCGCAGACAGACTTAAGGCCCTGTACCAACTGGTTGGCCAGAGCTACCTCGTTCGGAGGAGTCTCCCGTGCCTTTAACCCCTGGAGTAGCATCTTTGCCTACTCAGTAAGTGTCCGAGACATCAGAAAACCCCAGCCAATGCTGGACGCACCGCTGAGCCCCCCACTGTGTATAGGTAGCGCGTGTCCCTATAAACAGGAGCCCCTTCCACTGAAATCGTGGTAACTTGTTAAGTCTGGACATAGGGGGGTGCACTATCGGGGGAGAGGTCCATTTTTTCAGGAAACTCTCCTCAAGGGGTACCGAACCGCAAACATTTTTGGGGGTGCAAAAACCCTCAGTGGGTTTACCCACTCCTTGTACAAAAGCTTATCAAGATAAGACACACAAGGAAACACCTTAGCAGTGCGGGCTGGTTTACGGAACCCAAAGGGGACTGGTGTCTCTGCTGCTTCTGCAGCATTCTCCAATTTGGCAGTGATAAGGTCAGATACCAAAGCCTTTTCGCGTGCTGATCTGGACTTGGAGTCATTCTCACTGTCCGACCGGTCACGGTCTGCAGTCTGATGCATCAGAATCCGGGCTCTGAGCCACAGCCGGGCCTGGTTCTGCATCAGAATTATCCCCAGAAGATGGCGGGGGACGGTGGCGTTTACCACCCCTCGTGTTTCCATGTGTCGCTTCCACCTTGGCAACAAAAGCCTACAGGGGCACCAGCTGCCAACTCAGGTGTTTCTGGGAAGAAGACGTCTCTTCTGACACCATGCTGACCCACGCGCCTGACCCACAGGGACTCCAGGCAAGGTATCAATAGGCCACCCTCCTAGCTGCCACAGAGATGCAGGGTCTCCCAGAGGACTCACCACCCTTAGAACGGTACTGCTATTGCTGCCGTCTGCTCCAGCCTGAGATGCTCTCCCACCGCTGCCTGTGTCAGTTTGATCCTTATCAGCATGTCTATGTATGATTTTGCGCCAGTGAAATGCACCCTAGAGGCCGAGACTTCTGCAAAATGGCCGCCAAGCGGCCGTACTGAAACCAGTGTGGGCCCTAAGAAAATGGCCGTAGAGCCGTCAATAGATGCAAAAGCGGCCATGGAACACAAAAAAATGGCAGCCGAGCACCGGTATATCCATACAGGCGTGGACCACAAGAAAATGCCCATCGACAGCATGGAGGGAGAAAGCACACACAGGTAAGCAGCAGAATGACATTTTTAAAGACAGCCTACAGTGCAGTCCCGCTCCAGATGGAGCCCCCTAGGTGACCCCCAGCAACCAGCCTTAGCTCAGATCCCAGGGAGGAGGGAAGGCAGGGAGAGAGGAAAGAAAGGGCCACAACCACTTACTTGATCTCTCCAGGAATGTCCAGCCAAGTCGCCCTGCCGAACCAGGGGAGCTACTTACCTTTCCTGCATGGATTATGCTGGAAGACATTCCGGACAGATCATCTTCCACGCACAGAGGTGACTGTCGGCCCGGCCTGCTGTGATTTAACCCTAGGGAACGATCATATGCCTGCCCTGGAGCGCGAAGCTCACTGGCCACCCGTGGAGCGACGGGCATGTTGTGGAAAACCCAGCGCGTAGCTAGGGTCGGCACAGGCTCTTTGCCTGAAACTGGGGAGCCTACAAGGATCTGGGATCCAGCCTGTCACCCAGTCGGCAGTTGATCTAAGATCGCAGGAAACAAAAAAACAACGTAGAAAAAAATCCCCCGGACCAGTGGGCCCGAAGGGAGCCATGTCCTTCTCCTTACTAGGCAGAAAAAAACTGATCTGCGAGGTGCAGAGAGAGGGATTATACCCAGAGGATCCGCCCCCTGGGCGGTGCTGTAGAGGGTGTGGTGTGTTAGCACTTTCTACAAGTTTTCTGCCTAGTCACTCCTAAATGAAGGATAATACCCACTTGTCAATAGGAAGCTGTGTCCGTCCATGAACGAAAGAGTAATTAGGTTTCCTGCCTTGTCAGAAAAGGCTGTGCTACTTGTAGGGCTGGGAAAAAAATCGATTTAAAATCTGAATCGAGTTGCAAGGGCAAATCGATTCAGATTTTTACCGAATCGATTTTTTTCATTTTTTTTTTCATTGGACTGGCACTCCGCGGACTAGGCCAAAGCCGCGGCCTCGCCTAAAAAATCCTGCCCGCATCTCGCCGCGATCCTGGGAAAAAGCCGCGAGGCTGGACGCCGCGAACTAGGCCGAAGCCGCGGCCTTTTCCCAGGATCGCGGCGAGCTGCAGGCAGGATTTTTTTAGGCGAGGCCGCGGCTTCAGCCTCGCCTAAAAACTCCTGCCAGCGTGGTGTTCATCAGGAAAAAAAAAAAACTCGATTCGAATCGTGAATCAAGTTTTTTTTTTTTTTTTTTTTTTTTGCCAAAATCGCCCAGCCCTAGCTGCTTGGCAGATCTGTGCAAACCTTAGAATTGGATGGACAGAAATACAAATCCTTTGGCAGGAAGAACAGCTCTGATATCTGTATTCCATCGGTGTATTTAGCCGTTTGCCTGCAGTTCAGATTTAACACTGCCTTATGTTCACACACATACCAACCACATACATCTAGAATAATCTGCATCCCTTTGATCTGAAAGGGTTAAATCAGACACTCACGAGCCGTGTTGTGTAGGTGAGTCCTTCAGATTCCAGGGACAATTGATGACCCAGGCAATTATATACTTTTGCTTTCAATCAAACAATATAGTAAAAGAGTTTTTCTGTAGCTGCACTGCAGGTGGGAGGACAAGAGGGTTTATTTTATCATTTGAACTAACAATGGTTCTCTCTGACTGTCAGTTAATGCAGCTATGAAAATGCAGAATATTGTGTGTGTGGGCGGCAGATTGCTGCAGAGGTGTGTGAGGACCAGATTTCAGCTTCATACAGATCAGAGAAGACAGGGAAAGCAAGGTCCCCCTGCTTTCCCTGTCCCCCTTCAAACCCTTGATACAACCCATTGCCATACTGACTTGCCACTTACAGGGTGTTGGAACAGTCCTAAAGGCAAACTCTAGCCACAGTTTTGGACAGTGTCTTAAAAAAAAGCAAGACCAACTTTGCTGCAATATTCAGCTTCAATCCAAAGATTTCCCCCATAATAGTTTTTTTTTTTCCACTAGATGTACTAGAAGTTCCTATGAGCCCAGAACATTCTGGATTCACCCCAGTTTGTGAATGGGCAGTGATAGGAGAAGCAGAGCAGTGATGGGCACATATCTCTATCATTCTGCCTTCTCTTCCTATCAGCATGCTTCTTGTGAGCACATGAACTGATTGTCTCCTTGTTCTACTCCTTCCCAGGGGCTGCTGATAGGGGGGGGGGACCACCAGTCCTCCTGTAGGGGGCCCGGGCACACAGGGGGGCCCAAACAGCAGAGGGAATCAGTGCGGTCGGACGAAGGGGCAATTACAGGGTGCCCTGTGCGGCTCTCTGCTGCAGCTAAAAACTGGTTTCTCTCTCTCCCGCCAACTTTCAGCTGCTGCAGGGAGAGACACAGACACAGCAGCCGGCTTCCTTGTCCCATTAAAAAATATAAATAAAAAAAATAAAAATAAAAATGTAACCCTGTATTGTTTTATTCCTTTGTAAAACTCAATAAAATTCTGGTAAAAAAAAAAAAAAAAAATGAAAAAAAAATTTGAATTTGTAAAAATTGTAAAATAAAATAATTTTAAAACAGTTAAACATTTTTAAAAAAATATATAAAATGTTTTTGTTCAAAATGTAAAAAAACTATTTAAAAAGGGGCTAATTCACAAAGCTTCTCTGTTATCTTTGTGTCCGCTAAGAATGATTTTAATATATTTTTAGTGAAAATTTTGTTTTGATATATTTGAGGGGGGGCCCAGCCAGGTAGGCTGTACGGACCCCCTGATTTCTAACAGCAGCCCTGCTACTTCCTCTGACACTCCAGTCCTGCTGTATAGGGTCTGCAAGAGGTTGATACTAGGTCACATCCAGTACTTCTACTGCTGGCATTTAAAAATGTATTTAGTGATGTATCGAAGATTACAGATAGAAAGAGGGGATCTGATAAAGACAACTAATGTGGGTGTGCCACATCCCAGTGAATAGTCAATACAAAATCCCTGGGATGGAACTTTAGAGGCACTACCAACAAATAGAAGAATGTGTGAAAGTAGAACAAAAAAAAATAAAAAATAAGACATGTACATATGGATACAATTAAAAATGTCAATGAAAAATACATTTTACTGAACCAAAGATTACAGATCAGCACTAATTTGTGTGGTCTAGCGCATGGTGCTGTAGGACGCACATTGCGATTGCTCCCGGTCGTTTGGCTCTCACAGGATCCTATTATAGATCCATCACTTGCACCTACCCTTTAATCGCTCCGATGGGGAAGGGGAAACCTAAAGACCACTCCAAGCCGGACGGGGATCAAAAACAAGGAGACATCAGCCGATTTATGACTCGCTCCACCGCGGCTTACAGGAATCAGCAGCAGCAGTCTTCCAAGATGGCGACGGCGCCTTCATCTCCAGCCCGCTCAGGGCCGACAGACGCTGTGGCGGACGTAGCGGTTGCTGCTCAGGTACACAGCAGGGGTCGTTCAGCTTCTTTGGCTGATTTAGATCCTTCCCTTCATAATCCACAAAGCCCGCATAGCCCGCGCAGCTCGCATAGCCTTTCCCAGGCATCGCTGTGCTCTGGGGATGGATGGGATATGGAATCCCAGATGCGATCCATGCATGCATACCTACGCTCCCTGCCAACCAAACATGATCTTGAGCACTGTGTCTCCCGTATGGAGAAAAGTTATAAGAGGGAGATTGCAGATCTTAAACGAGATCTGGGGACACGCATGGAAGACATAGAAAGTACAACAGAGGGCATTGGCAATACCTTGCAGTCACATGAGGAGACCCTTAATACCCACACAGTCCTGTTACAGCAGCTCATGTATCGTCAAGATGACATTGAGAACCGTAATAGGAGGAATAATGTCAGGATACGTGGCATCCCTGAAACAGTGGAACCCAAGGACTTAACAGAGGCGGTAACTATCATTTTTAATCAATTACTACAGAAACCCAAGGAGGCCCATATAGAGCTGGATAGGGTCCATAGGACTTCAGGCCCCAGAAATATTGACTCCGCTTTTGTCCGAGACACGCTCTGCAGAGTGCATTTTTATAAAATCAAAGAGGAGATCATGAGGGCTGCCAGTACACAGGACTCCATCTGTTATAATGATGTCCCAGTTATGCTTTTGCCAGATCTTTCGCGCCAGACTCTAGCTATGCGTCGAGCACTTAAACCCATTACACTTATCCTACAGGAGAAACAAATAAAGTATCAATGGAGATTTCCCTTTCAACTCCGGGTTCACCATGCAGGAAAGACTGCGTTGTTCCGAACACTGGGTGATCTTCCCCGTTTCTTAAACATGCTGGACCTACATGCAAATAGCATTACCTGATTGGCCATTTCAGCCACTCCAGTCCACTACTTTAGGATTTCCACCCCAGTCAACATGGCAGAAGGTCGGCAAGGACAGGCACAACAGGGGCGCAACAGGGGCCCCCCACATAGACCCACATAGACTCCTAGCGGATTGATATTTATGTGGCGGATATTACCGTTGTTTTTGATCCTATTGATATGCAGTTACCAATTGCCAGGCTGTTTTACTATATAGACTGTTTCCTATAATTTTATAAAAATTTTTTTTTTTTTTTTTTTACATTTTACACTCTTGCATTCTTACTTCATTACATTTTTGTGCTTGCTGTGTATAGTGTATAGTCCGACTGTAAATTATGGAGAAATATGTTTAGGAGCACCTAGGAGAAGTGATTAGGAGTATCTGAGTGGGTTTTTTTTTTCTCTGGGTTGTCCTTTTTTTTTTTTTCATATATACTTTTAAATATATTTCATCAGATGACGATTACACAGCTAAATGAAATATATGAATATATATATATATATATATATATATAAATATGGGAATGCAAGAGTGTATGAGGATGGATTGAATTTTGATTTTTTTCACCCCCATTCATAGTTTTTTTTTTTTTGCTTTTTTTGGTTCTCTTTATGGTTGGGGGGCGAAAAGGGGAAAGGAAGGGGAAAGGGGGGAGAGAAAAAGAAGAGAGGGAAAACAACATTACATTTTTTTTTTTTCTCTTCTTTTTTTTTTTTTTTTTGAAATTGACGTGAATGTCAATTTACCCCCTCTACCACTTCTAGGGAGGCTATATAGTGAGTTATGAGCCAGCATTCTCTAGGATCACTACTTTAAGACCAATAACCTATATTGTTAAGTTGCAGTTTTTTATAGTTTTTTTTTTTTTTTTTTTTGACAGTTTTTTGCCATGATAATATGTTGTAACTTAGGTTTTCTATTAGGAGCCCTTTTTTTTAGGGCTCAGAATTTATGGCCTGCCTTTATTTATATGGAAAGTGGATAATGGTTTGTACTATCTGATGTTGACTACCTATCATATGACCTTAATTATTGTATTCCTGGGAGGCCTTGGACCGGGAGGCACTCTATGTGCCTACCACACTCACCCCCCCAATAGGACTACTAGTGCCGATTAGTGCACTGGTTTTTGTTTTGTTCTTTTTTTTGTTTGTTTTTTGTTCCTCTTTATAAAGCTCCCTGTCTATCTACCAATGGTATTTAGTGGTCTGATGTTCTTTTATTTTTTTATGTTTTACTCCCTTCTTTTCTTTCCCTCCCTAGCCTGTTCCCTTCCCTTTCCCATTTTTTCTTTTTTTGTCCGGGCAGATCCCCATGTTTGCAGAGATATAGATACAGGTATAGGTAAGGAATTGTGCTCTTCCCCCCTATCCCTGTTTCCACCATGATGGCATATGATAACATAACTTTGGCCTCCTTTAACTGCAGAGGCCTCAATTCATCTGAGAAGAGAAGCCAGGTGTTATATCACTTTCATAAGATCAAGACTAAAATTTTATTATTACAGGAAACGCACTTTAGGAAATCGGCGATTCCGATTCTTAAAAATCCCCACTATTATCAGTGGTTTCATAGTACTAACCCAGAGTCGAAGTCTAAAGGAGTATCTATAGCCTTCCATAAATCATTCTATCCGGAAGTTCTAGATTCCTTTATTGATCCGTTAGGTCGATTTCTATTTCTTAAACTAAAGTGCAATTCTTCTATTTTTACAGTGGCTAATGTATATGGACCTAACCAGGACCAGGCGTCCTACCTTTCTAAGGTTGTAGGTAAACTGCTTTCATTCGGGGGCCCCTGTTTTATTTTAGGTGGTGACCTCAATGTGACCCTTTCTCCGGACCTGGACTCTTCTTCGGGTAAGTCAAATACTTCTCATATTGCACTCACACAGATAAAGACACTTTTGCATACTGCACAATTGGTAGATGTGTGGCGGGTGCAACACCCGTTCGAAAGGGATTACAGCTATTTTTCCGTAGCACATGACTCATATAGCCGTATTGATTATTTTTTAATTTCCCAAATTTTATTAGATACATCACCAAAGACTTCTTTGGGTAGCATATTATGGTCTGATCATGCCCCTGTACATCTCAGCTTAGTCCCTCCCCAGTCGTCTCGTACAAGATCGTCATGGAGATTGAATGACAATTTATTGAAAGACACTATATGTGTCGCAGCAATAGAACAAGCGATCCAGGACTTTATTATGGTCCATCGCTTTGATGACACCAACCCACTAACTAAGTGGGAGGCCTTGAAGTGTGTCCTGAGAGGGGTTTTTATTCAACACGGTTCACGCTTTAAAAAAGCCAGAACAGTAGATATCTCTCGTTTATTGGCAATGATAAAACTGCTTGAAACATCACATAAAAAAGATGTCAATCCGGTAACATATGTAGATCTCTCTAATGCCCGTAGAGAATTACTTAGCCTCTTGGATGCACATTCTCTTATAGCCAGAGATAGAGGTCGTAATAATCACTACGCTTTTGCAAACAAATGCGGACAACATCTTGCCAGGGTTTTATATCCCCGCTCCCCTCGTAAACCGATTCCACATATATGTATGCCGGAATATCAGAAAATAAGTAGTTCTCGAGGCATAGCCGAGGCCTTTAAATCTTACTATTCCGACCTCTATAATCTTCATCTTTTACCGGTAGCACGCACCAAGGTCGACACACACCTCACTGAGATGAGGAATTATATAACAGAGACCGCTCTACCACAAATTGATCCTGAAGAGGCATCTAGTTTGGAGGAATCATTGACGATGGCGGAATTTCTCGTCGCTATTAATGGTTTAAAATCGGGCAAATGCCCAGGCCCCGATGGCTTTTCCCCTAGGTTTTACAAATTGTTTGCCCAACCGATAGCCCCGTTATTAGTCTCGGCATTCAATTCAATTGATGACACCCATCTGCCCTCCCATAACCTCCTATCTGCTAATATATCAGTTATTTTGAAACCCGGCAAGGACCCTTCACAATGTGGCAGTTACAGGCCAATATCGCTACTCAATATTGACATTAAGCTTTACGCAAAAGTTCTAGCAACTCGTTTTTCCCCTTCTTTATCTTCATTTATACATAGGGACCAGGTAGGTTTTGTCCCTGGTCGTGAGGCCAGGGACAATACCATGAAAACCATTCACCTTATTTCCTATATACAGAAACATAACCTGAAGGCCTGCATGTTATCGTTCGATGCGGAGAAGGCCTTCGACCGAGTTAACTGGGACTTTTTACGTCTTTCTCTTGAACAGATAGGTCTCAGACCGGTGTTCGTGTCCAAAATAATGGCATTGTATTCCAATCCCTTTGCCTCAGTCTTGGTCGGCGGCTCTTCATCCGCATCGTTCCGAATATCGAATGGCACTCGGCAAGGGTGCCTGTCACGTACCTAGCGGTGATGAGCCCGGACTTGCAGAGGAAGGCCTCCCTTACGGCTCCCACCAGCGGCCCCTGGTAAGGTAACAGCAGGCGTGGAGGTAGGAGGGGTACGAGTGCCTGGCAGGATCAACCAAGGTGAAGGTAGGTATGCAGACTTGGTAGACACACTGGAACACAGCAGGTCGAACTGGAATCAGGAACACTCAGCAAACTGGAATCGTTCAGCAGACGGGACCGGAACCAGGAACACAGGAACTCAGCAAACTGGATCAGCTTAGCAGACTGGACCGGAACCAGGAACACAGGAACTCAGCAGACTGGATCAGCTGAGCAGACTGGACTGGAACCAGGAACACAGGAACTCAGCAAACTGGATCAGCTTAGCAGACTGGACCGGAACTAGGAACAGTGAGCTTGGTCAGACAAGCCGGGTCGGTTAACTGGCTGGCAGCAAGGTACAGAGGGATCAGACAGAGGAGAGGTCACAACAAGCCAGGGGTCGGATGCAGGCAGAAAACTGGAGAAGTCACAGGCAGGCCGGGTCAAACACAGGTAAGTCTTCAGATCAGGTTTTCAGGTACTCAACGCTGTAGAGCAGACAGCAGGAACTGTCTGCGATTGACAGGTTTAAATAGCCCCTCTGGCGCCACCTGCAGGGCGGAGCATGCGCAACCGAGAATCAGGAAGACCAGGACGCCTGCTTCTGGCAGGACCTCCATGACAGTGCCCCTTATCCCCGTTACTTTTTGTTATAGTGATAGAACATTTAGCCCAGGCAATAAGACGTAATGCCTCTATTGTAGGGATACAGACACCTTCCTCAGTGCATAAGTTATCCTTATATGCTGACGATCTTTTGGCCTATATACAGCAACCACACACATCCTTGCCCTCGTTGATGTTAGAATTTAGCAGGTTTGGGAAATTCAGTGACTTTAAACTTAATATATCTAAAACAGAAGCCCTTAATGTCTCCCTGCCCACCAGTACTTTAACCCGAGTACAAGCAAATTTTTCCTTTCAATGGAGTACTAGAAGTATATCTTATTTAGGGATAAAGGTTCCATCTGATTTATCAGAACTATATGCCCTAAATTATTTACCTCTATTGACCCGATTACGTAAAGACGTAGACAGCTGGAATACTTCTTCCCTACCGTGGTTTGGACGCATAAATGCTTTGAAAATGGATACCTTACCTAAACTGCTTTACATATTTCAAACAGTACCTATTACAGTCCCTAAACGTTTTTTTTATATTATTACGCTCTATGTCCATACGATTTGTATGGCACCAAGGTATACCCCGTATCAAACATACTTTACTAACATATCCTAAAACCCAAGGGGGTGCGGGCCTTCCCGATTTTGAACTATACCATAGAGCAACGCTTCTGGCTAGGCTCATTGAATGGTTCCCCCGTCCCTTCATTAAAGCATCCACTATGGTAGAACAGGACCTATCTCTACATGACCTTCGAGCCTTACTTTGGGGACACGGACAGTATATTCATAAGACCTTAATCTCCCCATTAACATCTGCTGTCTTACATCTGTGGTACAGTAAGGGTATGCAGTCACTCCTGTCCTCTGAACCATCTCCTCTTACATCTTTATTCGACCATCCAGCTGTGCCCCAAGGCGAAGGTTCTCATATACAGTGGGGCAAAAAAGTATTTAGTCAGCCACCAATTGTGCAAGTTCTCCCACTTAAAAAGACGAGAGAGGCCTGTAATTGTCATCATAGATATACCTCAAGTATGAGAGACAAAATGTAGAAACAAATCCAGACAATCACATTGTCTGATTTGGAAATAATTTTTTGGGCAAATTATGGTGGAAAATAAGTATTTGGTCACCTACAAACAAGCAAGATTTCTGGCTCTCACAGACCTGTATCTTATTCTTTAAGAGGCTCCTCTGTCCTCCACTCATTATCTGTATTAATGGCACCTGTTTGAACTTGTTATCAGTATAAAAGACACCTGTCCACAACCTCAAACAGTCACACTCCAAACTCCACTATGGTGAAGACCAAAGAGCTGTCGAAGGACACCAGAAACAAAAAATTGTAGACCTGCACCAGGCTGGGAAGACTGAATCTGCAATAGGCAAGCAGCTTGGTGTGAAGAAATCAACTGTGGGAGCAATAATTAGAAAATGGAAGACATACAAGACCACTGATAATCTCCCTAGATCTGGGGCTCCACGCAAGATCTCACCCCATGGGGTCAAAATGATCACAAGAACGGTGAGCAAAAATCCCAGAACCACACGGGGGGACCTAGTGAATGACCTGCAGAGAGCTGGGACCAACGTAACAAAGGCTACCATCAGTTACACACTACGCCACCAGGGACTCAGATCCTGCAGTGCCAGACGTGTCCCCCTGCTTAAACCAGTACATGTCCGGGCCCGTCTGAAGTTTGCTAGAGAGCATTTGAATGATCCAGAAGAGGATTGGGAGAATGTCATATGGTCAGATGAAACCAAAGTAGAACTGTTTGGTAGAAACACAACTCGTCGTGTTTGGAGGAGAGAGAAGGCTGAGTTGCAACAAAAGAACACCATACCTACTGTGAAGCATGGGGGTGGCAACATCATGCTTTGGGACTGTTTCTCTGCAAAGGGAACATGACGACTGATCCGTGTACATGAAAGAATGAATGGGACCATGTATCGTGAGATTTTGAGTGCAAACCTCCTCCCATCAGCAAGGGCATTGAAGATGAAACGTGGCTGGGTCTTTCAGCATGACAATGATCCCAAACACACCGCCCCGGCAATGAAGGAGTGGCTTCGTAAGAAGCATTTCAAGGTCCTGGAGTGGCCTAGCCAGTCTCCAGATCTCAACCCCATAGAAAACCTTTGGAGGGAGTTGAAAGTCCGTGTTGCCCAGCGACAGCCCCAAAACATCACTGCTCTAGAGGAGATCTGCATGGAAGAATGGGCCAACATACCAGCAACAGTGTGTGACAACCTTGTGAAGACTTACAGAAAACGTTTGACCTCTGTCATTGCCAACAAAGGATATATAACAAAGTATTGAGATGAACTTTTGATATTGACCAAATACTTATTTTCCACCATAATTTGCAAAAAAAAATCTTTACAAATCAGACAATGTGATTGTCTGGATTTGTTTCCACATTTTGTCTCTCATAGTTGAGGTATACCTATGATGAGAATTACAGGCCTCTCTCATCTTTTTAAGTGGGAGAACTTGCACAATTAGTGGCTGACTAAATACTTTTTTGCCCCACTGTAATAGGTCCTTACTCCCGTTCGGTGTGGCCTACAGCGGGCTCGTTTGTAGATCCTATCTCTGGTAAGCCGGTATTACCAGAGGCTCGGGGTAACTGGCTTACGGCACTACGGATTACATCTTTTTGTTCTACCCTTTTCTCCACCTCCCGAATTCATAGACCTCTCACGGAATTTGAAAAACTGTGCTCTCTTTCTGAACTCCCACAACATACACTCTCTACTATGTATAATATGTTATACGCCGATACATAAACAACTCCCATGTTACACCAGGAAGTGGTCCATGGATCTGAGAAAGGAATTCACTGTTGCGGACTGGCAGAAATCATATTATTTTACGCACAAGACCTCAACTTCCTGTTACACACAGGAGAAAAACTTTAAGCTTCTTGCAAGATGGTACAGAGATCCTCAATCTCTGCACAAAATCTTTCCATCTGTGTCCCCTAACTGCTGGAGGTGTGGATCGGTGGATGGTAGCTACCTACATATATGGTGGGAGTGTCAAGCCGTTAGATCTCTTTGGACACAGGTTTTTTTAATTTACAGTAGCTTATATGATAAACCTTTACAGCCGTCTCCCGAAATTGCCTTATTGTCTATGCTTCCAGGCTCGATTTCCTCACAGAAAGGTTCCTTGTTACGTTTTTTTTTATCTGCCGCAAGACAAATTATCCCCATATTTTGGAAAACGACTACTAGTCCCCCCTTAACTTTATGGGTCTCTGCAGTTAATGATATAATGCGGATGGAGGAGTTGTTGGCCTTAGAGAATGATAATTTTAAAAAACATAAGCTCCAATGGCGCATATGGAGAGAATATTCCTCATCGGATACCTTGAAAAATTTAATATTATCTTAGAGAATAGCTCAAATTACGATCTGCATCCATTGTTAGATGTGTTACGCTGGGGTCTGCCCGGACCTCTTTACCTTTCCCTACTTGTTTTTTCTTTTCTGCTCTATCCCCTGCTCCCCCCTCCTCTTTTTTTTTTTTGGTTTTGTCTTGTTTTGTTTTGTGTTTTTGTTCTTGTTTTTTGTTTTTATGGATATAAAATACAATGGGTGTCAATATAGTTACTATCTCATAAATTGATTGAAATTGTGAAATTAATATGCTTTATACAGATGATAATCTTATTTTTGTGAGATTATATCTTATGCTCGTTTACATTCTCGGCTGACACCCGAATGATTATTTGTGTAATTTTACCTGTATAAAATTGAAAATTTAATAAACATATATTTGACTCTAATTTGTGTATTTTAAATCTACCTAAAGTTCAGTCTTAACATTTTTTACTGCTGCCAGTGTCCATTTGGGAGATTTTCCTCACTTCCTGTCTATTTGACATGTGTCGGATGTTTCCATTATACCAGTGTTGGAAAATAAGGCATGGAAGCCAACTCCAACCCAAATTGGTTCTTTGGTCTTGGATATGGTATCGAAGGGATAAAATATCTTTTAAGTTTTACTGTGGTCTATAATGTATAATGCTGGCTACTCTGTGTACTATTGGCAAATGTTCCCTTATTGGTCACATATGTAGCGCACAGACCCTTTTCTTTACCTGCATTAACTTTGGCTCCTCGCAGGAAGAGAGAGGCACGCCGTACTAACAGCCTGTATCCTCCTGTGCGAGGAGGTTGAGCGGTGTTGTTTTTGGGTCTTCCACGGTCAGAACATGAAAACCTCCAGAGCCCGATTCTCACCTCTATATTAAAGTAGAGACAAGTCCTTGACTTCCCAGTAAAGTGAATGTCCACACCAGATGAAACTCCAACTCAAGAGTTTATTTTCTCTTGGCAATAATACAGTCTCTGATAGAAGAAAGGTTGGAGCAAGAAATAGAATAGTACAAGGTGTGGAGGAGGTCCAGCGACAAACGTTACAGATGTTTGCTCAGATTGTCAAGCAAGTTTACTAGGCGCACAGTCTCTGCCACAGACCGTGAAGTTGGTCTCTGCCACAGACCTGGTGAAACTGATCCCCTTCTTTAGCTATGGCCCCTTTTTAGGAGAAGACATCCCTCCGGAGAGTTACCGGGCCCCTACCGTCACCATGACACTGCACTGGGTCTTCGGAGAGTTCCTTCCCGGCCGCCTCATCCTAGATACGGGTCCCCTCGCAAGATGGCACCCTGAGATTCCTCGATCCCTGGTGGACCCCAGCCGAAGGTGCTGGGCCCCAGGCCTCCACTGCGGTTCCTGGGCTTACATACACAGGGCGGACAGGAACAACATGATAGTACCTCACCCTGGGCTAAAGGTGCCCAGGATGGAACAGGAACACTCCCTTTGAGTAGGACTCCCGACGACCGAACCAGAACGACCTGGCCCCGGGCCAAAGGTGCCCCGGGGCGGACAGGAACAAGAACCTGGGGTAGGACCCCGCTGACAGAAGACCCCTAACAGGCAGCGTCTGCCCCTTTTATATCCTTTCCCAGCATGCCCAGCAGGTAGAACACACCCACCGTATGGCTGCCGAGAGGGGACACACAAGGCACAGCACTGTATTAGCGGTTCAACCCTGGCCCACTATGGCAGCGCCACCTGTAGGCCACAGGGAACTGTACACCGATACTCTCCCTGTGGATAGAAATGGTTGTAAAAACCCTGACAAATTAGGGTGTTTGAGCAATGTGTGGTCACATAGGAAAGAAAAGCTCTTCCCAACGGGGACAGCTAAAAAACAACTGAGAGGTTCTCTTCACTATCTAAAAGAAAATAGGGTGTTTTGGCCAATGTTGGGGTATTTCAAGGTTTTTGGTACTAAAATAGAACATTTATTTATACAGATCGACACAACAAACCTAAATGAGGGATGGAGGTAGAAAAAAGGGCAACAGAGAGTTATACATTCAAAAGAGGGACTGTCTTTTCAAAAGATGGATAGTTGGGAGCAATGGTATCACCCCTGCAGCTTTAGCAGAGGTGACAATGCCAAACATGGAGTGCCACCACAGTGGATGGGCCATGTTGCCTAACTCGTGTTCTGGGCAGGATTGTCCACATACTGCGAGTGTTCCGGTCAATTCATTTCCATTCTGTGCTCTTAAACAACACAGAAAGTGTGCACTCAGTAGGCAAGGCACACCGAATCAAAATGCAAATAAAAAAAAAAAATTGCAGCAGTATTGTGTGTGAAGTAAATGGGGCTTTCTGAGCTTGCAGCTGGAAGTGTTACGTCTGCTATAAGTAGGCTGTGAATTCATAGAGAAGGAAGTCCTTGCACAGGAGGAAGTATTGAGCTGAGTGTGCCAGTCCAGCACTTTATTTATCCCAATCTTCAGCTTCCATCTCATTCATGTCACTATTGCTGCTTTATTTTAGGCTCTTGGCAGCCTTGTGGTTTACCAGATTTACTGTATAGATAAACAAGAGAACACTGAAAGCCATACTTAAAGAGCTTTTGCAATTTTTCTAACAATGTGAACTGATGTTTGGTACTTATTCAAGGGACAAGGAGAAATAGAAGAGAGAACGGGAGAATAGGAGAGAGGACCAACCAGAGGGACAGAAAGGTATTGCAGAGAGGATTAAGCAAAGGGACCAGAAGGAATAGGCAAGAGGGCTGAGCAAAGAGACCAGGAGGAATAGGAGAGCGGATTGAGTATTGGAAGCAGGAGGAATAGGAGAGAGGACCAAGCATAGGGAAGTGGAATAGACAAAAGGACCGAGCAAGGGGGACCAGAAGGAATAGAAGAAAGGACTGAACAAAGAGACCACAAGGAATCCGAGAGAGGGCTGAGCAAAGATACCAGGAGGAATAGGAGATGGGACTGAGCAAAGGAGCCAACGGGAATAGGAGAGAGGACCGAACAAAGGGATGGGAAAGAATAGGAGAAAGAGAGAGAAATAGGCGTAAGAGAAATAACCAAGCAGAGGGACCAATAATAAAAGGCTTAAAGACCAAGACAAGGGACCAGAAAGAATAGGAAAGAAGATAAAGCGCTGAGACCAGGAGGAATAGGTTAGAGCAGGAGTCTCCAAACTTTCGAAATCAACGGCCAGTTTACTATCCTTTAGATAATATGGGAGCCGGACTTTGGCAATTGGCACTAGAAAATGTACCAGAGTCAATGTAAAGAATGCCTTAAGCTTGGTGGCCAGTGGGTGTAAAACAAGTACATAGCACCTGTGGTCAGTAGGAGGAGAAATAGTGTCCCATTATTGGTATTGGTGTCAATAGGAGGAACAGTATCCTATAATTGGTATTAGTGGGAGGAATTGTGCCAGATCGTTGGCGTTAGTCGGATGAATAGTTCTTGATATCAGCGGGAGGAATAGTGCCACAAGGGCCAGATAAAGGCAAGCAAAGGGCTGCTGCTGGCCCGCGGGCCACAGTTTGGAGACCACTGGGCAAGAGGACCAAGCAAAAGATTCAGGAGAAATATGAGGACCAAGCAAGGGTATCAGGAGGAACATCAGAGAGGACCAAGCAAAATGATCAGGATGAATAGAAGAGAAGACCAAGCAAAAATAACCATGAGAAATAGGAGAAAGGACAGAGTAAAGGTATCAGAAAAATTAAGAGTGAGGACCAAACAAAGGGACCAATAGGAAAAGGAGAGAAGACTGCGCAAGTGGACCAGGAGGAATAGTAGAGAAGACTGCGCAAGTGGACCAGGAGGAATAGGATAGAAGACTGCGCAAAGGGACTAGGTGGACCAGGAGTAAAGACCAAGCAAAAGGACCAAGAGAAAAAAATAGGAGAGACAACTGATCAAAAGGACCAGGAAGAATAGAAGGACAGAGAAAAGGGACGAGTGGCTAAACCTATCTGTGTTTTTTGCGTTTTGGGAAAGTTAATATTATGAATGGCATAACATTTTCAAGGGTATTAGGATTGGCCTTTGAGGGCTATGATCAGTTCATAGA
This sequence comes from Rana muscosa, assembly GCA_029206835.1. Classification (NCBI taxonomy): domain Eukaryota; kingdom Metazoa; phylum Chordata; class Amphibia; order Anura; family Ranidae; genus Rana; species Rana muscosa. The sequence goes on along the minus strand of CM055123.1, from coordinate 271,848,910 downwards.
GGAGGTGCTGGAGGTGCCTGTTGTTGCTACTGGGACTCACTGTAAAATAAAAGAGTAACTTTTGTAGTTCTGCTTACAAAAGCTTTAAGAAGCACTGCCACTTTTCCCATTCAGGGTAAACACAATGCCCCTGATAGCCCACCCCCCATCAAGGTATATTCACTCATTCACATTCCCATTCCCATGTCGCCTCCCTGCTGCTAGAGTTCACCCTGAGTAAGCTCAGGCATCTGATGGTGCTGGAGCTTACCCTGGTGGAGGATGTCACTTCCCCCCCATGTGACAGTGTTCTGGTCTGGACACTTAGACCTAAGCATTGCCACATGGTAGACGTCACATACTCCCCTATACCCAGAAGCCCCACTCTGTCAAAACCCCTGCTCGTTTTCTCCCTAATGTCCTGTGGATATGTGAGTATACCATTTTTAAGTGGTGGATGGGCCATTAGAAGGCATTGTCACCATGTTCTCAACAGACAGTGTGAGTGTCTGTGCTTTGTCAATGCAAGATAAAGCAACAGGTCTGCTTTAATGCCACTGTAAACAAAAGGCCAAAGTCAGCTTCCCTTCACTCTCCCACTGCTCCATTTAGCCATTGAGAGCAAATAAAATACCCCATACATTCTGGTATCAAGGAGAATGTCTTCCTCCATTGATGATTGGCCCAGCATTGTTACATGGGGCATGGATATTTCTTGGCTATGTGTAAGCTCTGACTAAAGAAACTTGGAACTTACACATAACTTGCTTTACTAACCCCTAGTGGAAGGTCCATGCTGGTGCAGCACTGGACCCCATAGTGGACTGAAGGCAGAATCTAAATTCAAGAGGGAGCTTTCCATTAACTGATCCCAAAGGGTCCCTGGGGCAGTCTATAGAACATTAGAAGTCAGAGTGTCGCAAAACTTAAAAGTAAAATAAGAATAATATTTCACGACACAAGCTTGAAAACCCAACACATCTTGAGGGCTTGAAGACTAAGTTCACTTTTGGGAACAGGTTACACGTTCCACCCGAATTATAGTTGTGTCTCCCTACACAGATAATCAATAGAAACACAGACCATAGCCTAGGATGGCAAGGCACTCCCCTGCGCCTCTCTCCCCCCTTCTCCAAGCTAACAGACTGACTCCAGACTGCACTGCCCACTGGTAAGGCTTCATTCATACGAGGCGGATCCTTTTCATCGGAGTCCGCCAGCTCAGCAGAAGATCTCTCTGTTGATCTCTGCTAAGCCGGCGGATGACAGGTCCGTCTCTGCTCACTGAGCGTGGAGGGGCCTGTCAGAGCCCCGCTGATTCCTATGGAGAGATCGGACAAAAAACAGACACTATGTCTGTTTTTGTCAGATCTCATCCGATCCGATCCACCAAGACGGATGGCGAACATATCGCCATATGTCTGTCTTCAGCGGATTGGATGGCAGACGAGTGTCAGCAGACACATCTCCGCTGACATCCGTCTCCCCATAGGAGTCAATGGATGGCCCGCTCGAATCCGCCTGAAAAACGGAAAGGCGGATCCGAGTGGGCTTGCCGTGTGAAAGACTAGAAAACTCTTTCCTGTAAAGACTAGAAGTTCAGGGAAGCAGCACTAAAAGGGCAAGAGCCAGAAACATTGAAAACTGTAAAATGCAAGTGCTAGGGTACGAATTTTAACAAATAGTTTACTGGGAAATGTTTATTTTATTGTGCTCAATGTGTGTTAAAACGCTGAGGGTTTAATACAATTTTTAGCTGTAAGTTAGGCCCATAGGCCTCATGAACATCGGACATTTTTACAGCTGCTGTTTTTGGCTTCAGACATTTTTTTGTGCAGCCAGTAAACTCCTCAGCATGTTATCCTATGTGTCCAGGCACACATAGGCTGTTATCAGCCTTTTTTGGCTGGAAAAAACCCCCAGAACTAGTGGGTTTTAAGAGCTGTAAAAACACCAACTCTGATAAAAGCTTAACCACTTCTCACCCGGCCTATAGCAGAATGACGGCCGGGAAGCGATTCAGTTATCCTGACTAAGCGTCATATGACGTCCAGTAGAATAACAAGCCTGTGCGCAGCGATCGGCGGTGTGGTGTGCCAGTCCGACGGAGGCTCTTTACCATGTGATCAGCTGTGTCCAATCACAGCTGATCACAGTGTAACAAGGAAAAGCCATGTATCGGCTCTACTGCTACTCGCACTGACAGACGCGAGTAGGAGGAGAGGCAATCGGCTGCCCTCCTGACAGGTGAGGTCTGCACTGATTGATTATCAGTGCAGCCCCCCCCCTGAGGAGGTGCACACATGACCACCAGGGATGCCCACCCATGGCCACCAGGGATGCCCACCTATGACCAACAAGTAAGCCCACTAGAGCCCGCCAGGGATGGCAATCATTGCTGATTAGGGATGGCACTCTGTGCCCATCAGTGATGCCTGCCAGCGCCTCTGATCAGTGCTGCCTAACAGTACCATCTATCAGTGCCACCTATACGTGCCACCTATACGTGCCCTCCAGTGCCACCTATGAGTGCCCATCAATGCCACCTATCAGTGCAGCATATGAGTGCCCATCAGTGCTGCTTATCAGTGCCACCTCATCAGTGCCAATCAATACTGCCTCATTTGTGCCCATCAGTGCAGCCTTATCAATGCCCATCAGTGAAGGAGAAAACGTACTTATTTACAACGTTTTGTAACCGTAACAAAGAAAAAAGTTTTCTAAATTTTGTAGCGCAAAAAATAAAAACCTCAGAGGTGATCAAATACCACCAAAAGAAAGCTCTATTTGTGGGGAATTTTTTTTTAAAAGTTTGTTTGTGTACAGCGGCGCATGACTGCACAATTGTCATTCAAAATGTGAGAGCGCTGACAGCTGAAAATTAGTCTGGGCAGGAAGGTGCATAAGTGCCCTGTATTGAAGTGGTTAAAAATGCTAAAAAACGCAAAAAAAAACTTGGCTATTTGCTGTTTATCAGCATTTTTGAGCCATAAACACTTGTGGGAGTATAGTTTTGCTTAAAAAAAAAAAAAAAGCTAAAAGAATGCAACAGCTAAAAAACTCAAAAAATCTTTAAAAAACGCTGCTGCAAAAACGCTGCAAAACTCATTCTACAGCTAAGGCTATTGGTGTTTTTATAATGTCCTGTGTGCACGGGGCCTTATAGTGAACGTACATCCTCACAAGAACCGTATTTATGAAGTCAGGATTCAGAAATGTCTTGAACAGTCATCTTTGAATATCAAAACTTGCAAAGTAGAGCCTTCCGATTCTTTTTTTTTTATTATTCTTTTTAGATTGCTAAAGCGCTAATATTGTGGTCACAGCTACGTGTTTTTCTAAGTAGTGTTTGCAAAATCATTGTTACCTTTCTCTGCATGGTCAGATATACAGGAAGGGAAGGGGGTGGAGCCACAGAGAGACCCTGAAGTCCATGCAGATGATTGGCATATGTACCAGCCAATAAGGTGCGAGCAGGATGGGGATACTCTGAGCTTATGTCACAGGGGTCTCCATTCATTCTGTCTGGCTCTCTTATAGTGTATAACAGTAAACTTCAGTATGTAAGCGGGGCCAAAGGTACCCCAGTCAGGGAGAGACTCCACACATAGTCCTTGTTGTTGTAATTAATCTTGTATACTCTTAGGCCCCTTTCACACTGGGGCGGTGGCTGCGTCGGCGGTAAAGCGCCGCTATTTTTAGCGGCGCTTTACCGTCATTTTTGCTGCGCTATTCGGCCGCTAGCGGGGCACTTTTACCCCCCCACTAGCGGCCGAGAAAGGGTTAAAACCACCGCAAAGCAACTGGAGGAGCGGTGGAGGAGCGGTAAACACACCGCTCCTTCACTGCTCCAAAGATGCTGCTAGCAGGACTTTTTTTCCTGTCCTGCTAGCGCACCGTTCCAGTGTGAAAGCCCAGAGGGCTTTCACACTGGAGAGACAGCAGCGGCTGTTTCAGGGTGCTTTGCAGGCGCTATTTTTAGCGTTATAGCACCTGCAAAGCACCCCAGTGTGAAAGGGGTCTTACAAGTTAGTGGTAATTAGCGTTGGGCGAACGGTTCACACGAGCATGAGTTTGGGCCAAACATTGGCTGTTCGCACCGTTCGGGGGAACACCCAAATTTGCCCTTGCCCCGCCGAACGTCCTGCAATGCACTGCGTGCTGCACGGTGCATTCTGCACCCTCATTGGGCAAAGCTTTGCCGAATCAGGGAGCAGTAAAAGCCGGTTGTTAAGGAGTGGGGCCGGGAAGCCGGCCGCAGCGTCCTTAACAACTGAGGAGTCATCAGCTATCCATACCAGACCACGCCAAAATAAAAATTAAAATTAAAAGGACGTGGGGTCCACCCCCAGTTCATACCAGACCCCTCCAAATTAAAAAAAAAAAAACGCCGTGGGGGCCCCCCCCCCCAATCCATACCAGGCCACGCCAAAAAAGCAAAACAAAAAAAAAGAAGACGTTGCGGTTTAAAAAGGGTGTGGGCCCCCCCCCTCAATCCATACCAGACCACCCAAAAATAAAATAAATAAAAAATGGCGTGGGGTCCTCCCCCCAGTCCATACCAGACCCCTCCAAAATTGAAAAAAAATTAAAAAACTGTCAATACCAGACCATGTCAAAAAAATAAAACAGCGCGGGGGTCCCCTCCCCAATCCATACCAGACCACTTCAAAATTAAAAAAAATTAATAAATCAGCGAGCGCCCCCTCCCTTGAACCATACCAGGCCATATTCCCTCAACTGGGGGGGGGGGACCTGCCAGTCCATGAGGGGGCATTTCCCTTAACAGACTTCACACCCATGTATAATGGCATAGTGCCACCCACTGGATGGAGGGAAACCTGCACCTGCCTACAAGTATGTAATGCAAGCAAAATTATTTTCTTTTTTTCCTCCAATGCTCCTGAATTTTTCTGTTAATTGCAAAAATCAGGCTAATATTCATAGATAAAATAATGTATTTTGCTTAGCACTTTAAAGAACGCTGGCTCAGATTTAAATAAAGATGTATACTGCATGTTAGATGAATGAAGCTACGGGAAGGCGTAGGATGAACCCCCCACCCTCTTTGTTGTGGTAATTAGGAATGGAGAGAGACAGTTTATTGAGATTTATATATTCAAATTAGACATCTGTCAGCTGTGTGCATTTTTGGACATATTCCATAGTCAGTTCATATTTAGCGAACTCATCTCATTGGACAACATCTATCGTTCTGCACGCAAAATGACCGTCAAACCGGCAAATATCAACTGGTTGGAGAGCCACCGCCACTGGCTGACTGCTACAGAGATGTTATCACTGTGGACATTGCAGAGACTTGGGGGGACTATGGAGTCAGTGTGACATCTGTGTAAGATCAGATCCATCACCGGAACAAAAGGAGCAGAACAATGAACAATATCCAGGAGAACGATTGGATTTTCCAGTTATGGAATATTTTTAGATTGTTATGATTTTTCTATTGTTCAAAAAGAATGCATTATGGTCGTATTGGAAGAACATTTGTTCCATCTGTGGCCAGCCTGAGAGTCAACATTCTGAAATTGGGATTAAACGCCATTCTTAACCAAGGCAAGCTGCTAAAGAAGATTGTGTGATTTCAACTGAAAGTGACACTAATGACATCCTCCTTCTCCAAAAATAATCCATATACATCCACTGCTTTGTAATCTATTGTAATCTGCTTGTAATCTAGTTTTCATTAAATCTTTTCTGTATCTTTCTTCTTCATTGAATTGCTCCCTGTGAGCTCCTGAGCCTCCCTTTTCCCCCCTCACTTCCATTTGTTTGGAACAAGCAATGCATGTTAGTTGCGTTTATGTGCATTGCTTTACGTACACTTCAAATCCCATAGTGCCTCTCAGGAGCAAGCAAGAGAGGACAGCTATGTTCCTACATACAGTGAGACCATGGAGAATGAACATGGCCACCCTCTAACACAGTGGTCTCCAAACTGCGGCCCTTTGCTTGCTTTTATGTGGCCCTTAGGGTGCTATTTTGTTCACTGACAACAATGAAGGGCACAATTCCTACCAGTGACATCAACAATGGGGCCCAATGACACCAATGATGGGGCACAATTTCTCCCAATGACACCAATGATAGAGCTCAATGACACAAATGATGGGGTACAAATCCTCCCAATAACACAAATTAAGGTGCCCAATGACACCAATGATGGGGTACAATTTCTCCCAATAACACGAATTAAGGGGCCCAATGACACCAATGATGGGGTACAATTTCTCCCAATAACACGAATGATGGGGCCCAATGACACCAATGATGGGGTACAATTCCTTCCAATAACATGAATTAAGGGGCCCAATGACACCAATGATGGGGCACAATTCCTCCCAATGACACCAACGATGGGGCCCAATGACACCAATGATGGGGCACAATTCCTCCCAATAACACCAACGTTGTTGGCCCAATGACATCAATGATGGGGTACAATTCCTCCCAATGACACGAATGATGGGGCAACATTCCTCCCAATAACACCAACGATGGGGCCCAATGACCCGAATGATGGGGCAACATTCCTCCCAATAACACCAACGATGGGGCACAATTCCTCCCACTGATGCTGGGACATTTTGTACTTCCAATGGCCACAGTCCGGCCCCCCTAAAGTCTGGAGGACAGTAAATTGGCCCATTGTTTAGAAAGTTTGGAGACCCCTGCTCTAACAGAAAGTCCGATCACAGCAAAACAATAAAGAAATTTGGGGAATTGGAGGAAGTCGAGAGCAATAGAAGAGAATTTTATGTGTTAAGAATACAGCACATGAGGTGCATGCGTGGAGTCTAGCAGTGCAGTCATGCAGAGTTAGAGCTCCACACCGTTCGGGAGGAGAGCCAATATTTCCACATAACCCGCAAGTATTTTGACATACCCACGTGGTTAAGCTAGTACCCGGGACTATTCTGCTCAATTTGTGGGGGAAACTATGGCTTTGGGAGGCGGCCGTGTGAAGTTAAAGAATCACCTCATGAAGGGGAAAACTGCAGCTAAAATGGCACCTCCCCCCTCTTCATACACAGCCTCTATGCGGTCTCACAGACAAAGCCTGACACAACCTGACTCCCCAGCTGATTCTAACAGTGAACTATTTACCTTACAAGACCCCATACAGATTTCTCATGTAACTCCAGCTGTATTAAAGCAATTTGAACACATGTTGAACAAAGCCTTAAAACAAACATCAGATCAAATTACAGCTAATCTCACCAGAGAAATAATAGAACTTGGTAAGCGCACAGCAACACTAGAACTTAAAGTAGATCATTTGGAAAACATCTCTCTTGAACACTCTATGGAAATAGAGAACCTCAAAGAGGAAAACGTATTGCTTCAAACCAAACTTGAAGACCATGAGAATAGGGCCAGAAGGTCTAACCTACGTATCAGGGGAATTCCTGAAACTATCACTGACCTACAATCCACCATAACTGCTTTGTTCCAGGAATTGCAACCAGCCATTCCTACTGAGAGGTTAGAATTTGACAGGATCCACCGAGCCCTGGCTGCAAAAAAGCCTGATGGCCCCCCACGCGATATAATAGTGAAATTACATTTTTATCGCACAAAGGAACAGCTCCTAGCTTCTGCCAGGGACAAAAAGCAGCTGAATTTCCATGGCAATGACTTTCAATTATTTGCTGACTCGTCCCAGATAACGATTGCAATGGAATTACAGCGCCACAACATCATCTATCAGTGGGGGTTCCCATTTTCCCTACGCTTTGCCTACAAAGGGAAGAAATACACCTGTAGATCCTTTGATGAACTCCAGCAAACCCTCTTAGACCTGAATCTCATGGAACCAGTCCCACGAAATACCCCAACCCACAGGAGATCAACATCTTTCATCCGCAGGAAACCCTTCCCATCCCAACCTGAACAATGGTACCCATCCAACTCACAAGAGAGGTCGCTACACATCACCTCCTCAGGAACGAAATGATTCTATGGACTGAAGGATGCTCCTATAACTGTGAAATTGACTCTTTTTTCACCCTTATCCCTTTTAGTTCTCCAATTCAAGACGCTACATCCTGTTTCCCTTTTTGTCCTCCAGATTTGCATGCTCAACCTTTACTTTCAATTTTCTCTGTTTCAGTTGACTCACCAAGACTGCATTTACAAATTATAATCATAGTTTTAAGTTCTTTGCTTAAAGTGGTTGTAAACCCACTTTTTCAACTTGCACCTACAGGTACGCCTAGATTAAGGCTTACCTGTAGGTGCAAGAAATATCTCCTAAACCTACACGGTTTAGGAGATATTTACTAAAATGTCAAGTGCCGCTATCTACGGCGCATGCGCGCCGTAGACAACGGCGCATTTATGGGGTTAATCCCATTCACATACTCGGCTACTTCCCAGCAATCGCTGGGCGTAGCCGAGTGGGACGCCTCCCGCGCGCATGCGCAGAGTGACGTCTCCGCCGGTGCTGTGATTGGCTGGTGCGGCGATACCCGGAAGTAACATTCCGGCTATCGCCGCAGTGATGTCTGCGGCTGGACAGAGGGACGAGGACGGCTTCGGGGGCCCCGATCTAAGGTAAGTGGAACATAATGAGCTATTATGCTAGTCATAATAGCTCATTATGCCTTTCTCTTGCAGGTGGGCCAAAAAAAAAAAAAGTGGGTTTACAACCACTTTAACCCATTGCATGCATAGTGTGTTTTTTTATTATTATTTCTTTTTATATGTATGTGTGTGTGTATATATATTTATATGTATATATGTGTGTGTGTATATATATTTATATGTATATATGTGTGTGTGTATATATATTTGTGTGTATATATATTTATATGTATATATGTGTGTGTGTATATATATTTATATGTATATGTGTGTGTGTGTGTGTGTGTGTGTGTATGTATGTGTATATATATATATATATATATATATATATATATATATATATGTATGTATGTATGTATGTATGTATGTGTGTATATATATATATATGTATATATATATATATATATATATATATATATATTTTAAATCCTGGATAATTTTTGTCCCAAGTAATTAACATAACTGTAAGGTCTTTTGGCATTCATAAGAAGTATTATGACTAAAGGTCCCATTTGTTTTAATTTTTATAACTTTGCTGACCTAGCGCTAGCCTATCATTAGGAAGTTTTAAGGTAGTTTTGGCAATGTAATTTTAGGAATTCCTCACTCTACCTTTCCTGGTAGATCCTTCTGTTATACCCTTATTGTTAACTGATCCAGTTTTCAACCCCCAAATCCCTTAATCACTCCCTTAGCACATCTTACTTCCATACCAGGAAACCCTGGGGTAGTCAGATGCCATTCTCTTATTTCCCATTTCCCCTGTTGCCCCCTTTTTAACTAATTATAGTTAACTTTAATAGTTTTCATTATAAGTCGTGTGGTTTACAGTTAGGTACATTAATAAGAAGCTTTCATTAGAAGGCTCTCCTCCCACGAACGGGAGATCCGTGCACCCTATTTTGCCTCCCTCATTCAGCCACATAATATGTGGAAGTCTGACGGAAGCACCCTTTCCCCTGAGGGTGATTTTTGTCCCCACTCACGGGATATGTTTGAATGTGTTTTTCTGTTGAATTTCTTATTATTTTCTCTAACCATTTCTGTTTTATTTATTTTCCTCACTTCAGTACTCACCTCTATTCCTTTTCTCTCCTCTTCCTTCAAGTCCACCTGGATTGTATCAACTGACTTGAGCAGCCCGATTATAGTACTCATCTTCAATCCTCCTTTTCTCCCCCTCTTCGAGTTCACTTGGATGGCATCGAATGACCTGAATAACCTGGTAACGGGTAAGTCCCCTTTGTCCATCCGACTGCCATGGCACCATTAAACATTCTGTCCCTGAATGTTCAGGGACTAAACATTCCCCAGAAACGAACCAAGGCATTCCGTATATTTCATGCCAAAAAGGCTCACATAGTTTGCTTACAAGAAACCCACTTCACGAATACCTCCACACCAAAATTTATTTCCAATTTCTATCCGCAAACATATACGGCCTCGGCTGCCTCCAAGCAAAGGGGTACTCTCATAGCCTTTCATCGCTCTACCCCATTTACACTTCAATCTCAAATAAAAGATCCTGAAGGACATTATCTAATTCTTACGGGCCACATTGTTGACCAGGCAATAACAGTAGTTTCCTACTATGCACCAAATAAACAACCTAATCCATTTATGTCACATTTACTACAAGTTGTGAATGATCATAAGATAGGAACAGTTATGCAGTTATGCTGTGTGGTGACTCTAACCAGGTCCTCCTCTCATTTCTGGATAAATCCCCATACACACCATCCCAAATTACATCTAAAAAATCTTTTTCACAAATTCTATCCAAATATAACTTGGTTGATTCATGGAGAGAAGTTAATCCAACTAAACGGAAATATACCTACTACCCCCACCCACATAAAACATTTTCAAGGATTGACCACATATTCCTGACCATAGGTATCCTCCCTGAAATCATAGCAGCAGATATAGTCCCTATCCCATGGTCCGACCATAATGCAGTACTTACTTCCATTAAATCAACATTACCCAAAGGCCACGACCCTACTTGGAATCTCCCAGATATCCTACTCAAACACCCATCTCATCGCCAAACCATTGAACAAGCCATTAAAGAATATAGAACCCTCAATTCTAGCCCAGAAATTAGCACACTAACTCTTTGGGAAGCCCATAAACCAGTTATACGTAACACAATTCAGAAACAATCAGCCATATTTAAACGCGAACGGAAGACACTGGCTCGTAAACTGGAAAGGGAATTTAATACAGCCTTTATAGCCCATCAAGAAAATCCATCAACATTAACAAAATCCCGATTAGACAAGACTCGAGCTGCATACGATTTATTTCTTACTGAAGCAGTGGAAAAATCCTATAAACGTTCAAGACACAACTATTTTATGAAAGCCAATAAATCGGGTACCTACCTTGCACGTACACTCAATTTTTGAACAAACCCGTCAAAACAATTCGCCTAAGGCCCCATGCACACGAGACGCAGGTGCAAACTCTGCTGAACACACGTTTTTAAACGCTGAAACCGGCGTTTATAAACGCGCGTTTTGCCGCGTTTGCGGCCGCGTTTAGCGGCGTTTAACCGCGTTTGCGTTTATAAGCGTTTCATCATAGACCCTCCCTAAGCTCAAAAAACAGTAAATTTTAACCATTTCAGCCAGTTTGTGAGACCAGAGTGAGTAGCAGCAGCTGAGAGAGCAGCAGTGTACTTGTATTTAGCGTATCACTTGCCACATCATCTGCCACAAGTTGTGGATTGTTCACTTGCCACGTCACCTGCCACGTCACCTGGCCACATCACCTGGCCACGTCACCTGGCCACGTCACCTGGCACAAGTTGTGGATTGTCCACTTGCCACGTCACCTGGCCACATCACGTGCCACAAGTTGTGGATTGTCCACTTGCCACGTTACCTGGCCACGTCACCTGGCCATGTTACCTGCCACGTCACCTGGCCACGTTACCTGCCACAAGTTGTGGATTGTCCACTTGCCACGTCACCTGGCCACATCACGTGCCACGTCACCTGCCACAAGTTGTGAATTGTCCACTTGCCACGTCACCTGGCCACGTCACCTGGCCACGTTACCTGCCACGTCACCTGCCACGTCACCTGCCACGTCACCTGGCCACGTCACCTGGCCACGTCACCTGGCCACGTCACCTGGCCACGTCACCTGGCCACGTCACCTGCCACAAGCTGTGGATTGTCCACTTGCCACGTCACCTGGCCACGTCACCTGACCACATCACCTGACACAAGTTGTTGATTGTCCACTTGCCACGTTACCTGCCACAAGTTGTGGATTGTCCACAATGCAATGCAAGCAATTACAGTTTTCTTTTATATTTTTTAATAGTTTTTCATCATTTGCCATCATTTTTGAGATTTCTAATGTTAAAAAATAGGTCACCTTTAAAAACGCTTATAAACGCAAACGCGGCAAAACGCCGGTACCGCGTTTAGCCGCGTTTAGCAGCGTTTAGCGTCTGAAACGTGGAAAACTTTTGCATCTGAACCCATTTTTTTGCTTCTGGAAAAACGAGGTTAAACGCAACTGCTTGTAAACGCCAAAAAACGAGAGTGTGTGCATGGACACATAAGATAACATTGAATGGGTTCAGGAGCAGTTGAAAAAAGCGTCCAACTGCCTCTGAACGCGCGTTCAACAGCAAATAACAGCGTCTCGTGTGCATGGGGCCTAAAACTGGCAAAAGATGTCTACACTTGCAATCCCAACAAAATAGTTCAGAAATTTCATTCACATCTGACCTCATTATATACTTCATCTAATAACTTCAACCCGGAAACAGCAGATGCATTTTTCTCTGATATAAATCTACCAGAACTTTCCCTTGACCAAAAGAAGTTATTGGAAGATAATATTACATCTAATGATGTCGTTGAAGCCATCAAAGATCTTAAAATTAAGAGGCCAGGCCCAGATGGCTACTCAACCTTATATTACAGAACCTACGCAGACATACTATCACCAATCTTAGCGGAAGCTTTCAATGTATTATTAGAAGGGAAATCTTTTAGACAAGAAACTTTAACCGCCATTATTTGCATGATTCCTAAACCTCTTACTGATGATACCTTATGTACAAATTTTCGCCCTATTTCCCCTCTGAACTTAGACATTAAACTTCTAGCCAAAATATTAGCCAAAAGACTAACTAGCACAATAGGTAAGCTTATCCACAAGGATCAAGTAGGATTCATGCCAAAGCGCCAGGCGAGTGACAATGTCCGCCGGGCTGTATTGCTAGCTCACATAGCTAAAAACCGTCGTATACCCTCCTGTTTTCTATCCCTTGATATAAAAAAAGCTTTCAACTCCATATCGTGGCCTTACCTCCACTACACATTGCAAAGATGGGGCTTTGGCCCTCACTTCCTAACATGGATCGCAGCGCTTTACAACAGACCAATCGCATATATTAAATATGCAGGATACAAATCTAATTCATTTAATATAGAAAGAGGAACACGCCAGGGCTGCCCACTTTCCCCCCTTCTATTCGCCCTCCTAATAGAACCCCTAGCCCAAAGAATCCGCACAGACCCAACAATTACGGGCATAGAAACTACTGGATACCATCATAAATTATGTCTATTTGCGGATGACATACTCCTATTTCTATCATCCCCACAAGTTTCTGGTCCCAACCTACTGCTCATTTTAGACAAATTTGCAATGATTTCGGGGCTTACAATAAATCTCCAAAAATCGGCCAAAAATGCACTTCCTTTCATATGGACTGAGAGGTCAATCCCCTATTTGGGGATTCACCTGACAGCCTCATATTCAGATCTTTTTACAGCAAACTATCCCCCACTCCTCAAACAAATAACACTTTTACAACAATGGTCACATCTCCCAATTTCATGGATAGGTAAAATGAATGCAATCAAAATGACAATCCTTCCAAAACTACTGTACTTATTTAGAGTCTTACCGATCCCTATCCCACCTTATTATCTTAGAATTCTCCAAAGACGAACATCAACATTTGTCTGGGGCTCCAAAAAACCCCGTGTATCGCTTCATACACTACACTTACCAAAACTCAAAGGAGACTTTGGGTTTCCGAACTTCGCTAACTATTATAGAGCCGCACACATTGCTAGCCTCACTAAATATCATGCTACATATGAAATACCCCTATGGGTAATGATAGAAGCGGCAGAATGTGACCCTCTTTCTATTTCCAATCTATTATGGCTCCTACCTAAGGAACGGAAAACCCTACGTAACCCCATTACTAAATACTTTTTATCTATATGGGACAAACTTAGAGTTAAACATCAGTTACAATCTTCTCACAATCCTCTCTTGTCATTCCTGAAAAACCCTGCTTTCTACCCAGCATGGGTCTCTCCTAAATCATTTAAGGTCTGGAATTCATTAAATATTACTCGGCTTAGTAACTTAACTTCTCCTTCATCCTTCCATACATTTCCTATACTCTGTGACACCTACAACCTACCGAACTCTGAACTTTTCAGATACCTCCAAATTAAAAACTTTTACGCACCTTTGCTAAATACAGATGTCTCCTTAACCCAACTTACGATTTTTGAATCTACATGCATGAAAGATCCTCACTTAAGAGGCATTATATCTTCTATATACTCCCACATTTCCACTTATCCCGGTTTAGATAAACCACCTTATGCACGTAAATGGGAGGAGGACCTGAAGAGAACATTCAATATGAATGATTGGTCCAAAATATGGTCTGTAACAAAATCTTCTTCACCAAATATCCTGGCGGTTGAAACCAATTACAAAGTTTTGTCTCGTTGGTACCTCGTTCCCTCAAGATTGGCCAAATTCACACCAAACCATACAGGCCTATGCTTTCGGGGTTGCCCAGATCCGGGCACCCACTTACACATTTGGTGGTCCTGCCCGTTGGTGCAATTATTTTGGGAACGGATATTTGAAACTGCCTCCAAGATATTTGGTTTCACTGTGCAACCAGACCCAGCCACAGCCTTGCTCAATCTAAAACCTGATCTCATTACACAAACAATTCAAACTCCTCATTCAATTTCTTACAGCAGCAAAGCAAACAATAGCAAAGGCATGGAGGACCCCTAAATTGGAGATATCCGAGACCATAAATAGAGTAAATGACTTTATGTCTCACGCCAAAATGTTAGCTATAGAAAGAAATCAAATTCCAATCTTTGAAAAGATCTGGGATCCTTGGGATTAAATTTCACCTACCTTTTATTAGTGACAACTCGATTCTCATGCCATGGTAGTCGGAGGACTCAATCGGTTAAACTAACTACTAAACCAAATTTCTGAAGCTTGGGAGCTACCCTGCTCAATATAGTGAACACTGTGTTTTACTTAAACCCTCAAGCCGCAGACTGATTCATTTATGCCATTCAGGTGGACTCCTACACTCCCCCCCCCCCCCCCATCTGGTTTCCTACTATTCTATCCCATCTATTTTATTTTATATTATCTATCTAATTTTATTTTATCCTATTTTATTTTGATATCTTTACTTCTTTTTCTCTTTTCTTTTCTCTATTATTCTTACTTCATAACGCACCTTATTGAAGCTACAACAAAGTATTACTCTACATTACTTTTTTCGAAGATACAGATCAATTTATAATTAATATGTTAAATATTTCTTTCAACTACAGTCTTGAATATATTAGTACAAGGATTTATTTACTTTCTATCTCATTTAAGTCCTTATAACTTTCATTAGGATATATTCTGTAGACCCTATTTGTTATTTTTCTATATTTGTAATAATTGGACAAATATCAACAACATGTATTACATATGATCTGTATGTGACTAATATATATGTCCAATAAAATACTTGGACAAGTAAGAATACAGCACATACCAGCATAGAATATTTGTTTTGTTTCTTGTCACTTTAAAGGAAACTTTTACTGAGAAATATGCAGCCATTGCTATCCTCTATCTGAAAATGCTCTGGGTCTTGTTGTCTCTTGTCTTAAAGAGGAACTGCAGTCTGCTCACATAATTTGTAATAAAAACATCTTTGCCATTCTGAAGCTTCCCTCCAATCACTTTGCATATTATTTTATATATACTGTGATTCTGTACTTGCCAAATATGCTGCAGAAATCTCCCTCCACTAAGTCTGGCTGCAGCCATTTTAACTGTGGGCTGCTAAGGCTGCTGCCTGTTCACTTCCTGGATTTTTATAGACACACAGAGGCACACCTCCAGCTCTGCAGCCCTCATTGGCCCCCTTAAGACTCATCCCCCCTCCCTTCCTGGCAAACTCTCAAAAGAGTGAGAGAGAGAGCTGTGAATGATGTCATAAGCCTAGGCTTTTTACCAGACAAGAAACAGGAAGTGGTCTGTATAAGGTATTTACTGGCAGAAAAAAAATGTTTTCCTATCCAAAGTTAAAACAACAAGGGCAGAAGATTTAATAGATGGAAAAATGAAAAAAAATTACTGAAGGTCCACTTTAAGTCCCCTTTCACTCCAGCGAAAAGATTGGGTCCACCTGTCCATATTTCAGGCGGACC
Organism: Rana muscosa; assembly: GCA_029206835.1. Lineage (NCBI taxonomy): Eukaryota > Metazoa > Chordata > Amphibia > Anura > Ranidae > Rana > Rana muscosa. The sequence continues at coordinate 271,832,804 of CM055123.1, read as the reverse complement.
CGATGGGACCACCCATTGTTCTCTATGGAGCGGCGGATGTCAGCGGGCTGTGTCCATGTCTGCTCTGTGTGGCGGAGTGGACACGGACCTGTCATCCACCTGCTCAGCAGGGATCAGCAGAGAGATGCCCCGCTGAGCAGGCGGACCTGCTTGATGGCCGGGAAACAGTATTTTCTGAAGGAGGTCAGCAGTGTCAGCCTTCACTCTTTCTTGGTACTGGGGTCCTCTAGTCAGTATCTTCCCTGTCCTGGTGCTTCTTATCAAGGACCCCCCACCACCAACACCACAGGAGACCAGGTACCCTAATCAGGGTCCTTCAGTCTGGATCCATCTGTCAGTTCTTCAGATGGATCTAGACCAGGGGTCTCAAACTGGTGGCCCTCCAGTTGTTGCAAAACTACAAGTCCCATCATGCCCCTGCCTGTGGGAGTCATGCTTGTGTAGCGGCCTCCACTCTCTCACTCCGCTGTTGGCTGGTTTCTGCTTGTCTAGGGGTACCTTGGAGGAGAGAGTGCGGGGTCACCACGCCAAGCCTTCACCACAGATGTTTATGTGGTGTAAGCAAAGTTCCTTTAACTTCGGGTCGGTGTTCTGAGTTTGGAGCCTCCGCTTCTCCCGTGGAACAGTGTCTGCCAGTAAATGAGCCCCACGCCAATAAAAGTTCAACACTCCTTTATTCTTCTATGTCAGGATGAAACACAATCAGTTGAACTCCCTCAACGAACAGACAGGGGGTGTGGATACGAGTAGGCCCAGGCACAATGAACTCTCCTATTCCTCTATCAGCGAATAGTTTTTTTTTGCATGTGGTCTCTACCACCTGTTTAGAATCTTGGTCGCTGCCACCGACCGGGTGAACAGTGAACCTTCCTCCTAACTGCACTTGGCCCCTGTTTGGGAAGACATCCCTCCGGGCGGTCTCCTGAGGCTCACCCGTCACCGGCAATCTGCTGCACCAGGTCTTCGGGTGAGTAACTCCTCCGGTCCCTTACGCCTCTGGATTCGGGCACCCCACTCCCGGGGTCTCCTAAGAAATCCTTCCCTTGCGGAGCCCAGCGGAGGACACTGGGCCCCAGGCCTCCAACCGAGTACCTCACCCCAGGCTGAAGGTGCCCAGGGTGGAACACGAGCTATGGGTGTCCAGGCCTAGGCCGCCTGGACACCGACCACGAACCACAGCCCTCAGGCTTAAGGTGCCCGGGACTCTACCCCGTGACCAAAAATGGCCGACCCCTTTAAACCCTCCACCAGCAAACCCAGCGGAGCCCCCGCCCCGGTGTACTCATGCCGCGAGAGGCCAAATAGGGTATGTCACTGCAACGATAGCTCAACCCCGGGCCCAAAGTGACAGCGCCACCCGCTGGGCCCCAGGGAACCACACAACACAGATCCCCCACCAAATTCAAACATGATAGCAAAGCATATACCCGCTACACTTGTAACTGTCAGCCTTGCAATGCCTGATGAGACTTGTAGTTTCGAAACAGCTGGAGGGCCGCCAGTTTGAGACCCCTGATCTAGACTAACCACAATTAGGGGAAATTATCAAAACAGAAGCAGCTGTGCATGGCAGCCAGTCAGCTTCTATCTTTAATTTTCAAAACCTAAGGCCGGGTTCACATATGTGCGAATTGGATGCGGTTTTCACCGCATCCAATTCGCATTACATGTGAGTGTGACCGGCTCTCAATGGAGCCGGTTCACACATGTCCGGGGCTGCCACGGTGTGGTTTCAAAAAGGGTCCTGTGCGTTTTTGGGTCCAGTTCAGGTGCGAATTCAGGAAAAAATTCGGACCTGAATCCCACCTGAACCAGTGAACAGACACACACCGGACCCCGAGCTGAAAACCGAGACCCGGCCTGACTAATGAAGGGAAAGATAAAAGCCGATTGGTTGCCATATACTGAAAATTCTGCCTGCTCCAGTTTTGGTAAATCCCCCCTAAAGTATGTCAACGAGTGGGTGAATGTAAATGGATGAACATCAGTTTACATCTGCTTACATCAAAGTCTGTTTGCGTATGCAGAAAAAAAAAAAAAGTTTGCATCCCTTTCCATTTTTGCAGACTTGTACACACGGCCGGGATTCCCGGCGGTATAAAGTCAGCTGGGAATCCCGACGAGAAAACTGCGGAGAGAGCTTTGCTTTACACGGCTTATGCTCCCTCAGCACTGCCTCGCAGTGTTTTCCATTGGCAAGTGTAGTAAACCTGGCGGAAAAAAAAAACGCCGGGAATCCCGGCGGGAAAATAGAGAGCAGGTTCTCTATTTTTCCCGCCGGGATTCCCGTCAGTTTTCCCGGTGAGGGAGCATACACACGACCGGTTTTCACGGCAAAAAGCTCTCCCAGCAGTTCTCTTGCCGGGAAAACCGGTCGTGTGTACGAGGCTAAACAGATGCTGTCCGTTGTCACTTGAATGGGTCACGTACTGCCCACCAAACACAACAGTAGGTATACATTTTGCCGTGGCATGTATACAACCCCATCCGAATGCCTCTGCCATTTTCCTGGCAGAGAAAAACACGAAAGACTCCAAAACGCTAGTACAAAAAAAAAAATGCTCAAAATTTGTGTTTTTTTTTTTTGCTAAGGGCACTGGAGCCTTAATACCACTTGAAGGGCACATAGTTAACAGTTATGCAGTAACAAGTTTTGTTTTTAGGATAACTTTATTCCCTCATATTTCCCATCCAAGGTCTTATATTGACTTGTCCACCATGCTGGTAGATCCAAGTTGTGTGGCTCATGGGGAACTACTCGACCACTGCTGGAAACTCTCCAAAGTCTTCTGTGCATGCATGTACAAATCCTATTGATTTCTATGATGAGGCCATCCAATGGTAGGTCTCACGACAGATGGCCTTCTTATAGGAATGGACAGTATTTTGTTGGTGCTTACACAGAAGACTTTGAGACCAAATGCAAAAAGTATCGAGCGGCAGCTGTGCAGTTCCGAGTGGACCACATAGTGCCAGGATCATGGACAGGTGAATGTAAGATCTTGTGAAAGTTAACATTTATTGTTTTGCCTTTCAGGCACCCACAGACATGGACAGAAATGCAATAATGTAATGTGGACCTTAAAGGGGTTGTAAAGGTTTGTTTTTTATTTTCTAAATAGGTTCCTTTAAGCTAGTGCATTGTTGGTTCACTTACCTTATCCTTAGATTTCCCTTCTAAATATTTTTTTTCTTTGTTTTCTTTGTCTGAATTTCTCACTTCCTGTTTCTCCTCACTGAACTCCACACCATCATCCGAGTGGTGTGGAGTCATCCAGAACAGCTTACTGAGGAGGAACAGGAAGTGAGAAATTCAGACAAAGAAAACAAAGAAAAAAAATATTTAGAAGGGAAATCGAAGGAAAAGGTAAGTGAACCAACAATGCACTAGCTTAAAGGAACCTATTTAGAAAATAAAAAACAAACCTTTACAACCCCTTTAAGTAAAAAAAACATAAAAAATACATTCATAAATAGAAATACACAAGTAAGACCCGGTTCACACAGGGGCGGCACGACTTGTCCCGCGACTCTGTCGGGAGCGATCTCCACACGACTTCAGAGGTGACTTGCAAAATGACTTCTGTATTGAAGTCAATGCAAGTCGCCCCAAAGTAGTACAGGAACCTTTTTCGAAGTCGGAGCGACTTGAGTCGCTCCTATTAGAACAGTTCCATTGTACAGAGCAGAGCACGACTTGTCAGGCGGCTGAGTCTCCTGACGAGTCGCCCCTGTGTGAACCGGCTCTTACTGCATTGCAATCCATAAGTGTGTTTTTGATTTAATATGTTAGTTACTCAGTGAGTGGGATATGTATTTCTTTAGAAGACTGATATTTCCCAAGGAGCCAGCTCAGAGTCTTTTGCAATTTTCTTACTTGGTATGGTGGAGTAAGAAGCAGTTGTATGATTCCCATGTGCAGACAACACTTGGCCTAGTGTAATACCAAGGTACACAGCTGGTGATGAAATCCACCCCATTGCAGCTACCTAAAAACACACAAAAAAAAACCAAAAAAAAAAACAATGTAAATCCACATTTATGGCTACAGAAGTAAAAAAATAAAAATTAGAACAGTATACCAGTGAATCACATACATCATGCATCCCATTCCTCCGATTGTATTCCAGTATGCTTATTCCAAACATCCTTCTGAAAATAGATTTTCATTGTCTTGGGTTGATATACAGTACTTTATATTTCACCACCAAACAGCTCAAACATCATGAAAGGAACATTATACCCCACCCCCCAGTAATATTCAGTCCATACAAAAGTTACTCCTTATTCATGTCCCCAAAGCAGAGGTCTCCAAACTTTCTAAACAAAGTTCCAGTTCACTGTCCTTCAGGCATTAGGGGACTTGAGGGCTTTAGTGGACAGTAGAAAATGTCCTGGTGTCTGACAGTAAGCTATGCCTTATCATTGGTTTTAGTGGGAGGAATAGTGTTCCATTGTTGGTATCAGTCGGAGAAATGGTGCCCCATTATTGATAACAGCAGGAGTAATAGTGCCACATGATTGAAATCAGTGGGAGGAATAGTACCCCATTATTAGTATCAGTGGAAGAAATAGTGCCCCGTTGTTGGTGTCAGTAGGAGGAATAGTGCCCCGTTGTTGGTGTCAGTAGGAGGAATAGTGCCCCGTTGTTGGTGTCAGTAGGAGGAATAGTGCCCCGTTGTTCGTGTCAGTAGGAGGAATAGTGCCCTATTATTGGTTTTAGTAGGAGACAAAATTCCCATTGCTGGTATCAGTGGGAGCAATGATGCCCCATCGCTGGTATCAGTGGGAGCAATGATGCCCCATCCTTGCTGTCAGTGGGAGCAATGATGCCCCATCCTTGCTGTCAGTGGGAGCAATGATGCCCCATCCTTGCTGTCAGTGGGAGCAATGATGCCCCATCCTTGCTGTCAGTGGGAGCAATGATGCCCCATCCTTGCTGTCAGTGGGAGCAATGATGCCCCATCCTTGCTGTCAGTGGGAGCAATGATGCCCCATCCTTGCTGTCAGTGGGAGCAATGATGCCCCATCCTTGCTGTCAGTGGGAGCAATGATGCCCCATCCTTGGTGTCAGTGGGAGGAATGATGCCCCATCCTTGGTGTCAGTGGGAGGAATGATGCCCCATCCTTGGTGTCAGTGGGAGGAATGATGCCCCATCCTTGGTGTCAGTGGGAGGAATGATGCCCCATCCTTGGTGTCAGTGGGAGGAATGATGTCCCATCCTTGGTGTCAGTGGGAGGAATGATGTCCCATCCTTGGTGTCAGTGGGAGGAATGATGCCCCATCCTTGGTGTCAGTGTAAGAAATGGTGCCCCAAGGGCCAGATAAAGGCAAGCAAAGAGCTAAATCTGGCCCCTGAGCCACAGTTTGGAGACCACTGCCTTAGAGGAAATGAAAGACAATATGGGGGAGATTTACTAAAACTGGTGCAGCTGTACATTGTAGCCAATCCGCTTCTCATGTCAGCTTGTTCAATTGAGCTTTGACAATAAAACCTGGAAGCCGATTGGTTTCTATGCACAGCTGCACCAGATTTTTGCATGCTTCAGTTTTAGTAAATCCCCCATATGGTTTTTCAGGCATGCCTTCTATTTGTACATAGCCCAGATAGGACAAATTGTTTCCTATGGTGTAAGCCTCACAAGCTATAGCAATTATTTTCTCATGATCATCCACTGTTCTAATTGTTAGTAAATATGCCATGCTGCAACTTTAGAATCCTGCTAATCTCTAACACAGAATAAAGAGCTACAAATATACTAGGAAGTAGCCATGAAGATTGCAGACGGGATGGTGGCTACTGGGCCTGTGAGATCTGGGGACCCAGCACAAGTCTGGAAGCAATTATACAGCCATCAAGCTGTCAATACTTTCTAACAAACACACATCTTGGCTGACACAGGCCTCACTTGGCATTATACTGAGCAGCAAGGCAGAATGGCTGTGCTAGATCCTCTATATATCCCTTAGGAAATACTGGTGTAGCACACAGGCATGCACCTTCCCCTTGGCTCACTCGTAGGAAAGACACACCACCGTGCTACCTGCCCGTACCCTCTTGTGTGAAGCGGTTGAGTGATGTCATAAACTAGGGTCCTGCAGCAAGGTTCTCCCTTTAGTTGGTTCTCGTCTCTCACCAATACGTAAGAACAAGTCTTTACATCCCCAAGTAACTCCAAGGTCCACACCAGTAGTAAACTCCAACATAGCGTTTATTTCTTTACATGCAAAGTCAATGAATAAAAAGGGTGGATAGAAGACAGGACAGCAAGAGTTTGGATATAAGTCCAGGCACAAGACAAATTATGAATTAACTACTCGTTCTTCAAGTAGGCTTAGCTCACCCGGATAGTTCCCTATGAAAGTGGATCCTAGCAGCCGAAGTGATGCTCAGACATTTCTTTAGTTTTCCCTTTTTTAGATGCGACTAGGAGATTCTCTGCCACAGAACCGTTAATCCCAATCCTCTGGTGTTGGATGGATCTAATCCCTCCAGAGAGTTACCAGGCCCTTCTTTCTCCATGAACTTTTCACCGGTCCTTCAGAAGGGTCCTACCCCGGCCTCCTCATCTTAGAATGGGTCCCCATGCCAGAGGCACCCTGGGATTTCTCCTTCCAGGACACGGGCCCCAGCTAAAGGTGCTTGGCCCAAGGTTGTTGCTGCAGCCCCAGGGCTAAAGGTGCCTGGGACCAATGTGTATGTGGGCCCCTGGCCAGGAACCACGTACCAGGACTCCAACTCTGGAACCAAGACCAAACCCCCGAACGAACCCCTTCGCAAGCAGTGTCTGCCCTTTTTATATCCTCTCTGGCGTGCACAGCAGGCCGACCACGCCCACCGCACAACCGTCGAGAGAGGACATCCAAGGCACAGCACTACACCAGCGGTTCAACCCTGGCCCATTATGGCAGCGCCACCTACAGGCCACAGGGAACCACGCACCAGTATACTACCTGCAGTATAAAACAGAATTTCCTAACAATTAAGGTGGTCTGAGCCCAACTACAGCTCAAACCTTCCCCTAAATTTAGGTATAGCGGGGTTAAATTTGGGGACCCCGCTACACTGGTAAATGATTTTAGTGTAGCTGTAGATTATGTTCTGTCAATGCTAGATATACAAGGAGCCAGTGATCAGAATATTCACATTTTCATTGGACTTGCCCTTTAAAAGAGAATCGCAACTAATTACCTTTGCTGGAAGAAGAATCAGCCAACCTTTGAGCCACACTCAAACCATCGCAGCAGCTAAATGTAAAGCATTAGGAATTACTATGTGGCCAATGGCTGCTTCTAAATGAGGTTGTTGGTCTCAAGTCAGGCAAAAAGGGACGAATCCCTTAAAGAAAAAAAAAAAAAAAGAAGAAGGATGGCAAATATAGAAGACTGCACATTATTTACAGATCACGGAGATGAATCACTGATTATACATGGTGCAGTTTATGGGTCGCCTATCATATGACATTTTATTCATGTGGATGTGCGATGACTACACGTCTACAGAACGTCCCTAATCTGCCCGCATTCTCCATCATTTACCATAGATATAGAGAACTCCAATGGCAAGGTGCAGAGAGGAACGTGTTATAATAAATCTATCCACAGACCAGTAATGGATCATTGAAACATATACTGCTGCCACGTACACTGTGACATAAATTGCAATCGTTCATTTCAGATAGGGACAATTGTGTTTATTTGGGGCTGTCGGCTGTAACTAACACTGAGGTCACAAAATACTGTGCAATTAACAGTGAAGTCACAAAATACTGTGCAATTAACACTGAAGTCACAAAATACTGTGCAATTAACACGGAGGTCACAAAATATTGTGCAATTAACATGGAGGTCACAAAATACTGCAAAATTCTATAATTACTTTTAATTTACACTTTAAGCGTTTGTTACCCCAACACTTCATATTGCTGATATGTGAATGCAATACCATGTACTTGTATGAGAAAGGATCCTGTTCTCTTTGTTTTGCTTCCTATATGTGAAATTCCTGGTGTTTCTTGCCAGTCCCTCTGCTTTCCTATTAATAACTGACCACACTAAGCAGGAGAGCACATCATTGTCAGTTCTCTAGCTATGCTGGGAACTCAACCTGCTCTCCTCCAATGATCAGACTTGTCCTGACACGCCCCCACTGCTGCTTCTCCCCCACAACTCTTATGCAGCTGAGAATAGAGGGAATGTGATCACTTATAAAAAACGGTATTTAGTTCTTTTTTTTTACATCTATATAAAAATGTTTTTCCTTTCATTTCTATTTGAAACTGAATGGGTTGTTTTACAAGGTGATCATTTACAATTACTTTAACCATCCCCAGGAAGTCCTTAGGAACACTGAGATGCCAATATTTAAGAAAAAGAGCAATATTCCAACAGCAGCAACTATTTACCAGTTAGCAGTTCCTTTTTACTGGACCCAGTTCATCCAAGTGCCTGCATTGCTATTATCAGCCAGCAGGATTCTTACTTTTCTGTTTCAATAATTTTTGGTAATTACAATAAAGTGGTTACAGTCACAAGAGTTTAAACAGTACACCATAAATAGTTGCTACTATTGGAATTTTGCTCTTTTAGGGCGGAATATTCCATCCCCAGACCCTCACCCATTCAAAGGATGATGATTAGTAACAAAATATTTGCCTATATGGTTGTAATATGAACATATTGTTAACCTTGGAGAAGCATTTTTGGATTCTTGACTAAGACAAGTCAGTAGAATAGTGATGGGTTTGTGTAGAATAGAGTGGGTCTGTGATAGGTAGCTCTAGTGAGCATTCCTTTGGGCAAAGGTTTGTAAGTGTGAAGTAGAGCTGCACGATTCTGGCCAAAATGAGAATCACAATTTTTTTGCTTAGAATAAAGATCACGATTCTCGCGGCGTAAAATCTTTCACATACAAAAAAATTTGGGCTAACTTTACTGGTTATTTTTTTTAAATTATTATTCATTAAAGTAATTTTCCCCCAAAAAATTGCATTTGAAAGACCGCTGCGCAAATACAGTGTGACATAAAATATTGCTATATTTTATTCTCTAGGGTCTCTTCTAATATATATATATAATGTTTGGGGGTTCTAAGCAATTTTCTAGCAAAAAAAATAAAAAATGATTTCAACTTGAAACCAACAAATGTCAGAAAAAGGTTTAGTGTTCCTCATTTCCACACCAAGTCTATTCCTTTGATATAAAGGACAAATTGTTACACTGTTTAGACTTAAGTTCCACTGATAAAGAATGTTGTGATTCTTGGCAGACTGCCTGGATTTTATGGCTGTGGCTTCAGCAGAGCAGAGAGAATTCTCTGCATAGAAAGATCGGGAAATACTCTGTCAAGATCACAACGGGGAAGAAAATCGCAATAACGATTCTTGACGATTAATTGTGCAGCTCTAGTGTGAAGTAAGAAGTCTTGGGGTGGATGGACAATGCATAAAGCTATAGATGTGGTAGCAAAGTAGGTGAAGGGATGGGGAGGAAGAGAAGAAGGAGACAACTAGGGGAGGTCACAGGCAAGGGGGGGGGAAAGTTTGGGGGTCACTGTAGATGTGGTAATAAAGTAGGTGAAGGGATGGGGAGGAAGAGAAGAAGGAGACAACTAGGGGAGGTCACAGGCAAGGAGGGAAAAGTTTGGGGGTCACTGTAGATGTGGTAATAAAGTAGGTGAAGGGATCGGGAGGAAGAGAAGGAGACAACTAGGGGAGGTCACAGGCAAGGGGGGGAAAGTTTGGGGGTCACTGTAGATGTGGTAATAAAATAGGTGAAGGGATCGGGAGGAAGAGAAGAAGGAGACAACTAGGGGAGGTCACAGGCAAGGAGAGAAAAGTTTGGGGGTCACTGTAGATGTGATAATAAAGTAGGTGAAGGGATCGGGAGGAAGAGAAGAAGGAGACAACTAGGGGAGGTCACAGGCAAGGAGGGAAAAGTTTGGGGGTCACTGTAGATGTGGTAATAAAGTAGGTGAAGGGATGGGGAGGAAGAGAAGAAGGAGACAACTAGGGGAGGTCACAGGCAAGGGGGGGGGGAAGTTTGGGGGTCACTGTAGATGTGGTAATAAAGTAGGTGAAGGGATGGGGAGGAAGAGAAGAAGGAGACAACTAAGGGAGGTCACAGGCAAGGAGGGAAAAGTTTGGGGGTCACTGTAGATGTGGTAATAAAGTAGGTGAAGGGATCGGGAGGAAGAGAAGGAGACAACTAGGGGAGGTCACAGGCAAGGGGGGGAAAGTTTGGGGGTCACTGTAGATGTGGTAATAAAATAGGTGAAGGGATCGGGAGGAAGAGAAGAAGGAGACAACTAGGGGAGGTCACAGGCAAGGAGAGAAAAGTTTGGGGGTCACTGTAGATGTGATAATAAAGTAGGTGAAGGGATCGGGAGGAAGAGAAGAAGGAGACAACTAGGGGAGGTCACAGGCAAGGAGGGAAAAGTTTGGGGGTCACTGTAGATGTGGTAATAAAGTAGGTGAAGGGATGGGGAGGAAGAGAAGAAGGAGACAACTAGGGTAGGTCACAGGCAAGGGGGTAAAAGTTTGGTGGTCACTGTAGATGTGGTAATAAAGTAGGTGAAGGGATCGGGAGGAAGAGAAGGAGACAACTAGGGGAGGTCACAGGCAAGGGGGGACTTTTCGTGTAATTCCGATCGTGTGTGGGCCCCATCGGAGTAAAAAAATAGAACAGGTTTTAAATTTTTCCGATGGAAAAAAATCCGATGGGAAATTCCAATCGTCTGTGTGGAATTCCATCGGAGAAAAATCCACGCATGCTCAAAATCAAGTCAACGCATGCTCAGAAGCATTGAACTTCATTTTTCTAGGCTCGTCGGAGTGTTTTACGTCACAGCGTTTTGGACGGTCGGAATTTAGTCCGACAGTGTGTAGGCAAGACTGATGGAAGTCAGCTTCATCGGAATTCCGACGGAAAATTCCATCGGATTTTATTCCATCGGAAATCCGATCATGTGTACAGGGCATTATGATATATACCTACTTAGAGACTGCAAGCTCTTGTTTGTTTCCAATTGCTTTCTTCTGCACCCGAACTAGCGACTATGATATCGTCTTTCATGGTCAACATTAATATACACACCACTAATATCTTACTGTATCTCATTGTACTGTTGAACTTCTTTAATAAGAAAATGAGTAATGTCATTGTAGAAGAAAACACAAAACGGATGTTGTAACAGTGTCACACAGTGAAGGGAGAACCTTGTGACCTATTACAACAGCTAGGAATCATTTCAGGGCACCATTCTGCATTACGACAACAAAGAAAGTCATATCAACTTGCAATCGCTTGTAAGCATTTATGTCCTGTAGCACGTCCATCAGAATAATGCCAGCTTGTGATTATTTGTTGTGGACGATAGGGGGACTTGTCTCCCGTAGCACTTTTTATAAGTTTTTTTTGTTTACTGTGTACTGTAGCAATTATTCTACAGACTATAAAAATAAAGGCTATAAAGCAATTGACTGAGCCTAATATGTCAGGATCTTAAAAGATGACTGCCCTTACCCACAAAGCAACCAATTAAATTCTTGCTTTTGCTCTTCAACTTTATTTGATCGTTCTGGAGTAACATTCATTTTGTGAAAATAGTGCAGCACTGCATATCTATAAATATTATATAAACAAATAATTATACATTTAATAAAACAATTTGTGAAAAATAAAAAAAAACAGTTCATATGTAGGTTTCCAAAACTGTCACCGCTGTGTAAAATCCTATTTAAAATGGATCCAATAATCAGTGCACACCACCACCTGCTAAAATACCTGCTCACCTCAAGGATGAGTATAAAACTCATAGACAGATCACTCCTCGTGTCCACCACGATCAATCCACTTTACCAATGGTAGTAATTCCTACAGTCCCCAGACTGCACCTCTGTGTGGGTAATCAACATTTGAATTGTCTCCAAACAACACCTTCCTCCACTCACTTTTCAATAATCAATTCCACTTATATTTCCAGGGGTTAAGGACATGAAACAAAAAACACAAAGTACCATAGTGTTCTCTGCTTTTCAATTTATTAAAAAAGTCCCCCTAAAAAGTTACACTTACAAGAAATATCAATAAAAACAGCATATATCAAATCACCAGCTCATTCACCACAGATCTACACTCCACAGTGCTTCGCTTGACATCACAGATTCGACTCCTCCCTTCTAAAACGCGTGTCGGCCTCTCATTGGTCTTCATCAGTAGACTGTAGGAATTACTACCATTAGTAAAGTGGATTGATCGTGGTGGACACGAGCAGTGATCGGTCTATGAGTTTTATACTCATCCTTGAGGTGAGCAGGCATTTTAGCAGGTGGTGGTGTGCACTGAATATTGGATCCATTTAAATAGGTGTCATGGATATGCAGTAGTGTTTGTCTGCCATCTTACCTTCCTCCTCATGTGTTCATCTAGAGACCAGACCTCCTTCACCTGGCTTCCTTTATAATCTCCTCCCAGCCTGACTCCACCCCAGGCCCTATCACTGAACACTATATTAACCTGTGCACTGCAAGCCTGCTTTGCTGATCAACGTGTTTGTTAGGCATTGTGTGTTTGGGTTCCTGCCTGCCGTGTGCTACGTCTGTCTCTCTGTTACGTTATTGGCTTGTCCCCGACCATCCCTGTCTGCTCGTGACCCTTGACCTTCGGCTCGTTCTTCGTTATCCTTGTCTGCTTGTGGCCCCTGACCTTCGGCTTGTTATTCGGTTCTCTCTATCGTGTGCTGCTGCTTCCCCTTATCCTACGGGGCGTGAGCTAGGAAACTCCAGGGGCCGCGACCTGGTCCCAGCCTGCAGCGTAACATCCTCACCACTAGAGGCCCTGGAGAAGACCAGCTGGGTCTTAGACTCCGCGCCCTGGGGAATCTTGGCTCTCGCTTCCGTTGGGATCCCGGTTGTGCTCCTCTGGTCCCGCTTTCCACAACCACCCAGTTTCCTATCCACAGAAGCCAGCCATAGGGTTCACTACCTCGCGGTGCACTCCTGTCCCCCTACGGTGTGCATCTGTCACCTGGCCACAGGTGATCCTGACAATAGGATTTTACACAGCGGTGACAGTTTTGGAAACCTACATATGAACTGTTTTTTTATTTTTCACAAATTGTTTTATTGAATGTATAATTTTTTGTTTATATAATATTTATAGATACGCAGCGCTGCACTATTTTTACAAAATTAATATTGCAATAGGTGTGGTGTATCACTATAAGGCTCTATGTACACTGGAGCTCAAAAACAGCCGTTTTGAACGCTGGATTGCTGGCAGGAAAACGCTTCTTAAAAACGAGATTTTATCAGCGTTTTGCATTGCCGTCAATGGACGTTTAGCGGCTAGCTTTCAGCCGCGTTTCTCTGGCTCTATTCAAAACCAATGGTTTCCTATTGGAGCCCATTGATTTGAATAGAAGTCGCACCGCAAGTCGGATCATCATGATCCGACTTGCGGTGCGACATGTGTGCTGAGGATGAAGGAGAACCCCGCCAAAAAAAATGAAAAAAAAAAATGGCGTGGGGTTCCCCCCTCAGACGATACCAGGCCCTTCGGTCTGGTATGGATTTTAAGGGGGAACTCCCTACGCCGAAAAAACGGCATGGGGGTCCCCCCAAAATCCATACCAGACCCTTATCCGAGCATGCAGCCTGGTCAGGCAGGAAAGGGGGTGGGGACGAGCGAGCGTCTTCCTAACGCTAATTAGCGGCCACTAAGTCACATCACCAAAAGATGTCAAAAAGGTGTTTTACCGCCGAGGAGGCATACAAAATTCTTTCCACGCCTGAGAGCAAGGGGGAGCTCTCTTTTTCAGATTCCGATTCAGGTTCTGAGTCGGACGTAAACTATGAGCCAGTCTTCAGTAGTGGAACAGAGACAGCCTCAGAGGAGGAAGATAGTTGGCCCGCCAAAAGAAGGCGCTCTGATGAGGCAGCAGTGCCATCCACCAGCACCGCAGTGCCATCCACCAGCACCGCAGTGCCATCCACCAGCACCGCAGTGCCTCGGCAAGAAAGGCCAAGGACCCATGCCGGCCTTCCCTATGCCCTCCAGAACCCCTTGTGGCTTCCTCCTAATTCCTCCTAATTCAGGAGAAGCCAACATTCCCCCTTTCACTGCCCAGCCAGGAGTCCAGGTGAACACGGACAATTTTTCCCCAATCTTGTAAATAATTAGTTGAAAAGAGGAGAGTCGGCAAGTCTGCGAAACCAGGAGGTTCTGGCAGTGAAGTGAAAGGACAGAAGGAATGTATACATGTTATCTTCCATCCACAACGATACCTTCGTGGAAATCCCCAGAAGGAATGGCACCACCATCCAAAAGCCCACATGCATCCAGGACTACAATTTGTTCATGGGGGGAGTCGACTTTAACGACCAAATGCTGGAACCCCATCTTTCCACAAGACGGACATACCATTGGTATAAAAAAGTAGCAATTTATTTTTTTCATTTGGCCATATATAACTCTTATATTATTTACCGCAAGTCCACCCAAAACCCACTACCCTTCCTTGGCTACCAGGAGGAAATCACCACTGCCCTGATATTCCAGAATGGCCCACCCCAAAACATCCGATCAGATGTTCTAAGTCGACTCTCCGAACGTCACTTTCCCGATAAAGTCCCTCCCACAGCAACAGGCCGACGAGGTCAAAAAAAATGTAAGGTGTGTGCCAGTGGAGGAGTCAGACGAGACACAGTTTATTATTGTGCGGAGTGTCCTTCCCAACCAGGCCTCTGTGTAATTGACTGCTGTCACCGTTACCATACTTCAGGCGTCGACAAACCCCGGGCGCCAGGTCGCCATTGCGACTAGAATTAGCGACCTGGCGCCTGGGGCAGCACAGCTGGGGTATCCTGTGTCTCCGTGCCCAAGCCCCCCCCCCCTCCGCGCCGCTGGATCGCGTCGGGCCGTGCTGGCCGGTAATTGAGGCCGCGGCTTTGCGGCCTTCTGCAGGCCTATGCTTCCTTCTGTGGTCTAGCGCCATCTTGTGGTGACCGTTGGTATTGCAACCAGCAATGCTAATGGAGTTTCCCTGTCTGTTTTTCCCTGCCATCTCCTTCCCTCTAATTAGAACCCCCAAACATTATATATATTTTTTATTCTAACACCCTAGAGAATAAAATGGAGGTAGTTGCAATACTTTCTGTCACACCGTATTTGCGCAGCGGTCTTACAAGCGCACTTTTTTGGGAAAAAATTAAAAAAAATTAATAAAAAAATAAAAACAGTAAAGTTAGCCCAGTTTTTTTTTATATTGTGAAAGATAATGTTACGCTGAGTAAATTGATACCCAACATGTCACGCTTCAAAATTGCGTTCGCTCGTGGAATGGCGACTAACTTTTACCCTTTAAAATCTCCATAGGCGACATTTCAAAAATTCTACAGGTTGCATGTTTTGAGTTACAGAGGAGGTCTAGGGCTAGAATTATTGCTCTCGCTCTACCGATTGCGGCGATACCTCACGTGTGGTTTGAACACCGCTTTCATATGCGGGCGCTACTCACGTATGCGTTCGCTTCTGCGCGCAAGCTCGGCGGGACAGGGCGCGTTCCTGGCTCCTAACTTTTTTAGCTGGCTCCTAGATTCCAAGCAAATTTGTCAAGCCCTGCCATACTTCACTAAATTATTAGTGAAGTATGGTAAACGTAATCCTCATTGCCTGCCTTCACATCCCTTATGCTACTGCCTGCTCTGTAACTGACCCTGGCTTGTTATTCGACCACGCTTCTGCCTAACGATTCTGTACTACCTCTGCCTGATCTGGAACTGACCTTGGACTGTTTGAACATGCTTTTTGCCTGCCTCCTGGATTGATCTTGTACCCTGCTACTGGACTAGTGGGATTCAACACAGGGGTCTCACATATGTGAGGGGCTCCAGAAAAGTTTTTCTGGATGAATTTTTTTTTGTTTTCTCATCATAGATTAGGGTCTGGAGACTCAGAGGCTTCAAAGAGATTTGGGTGGGAGAAGCCTGTACCCCTGTCCCCATTCTGTCCTGAACAAGGCCCTACTTCTGCCTGCTGCCTGTAGGACCTATGCCATCATGCCTCTGCCTGTCGCATGAACTGACCACACCATATGGACCTGCCTACTACCAGGACTAATATTTTTGGCACTGCTGACAATATCTCTGCCTGTACTGACCCTGGACTGTTTATGGACAGTATCCCTGCCTGCTGCCTGGACAATTGTGTATGCCATTGCTGACGAAGTCCCTGCCTGATGCTGTGTAGAACTGCGCTACTAAAACCACAGGTAATCTTTTGTTTACGCTTTGCTCAGCATAATGTATTTTGGGGTGTAATTCTTGGTATGTGCATGCTATGTGTCCCTAGAACATCTGATGGTGTTCCTTGCATGTTGGGCCTCTGTATGTGGACAGGCTGTGTAAAAGTCCCACACATTTGGTATCGCCATACTCAGGAGGAGTAGCAGAATGTATTTTGGGGTGTCATTTTTGCTATGTAAATGCTATGTGTTGGAGATATCTTATGAACTGACAACTTTGTGTAAAAAAAATGCGTTTTCATTTTTTTCTACATTTTCCAAATACTTCTGGAAAAAAATGAACCGTTTAAGACTCAATATGCCTCATAGATTATACGTTGGGGTGTTTGCTTTCCAAAATGGGGTCATTTTGTGGGTGTTTCCATTGTCCTGGTGCTCCAGGGCCTTCAAAAGTGAAATAGGTGGTTAAGAAATGAGATGTGTAATTTATGCGCCTAGAATGCCTGAAGGTGCTACTTCAATTTTGGGCCTCTGTATGTGGACAGGCTGTGTAAAAGTCTCACACATGTGGTATCACCATACTCAGGAGGAGTAGTAGAATGTATTTTGGGGTGTCATTTTTGCTATGTAAATGCTATGTGTTGGAAATATCTTATAAATGGACAACTTTGCGTAAAAAAAATGCTTTTTCATTTTTTTTCCCCACATATTCCAAAAACTTCTGGAAAAAAATGAACCGTTCAAAAGACTCATTATGCCTCCTAGATTATACGTTGGGGTGTTTGCTTTCCAAAATGGGGTCATTTTGTGGGTGTTTCCATTGTCCTGGTGCTCCAGGGCCTTCAAAAGTGAAATAGGTAGTCAACTAGTTAGATGTGTAATTTATGCTCCTAGAACACCTGATGGTGCTCCCTGCATGTTGGGCCTCTGTATGTGGCCAGGCAGTAAAAAAGTCCCACACATGTGGTATTGTAATACTCAGGAGCAGTAGCAGAATGTATTTTGGGGTGTCATTTGTGGTATGCACATGCCATGTGAGAGAAACAAGCTATTACAATGACAATTTTGAGGAAAAAAAAATATCGTAATTTTGCAAAGAATCGTGGGAAAAAAATACAACTTCAAATAACTCACCATGCCTCTTACTAAATACCTTGGAATGTCTACTTTCCAAAAATGGGTTATTTGGGGGGCATTTGTACTTTCCTCGCTTGTTAGGGTCTCAAGAAATGAGATAGGCCGCCAGTACATCAGATGTGATAATTTTTTTAGGATTTGCACTATAGCTTGTAGACTCTAAAACTTTCACACAGACCAAATAATTTCCAAAAATTTTGGGTTATTTTTATCAAAGATATGTAGCAGTATAAATTGTGGCCAAAATTTATGAAGAAAAATTAATAATTTGCAAAATTTTATCACAGAAACTAAGAAAAATGAGTTTTTTTTCAAAATTTTCGGTCTTTTTTCATTTCTAGCGCAAAAAATAAAAAACCCAGAGGTGATCAAATACCACCAAAAAAACTCTATTTGTATGAAAAAAAGGACAAAAAAATCATTTGAGTACAGTGTTGCATGACTGAGTAATTGTCATTCAAAGTGTGACAGCACTGAAAGCTGAAAATTGGTCTGGGCAGGAGGGGCGTTTAAGTGCCCAGTAAGCAAGTGGTTAATGGGCTTTTTCTAAAAACGCCAAAACGCCAATAAACTGCAGTTTATCAGCTTCAGTGTACATGGAGCCTAAGTGTTCAGCAGCTGTGTAGACACTCAGAGGGGTATATTTGATTTTTTTTTTCACGTCATTATAAGAGTAATTTATTAGCATTGTGGCGCTGATTGTTTTTCTCACAATTTGTTCTGGAGTAACAGTTATTAATGTTGGATACTTTGACCAATCTGTCCCATCTCATGAAATGGGATTCTTTCCAATGGCTTGGCAGCAAACCCCCATTATTACACTACATTATTTATTGATTGGCCAGGTGCAGGAATAGGAAAGAAAAAATGAGAAGATTGCTCCCTAAACATCCAAATTCTGGAGCTGCCATCCTTATTCTCTCGCCTCACTGCATCCTGAATCACTGACCTAAAACCGAATTTGCATGTTTTGGTGTTCTCACGTCAGTGGATGCATACAGTTGTGCTCATAAGTTTACATACCCTGGCAGAAATTAGGATTATGATGCAAGGGTCTGTCATTCATTGACCTTTTATACACACACACTAATTACAAGCAAACAGATCACAGGTGAGGATGGTTACCTTTAACCACTTCAGCCCTGGACCATTTGGCTGGCCAAAGACCAGGCCACTTTTTGTGATTCGGCACTGCGTCGCTTTAACTGATGTAGCGCCCTGCTCCTGTAGACCAGGCGCTATTATCTAAATTTAGTGGGATGTCTGAACTGTAGTTAGTTCAGATTCCATGTTTTGGCTAAATTGTTCCAGCTTTGGCTGAGTTGGGTGTATTTCCCGCGGTTGCCAGTAGGTGTCGCTGCCACCTCTGGTTCGTGTTGGAAGGTACAACAAGCCGAGGCGTATTGGGTGCTTTTTCCCCAGAAGCAACCTAGTGGGAAGTTGATAACGCTGGACATGCTGGGAGAGGGTACTTAAGGGGCGGATGCCATTTTTGGAGGCTCTCTCTCACCTCATGGCCACCCTGGCCGGTGGTATGTGACAACTCCTCTTCTGCCTCGGGGCCTGCTGGCCTGAGGTTCCGTTACTGAAGGTAGGCCCAGAAGCTATCTGGGGCCTACTGGTTCGAGGGCGATCCTGTGCGGTCTGTCCTGCGGGAAGAAGCCGAGCAATTGTAGGAACCAGGGGAGGACTCGTCTTGGAGAATACGCAGTGGAAGGCTGGTATCTCGAGAGGAACCTGGGACCTCAATTGGAGGAGGATGCATCCCGACCAATCTGCCTCACAGTATCGCCAGGTCGGCTTAAAGGACTTTCTTATACTGTGCAATTGTGTTTGAACTTTGGAAATTCTGATTACCAAGTCTGTGGCAGAGACTTTTCATTTGTCCGTGCATCATCCCGGCTGCTAGGCCGGTGAGAGGGGCCTATCAGGGTGGGCGGGATCCAGTGACGGCAAGTATACCTGTCTCTGGAATCTCAAGTTTCTCAGTGATCTGCACCAGGTACCTGAACTCCCCCTAATCCTCCATCCCTCGTTCTGCTAACGTTGTGAGTAATAAAATAGCATTGGAAAAGACTCAGTGACTGGCGACCGTGTTTTATGCAACTTTTAACCCTAGACTTTGAGCCAACACGGAGAACAGTGGGGTAACGGCAGACCAAAACTAACCAGCAGCTCCTACGGGGGTAGTGCTACACTGACAACTGCATGGTCGTGCGAGGTGGCTCCAAAACAAAATTGGCGTCCTTTTTTCCCCACAAATAGAGCTTTCTTTTGGTGGTATTTGATCACCTCTGCGGTTTTTATTTTTTGCGCTATAAACAAAAATAGAGCGACAATTTTGAAAAAAATTCTATATTTTTTACTTTTTGCTATAATAAATATCCCCCATATCCTCCAATAAATATCCTCAGTTTAGGCCGATACGTATTCGTCTACATATTTTTGGTAAAAAAATAAAAATCACAATAAGCGTTCATTGATTGGTTTGCGCAAAAGTTATAGCGTCTACAAAAAATAGTGGATAGTTTTAGTTTTATGGTATTTTTATTAATATTTTTTTTTTTTACTAGTAATGGCGGCGGTCTGCGATTTTTATCGTGACTGCGACATTATGGCGGACACATCGGACTCTTTTGACACATTTTTGGGACCATTGTAATTTTTACAGCGATCAGTGCTATAAATATGCACTGATTACTGT
Organism: Rana muscosa; assembly: GCA_029206835.1. Lineage (NCBI taxonomy): Eukaryota > Metazoa > Chordata > Amphibia > Anura > Ranidae > Rana > Rana muscosa. The sequence continues at coordinate 271,812,719 of CM055123.1, read as the reverse complement.
GAAAATGACACTGGCAGTGAAGGGGTTAACCACTAGGTGGCACTGAAGGGGTTAAGTGTGTCCTAGGGAGTGATTCTAACTGTTAGGGGGCGTGGCTATGAGTGAAACGTCACTGATTGCTGCTCCCGATGAGAGGGAACATACGATCAGTGACATGTCACTAGGCAGAACGGGCAGATGCTTGTTTACACTTGCCTCTCCCAGTTCTGCAGCTCTGTGACCCGATCGCGGGACACCGGCGGACATAGAGTCCACGGGTCCCATGGGCGCGGTCACGGAGCTCGCGCCCGCACGTTGGGAATATCAAAGTGACGTAAATATACGTTACTTTGCCCAGCCGTGCCATTCTGCCGACGTATATGTACAGGAGCCGGTCGGGAACCGGTTAATAGCCATTCAAACCCCTTTTGTGCATGTTATTAGGCCAAAATCACCAGGGTATGTAAACTTTTGATCAGGGTCATTTGGGTAGTTTCTGTTGTGATTATGATTTAAAAAGAGTAAACACAGCTGATTGATAATAAAATGGTTTCAGACAAACACTAACCATGAGTGAAAGAGAGGATTTTGTGCGTTATTTATATTCTCAGAAAAATGGCCAAGAAATCATAAATTCTGACAGGGTATGTAAACTTATGAGCACAACTGTATTTGTCTAAGGCTAGTGCCTCCCTAGGTCAGCCATTCTCTACCAGGGTTCTTCTGAACCCTAGGGTCCTCCAGAAGTGGCTAGGGGTTCCTTAAGCTGTGGCTGATTGACCCCCTATTTGATAGTGCCTGTAGAGTTTCAGAGTCAACTTCACTTAAAGCGGAACGTCTAAGACAGGTATTTGCACCCACTTACAGGAGTCCTCTCTGCGGGTATTCTGCGGGTAGTACGTCACTTCCCCCAGAATACCCGTCGTGTTCTGGGAGACACTCGGCTCCCAGAACACAACGGTGACCAGTAAGGACGGCGCTGCGCGACTCGCGCATGCGCCGTAGGATGGCGGTGGGGGCAGCAGATAGACAAGCGATTGCTCATCTTCTACTGCAGACGTCGCTGGACTCCAGGGCAGGTAAGTGTCCATATATTAAAAGTCAGCAGCTGTAGTATGTGTAGCTGCTGGCTTTTAATATTTTTTTAACGGCGGAGCTCCGCTTTAAAGAGCCAGATGTATGACACTAATAATCTTTTTGGCTGTTAAAGTGGCATGCTCACCACCATGGTTAGGGGACTCTTCCTACTGGCCACAAATGTAAGGGGAAATTACCCCACTGACCTCTAATAAATTGGATTTAGCAGAGGATCCCTAAGACCTGAAGATTATTTCAAGGCTTCCTCAGGGGTAAAAAGAGAAGGAGAAGGAGAGATGGGGATATGTTAAGGGGCTACTCCTAAAACCCTAATCACCCGAAAAAATGGGACTATTACGGCACCCAGACAAAACAGTTACAAAAATTAGAACATTTTATTATAACATATATAATACAAAAATATATTATTGCATTGTATTATATATGTTATAATAAAATTTTCTAATTTTTACAACCGTTTTGTCTGGGTGCCGTAATAGTCCCATTATCTCGGGTGATTAGGGTTGTAGGAGTAGCCCCTTAACATATCCCCATCTCTCCTTCTCTAGTTCAATTTCGGGGTGATGGCACCCCCCCCCCTATTCAATATACATCATAGAGGCAACCTTCATGACTCAGGGGTAAAAAGATTGAGAACAGCTGCCCTAGGTGGTCAACAAAGTAGATGACGACAGGCCCAAAATATAGATCCTTCAAACTAGTTTGTAATGGTCATTCCCATGATTTTGGTTCTCTGTAATAAGACTTGTCTGACTTGCCCACAGCCAGCATTAAAGTGGAGTTCCACCCAAAAGTGGAACTTCCGCTTAAACCACTCCTCACCCCCTTACATGCCACATTTGGCATGTAATGTTTTTTTTGGGGGGGGGGGGGCTTCAGTAGGAGTGGGACTTCCTGTCCCACTTCCTCCTTCCACCCAGGGACCGCTTAGGCGACACGTCATATCGCCTTTTGGCGGCCCCTCCCTGTAGGCCATCACCTGGGACACGTGACAGGTCCCAGGCGATCGCCTGTCCACTCAGGGAGTGCAGCGCCGTTCGCGCATGTGCAGTAAGTGCCCAGCCGTGAAGCCGAAAGCTGTCCCGGCCGGGTGCCCACAGTTAGGATGGAGGCGCCGGCGGAGAAGGGGGGGAGAGGAGCGAAGCTCTGTTCGGCCGCGCCGCTGGACAGTGGAACAGGTAAGTGTACGTTTATTAAAAGCCAGCAGCTACACTTTTTGTAGCTGCTGACTTTTAATAAACATAAAAAAGGTTGGAACTCCCCTTTAAGGACAACACAGTTGTTCTCTGACATCTTTGTCTCTAGTACAGTACTAGCGAGAAGAACACAAAACAACGTGCCTCTGTTGCCCAAGCTAAATAAATCGCTGCCTTTGCTTTAGATCAGCTTTTTCTTATTATTATATTTTGGAACAGTATGCTCATATTTTAAAATCCACTTCTACCTTTAGGAGAAACCTTTTCCATTCTGCATATGGTCCTTCTTGCTTCCTGCCTTGTGTGACTTCTCTCAAGCTAAATCCTTTTCACTGCAGCTGCACTACCTCACCTTATGTTATAGGCTGGTGACTGGGGCCTTAAATTGTAAACCATTTCCTCTACCCAGTGACTGGCCTCAGGTGATACAGAAACAAATCTTCCAAAAATTGGGCTAACTTTTCTGTTTAGTTTTTTTTTTTTTAATTCATTAGTGTATATTTTTTCCCAAAAAAACTGCGTTTGAAAGACCGCTAGGCAAAAGCAGTGTGACCAATAATATTGCAACAACCGCCATATTATTCTCTAGGGTCTCTGCTAAAAAAAAATAATATAATGTTTGGGGGTTCTAAGTAATTTTCTAGCAAAAAATACTGATTTTAACTTGTAAGCAACAAGTGTCAGAAAAAGGTTTAGTCTTTAACCACTTGCCTACCAGGCACTTACACCCCCTCCCTGCCCAGGTCATTTTTCAGCTTTCAGCGCTGTCACACTTTGAATGACAATTGCGCGGTCACGTAACACTGTAACCCAAACACATTTTTTATCATTTTCTTCACACAAATAGAGCTTTCTTTTGGTGGTATTTACTTAGTTTCTGTCAGTAAATTTTTTTTTTCACCTTCACTGATGTGCGCTGATGAGGCGGCACTGATAGGCTGAGCTGGTGGGCATTGATGAGGTGGCACTTATGGGCACTGATTAGGAGGCACCAATATGCTGCACTTATGGGCACTGATATGTGGCATTGATAGGCGGAACTGATGGGCGCTGTTAGGCGGCACTGTTGGGCATTAATAGGAGGCACTGGTGGGCACTGATAGGCGGCATGGATAGGCGGTACTGATGGGCACTGATAAGCATTGATGAGTGGCACTGATGGGCGACACTGATGGGCATTGATTGACAGCAGTGCTGGGCATTTTTGAGCTGCACTGAAAGGCGTCACTGATAGCCGGCACTGACAGGCATTGCTAATGGACACTGATTGGTGACACTTAAATTGATGTACTGCAACTGATGATCAGTGCCCTGATTACATTCCTACATGTCCCCCTGTGAGGAGATGCTGCTGATCGGCTCTCCTCTCCTCACACTCTGTCAGTGTGAGGTGAGGAGAGCCAATTACCGGCATTTCCGTGTTTACATGAATGAATGAGAATGAATGAGTGACTTGTATAGCGCTCACATGCGAACCGAATCGCCTCTAGGCGCTTTTTGCAGCCAGTGTCTGCTTGGCTGGTGCGGTCATTTTACCCCGTAGGATCTCGACACGCTTGGGACACACAGTCGTACACACATATATACATATATACTGGGCCAATTTGGACAAGATCCAATTAACCTACCAGCATGTCTTTGGAGTGTGGGAGGAAACCGGAGTACCCGGAGGAAACCCACGCAGACACAGGGAGAACATGCAAACTCCAGGCAGATGGTGTCGTGGTCGGGATTCGAACCAGCGACCCTTTTGCTGCTAGGTGAAAGTGCTAACCACTACACCACTGTGACCGGCTGTGATTGGACACAGCCGATCACATGGTAAAAGAGCCGCAGACGCGGCTCTTTAAAGAGATCGGGGCCGCGCCGTGTCCTAGAAACACATGGCGCGGCCGCGATGCGCGCCCCCCGCGAGAGATCGGCCGTTCTGGAACGCCGTCATATGACGTCGTCCCAGAACGAGAGCCACACCGCTCCGCCTTCATTTGACGGTGGGCAGGTGACAAGCAGTTAAGTGGGTAAACGGATCTAATTTACAGACTAAAGTTCATTCCTTTGATCTAAAAGAACTAAAATGTTACAATGTTTCTCTTTATCTCCGCCTAAGCAATGTTGTGATAAACTTGGCAGGCTGCCTGTTTGTTTGTTTTTTGACAACTATCAGCAGTGAGCAGAGAACGGCTTTTCGCTGAATCGAGGAAATGCGGTTTTAAGATCGTGAGGGGGGGGGTTTAATCGAGATCTTGATTCTTTAACGATTAATAGTGCAGCTCTACTTCCAAGTAAGAAATTGCTATATGGAATCACTACAGGATTTGCCTTTGAGATGGGCAGAGAGGCCCAATAATGGTTTTGCTATCAGGCCCCATTACACATAGTTTCATCACTGACCCCTCTGTATGTCTATCTTGGTGAAATCATAACTACCTCTTTTTCTTACTTCTATCTCTTAAGACACAAACTTGCATGTACAGGTTTGTATATACAATCCATAAAGACAATATACACCTTCTATAACCAAGTGACGCACATCTCTCCCGTAAGACATACAGACCACTTAGCACAGAGATCATCTCTGGGGTGATTTTTGTCACTGAAAGATTTAATTACAGTGGAAGCTTTTACAAGCAGCATCTTGCGACACAATAATAGGCCCCCCGGTTGAGTTTCTCATTAAAAAAAGAAAATGACAGCGCTGCCAATGTAATTGGAAGTGTCAATAAATAACGTGACAATGAATGCAAGGAAGAGACATTGATATGTTAATTAGTGATTATCCCGAGATGTACAGTACATCATTCCTGGAGCTCACAGAACTGCCAGTTGTAGTTGACCGCAGAATTTATGAGTGTGCCTGGATCAAGCAACACGTTTTTATGAGGGAATAGTTAGACAAACTTAAAAGTAGTATTAAGCCCTCAATGTTTTTCTTTTTAGCTTGGTGTTTCTCACACTTTTCTTTTTAATTTTGCACAAATTCTCAAGGCACCCCATTTTAAAATGTAAAAAAATGAACCTAATAGTTTAACATAATACAACTGTAGCACCCTCCTAGCATATGGTGCTATGCAAATTTAATTGTTGGCTTCTGTAATTATGGGAGCAGCAATTGTTTTACCTGGTCTGCTCAGGAGTTTCACAGGCTGGGAGTTTGATTGCTTCCCCCTGCCTCTGGAAGAAGCTTCCAGAGCATAAGGTAAGAGATTCGAAATTACCAGCCTGGATATTTATCAGGTTCCAGCTAATCCCTGGACAAGAGTGTCCAGAAGTGGGCTGGAATGTTGATGAATTGTCTGAGACACTGGTGAGCAAATTTCCTTCTACCCAGGAGGGTTTCAGAGCCTGCTGTCCTCTGGCATCCCATGGACCGTAGAGCTGCTTTTGGAGGCCTCTGCGGTGACCGGCCTGAGGGTCTGGTGATGAATAGTCTGAGACATTGGCGAGCAAAGTTCCTTCTACCCAGGTGGGTTTCAGAGACTACTGTCCTCTGGCATCCCATGGACCATACATCTGCTTTTAGAGGCCTCGACGGTGACAGGGCTGAGGGCCTGGATGGACTTTGCCAGAAGTTGATTGCAGAACCTCTCCACAAAGGATCTGGTCTGAAAATGTGCTGTCTAACTCACTGGACTTTGTACAGAGGAAGCTGGAAGGTGGCAACTGTTCTGAGGACTTGTGAATAATGACCTTAAAGTGGTTGTAAAAGCTAAAAGTTTTTTACCTTCTATGCACGAAAGTAAAAAGACCTTCAGTGTGCAGCTTTCCACCTAGCCCCCCCAATACTTACCCAAGCCCGATCCAGCAATGTGCACAAGAGCAGCAGCCCTCTCGGGTCTCTCCTTCCTCATTGGCTGAGACACAGCAGTGGGAGCCATGGGCTCCCGCTGCTGTCAATCACAGCCAGTGAGGAGCGAGCAGGGCCCCCATAGCAAGTGGCTTACTATGGGGGCACTCAGCAAGAGGAAGGGACCTGGAGTGCTGGCGGGGCATCCAAGAAGAGGCTTGGGGCTGCTCTGTGCAAAAAAACACTGCTTGTGGTTTGTTATATATATATATATATATATATATATATATATATATATATATATATATATATATATATATATACACACACACACAGTATATACACTGTGTGTATATATATATTTATTTATTAATAAAACAAGAGCCTTTAATATCATTTTAAAGCAGAGTTCCACCCAAAAGTGAAACTTCCGCTTATCTGTCTTCTCCCCCCCTCTGGTGCCACATTTGGCACCTTTCGAAGGGGAGCAGGTACCCGTTTTTGACAGGTACCCTTTCCCCACTTCCGCTGGACCTTGCCGCTGCGAGGTACGTCAGATGTCTGGCCCCTCTCCTCCTTCCCCTGCTGTTGGGCCAGTAGGAGAGCTCAGCGCGCTTTGCACATGCCCAGTAGGGACCCTTACCGGCAATTGCTGCGGTAGCACCCATATGTTCATAGAACGTTTTACTAACAATGAAAATGATCTTGGATTCTTTTATCCGGTTTTGGTCTGGCACTTCTTTCTGTATTTTTTGGGTTAAAGGCTGAGGTCATGCGTTGTTGCTGCTGCTTACGCATTGTTGATGTTTACATCTCAGAGCTGACTACACTAGGCAGCAGCGCCAGAACATATGGTCCATATACCATTCTACGCACAAACGTCTACATGCATACACCATAAAATATGGTCAGATCAGTGATACCATTTTTTATTTTATTGCTTTACGCATCTAAATGCTGCAGACCAAAACAGAGCTGTGTAAAAGGGCCCATAGCAAACATTGCTGCTGCGTTTCGATCGCTATAAATTATGCATTTGAACGCAGCATTTTGTACACCCGTGTTCTTGGCCATTGCACGCTCTTATTGCAGCGAATCAGAAAAATAGAAAGAACAATCCGCTACCTGTATATTTTTTGTTGTTTACTGTTAGATGTAACCTGTGCCATAATTCCAGGTTTTATAGACGAATGTTATGTAGAGCACAGGATAAAATAAAATGTTATACGCGAGCTCGCTAGTGTTTTACTGAAACCGATACTCAATACCCGGACTGTAAAAACAAGCAGCCTAATGTACAGGAGGTTCCCCGGTCAGAACGTCCTCCTACCAGCCCCCCCTCCTCCCCTCCACCACCTCCGGATGCCTATTATGTATTTGTGATCCACGTTATCTCTGTATCTCTCTCAGGTTGTCACGTCATGTTCCCCGCCACGTATCATTAATAGCAGATGGTGCTAAAACATTTCACTGCCAAAAACCTTCCGTCTGCAGTCAGAAGCTGGAAAATCACGTAAATGTAGGCGAGGCGGCGGCTCGGTGAACAAGGATTACATGCCGGTATCAAACCACAATTCTCACCAAACATTCTGCCAGAATCCACCTTCTTGGCAGGTTTGATAATCATGCTCCTATAGCCAGGGCCGTTTGAAGGAATTTGGGGGCCCCAAGCAGGAGGGTAGGGTTCCGATCGCGGGAGGGGGGGGCACCGATTGCCCGACCTTAGAGTGAGTGGATAAGAGGGGGGGGTTTGTCTTACCTCCTCCTCCCGTGCTGCCTCCTATTGCTCCTCTTCGCGCTGTGCGGGAAAATTCACGCTATCGCGGGACTGCTGGGACCCCAGGCCAGCTCGGGGCCCCAAGCAGTTGCTTGGTTTGCCTGTCCTGTTCCGACGGCCCTGCCTATAGCATTTGCCGGAATCTATGGGGGCTCATTCTTACCATAAGACACATAAAAATGCATTGACAATGCATGTGCATTGACACCTGTGTTTTAACGGCAGCAATGCATTGCATTTAAATATGTACTCAACTGTTTTTTTGTTTTTTTTTTACAGGTTGCATTAAGGGTCAAATTTTTATCTTTTTTTTTTTTTTGTATTATTATAGGCACATAGCATTAAACACACATTGGCAGACATGCTGCAATTTTTTTTTCTTCTGCCATTTTCCTTTCTTTCTTAAAACACCAGAGTTAATTAAAACAGGATGGTGCTTAAAATAAATGTATAGTTGTGCTCATAAGTTTACATACCCTGGCAGAATTGATAAATTCTTGTCCATTTTTCAGAGAATATGAATGATAACAAAAACTTTTCTTCCCCACACGCTGAAGCCATTTATTATCAATCCACCGTTTTTACTCTTTTTAAATCATAATGACAACAGAAACTACCCAAATGACATGATCAAAAGTTTACATACCGCAGTTCCTAATACAGTGTATTGCCCCCTTTAACATCAATGACAGCTTGTAGTCTTTTGTGGTATTTGTGGATGAGGCTCTTTATCTTCTCAGATGGTAAAGCTGCCCATTCCTCTTGGCAAAAAGCCTCCAGTTCCTGTAAATTCTTGGGCTGTCTTGCATGAACGGCACGTTTGAGATCTCCCCAGAGTTGCTCAATGATATTGAGGTCAGGAGACTGAGATGGCCACTCCAGAACCTTCACTTTATTCTGCTGTAGCCAATGACAGGTCGACTTGGCCTTGTGTTTTGGATCATTGCCATGTTGAAATGTCCAAGTTTGTCCCATGCGCAGCTTCCTGGCTGATGAATGCAAATGTTCCTCCAGTATTTTTTGATAACATACTGCATTAATCTTGCCATCAATTTTGACCAAATTTCCTGTGCCTTTGTAGCTCACACATCCCCAAAACATCAGCGATCCACCTCCGTGTTTCACAGTAGGAATGGTATACCTTTCATCATAGGCCTTGTTGACTCCTCTCCAAATGTAGCGTTTATGGTTGTGGGCAAAAAGCAAAATTTTGGTCTCATCACCCCAAATGACTTTGTGCCAGAAGGGTCAGGGTCATTTGGGTAGTTTCTGTTGTCATTATGATTTAAAAAGCGTAAACACAGTTGACTTGATTGATAATAAATGGCTTCAGCCAAACACTAACCATGAAAGAAACCTTTTTGTGTTATCATTCATACTCTCTGAAAAATGGCCAAGAAATCATAAATTCTGCCAGGGTATGTAAACTTATGAGCACATCTATCTAAGCATTCATTTGTTTAACTTATAAACCCCTGACATTAAATCGGAGGTCCACCAAATGTATTTATTTTTTTAAAGTCAGCAGCTGCTGACTTTTAAAATAAGGACACTTACCTGTCCAGGGCGCCCGACACCCGAAGCCGATCTCTCCCTCGGCTCTCGGATGCTGCCGCCGCCATCTTCGGTAAGGGAATCAGGAAGTGAAGCCTTACGGCTTCACTTCCTGGTTCCCTACTGTGCATGCGCGAGTCGCGCTGCCCGATCCAAATGGTCCCTGCTGTCTTCTGGGACCTGTGCGTCTCCCAGAAGACAGCGGGAGGGGACGGGGGAGACACCGGACGTGGCGTAGACACCCGCAGATAATGCAGCCATCTATGCCCGGAAGTGGGAGCAAATACCTGTATGAAAGGTGCCAAATGTGACACCCAAGGGGGGAAGGTTCCGAAAAGCAGAAGTTCCATTTTTGGGTGGAACTCCGCTTTAAGTAACTAAACATTTTTATTTTCTTTGAGTTGGGTAAATATGAAATATTGTATTCATGTTGAATCTAATTTCTTTCATTTTCAAATGAAACAGCAAACAAGTAAAAAAAGTATACATTGAGATTCAACCAGTAGGCAAAGTTACAAAAAAAAAAACAGGTATAACATATCTTAAATCAGCAAAAAGTACAGTTTGAACTTGTAAAAGGTTCCGATATACAGCACACATAACTTTTGTGAATATGTTATTAGGTCAATAAATGCAATTGTATAATGTGAACAGGGCAATAAAAAAAACAATGCATTGCCCTGCATCCTATGTGATAATGTCAGAGACGCAGCGTTTTAATTTTTTTATTTATTTTTTCCTTTTTTTTTTACACTGTCTCTTTAAGAACAATATTTTTGATCACTTTTATTCCTATTAAAAAGGAATGTAAACATCCCTTGTAATAGAAATAAGCATGACATGGCCTCTTTAATGCGAGATCTGGGGTCAAAAAGACCTCAGATCTCTCTTTTACATGTAATTTTACTTTTTCCAATAAAAAAAATAATTGTCCCTTTAAGGCCGTTGGGCAGAAGTGACATTGAAGATCGCTTCAGTCCTCCAGGGGCATCCTGCTGCCCATAAAATCTGCCGCCGGGACCACTTTTATGTAAAAGAGGATCGCCTGCTGTAGAAAAAAATGCCGGTGGTATGGCAGCTGGCTGCTGCCATAATCCCGCTATATAGCGTCAAAGTACCAACGTATATATACAGTGGGTGGTCCGGAAGTGGTTAATTTATTCCTTTCCTCCTAGCAAAATTAATATTTAACACATGTACTATAGGAAGGGGGAGGGGGCTGACTGTATGTAGAATTAGGATTGCCCCCCATGAAAACTCTATACAGTGAAGCATGATGCCATACATATAGAAAAAACGGATTTAGGGCTACATGCACTAATAATACCTGGTGATCCTGTCATGAAGGTCCGTTTTCACCAATCCTGTTTAATTTGTTCATAAACGACCTGGAGGATGGGGTAAACAGTTAAATCTCTGTATTTGCGGACGATACTAAGCTAAGCAGGGCAATAACTTCTCTGCAGGATGTGGAAACCTTGCAAGAAGATCTGAACTAATTAATGGGGTGGGCAACTACATGGCAAATGAGGTTTTATGTAGAAAAATGTAAAATAATGCATTTGGGTGGCAAAAATATGAATGCAATCTATACACTGCTAACAAAGCAAACAGAATATTGGCATGCATTAAAAAGGGGATCAACTCCAGAGATAACGATAATTCTCCCGCTCTACAAGACTCTGGTCCGGCCGCACCTGGGCAGTTCTGGGCACCAGTCCTCAGGAAGGATGTACTGGAAATGGAGCGAGTATAAAAAAGGGCAACAAAGCTAATAAAGGGTCTGGAGGATATTAGTTATGAGGAAAGGTTATAAGCACTGAACTTATTCTCTCTGGAGAAGAGACGCTTGGGAGGGGATATGATTTCAATTTACAAATACTGTACTGGTGACCCCACAATAGGGATAAAACTTTTTCGCGGAAGGGAGTTTAACAAGACACGTGGCCACTCATTAAAATTAGAAGAAAAGCGGTTTAACCTTAAACTACGTAGAGGGTTCTTTACTGTAAGAGTGGCAAGGATGTGGAATTCCCTTCCACAGGCGGTGGTCTCAGCGGGGAGCATTGATAGTTTCAAAAAACTATTATATAAGCACCTGAACGACCACAACATACAGGGATATACAATGTAATACCGACATAATCACACACATAGGTTGGACCATAGGCGTGCGCACAGGGTGTGCCAGATGTGCCCAGGCACACCCTAATCACTCCCTGCAGTGCAGATTCCCCCTGCTGCCCGGTGTCCCCTCCCACAGCATGGCTAGCTTCCCACCTCTCCCATTGGCTACTGCAGTGGGCACACATAGATGATATTTCAGGATGAGTGGGGGAAGGGGTAATGTCATTTACCAGCCCCTTCCCTTTCTGAATGAACACAGTGAGAGATCGGTACCGTGTTTTTGAGCTTTCTTGTGCACACCCTAATGCAACAGGCTGCGCACACCTATGGGTTGAACTTGATGGACTTGTGTCTTTTTTCAACCTCACCTACTATGTAACTATGTAACTAATTCCCTATTGTGCTCATGTGTTGTCACTCTGTCCCTTGCAAATTATGGAGACTAGCAGCAATGATTTAGCCTAATTAGGGCCTAGATCTACTTTGAAGAAAGTGCACCAACCTGGCAAGTTGCCAATCATTGGACGGAGGGCATGGAGATATGGGCAGTACATTTTGTTATGCTCTTTTCCTGGAGATCTTCTAAAAAAAAAAAAAAAAAAAGTAAAAGTAAAATGTGTCTATAAACCAATGTAACTAAGGATAGAGGTGTGCAGTGTACGTGTGTGCCCATATTCCGCCTGGTCATATTAACAATTTACAACTGGTAAAAGGTAGTTGTGGAATAATGAAGTACCGGCATACCAGATGAAGCCTAATCACATTGACTTCTACATCATTTTCCGGCAGCCCCGCTCATTAGAGCCATGTCCCATCCACTGCTCACTGATTTTCAAATTAGCAGAGAAGGCGGCTCCCCTTGTCACGACAGCTTATTCCATGTAGTCACTCTGCAGACGCACGAGCAGGGGGCAAGAGGTAAGATCGCAACGTTAAAACAGCCACAGGAAGCCGTTTAATAACGGAGCGCTTTCTTTTCAGCCAATGATGGGAAATGTTCTCTTCAAGTAACAGAACTGAGGCCAATTTCCATCCTAGCATTTCTCTACCCTGAGCTGGTCTAGCGCAGTCACTACACTTTCCAGGATGTGAACCTAAAAGGACCCCCATAGGTGGCTTGAATTTTGGTCAAGTCCGGCGTATTCACTGTCCAATCAGCAGGTTGGGGGCGTGTTCCTGACCAAACATACAGTAGTTGCTTCTGCAGTGGAGGTCGAGGGCCTGGGGGCTCATTTCACTAAGGCCCCTTTCACACTGGGGCGTTTTTCATGCGGTTTAGCGCTAATAATAGCGCTGTTATACCGCATGAAAAAATCGTGCCCTGTGCCTTCAATGTGAAAGCCCGAAGGCTTTCACACTGAAGCGGTGCGCTAGCAGGACCGCTCCAAAAGTCCTGCTAGCCGCTTCTTTACAGCGGTAAAGGAGCGGTGTGTTCACCGCTCCTTTACCGCGGTCTCCCATTGAAATCAATGGGACAGCGCGGTAATACCGCCCGCAAACCGCGGCAATAGCCGCGGTTTGCGGGCGGTATTAACCCTTTTTCGGTCACTAGCGGGGGTTAAATTAACCCCCCTAGCGACCGCATACCGCGGTAAGAACGACAGTATAGCAGCGCTGAAAATCGCGCTGCTATACCGCCACCGCTCCTGCCCGCCCCAGTGTGAAAGGGGTCTAAAGCATATTGCATGCAGAATTTGGGTCAGGTGACAAACTTTTTCTCAAATATTGCATGCGATACTGAAAATGTCAGTTCACTATCCCTTTCAGGGGCGGCCGTCCATTGTGGGCGCACAGGCGCCGCCCCCCTATCCAATGCGCCTGGCCCCTTTCAGGACGCTGGGGAGCATGAATTACAGCGGCGGGGGTCTTTTTATTAAGCACCTGATTAGAGACAGAGGCTCTAATAGGCTTCAAAATAGGGTGGGCTCGGGACGCAAAGCATTGCATCTGGAGCCCACCCCGTTGTATTTCAACAGCGAATGAACATTTGCTGTTGCAACACTGATCCTCCTCCCGACCAATCGTAAAGTGGGTCTGATACCCATCACCCAATTGGGTGAAAGGACAGGCGATTCTATTGGATACCTAGGAGGAGGGGAGGAGATGAAGGGCGGAAGCAAGGAGGAGAAGAGCCGAAGCCTGGATGCCCAATCCCCGCCGCTCCTCGGATGCCGATCCCCAAAGCCTAGATGGTGTAAATGCCGGTGGACCAACCGGCAAACAGCGGGGGGGAATTGGGGGGGGGGTCGGTTGTTTGCCTCCCCCCCAAACAAAAAACCACCAGCCACTGATCCCTTTATGCAGTATTTACCTCAATAAGCAAAAAAGCTCAGTAAATACCGCATACTGCAGAGCAGGGTGAGGCAGTGCATTACTGGATTTTAGACAGTATAAGCACTTATTTTTAATGATTTACATAGGTATACAGTAAAACCTCAGATTGCGAGTAACGCGGTTTAGAGTGTTTCGCAATACGAGCGTTTTTTTGTTTTTTTTAATCCTGACTCGATTTGCGAGCGTTGTTTTTCAAGAGGAGCAGGATTCAAGCCTCTGGGTGTGTGCAGTACCGCATGTGGCCAGAGGTGCGGGGGCGCCGGTGATGCACGGAGACACTCAAACACTTCGCGAGCGTCTCCGAGTGTTTCCGAGTGTCTCTAGCGCCTGTAAAAGAGGCCAGCCTGAAATGATCTAGCAGGACTATATTTTAACGAAAGTTCCACTTTAAAGTAGAACTCCAGCCAGAATAAACATTTTCAGCAATCTTACGAAATACAGGTTATTTGTGTAGCACACAGACCCTTCCGCTTTATCCATTTGCAGTAAGGCACACCTGCTACTTGCCCGTTCTCCAACTTCATGCATGGAGAGGCGAATAGGGGTTAGATTTTTTGGGCCTTGCGGCGAGTTACCTCTCCAGAGTGGATCCCTGGTCTCCGTTGTCTAGGCGAAAATCCCTTTGTAATAAAGCCAATGTCCACACAGGTGTAAAACCTAAGCAGCAAGGTTTGATTCTTTTCTTGAGGTAAAACTTGGAAGAGAGAGAGAGTAGAAACGACAGAGTAGGGGAAGGTTCAGGCATGCAACACTTAGAGAACACTTTCGTCGCCACTCAAGTATGAGTGGGTATTGCTCACCCGGATAGTCCCTATGAGAGCGGTCCTAGCAACTGGAGTGGAGCACGGATGTTAGAGATGATAGATCCCCCTTTAGGTGGGCCAGGCCTCTCCCCAAGACAGCAGTACCGTTGCTATCTCCGCCGGGACTGATCTTCCCCTGGAACTCCTTCCCCAAAGATGGGCCCCCACAAACGGGCAGCCTGGGATACTTCTCTGAAGCATAGGCCCTCAATAGGAGAGCTGAGCCTACTATGCAGCAGCAGAGCCTCGGGCTAAAGGTGCCCAAAACCAAACACACGCATCCCGTGCCATGAGGGCCACAAGACGCGCTCACTGGACCAGAGGTTCCCCCCGAACTCCTTGGGGTCCCCCTGGAATCGCGTCTGCCCCTTTTGTACCCTCTCCCAGCATGCACAGAGGGTAGACCACGCCCACTACACGGCCGCCGAAAGAAGAAACCCAAGGCAAGGTGATACCCCTGTGATCCAACCCGTGCCGGCGGCGACAGTGCCACCTGCAGGCAATGGAGAATAACACTGCCGGGCAGTATCACACCCGGAGCAGAGCAAACAATTTGAACTATAATTGGTCCGAGCCCAGCTATTAGCTCGGACCACCCCTAAATTTACACATATAGTGTCCCATAAATTGGGATGGGCGCTACATTTGCACAATTTTATCAGCTTTCTTTTGAATAAAGGAATGTTGTAGGGAGGATATTTAGTGCAGGTGTGTCTAGAGCTCATACCATAATAGAGAACCATAACCGGACATTACTCAGAAGTATTGCTGGATGTAATGCTGACTGCAGGGCGCCAGGAAAGGTGTCATTATCATTGCAGCCTTGCTCCTTATCAGCACTGTCCTGTGTATATTATACAAGATGTATAAACAGCTGATATCATGTAGAAGGTCTCATCCGGAAAGATCTCTTGTAAAGGAATAGTTCTCATATCCTCTGTAATAATCACAGCAGACTCTCTGCCTTCTACCATATGGATAGCAGGTCACAGATGGATCCAAGCTGTATATGCACCATATTGCTGGAATTAAATATTCACTCATTGAAATTTATTAATCACACATTTCCCTCAAGGGCTGCGTCATGCCACATGGCACAGCAATGCATATCATATGTAGCGCCCTGCTCCTGTTGACCAGGCGCTATTATCTAAATTTAGTGGGATGTCTGAACTGTAGTGGGTTCAGATTCTATGTTTTGGCTAAATTGGCCTATGTTCCAGCCTTGGCTGAGTTGGGTGTATTTCCAGCGGTTACCAGCAGATGTCGCTGCCACCTCTGGTTTGTGTTGGAAGATACAACAAGCCGAGGCGTATTGGGTGCTTTTTCCCAGAGGCAACCTAGCGGGAGGTTGATACCGCTGGGCATGCTGGGGGAGGGTACTTAAGGGGCGGACGCCATTTCTGGGGGAGCTCTCACCTCATGGCCACCCTGGCCGGAGATATGTGACAACTCCTCTTCTGCCTCTGGGCCTGCTGGCCCGAGGTTTCGTTACTGGAGGTAGGCTCAGAAGCTATCTGGGGCCTACTGGTTCGAGGGTGATCCTGTGCCGTCTGTCCTGCGGGAAGAAGCCGAGCAATTGTAGGAACCAGGGGAGGACTCGTCTTGGAGAAAACGCAGCGGAAGGCTGGTATCTCGAGAGGAGCCTGGGACCTCAATTGGAGGAGGATGCATCCCGACCAATCTGCCTCACAGTATTGCCAGGTCGGCTTAAAGGACTTTCTTAGGCCCCTTTCACACTGAGGCGTTTTTACCGCGTTTTCGCAGTAAAAATAGCGCTGTAATAACGCCTGAAATAATCCTGCCCCAACATTCTCAATGTGAAATCTCTGAGGGCTTTCACATTGAGGCGTTTTGCTGGCTGGGCGTTGAAAAAAATCCTGCAAACAGCTTTTTTAGAGCAACTTTAGGGCGCATAAAATAGCGCTGTAAAAACGCCTATCCCCATTGAAATGAATGGGATTCGCGGTAAAAACGCATAGGCATAAGCGTTATGTTAAAAAATAGTGCTAACGCCTATGCGTTTTTACCGCGTTTTTACCGCGTTCGTGCTAATTTTAGCGCAAACGCGGTAAAAACGCATAGGCGTTAGCGCTATTTTTACCGCGATCGCGGTAAAATCGCGGTAAAAAATGTCATTATTTTTTAGCGTTTTTTCAACGCCTCAGTGTGAAAGGGGCCTTATACTGTGCAATTGTGCTTGAACTTTGAAATTCTGATTACCAAGTCTGTGGCAGAGACTTTTCATTTTTGTCCGTGCATCATCCCGGCTGCTAGGCCGATGAGAGGGGCCTATCCGGGTGAGCAAGATCCAGGGGCGGCAAGTGTGCCTGTCTCCAGGATCGTAAGTGCCTCAGTGATCTGCATCAGGTACCTGAACTTCCCCTAACCCTCCATCCCCCTTTCTGCCAACGTTGTGGTAAATAAAAAGCACTGGAAAAGACTCTGTGACTGGCGACCGTGTTTTATGCAACTTTAACCCTAGACTTTGAGCCAACACGGAGAACAGTGGGGTAACGGCAGACCAAAACTAACCAGCAGCTCCTACGGGGGTAGTGCTACACATATAAAACGTGTGCTACCGTGCAGTATTAATGTGTGCATGGGGAATTGCAGGGTGTTGCAACTCAATGTACTGCAATAAAATAACACCTGTGTCATTTCATTGCAACGTAAACAAATGCATTGGTGTAAACAGGCCCAATACTAGGGTGTGGCTGTGGTCCCCTCCCCCCTTCCCTCCATCTCCTCCGTGTCCCAACAGTCGCTGCTTCTCCTCCCGGCCAATTGGATCTTCGGACTCTCTGCCAATAGGGTCTTAGGACTCCTGGCCTCAGGAATCAGGTCTCAGGACATCCAGACCCGACTGGCTGGGAGGAGAAACAAACAGGGAAATATTAGCGAAAATTAATTTGCTAATGTCACACATCTGGGTGGGCTCAGGGCACAGTACTCTGTGCCCCGAGCCCACCCTTTTTTGAAGCCAATTAGAGCCTCAGCCTCTAATCATGTGATTAAAAAAAAAAAAAATCCCAATGAAATCCATGCATCCAGCGTCCCGCATGTACATTAGGGGCCGGGCGCATTTATTACGATGGTGGTGCCCCTTATGGACGGGCCGCCACTGGTGGATACTCTACAACTAAGCTTTATCACAGAGTGAGCCCAGGCAGTACAGCGATGGCAGGAACAGAGACTGCATTCTGAGCTGTGCATTAGTCCCATGTGGATGTACAAGCAGTCATGTGCATGAAGATCAGTAAAGATCCGTGCACTTGTCCAACTATCATTGCTTTAAAAAGGCTAGTTTTATGCGGATGCACCGACCACCTGTGTCTCCCAGGCAGGTAAACACGGCCCTCTGCATGGGTGTACAGGTGTGTTCTCATGCGAATGTGGCCAGCTCTGCTTACATGATCTGAACCGTATGTGACATGCGTTGCCTCAATAAGAATTTATGGAACAAAACACATACAGATACTGCTGACACCAAGACACGGCCACTCCAGGGCTGATGGCACTCTATGTAAACCCACTGTCTGTACACTGCAGGGTCTAGACATGATAGAAGCTGATCACAGCAGCATTGTATATTTAGGAAGGCAGCAAACTGATATCAGATAGAAGACCCAATCCCTGATCCAATTTATTATAGAGGCTGAGGGGGGAGAACTGTTTGTATCGCCCCATAGCAGCCAATGATATTCTAACCTTTATTTTCTAGCTGCCATTGTTAGCGGTGGTGACTGGGAAAAGCATTGAAACCGATGGATAAGCATGACAGCCAGGGATACAAAATACCCGAAAGGTGAGGTGAGCAATGGCGGCTATGAAAAGTTACGAAAGACAGAAATTGCCGCTCTAGGTAGGTATAGTCTGGTAAGATCCTTCTCTCAGCGACTGAGGGTGCTGGCAATGCACATAGCAATGGGAACCAAAAATGATGAGGATAGCCGCACTCCAATCCAACGTAGTTTATTCAAAAGGAACCAGGCACTACAAATAACAGCATGAACCAAGAACAGCTGACGCGTTTCACACTCTAATTCAGTGTTTACTCAGGTATGAGTAAACACTGAATTGGAGTGTGAAACGCGTCAGCTATTCTTGGTTCATGCTGTTATTTGTAGTGCCTGGTTCCTTTTGAACTACGTTGGATTGGAGTGCGGCTTTTCTCATCATTTTTTGTTCCCATGGCCATGAAAAGTTGACTTCAACCCAGCCAGCCAACGTGAACGCCCTTTATAGAAAACAATGTATTTTTAGATGACATGCGAAGCTATGCCTTTTGGATCACTTCAGATTCGCATCACTGTGAACCGGGCCTACTGTATATATGTGAAATAAAACTATGGTTTTATTCTTTGAAGAATCTGTGTGGCAGTGAATTGAAATTACGGTTTTGTCTGAATGCACGCTGTGATGCAGCGACTGTAACAGAGTATAATAATATGGTGATTACATTGTAACAATACAACTTCACACTCACAGCAAACATTATTTCAGTTATCCTGGAAGCTGCAAAGGATACAAAGTTTTATATAAAATGGCAGCTCAGCATTGCCAGTATGAAACAGGAAGCGCTGTTACTGGCAGGATCTCTAGGAGAGAAACCATGAAAAAATGATCTTCCCAAGGCCCCTTTCACACGGATGGACCGTTCAGGTCCGCCTGTCAGTTTTTTTAGACGGACCTGAATGGACACTCCGTGCACCTCTATGGAGCCACGGATGTCAGCGGTGGCATGCCCGCTGACATCCGACCCGCTCCGATCCGCCAAAGTGTGACGGAGGAAAACCCTATTTTCCATCCGTCTGGCGGATCGGATCGGATGACAACGGACTCTACGGTCAGTCGTCATCCGATCCCCCATAGGGAAGAGCAGTGCTCTGACAGGTCGGTCCCTGCACAGTGTGCAGAGACAGACCTGTCATCTGCCTGCTCAGCGGGGATCGACAGAGCGATCCCCGCTGAGCAAAAAGGAGCCCGCACACGGACACGTCCGTGTGAAAGGGCCGTTAGACCCCTTTCACACTGAGGCAGTTTTCCGGCGTTTGAGCGCTAGAAATAGCATCTAAATAAAGCCTGAAAACTGCCTCCCATTCATTTCAGTGTGTCTTTTCACACTGGGGCGGTGTGCTTGCAGGACGTTAGGAAAAGTCCTGCAAGCAGCATCTTTGGGGCGATTTGGGAGTGCTGTTCGGCTTCAACAAGGCTTTAAACAAGGCATCGGACAGACTTTGTTAAAGCTCTCTGAACGCTAGTCGAAGCTCCTGTCACTAAATAAAAATGGTTAGCTTACAGTCCTGTTTACACCTGCTTTTGCTTCAGGTTTGCTTCAAAAATTATACTCCATGCAGCTTCAGTGGCGCTTCAAAGCGTCTTCAAAGCCTCCATAGAAGTCTATGGCAAAGCTCACTTGAAGCCCCACCAAGGCGGCATCAAAGCCCCACCAAAGCAGCACCAAAGCAGCATTGAAGCCCCACCAAAGCAGCATTGAAGCCCCACTAAAGCCCAATCGAAGCTTCAAGCAAAAGCAAGGTGTAAACAGGACTGTAAGCTTACCATTTTTATTTAGTGACAGAAGCTTTGTTTGGCGTTCAGAGAGCTTTAACAAAGCCAGTCCAAAGTGTCTTCTAAGCCTCCATAGAAGTCTATGGCAAAGCTCGCTTAAAGCCCCACCAAAGCCCCAAGCATAAGCAAGGTGTAAACAGCACTGTAAGCTGACCAGTCAAAAATGTGTGTTCCAGCTCTTACCATGGCATGACTTCATGTTTGCTGACCCTTTACAAATTTTTATGGTGAAACAGCAGCACTTAAAACTGTAGACAAAGTGAAAGAGGAAGGAACAGGGACTTTTACCCGCTAAGCTGCTTTACACACCTAACAAAACTATTTACACTTCTGTTTTTTGTGCGGTTTTCTCAGAAACGTACAAACAGCGACATCAAATGTTTAACAAGGATTTCATTTTTTTAACGAAAGGCTGAAATTAAAAAACGTTTGGTATCACATCTACTTTATTAGTCTGACTTAGGGCACTAAAAGTTCTAACTGGTCCTTATTACTTACTGCATACAACATAAATACATTAGATCTTTAAATGGATCCTCTAAATGAGTGTATAGAACTGGTTTTGGAGAGGGGAGGGAAAGAGAAGAAAGGAGAGGAGAAGAAGGAGGTGAGAGGCAGAAAGAAGGGGGCAGAAGAGGAGAGAGGAAAAGAGAAGAAAGGGAAGGACAAATGGAATAAAAAAGAGGAGATGACAGGGTAGGAAGAGAAAAGAGGAGAATAAAAGAGAAAAACGGTAGGACGAAAGAAGAAGGGAGGAGAGGACAAGAAAGAAGAGGAGAACAGAAGGAAGAAAAGTGAGTAGAGGGGAGGAGAAGAAAGGGGAGGAGAGAATGGGAGAAGGAAGAGAGGAGAGAGGAGAGAGGAGGACTGGAGAACAAGGTGAAATGGGAAGGGTGGAGAGAGGAGGAGATGAGAGGAGAGAGGAGGAGTGGAGAAAAGAGGAGAGAGGAGGAGTGAAAAAAAAGAGAAGAGGAGAAGAGTGGAGAGAGGAGTGGCGAAAAGAAGAGAGAAGTGTGGAGAAAAAAAAAATCAGAGGAGAGAAGAAGAGTGGAGAAAGAAGGAGAGGAGAGAGGAGGAGTGGAGAAAAAAGAGACATGGACAAAAAAGGAGAGGATGCGGTCGGAGAGAGGAAGAGAGAAGTGTATAGGAGGAGGAGGAGACGACTGGGGAAGAGATAAAAATGGAGAGAGGAAGAGGAGTGGAGAAAAGAGGAGAGGGAAAGGAGAAGGGAGGAATAGAGAGAGGTGAAGGAGAAGTGTGTGGGGGGGGGGGGGAGAGGAAAGGGGAGGGGAAGAAATTAGAGGAGAGGAATGCTGAGGCTACAATCTTTTCAGTAACAAAGACAGGAGCCTATCTGATTGCATATACATTGAATTGAAGAAGTGGACAGGAGAAAGGAGGAGGGATTGGAGATGGGAAGAGAGGGGAGAAGAAAGAAGAGGGAGTGAAGAGAGGAGGTAAAGAGATTGGAAGGAAGAGGAGAGGGGAGGAGAGGGGAGGAGAGGGGAGGGGAAGAGAGGGGAGGGGAAGAGAGGGGAGGGGAAGAGAGGGGAGGGGAAGAGAGGGGAGGGGAGGGGAAGAGAGGGGAGGGGAGGGCATGGGATGGGAAGGAAGGGGAGGGGAGGGGAAGGGATGGGATGGGAAGGAAGGGGAGGGCAGGGGGAGGAGAGGAGAGGAGAGGAGAGGAGAGGGGAGGAGAGGGGAGGAGAGGGGAGGAGAGGGGAGGGGAGGGGAGGGGAAGGGAAGGGGCGAACAGAGGTTACAATCTGCAATCAGTGGTTGTAACCCTAACACAAAAAAAACTAAGAGAAACAGTAGCAGATTAAACAGCATAGTGCTTGTGCCGTCTCATGTGTCCCTCTGTAAACTGTAAAATACCTGGCTGATCCTGCTGGTTTCTGCCCTCCCCTCAATAAACTGACCCCGGTTTATCATGGCCGCTGAGCCCCGACACCGCGGTCAGTTTACGTGCCCCCGTCATCCACTTATTTCCTCTGTCCTCCTCTCCTCCCCCCTACTTGCCTACTTACACCCCCTTCCTGCCCAAGCCATTTTTCAGCTTTCAGCGCTGTCGCATTTTGAATGACAATTTTGCGGTCATGTAACACTGTACCCAAACAAATTTTTTATCATTTTCTTCACACAAATAGAGCTTTCTTTTGGTGGTATTTAATCACTGCTGGGTTTTTTATTTTTTTACAAAAAAAAAAAAGGGCAACATTTTTGAAAAAAAAATGTTTACTTTCTGTCAGTAAATTTTGTAACCAAGTAAGTTTTCGCCTTCACTGATGTGCGCTGATGAGGCGGCACTGATAGGCTGAACTGGTGGGCATTGATGAGGCGGCACTTACGGGCACTGATGAGGCGGCACTAATATGCCGCACTTATGGGCACTGATGAGCACTGTTAGTATGACGTTGTCCCAGAACGAGAGCCGCACCGCCCTGCCGTCATTTGACGGTGGGCGGGCGGCAACTAGTTAAGCTAGCCATACACTAGACAATGCCTTTTAGCTTTACCAATACAGGCATACCCCACTTTTAAGTACACAATGGGACCAGAGCATGCATGTAAAACGAAAATGTACTTAAAGTTGAAGCAATACCTTTTTTCACTTCTCAATGCATGTAAATACACTAGCTCTATGGGGCATCTTAGTCAAATTGACATGGCACTGCTCCGTAACTATAAGTGACAGGGACACCAAACTTGACGACGTGGTAGATTACGACGTGGTAGATTACCTAGGCAAGCTGGCTGACCCCAAATATGTTGTAGTCCTGGGTCCCCTCTCGATGCTCCCCAAGTTTGGTGTCCCTGTCACTTATGGTTCGGGAGCAGTGCCATGTCAATCTGACCAAGATTTCCTATAGACGCCAATGTTCAAAACTGGGAGCAGTGCCATGTCAAGCTGACCAAGATTTCCCATGGACGCCAATGTGTCTGTACTTGCGAGTGTACGTAAATATGGGGGCAAACCTAAACTATTCTTAAAATTTCTATGCAATCAGGTAGGCTCTCACACTACACAGTTACTGGTAGAACTTAAAGAGGAGTTCTAAAAGCTGCTGACTTAATAAACAGACACTCACCTGTCCCAGGATCAAGCACTGTGTCTTTGGTCCCCAGCGCCGGCATCTTAACTGTGGCACCCGGTTGTGACAGCTTGTGGCTTCAAAGCCGGGTGCCCATTGCGCACATGTGAGCAGTACTGGGCTTTGTGAATGGTACAGCAGTCTTCTGGGATGTGCCCCAGAGGACTGCTGGGTAGGAGGAGGGGGAGGAGAACTACCAGGTTTCGGCTCCATCCCCCCTAAAAAAATAAATTGCCGGGGGGGTGTTAGGGCTGGGGAGTGGTGCAAGAAGGCACACCGTTTTGGGTGAAGTTCTGCTTAAAGGAGATTGTACAGTTTTTGGTCACCTTTAGATACAGCAGCCTACAAGCTGTGTCCCTGGTGTCAATTTCTGATTCTCCCATGCGAATGTAATGAAAGCATTCAGAAGCCAAAGTATAATCGGATCAGATAGGTGACGGTAGATCAGAGCCCGCTTAACCCCCGGCTGTGTCTATTACACACGTGAGATGAAGGTCACAGCGACAAGACAGACACAAGATGTCCGGATCAGAATATTAAACTGCTAGTGAGCACGTAGGCCCCATATTAATGAACCCCATCACCGGAACAAAGTAATTACACTGGGAAATCTTCATTTGAATTATAATTTGGAAAAGGCATGTGCTTGGAGTTGGCTGTCTATCAATGTCTCAGTGATTTTTGTTGTATTCTGAACCTTATAAATTTCTATCTATAGTGATAATTGATGATTTCCTCGTCTGTTTTCCGTGGTTAGCACTTTGCCATTTTGGCATGAGAATGTTGCCTAGTGCTGGATCAGGTAAGTATACTCATGAGGGTCTCAAAGGGGTTAAATATTGTTGGGAAACAGGACAATAAAAGAGATGTGAGATTTTAATTGGGCTTTAAAGCAGGCATCTATCTGCTTATATGTTGACTTTCCTGGCTCCTCCTTTCGCCCTAATGGCATCATCAGTGGATCTCTGTGCTTCTGTATGCAATGCATTCAGTTGATGGCTGGTGCGAATGGCCAGCACGGTGCTGTACACAGCTTCCCGAAAACATCACAGCACCCTACCTCAGTACTTCTTCCAGGAGCACTTGGCCTTTATGCAAGCAGTGGGCTGGAGGCAGGAGGACTCATGCAAACATCAAAGTGCCTTGGTGGGTAGGTGTCAGTATGAAGGAGTGGGCGTTCCTAGGCAGGCTGTATTGGCATGCAGACCACTGTACTCAATGCCCACATGTGATGCTGAGCCTTTATGATTGAAAGACCTGAAATCAAATTAAAGCGGAGCTCCACCCAAACAGGGCACCATCTGCCTCCCCTCCGCTGCCACATTTGGCACCTTTCAGGGGGGAGTTTCCCCTCCTCCCCCCCCCCCGCCGCCAGGCCATTCACAAAGCGCAACTTGCTTGGCGCATGCGCAGTAGGGAACCAGCTGTGAAGCTGCAAGGCTTTACTGCCAGTTTCCCTTAGCCAAAATGGTGGCAGCAGCACCCGAGAGCCCCCCCTCCCCCCTAATACTTACCTGTGCCCCCTCTCTGTCCAGCAATGTACACGAATGTCTCTGCCGTCTGAGACTCTCCCTCCTGATTGGCTGAAACACAGCAGCGGCGCCACTGGCTCCTGCTGCTGTCAAAGTCAGTCAGCCAATCAAGAGAGAGAGGGGGCAGGGCCGGGCCACAGCTCCATATCTGAATGGACACAGCGAACTGCGACTCGGCTCTGGTGCCCCCATAGCAAGCTGCTTGCTGTGGGGGCACTCAACAGGAGGGAAGTACCAGGGAAGTCGAAGAGGGATCCGAGTAGAGGAGGATCTGGGCTGCTCTGTGCAAATCCACTTCAACAGAGGAGGTAAGTATGACATGTTTGTTACTTTTGTAGCGCACAGACCCCTTTCTTTACCTGCATTAACTTTGGCTCCTCGCAGGAAGAGAGAGGCACGCCGTACTAACAGCCTGTACCCTCCTGTGTGAGGAGGTTGAGCGGTGTTGTTTTTGGGTCTTCCACGGTCAGAACATGAAAACCTCCAGAGCCTGATTCTCACCTCTATATTAAAGTAGAGACAAGTCCTTGACTTCCCAGTAAAGTGAATGTCCACACCAGATGAAACTCCAACTCAAGAGTTTATTTTCTCTTGGCAATAATACAGTCTCTGATAGAAGAAAGGTTGGAGCAAGAAATAGAATAGTACAAGGTGTGGATGAGGTCCAGCCACAAACGTTACAGATGTTTGCTCAGATTCTCAAGCAAGTTTCCTAGGCGCACAGTCTCTGCCACAGACCGTGAAGTTGGTCTCTGCCACAGACCTGGTGAAACTGATCCCCTTCTTTAGCTATGGCCCCTTTTTAGGAGAAGACATCCCTCCGGAGAGTTACCGGGCCCCTACCGTCACCATGACTCTGCACTGGGTCTTCGGAGAGTTCCTTCCTGGCCTCCTCATCCTAGATACGGGTCCCCTCGCAAGGCGGCACCCTGAGATTCCTCGATCCCTGGTGGACCCCAGCCGAAGGTGCTGGGCCCCAGGCCTCCACTGCGGTCCCTGGGCTCACATACCCAGGGCGGACAGGAACAGCAGGATAGTACCTCACCCTGAGCTAAAGGTGGCCAGAGCGGACAGGAACACTCCCTGGGAGTAGGACTCCTGACGGCCGAACCAAAACACCCCAAACAGGCAGCGTCTGCCCCTTTTATGTCCTCTCCCAGCATGCCCAGCAGGTAGACCACACACACCATATGGCTGCCGAGAGGGGACACATAAGGCACAGCACTGTATCAGCGGTTCAACCCTGGCCCACTATGGCAGCGCCACCTGTGGGCCACAGGGAACTACACACCGATACTCACCCTGTTGATAAAATGGTTGTAAAAACCCTGACAAATTAGGGTGTTTGAGCCAACTACCTCTCAAACACTCCCCTTAAATTGAGGACCCCGCTACACTTTTATAGCAAAAGAAACTCTAGACTTTACAATCACTTTAGGTGCTCATGTCAAGATAGGTTAGATATTCTGGATTCTTCAAACAACTGGAACTTGTCTTCTTTTTTGGGGATCTTCTGGATTTTTAGTTGTTTCAGTGCCGTGTTAAGAATAATGCTCTGGGCTCCCAGCAGTGAAAACTAAAGCAAAGGGCTCAGTAGTAGATGACAATGAGGACAAATATGGGTGATAGCCAAGAACCCGGAGCTTTAAGAAGCCCCAAATTGCAGACATTCTGGATCAGTGGTCCAAAAACAACCTTCACAAAGATGGAAAATAAAAGGTTGGACTGGAAGAATATTGCAATTACATGGTTGAGATTATATCTTCGGCTGAATTACAATTATACGGTAATACATTATCTTATTCAATATGGCGATGGGCAGTGCGCCCCCCAGGGATCAATTCGTCTTTCTGTAACCTCATTGGTGGCATATCATTATAGCTCTTTGCAATGCATTAAGTCCTATGGACAGGGAAGCCACAGTCAACTATTTTCTGCACAGGATCACAGTAGGCCTGTCAGGCTTTCCCTTCGCACTTCGTACACGCGGTGCTTTGCCAGGGACAGGATACACCTGGCTGTCGCTTTACAGTATCGGATATAAAAGCGTACTCCGAGTCATTTTTAATCCAAGCTTAGGATCAGCTCCAATATTTCCTCCTTTCATATGATGTCAGGCGTTTCCAACATCGGCAAAAGTGAAACAAACTGTATTTCATTTTGTTATTACTGCATTACAAAGGATTCACTTTGGGGCTTGTAGCATAATCTCATCAAATATTTGACTACAATGGAACTCAGTTGGAGATTTATCAAGTTACTGATAGGATCAGGAGGTCTGTCAAGTACAAAACCACTAGATGTTCATCCAGCAAAAAGTGTTTGTTCTGCTTTTGTGCGATTGCGTCCAAAAATCGTGCAAACAACTGCATTAGCTTCATCATTTTACTTGCAACACCTTTTCTACAAACACCCAAGAAGTGATAAGAAGTATATTTTATATGACATGGGACTGATTTACTAAAAGAGCGTGCAAAATCTGGTGCAGCTGTACATGGTAGCCAATCAGCTCACTACTGATTACCGCTATTGATTGGTCTCTTATTTGTGTATCATTTTCTCACATTTACGTTTCTTCTTGAGAATTTAGTTCTATATAATATTTTTTTATCTGTGTCCCTATGTACAAGGGACACAGCATCGGTCTCCTCTCTCCCTGACAGGACGTGGATCTCTGTGTACCTGGCGGACATCGCGGCCGCCAGGCACGCGCACCGGCATCACGTGACGTGGCGGGCACAGCTGTTCCTCGGCGGGATGTAAACACAGCAGGACCTCCCGGGACGTCCACCCGGCACTTGAGAGCCGTGCTGCAGACATCTTTCGTCTATAGCGCGGGTCTCAAGTGGTTATAGTCGCGTTGTAAGTTGCTCCAAGTTGCGCTGAAGTCGCCTTGCAAAGTCGTGCTGTAAGTCGGGTTGCCGCTGTGTGAACCGGCACTTACTGAACGTATTACTGTGATAAGATGAAGAATCCCAGGCAGGTCTACAACCAGATTATGGGAAGATGGTTTATAAAGTCTAGGGAAGGAGGCGCATGAGAACCTAAACAATGAGGTGAATCATCCCAGCTGGACAGACAGAATCTCTGTAAACTATTGTGAAACGCTTTGACGCAGAGGATGTCAGATCTGGACCGGAAGAGGGACGGGGAACGTCTGATTCAGAGGACACTGTATTTGACCCATTTGCCTTGAATAAAGCTTAGTGATTTTATTGAGATCGAAGAGAAGCCCATTCCCCCACTAATGAATCTTCCACTTGACCTACAAAGGGTAATAGAAGTAGGAACAGACAGATGTCCTATCGCGTCCTCTCCATCTTGTCCAGCACAAGCTGCTTCAACTTGTCAATACCCTTAAATCCCAAATCTACATTTATAGAACAAAAAATAAAAATAAAAAATAAAAATCTAAAGGTCCAGCATGGATAAAAGTAAAAAAAAAAAGAGCAGCCCTGGCTGTAATGTTCCTTCCTCACCCTCATTGAAAAGCTAATGGGGTTGATTTACTAAAGGGAAAAAAGACTGTGCACTTTGCAAAGAGCAGTTGCTCCAGAGCTTGGTTAAAGGAACACTAAAGGCAAATAAAAAAATAAAAATAAATAACAAACATGTTATACTTACCTCCACTGTGCAGCTCGTTTTGCACAGAGTGGCCCCAAACCTGGTCTTCCGGGGTCCCTCGGCGGCTGTCTGGGCTCCTCCCCGCAAGAACTTTCCACCTTCATAAGAGCTCTCTCACATGGTGGATAGTTTTTGCAGGCGCGTTCCCGTGATACAGCCGGCGGCTATAGCCGCCCCCAGCGCCACGTCATTGGATGTGATTGACAGCAGCGCGAGCCAATGGCTGTGCTGCTTTCAATCAACCAATGAATGAGCCGAGAAGCACAGCCGAGAAGCCAGCGCGTTCACGGCGTGGGACTTTCAAGGGGTCAGGTAAGTAAACGGGGGCTCGGGGGGCCGCTAACCCTCAGATGTTTTTTCACCTTAATGCATAAAGGTGAAAAAACTTGTACCTTTACAACCCCTTTAAAGGGGTTGGAAGCAAAAATGCTGATTTTTTTTTATTTGCCTTACACCTGAATGTGTACCCATTTAGTAAGCTCTGGGGCAACTGTACTTGCAGAGGACAACAGCACTTTGCAAATTGCACAGCCTATTTTCCTTTAGTAAATCAACCCCATTATGTCTCTTTTAAAAGATACCTTAACCACTTCCCGACCGACATGTACATCAGCAGGTTGGCAGCCCTGCACAAAACTCCTTCAAAAGCCTTAGCAGGTGTGCGCCCCGCTGCACGGCGGGGGACTAGATGCGCATGGCCGGCAGTCGCGATGACCACCGGACACCCGCGGTTGCAGGCACGAAAGAAGGTGAGTGGATAATACTGCGCTGGAAAAAGAATGTGAAAAAAGCTGCCAACACTGCTAGTACAAAAAAAGCTGATAATAAATGGAAATAAAGTGTAGCGCTGTCTAGATGAATGGGTATAAATATGAGTATATACACAAAAAATTGGAAATTGAATATGAAAATAAAGTAATAAACACGTGTATCACCCAAATTAACGTGCTAAGTGACTCCAATGATAAAGTACTCAAACAATATTAACAAGATTAAATGGTACAAATGAATGTCCACTTAAAATAAA
Source organism: Rana muscosa (assembly GCA_029206835.1). Classification (NCBI taxonomy): domain Eukaryota; kingdom Metazoa; phylum Chordata; class Amphibia; order Anura; family Ranidae; genus Rana; species Rana muscosa. The sequence continues at coordinate 271,783,215 of CM055123.1, read as the reverse complement.
GTCCATGAAACAAGTAAAAAAGTGATGAAAGTCAATCCAGAAAAAACATGATGAATCGAAACGTGAAATTACAATCCATAGTCTTCTATGTGTGGAAGAAGGGAGCCACCACCAAGGTGAGTTGAAAAAGGCTTACCAGAAGTTTTGGATTTGGCGGGGCATACGCCACCCAAATCAGACAAGGCTTAAGAGTATGAAACTCAAAAAAAAATTGTGTACAGATGTGATGTGAAAACCGCCACCAGGTATATGTTGAGGAGGCTTACCAGAAGTCTCGGATTTGGAGAGGCATACGCCGCCCAAATCTGAGATTGCTTTAAGGGTTAGAGGACCCCAATGCGGATGGTCTTGAGTGGAGGGGTAGTCTGGATTCAAAAGGGATTTACCACTTCAATCAGACGGGACATCCAATAGCACAAAACACCAATTCATGTAGGGACTCGGTATCCAATGCATATGTGTAGAGATAGAAAAACTCACATAGCATAATTCCGTTTGGAAAGGATTTAATAAAAGAAAGCATACATTGTATAACACTCCCATTTAAGATGGTCTTAAAAGCATGGATGCAGGTACGAGAGCGATGTATATGGACAAATCCACCCGACTAGTTTCGACTAAATAGTCATCATCTGGGGTATGGACCTTGTCCCACAGACATCGCAAATATATGAACATATTGACTCTACAAATCCGAGACTTCTGGTAAGCCTCCTCAACATATACCTGGTGGCGGTTTTCACATCACATCTGTACACAATTTTTTTTTTGAGTTTCGTACTCTTAAGCCTTGTCTGATTTGGGTGGCGTATGCCCCGCCAAATCCAAAACTTCTGGTAAGCCTTTTTCAACTCACCTTGGTGGTGGCTCCCTTCTTCCACACATAGAAGACTATGGATTGTAATTTCACGTTTCGATTCATCATGTTTTTTCTGGATTGACTTTCATCACTTTTTTACTTGTTTCATGGACTTTATTTTAAGTGGACATTCATTTGTACCATTTAATCTTGTTAATATTGTTTGAGTACTTTATCATTGGAGTCACTTAGCACGTTAATTTGGGTGATACACGTGTTTATTACTTTATTTTCATATTCAATTTCCAATTTTTTGTGTATATACTCATATTTATACCCATTCATCTAGACAGCGCTACACTTTATTTCCACTTACGTTGCAGGCACGAAAGACAGAACGGGGATGTGTGTGTGTAAACACACAAACCACAGTTCTGTCAGGAGAGGAGAGATGGATTGTGTGTTCCTTTTAGTTAGGAACAGCGATATGTCTCCTCCTCTAGTCACTCACATCCCCCCACAGTTAGAACACACAGGGGGAACACATTTATCCTCTTGATCGCTCCCTAGTGTTAACCCCTTCCTTGCCAGTGACATTTACACAGTAATTAGTGGCTATTTTTAGCTCTGATCGATGTATAAATGTCAATGGTCCTAAAAAAGTGTTAAGTGTCTGATCTGTCTGGCCCAATGTCGCAGTCCCGAAAAAAAAAAAAACGCAGATCGCCACCCTTACTAGTAAAAAATAAATGAAAATATAGAATAAAAAATGCCATAAATCTATTCCCTATTTTGTAGACGCTATAACTTTTGCGCAAACCAATCATTACGCTTATTGCGGTTTTTTTTACCAAAAAATATGTAGAAGAATATATATCGGTCTAAACTGATGAAGAAATTTGTTTTAAAAATAAATAAAAAATTGGGGATATTTATTATAGCAAAAACAAAAAAATATGTTTTATTTTCAAAATAATCAGCTTTTTTTGTTTATAGCGCAAATAAAAACCGCAGAGGTGATCAAATACCACCAAAAGAAAGCGCTATTTGTGGGAAAAAAAGACGTCAATTTTGTTTGGGTGCAGCGTCGCACGACCGCGCAATTATCAGTTAAAGCGACGCAGTGCCGAATCGCAAAAAATGCCCTGGTCAGGAAGGGGGCAAATCCTTCCGGGGCTGAAGTGGTTAAAGTGACAAAGTCTCTTACTACTGCACTCCTCCATTGTCCCATCACATCTGCCCACACAATAATCAGTGTAAGCTCCGTGGATGGTGATGAAGCTTACACTGGGTGGATGATGTAGACAAAAAGCTTCTCACCTGGCTGAGAAACATAGGCAGATGGATAGATAAGATAGATTGATTGGTAGATAATAGATCGAAACATGGGGTTGATTTACTAGAACTGGAGGGTGCAAAATCTGGTGCAGCTCTGCATGATAGCCAATCAGCTTCTAACTTCCACTTTAAGCACTCCTTGCCCCCTTACGTGCCACATTTGGCATATCATTTTAATTTTTTTTATTTTTTTTGGGGGGGGGGGGTACTTGGTTTTGACAGGTACTTCCTGTCCCACTTCCTGCTTCCGTCCACTCGCCACCTAGGCAACGCCTCCTTTCCCCCTCCCCTCTCTGAAATCTTCTGGGACACGTCACAGGTCCTAGAAGATTGCTTGGCCACTAGGAGAGCGCAGCAGAACTTGCGCATTCGCAGTATGCACCCAGCTGTGAAGCCGCACGCTGTCACAGCCGGGTGCCCACACTTGCAATGACGGCACCGCGGAGAGGGAGAGGAGCGAGGCTTCGGGCGCCTACATCGCTGGACCGTGGGACAGGTAAGTGTCTGTTTATTAAAAGTCAGCAGCTATACCTTTTGTCTTTCAATAAACTGAAAAACGAGTGGAACTCCGCTTAAGCCCAGGTTCACACTGGGGCTGCGGGAGTGAAGCTGTGCGAGTTCAGCTGAACTCGCACGATTTCACTCCCGCTGGCAGTCCCGATTTCAGCCGCGATTACAAAGACATCTGACACAGATGTCAATGTAAACCGCGGCCGAAATCGCAAAAAGTAGTACAGAAACTACTTTTTGAAATCGGTGCAGCGCCGATTTGGATGGTGCCGTTGCCCGCAATTTGCGGCAAATATCGCCGATTTGACATGTCAAATCGCACCAGTGTGAACCAGGGCTTAAGCTTTGACAAATAACAAACTGGAAGCCGTTTGGTTTCTATGCACAGCTGCACCAAATTTTGCTTTTTTTTTTGGAATGCAATCCCATAGACTGATTATAGAGGGCCAATAGATAGATAATTGATAGATTGACAAATAAATAGAAAGATGTATTCAAAAGCTGATTGATAGACAGATAAATAAATGAAAGACAGACAGACAGACAGACAGACAGACAGACAGACAGACAGACAGACAGACAGACAGACAGACAGAGACAGATCTTTATGAATCCCATATTAACTCAGAGAGAAGTTTGGAATTATCGGGGAGCAGTCAGTATGTTGCTTCCAGAACCATCTGTTCTATCACATAAGAAGATATTCGGATGCAGTCTCCACTCCTGCCTGCAGATTGAATAGAGCAGTACACAGTCCAGTGCGCTGGAGACGGCCGATCATATGGTTATTCAGCTGTACCGAGCCATGCTCATGTGTCACTTTCTATTACAGCCAGGCCTCCAAATACATAGTTAGCAAAATGAATGATCAGGATTTTGCGCATGAGGATAAATGCTAAGGCTCCGGCCGCGCACAGAACCCCTCGGGCTGCCGCTGGGTAACAGAGACCCATTTTAGCAGATCCAGCAATGTCATGTGATATTTGTCAGCCTTAGACTTACTAGCCAATATCCAGTTTAAAAAAAAAAAAGAAGACACAGACGCTTATATTTAAAAGGGATGTTACCATAATATTTGTTATAATACCACTATAGTACAAGGGATGCAGTCCTTCTGTATCAGAACTGTATTTAGTATCATATGTAATGAAAAAAAAAAAAAAAAAGAGATAGAGATAGAGATAGATGAGATATAGATAGATAGGATGTAGCGCCATGCTTCTGTTGACCAGATGCTCGCATGTAAATTTAGTGGGCTATATGTTCTGTACATAGTTCAGATTCAATATTATGGCTAAATTAGCCTCTGCTCCAGCATTGGCTGTGTTGTGTGCAGTTCTACACTGTCGTCTGTAGGTGCCGTTGTCCCCACAGGCCAGTGATGGAAGGACAAACAGGCGTGGTTCACCGCTGTGCATTCTGGGAGAGGATACTTTAGGGGCAGATGCCATCTTTCTTGGCTCTCTGACCTCATGGCCCACCTGGCCGAAGGTATGTGACAACTGCTCTTCTGCCTCGGGGCCTGCTGGCCCGAGGCTACGTGACTGCAAGTACGCCCAGAAGCCTGTCTGGGGCCTACTGGTTCAGAGGTGGTCCTGTGCTCTCTTACCTGCGGGAAGAAACCGAGCAATTGAAGGATCCGGGGGAGGACTCATCTTGGAGAGAACCGAGCGGAAGGCTGGTATCTCAAGAAGGGCCTGGTGACTCAATTGGAGGATGCATCCTAACCAATCTACCTCACAGTACTGCCGGATGGCTTAAAGAGACTTTAGGTACCGTGTAGCTGTGTTCGCCTGTCTATTACTGATCACTGAATCCTGTGGCAGAGGATTGTACAAATAGTTATTGCTATCATCAAGTCTGTGGCAGAGACTTTTGTCCGTGCATCATTCCGGCTGCTAGGACAGTGAGAGAGGCCTATCTGGGTGAGCAAGATCCGCTGATAAGGAGTTGTATTTGTCTTCTGGATCTCAAGTTCCTCAGTGATCTGCACAAGGTATCTGAACTTTCCCCTAACCCTCCATCCCTCTACGGCTACAAGTTGTTTAATAAAAAGCATTGGGAAAAAAAGACTAATGCCTCGTTTCCACTGAGCGGATCGGTTCGGTACGCGATTTGTGGGTGTTTCCATTATGAAAGCGCGCCATAAAACCGAACCGTACCGCACCATTCTGGGTCCTGCTTCAGATGTGGGGCCATAGAAAATGGAACGGTTCGGTTAGGGCGGAGCTACAATACATTCCAGATTGGCAGACACGCTAGGAATTTTTTCTAAACCCTGAATGGTCCCTGGCGGTCCGACTTGCAGTGGAAACGCTCACCAGAATAGACCGGACCATTCAAACCGTTCCAAACTGTACCGACCCGAACCGTTCCGCTCAGTGGAAACGAGGCATAAGTGACTGGTGAATACATCTGTGGGCTCATTGCCCAATTTAGAGCCAAGGAAATTTGATACATTGAACTGTAGGGTAATGGCATGAAAAGAGAGACAGAGAGACAGAGAGAGGGAGAGAGGGAGAGAGGTAGGGTTGCTACCTCATCCCTTTAAAACCGAACACATATTAATTATACAGGTTCTGTGGCTGATTAACCACTTCCCTACCCAGCCATAGACAAATGACGTCCACAGATGGGATCTCCCATCCTGGGTGGACGTCATATGACGTCCTCGGCTTTGTAGGGGGATATCTGAATGATGCCTGCAGCTAGAGGCATCATTCAGATATCCTTTTAAAGTGCCGGCGATTCTGTGCACCATAAGAACGATCATAGCGGCGGTTCCGCCGCTTGATCGTTCTTATAGGCGGCGGGAGGGGACACCCCCCCTCCCGCCGCCATCCGGTGCTTCTCCGGGCTCCCCCGTGCGATCGGGGACCCGGAGCGAATCTTCCGGCATCGTTGGTGGAGTCACGTGATGAGCATAGAGATGACTGATGACCAGATGGTCACCAGTCATCTCTATGATCGTCGGAGGCCCGGGCGCGATGTGATGACGTCACGCCCGGGTCCTCAAATGTAAACAAAGCCGCCATTGCGACTGTAAGTATGAAATCAGTGAAAAAAATTTCACTGATCTCATGCTTTCCAGCCTGGAGGAGAGATGTGGGGTCTTATTGACCCCGCATCTCTCAATAAAGAGGACCTCTCACACACATTCCTATTACAAGGGATGTTTACATTCCTTGTAATAGGAATAAAAGTGATCAAAAAAAAAAAAAAAGTAAAATCATTGTAAAAAAATAAATAAATAAGTAAAATAAATAAATAAATAATAAAAAAAAAAAACGCCCCTGTCCCCGGTAGCTTGCGATCAGAAGCGAATGCACACGCAAGTCGCCCACATATGTAAACGCCGTTCAAACCACGCATGTGAGGTATCGCCGCGTGCGTTAGAGCGCATGCAACAATTCTAGCACTAGACCTCCTCTGTAATTCTAACCTGTAAAAAAAATTAAAGCGTCGCCTATGGAGATTTTTAAGTACCGAAGTTTGGCGCCATTCCATGAGTGTGCGCAATTTTAAAGCGTGACATGTTAGGTATCTATTTACTCGGCGTAACATTATCTTTCATATGTTCCCAAAAAATTGGGCTAACTTTACTGTTTTGTTATTTTTTAATTCATGAAACCATTTTTTTTTTTTAAAAAGGCGTTTGAAAAATTATTGCGCAAATATTGTGCAAGAAAAAATGTTGCAATGACCGTCATTTTATTCCCTAGGGTGTCTGCTAAAAAAACATATATAATGTTTGGGGGTTCTGAGTAATTTTCTAGCAAAAGAATGATGATTTGTACATGTAAGAGAGAAGTGCCAAAATAGGCCCGGTATTGAATAGGTACAAAAAGCCCTGTATTGAAGTGGTTAAAGTGGTAATTAAACTCACTTGGTGCCTTATCTGCATTCAATTAGCCTCAGAACCTGTGTAATTCATATGTGTTTGGATTTAAAGGGATGAAGTGGCAACCCTAGAGAGAGGTCATGTGCAAAGCCGTTTAAATTTAAACAAAAAAGGTGTTTATTTTTCTTCAGGCAAAACAAAGAAAAATTGCTTCCAGCAGCAAAACAAAATACAACACAAAAGTCCGCTTGTCTTCAGCACAAAAACAGCATAAACAAAATATAACAAAATACTCAGTTCATAGATGGACTTTACCTCAGGGTTCGCACATTCGCAATCTGGCAGCTTCCAGCCAATGTGCAGCACTCCTACTATCACACCTAATACTGCTTCCTGTGGCTCTTAACCCTGTGGGGACTGGAGTTCCCGTAGTCAGGAGTGGAGGCCCTTTTCCCACCCGAATATCAATTCAGGGCCTGCGAAATTCCGGGTCACAAATACCTCGCTGCTAACACGGAGAGGTCTGCAAGTCAGTCCCCTCCTTAACATGGCTATCCCGGGAATTCCTCACCCATCTCGGATGACCCCCTGACTACTCACACATTTCCCTTAACCGCTTGCCGACCAGCCGCGGTCATTATACTGTAAGTTGGCACGGCTGTTCGAATCGCCGTAGGTGTACGTCGGGTGCTTCAAGAGCGATAGGGTCCGCACGCGTCCGCGGGCCGACCCTGGAGCCGATGCGCGTGGCCTAGGGTTGCCACCTCATCCCTTTAAACCCGAACACGTATCAATTACACAGGTTCTGTAGCTGATTAAGGTGGTAATTAAACTCACTTAGTGCCTTATCTGCATTAAATTAGCCTCAGAACCTGTGTAATTCATATGTGGTCGGGGTTTAAAAGGGATGAGGTGGCAACCCTAGCGTGGCTGTGATGTCCGCCGGCCACCTGCGATCGCACCTCAGAGAGCCAGAACAGGGTCAATGTAAACAGACAGATCCCCGTTCTGACAGGGGAGTAGAGAGAGATTTGCTGTTTCTAGTAATCAGGAACAGCGATCTGTCTCCTCCTCTAGTCAGTCCCCTCCCCCCACAGTTAGAAGCACCTCCCTAGGGAACACTTAACTCCTTGATCGCCCCCTAGTGTTAACCCCCTTCCCTGCATTGACATTTATACAGTAATCAGTGGCTATTTTTAGCTCTGATCGCTGTATAAACGTCACTGGTCCCAGAAAAGTGTCAAAAGTGTCCGATCTGTCTGCCGCAATGTCGCAGGCTGAAAAACGCTGATCACCGCCACTACTAGTAAAAAATAAATAAATAAAAACGCCATAAATCTATCCCCTATTTTGTAGACGCTATAACTTTTGTGCAAAATCAATATACGCTTATTGCTCATTTTTTTTACCAAAAATATGTAGAAGATTACACATTGGCCTAAACTGATAAAGACATTTTTTATTTTATTTTTTTTATATTTGTTATAGCAAAGAGTAAAAAAGTTTGTTTGTTTTTTCCAAATTGTCGCTATTTTTTTGTTTATAGCGCAAAAAATAAAAACCGCAGAGATAATCAAATGCCACCAAAAGAAAGCTCTATTTGTGGGGGAAAAAAGGACGTCAATTTTGTTTGGGTACAACGTCACACGGCCGCACAATTGTCTGTTAAAGCGACGCAGTGCCGAATCGCAAAAAATGGCCTGGTCATTAGGGGGCAAACCTTCAGGTCATTAAGTGGTTAAAGGGACCACAACCCAAACACAGGTGCTACATAGCACCCGTCCAGGACCCAACCTTGATGTCCTGTACAATATACACTGCTCAAAAAAATTAAAGGAACACTTTTGAATCAGAACTCCTGGGATATTGATCTGGTCAGTTAAGTAGCAGAGGGGGAGGGGTGTATACAGAAGGGGATGTTAATCAGTTTCAGCTGCTTTGCGGTTAATTGAAGTTAACAACAGGTGCACTAGATGGGCAACAATGAGGCGACCTCCAAAACAGGAATGGTTTTTCAGGTGGAGGTGTCTGAAATTTTTTTCCCCTACTCATCTTTTCTGACTGTTTTTCACTAGTTTTGCATTTGGCTAGGGTCAGTGTCACTACTGGTAGCACGAGGCGATACTTGGACCCTATAAAGGTTGCACAGGCAGTCCAACTCCTCCAGGATGGCACATCCATACATTTCATTGCCAGAAGGTTTGATGTGTCTCCCAGCACAGTCTCGAGAACATGGAGGAGATTCCAGGAGACAGGCAGTTACTCTTGGAGAGCTGGTCAGAGCCGTAGAAGGTCCTTAACCCATCAGCAGGACCGGTATCTGCTCCTTTGTGCAAGGAGGAACAGGATGAGCACTGCCAGAGCCCTACAAAATGACCTCCAGCAGGCCACTGGTGTGAATGTATCTGACCAAACAATCAGAAACAGACTTTATGGGGGTGGCCTGAGGGCCCGACGTCCTCTAGTGTGCTCTGTGCTCACTGCCGGACACTGTGGAGCTCGATTGGCATTTTCCATTGAACACCAGAATTGGCAGGTCCGCCACTGGTGCCCCATGCTTTTCACAGATGAGAGCAGGTTCACCCTGAGCATATGTGACAGACGTGAAAGGGTCTGGAGAAGCCACGGAGAACTTTATGCTGCCTGTAACATCGTTCAGCATGACCAGTTTTGGTGGTGGGTCAGTGATGGTCTGGGGAGGCATATCCATGGAGGGACGCACAGACCTCTACAGGCTACACAATGGCACCCTAAATGCCATTAGGTATCCGGATGAAATCCTTGGACCCTTTGTCAGATCCTACGCTGGTGCAGTGGGTCCTGGGTTCCTCCTAGTGCACGACAATGCTCGGCCTCATGTGGCGAGAGCATGCAGCCAGTTCCTGGAGGATGAAGAAATTGATACCATTGAATGGCCCCCACGCTCACCTGACCTAAATCCAAAAGAAAACATCTGGGACATTATATTTCGGTCCATCCGGTGCCGTCAGGTTGCACCTCAGTCTGTTCAGGAGCTCAGTGATGCTCTGGTCCAGATCTGGGAGGAAATACCCTAGGACACCATCCGTCGTCTCATTAGGAGCATGCCCTGATGTTGTCAGGCATGCATACAAGCACTTGGGGGCCATACAAACCACTGAGGACTATTTTGAGTTGTTGCAATGAAATTTCAGCAAAATGGACTAGCTTGCTGCATAATTTTTTCACTTAGATTTTTGGGGTGTCTTTGAATTCAGCCCACTGTAGGTGGATAATTTTCATTTCCATCAAATGATGTGCCATCCTTTCATTCCTAACACATTAACCAGTCCATTTCAGTATAGATATCCACCATGAGATTTTTGCCCGTTGAGATCTGATGTGTTTTCAAAGTGTTCCTTTCATTTTTTTGAGCAGTATATATATTACACACACACACACACACAATATATATTGTATATACACACTATATATAATATACTGGGGATCAGCTTCAAGGAAGTTACATTGACTTGCCCGTTTCTTTTTTCCTGCATAAAGAATCCCACCCGACACTATTCTCCTATAAACTGGCCTCTGCGTCCTCAGGTCCAGTGCAGGTCTATAGACTCTGCTCTAGTCTTGATGATGTCAGGACCCTGGACCAGTGAAGTGTGGGGGGTTGCCAAACCTGTGGGGACCAGTCTAATTTCAGGGAGGAATGGAGGTCCAGGTAAGTATATCCCCTTTATTGTTTCTCTAGGCATAAAAAAAAACAATTAACTATAGCAGTGTTCGCACAGCCCCACCTCAAAGATTAATTTATTTGTCCAGAGTTGGGCTTTAACCACTTAAGCCCCGGACCATTTTGTTGCTAAATGACCAGGCCCCTTTTTGCGATTCGGCACTGCGTCGTTTTAACTGAAAATTGCGCGGTCGTGCGACGTGGCTCCCAAACAAAATAGACTTATTTTTTTTCCCACAAATAGAGCTTTCATTTGGTGGTATTTGATCACCTCTGCCGTTTTTTTTTTTTGCGCTATAAACAAAAATAGAGCGACAATTTTGAAAAATATTACATATTTTTTACTTTTTGCTATAATAAATATCCCCAAAAAATATATAAAAAAACATTTTTTTTCCTCAGTTTAGACCGATATGTATTCTTCTACATATTTTTGGTAAAAAAAAAAAAAAAAAAACGCAATAAGCGTATAGTGATTGGTTTGCGCAAAAGTTATAGCGTCTACAAAATAGGGGATAGTTTTATGGCATTTTTATTAATATTTTTTTTTTTTTTACTACTAATGGCGGCGATCTGCGATTTTTATCGTGACTGCGACATTATGGTGGACACATCGGACACCTTTGACACATTTTTGGGACCATTGTCATTTTTGCAGCGATCAGTGCTATAAATATGCACTGATTACTGTGAAAATGACACTGACAGTGAAGGGGTTAACCTCTAGGTGGCGCTGTAGGGGTTAAGTGTGCCCTAGTGAGTGATTCTTACTGTAGGGGGGCGTGGCTTGGCGTGTGACGTCACTGATTGTCTTTCCCTATGACAGGGAACAGACGATCACTGACATGCTACTAGGAAGAACGGGAAAGGTTTGTTTACACTTACCTCTCCCCGTTCTTCAGCTCTGTGACCCGATCGCGGGACACCGGCGGCGATCGGGGTCCGTGGGTCCCGCGGGCGCGGTTATGGAGCTTCGGACCGAGTCACGAGCACGCCGGCGGTGGCGCGCGCAACCCACGGCTGGGATCTTAAAGGGAACGCACCTGTACGCCTTTGTGCCCAGCCGTGCCATTCTGTCGACGTATATCGTCGTGCGGCGGTCCTTAAGTGGTTAAAGCAGAATTTCAGCCAATAATAATAGCATAAAAGCGAATAGCACCTGAAAACCAGCTTGTGTTGCAATATTAAGCTTCTAGCCAAAGATTTTTCCCTGCAGTCATTTTTTCTACCAATAGGTGTTTTCAACTTGAAGGCCAGCATCATTCATCTCACTTTCTCTGAGCCCAGCCTGTGACTGGACAGTGAAAGGAGAAGCGGCACAGTGATCAGCACATTCCAACTAAACTATAAGGATTCCCTACCAATGCTTCAGGCACATTGCTGTGGGTGAAGGCATAGACATCTCACATCTTCCACTAATTTTTAATAATCATAAATGAGGGCAGGTACAGACAACAAATGATTCTGGGGGTCTGGTTCGGAGGATCAGCAAATTTTCAATTTTTTTAGAGATTAAGACACTTGCCTTGTGCAAGATAATGTAGCAGGTGCTCCAAGAAACTGACAGTCTGCCATGAGCCCCACCTTCACCAGCAGAGACCCCTAATACAGGGCCGCTGATAATGCAGTACAGCCAGCCCTCCTGTACTGAGCCCAGGCCCCATCAGTTCAAAAGGGGGGCCCAGCCACCCGTTGAGCAGGAGGGCATGGCTGTACGGTCTTATTGCAGACACTGATCCTCTTCTGCCTGCCTCTGCAGTGCTGCCAGCTTCTCCTCTTCTTTCCCCCTCTGCGTGCACTGCAGGGGGAGTGGTTCTAGCACATGCACCCCTTCCAACTACTGTCCGGGCCCCCCTTGTGCCCCCTTTGTGCTGCTGGCTTCCTTCCTCCTCGCCCACCGGCACCTGCTGTGGGCACACAGGGGGATGTTTCAAGATGGCGAGCGAGTGAAGGTGCCGGTAAAAATGTCATTTACTGACCACTTCCTTTCCCAAATGAACACAGTGAGTGATCGGTATAAACCACTGCTGTGTCCATTCATCGCTGAAGCATGGTAAACTGTTTACTATGCTTCAGTTTGTAAAGGAGCAGGAAGCCTCGGAGTGCTTCCTATTTATTCATCTGTACAGCTGAGGCTACAGAGAAAGGGACTGATAAATCTATGTCCTCAGTCACTGTTGGCCAGGGGAAGGGGGCCCTGTCAGTTATTGCTGTATTGGCGCCCCCGTGATTCCTAACAGCAGCCCTCATCTCACAAGTAACTGGCTGGGATCAATGCTAGAAACTTTGTAAACAGGAACAACAAATGGAATTGTGTGCAACATCTGAGGTTACTACAGTGCAAAACTTCTATTTCTCTGCCTCGGATTGTTCAGACCTGTCTGCAGGAAGGGGGTCAGTGCCAGCACACCAACAGAGACCCCGTCAGCCAGGTGCATTGTGGGTAGCTTGCTGCTGCCAGGGATTATCGCACAGAAATTCATCCTCTGCATGGAACGCTGGCCTTGATTGGCAGCGTTATCTTTTGTATTGTTTTTCATAAATAATCTTGTTGGGGCACGACTGCGGTGTTTATCTCAGAGTCAACAAGCTGCATGAACAGCTCGAGTGGATCCATTTCTGTAAAACTGGCCATTGCAAGACGCCGATCATGTCCCACGCTTTCCAAAACGGCATTTTAATTATTTACCTTTCCATAGGCTCTCTTCATTGAGCCGCCCCTACCAACATAGATTTTGGGGGCAGTGCGCTCCCGTATGTGATGAACCTCAGCAAGCGTGACTATTGTATTCTGAGAACTAATACATACTGTATAATGATAGGAATCTTGTATAAGAATTGCGTTTTTATTCATCATGCATTTATTAATATTTTTCTCATTTATATGCACGCCAAGCTGTTCAACATAAATAACAGTAGCAGGGGTTGGGACAGGCGACAACTATAGAATAATGGGACATACAACTCATATTCACATGGTGTACATACAGTGGGTATAGAAAAGAATCACCCCTCTTTAACCACTTGACCTCCGGGAAGATTTTCCCCCCTTCCTGACCAAGCCATTTTTTGCAATACGGCACTGCGTTACTTTAACTGACAGTTGCGCGGTCATGCGACACTGTACCCAAATAAAATGTGTCCATTTTTTTCCACAAATAGAGCTTTCTTTTGGTGGTATTTGATCACCTCTGCGTGTTTTTTGTTTTTTTGCTTTGAACGGGACAGAAGGGGGCGCTCTAGCTACGGGACAGAAGGGGGCCCCTCTAGCTACGGGACAGAAGGGGGCCCCTCTAGCTACGGGACAGAAGGGGGCCCCTCTAGCTACGGGACAGAAGGGGGCCCCTCTAGCTACGGGACAGAAGGGGGCCCCTCTAGCTACGGGACAGAAGGGGGCCCCTCTAGCTACGGGACAGAAGGGGGCCCTGTAGCTACGGGACAGAAGGGGGCGCTCTAGCTACGGGACAGAAGGGGGCCCTGTAGCTACGGGACAGAAGGGGGCCCTGTAGCTACGGGACAGAAGGGGGCCCTGTAGCTACGGGACAGAAGGGGGCCCTGTAGCTACGGGACAGAAGGGGGCCCTGTAGCTACGGGACAGAAGGGGGCCCTGTAGCTACGGGACAGAAGGGGGCCGTGTAGCTACGGGACAGAAGGGGGCCGTGTAGCTACGGGACAGAAGGGGGCAGTGTAGCTACGGGACAGAAGGGGGCAGTGTAGCTACGGGACAGAAGGGGGCAGTGTAGCTACGGGACAGAAGGGGGCAGTGTAGCTACGGGACAGAAGGGGGCAGTGTAGCTACGGGACAGAAGGGGGCAGTGTAGCTACGGGACAGAAGGGGGCAGTGTAGCTACGGGACAGAAGGGGGCAGTGTAGCTACGGGACAGAAGGGGGCAGTGTAGCTACGGGACAGAAGGGGGCAGTGTAGCTACGGGACAGAAGGGGGCAGTGTAGCTACGGGACAGAAGGGGGCAGTGTAGCTACGGGACAGAAGGGGGCAGTGTAGCTACGGGACAGAAGGGGGCAGTGTAGCTACGGGACAGAAGGGGGCAGTGTAGCTACGGGACAGAAGGGGGCAGTGTAGCTACGGGACAGAAGGGGGCAGTGTAGCTACGGGACAGAAGGGGGACACTGTATCTACGGGACAGTAGGGGGCAGTGCATCTACGGGACAGAAGGGGGCACTGTAGCTACGGGACAGAAGGGGGGCACTGTATCTACAGGACAGTAGGGGGACACTGTATCTACAGGACAGTAGGGGGACACTGTATCTACAGGACAGTAGGGGGACACTGTATCTACAGGACAGTAGGGGGACACTGTATCTACAGGACAGTAGGGGGACACTGTATCTACAGGACAGTAGGGGGACACTGTATCTACAGGACAGTAGGGGGACACTGTATCTACAGGACAGTAGGGGGGCACTGTATCTACAGGACAGTAGGGGGGCACTGTATCTACAGGACAGTAGGGGGCACTGTATCTACAGGACAGTAGGGGGCACTGTATCTACAGGACAGTAGGGGGCACTGTATCTACAGGACAGTAGGGGGCACTGTATCTACAGGACAGTAGGGGGCACTGTATCTACAGGACAGTAGGGGGCACTGTATCTACAGGACAGTAGGGGGCACTGTATCTACAGGACAGTAGGGGACAATGTATCTACAGGACAGTAGGGGGACACTGTATCTACAGGACAGTAGGGGGACACTGTATCTACAGGACAGTAGGGGGACACTGTATCTACAGGACAGTAGGGGACAATGTATCTACAGGACAGTAGGGGGACACTGTATCTACAGGACAGTAGGAAGGAAGTACCTCAACTTTAGCTGGATGCTGCCAAGGCTGAAAAGCTAGCACTTCTACTGCTTGTCTGTCAGATCAGCTTGGTCAATGAGTCCTGGTCCATGTGACCAGTTTAACGAGGTTCAGCAGCTTTCCATATCCTGCAAAACACCTTTTTCTTTACATATACATTCATTTTTCAAACAAATATAGAGCCAAAAAAAAGTTGCCTTCCGTGGGGCCTACCCTGAGTCTAAGCATCCTAGACTGCGGGCCACAGCCTCAGATCTACTGATAAGGCTCAGCTGTAAAAATAGACATTTTTTAACCCAAAAGCATTTCACTGAGAGTTTAACTTACTAAAACTGGAGAGAGCAAAATCTGGAGCAGCTATGCATGGTAGCCAATCAGCTTCTCAATTAAGCTTTGACCAAAAAAAATAAAAATAAAATGGAATCTGGATTGGTTTCTATGCAGAGCTGCACCAGATTTTGCACTCTCAAGTTTAAGAAATCAGCCTCTAATGCCCCGTACACACGATCGGAATTTCGACGGTCTAAAATCCGATGGATTTTTCCGTCGGAATTCCGACGAAGCTGACTTCCATCAGCCTTGCCTACACACCATCAGACAAAATTCCGACCGTCGTTTTCTTTTTCCATCGGAAAAATTTAAAACATGTTCTATTTTTTTACACCGATGGAAAAAAAAGTCAGATGGGGCCCACCATACATGATTGGTTTTTCCGATGAAAAAAGTCCATCTGACTTTTTTCATCGGAAAAAACGATCGTGTGTACAGGGCATAATAGTCCTAACTTGCATCAAACTGATGAATAGAATTCACAGGTCATTTTTGCTCTTCTGATTGTTAAATACTACATGCAATGCTTGGACGGAGGCAAGCGCTTATCTTCAGAAAGGAGATGAAAACATTTTAAGGGTTCACACAAAGGTAGAGTGGAAGACGATAGGACCATTAAGAAATGGTTACTTCCTGCCAGGATATAAAGTCCTATAATACCAGTCTGCTGGCTCCTCCACAAAGCTTCCCCAACTCACTGCAGGGAGCCATGCGATTATGTAACTCAATTCAGCTTGTTACGGAGAACAAGATTTCTGTCTGCGCTTTCTTTTTTCTTCACTGTGAAAAAGAAGATTGTTATGAAATCTTTAATCTCGATCCCGGGGTCACACTATGGGCAGAACGCTGTCTTACTGTTTTACTTGGCAATTCTATTTGTAGCCGAAACAATATCTTAGAGGCATATTAATAAAAACTGGTTCAGTGAGAGCACATTTGATGATGATTTGATTGAGGACTATTCAGGGAACCGACAACTATTCGAATAGAGCTAGGGCAGTAGGCCGGTACAAAGAGTGAATGCGAAGACGGAAAATTTTCAACACTTACTGGGAAGTCTGTGTCCCCAGTAGGGTTGCCGCCTCATCCCTTTAACTGAACACATATTCATTACACAGGTTCTGTAGCTGATTAAAAGGTGGTACTTAAAGTGGTTGTAAACCCACTTAGGCCGGTTTCACACTGGGGCGGTGGCGGTATAGCGGCGCTATACCGTCAGGATTGCAGAGGTATTCGGCCGCTAGCGGTGTGGTTTTAACCCCTGCTAGTGGCCGAAAAAGGGTTAATACCACCCGCAAACCGCCGCTACAGCCGCGGTTTGCGGGCGGTATTACCGCGGTATCCCATTTATTTCAATGGGAAGGAGCGGTGGAGGAGCGGTAAACACACCACTCCTCTCACCGCTCCAAAGATGCGGCTAGCAGGACTTTTTTTTAAGTCCTGTTAGCGCACCGCTCCAGTGTGAAAGCCCTCGGGGCTTTCACATTGGAGAGAAAGGAGCCGCTGTTTAGGCTCGGTTTGCAGGCGCTATTTTTAGCAAAATGGTGCCTGCAAACCGCCCCAGTGTGAAAGGGGCCTTAGACAACTTGCACCTACCTACAGGTAAGCCTAGATTAAAGTGGATGTAAACCCACTCTCATCCTTTCTAAACTACTGCCATAGTGCTGATCTATAAGGATATAGATGCCTCCTGCATGTATCCTTATCTGTCAAATGTCTCCCCTCTGTCTGTTATAAGAACTGAAAAACTGCAGATTCTGTGGGTGGATCTGTTGTCTGGAGCTCGGTGGGTGGAGTTGTGATGTCAGACTCCCCGCCCACCTCTACACTCCCCTTGTCAACATGCATTTTCTCCTGTGTATTCCTTCTGCTATGATCACTAACATCCAGTCAAAATCCAGAAAAGTAACCACATGACTTCAGAAAAAGGGTGGGAATTAAAAAATAATGCCTGTCTCAGGCTTAGTGCACGAGATATGTAAATAATCTGTCATTCACAGCAAGGGGGCGGAACGGACAAAAGTTCTCCTGTTTGTCCGTCCATTTATCTTACTGAAAAAATAAAAGAGGATTGCTCAGATATGGATTAACTCTTTGTGGCAAGAACTGGCACAGATGATAGGAAATCTTATACCCTACATTGTGACAGCAAGAAAATAAATACAAATAATAATAATAATAATAATAATAATAATAATAATAATTTGGGTTTACATCCACTTTAATGCTTACCTGTAGGTGCAAGATATATCTCCTTAACCTACACGGTAAAGGAGATATTTACTAATAAAAACAACGCCGATGACGTCACACGCATGCGCAATAGTGGGCCGGCATCATTGCCGGTTTTCTGAATGGGATCTTTCCGGCCCGAGCGCGCATGCGTGTGGGACGTCATCGCCCCCCAGGCCAATCACAGCGCCAGAGCGGCGATACACTGACGGCAGTGACGGGACATCGAGGCAAAATGGCGGCGGAGGTGACTGAGGACCGCTGTGGGGGCTTCGATCTCAGGTAAGTCATTTATAATGAGCTAGTATGCTATGCATACTAGCTCATTATGCCTTTCTTTTGCAGGTTTTTTTTTTAAACTCACTTGGTGCCCTATCTGCATTAAAGTGGTTGTAAACCCTTACAGACCACTTTATGCTAGAGGTAAGCCTATAATAAGGCTTAGCTGTAGCTACCCAGGATATCTCCTAAACCTGCACAGTTTAGGACAGGGATCCTCAAACTGTGGCCCTCCAGCTGTTGCGGAACTACAAATCCCATGAGGCATTGCAAAACTCTGACATTCACAGACATGACTAGGCATTAGTGATGAGCCGAACACCCCCGGGTTCGGTTCGCACCAGAACCCGCGAACGGACCGAAAGTTCGAACGAACATTAGAACCCTATTAAATACAATGGATGCGAACGTTCGAATTCTAAAGTGCTAATTATAACAACTATTATGCATGTTATTGTCCTAAAAAGGGTTTGGGAACCCGGGTTCTGCACCAGGGGACATGTATCAATGCAAAAAGAAGTTTTAAAAACGGTCGTTTTTCGGGAGCAGTCATTTTAATGATGCATAAAGTGAAAAAAAAAAGTCAAATATTCCTTTAAATATCGTACCTGGGGGGTGTCTAAAGTATGCCTGTGAAGTGCCACGTGTTTCCCGTGTTTAGAACTGTCCCTGCACAAAATGACACTTCTAAAGGAAAAAAAAGCCATTTAAAACTGCTTGCGGCTTTAATGTAATGTCTGGTCCCGGTAATATGGATGAAATTCTTTAAGAAAAATGGCATAGCTACCCCATGACCCCCCCCCTACCCCAGCCCATTACCAGCCCCTTTGGGTCTTGTATGGATATTAAGGGGAACCCCGCACATAAAATAAAAAAGGCCCTATATACTCTGAACAGCCCTATACAGGCGGTGCATACAAGACAGGGACTGTAGGTTTGTTCTTATGTAGAGTCTGTTTGTAATTTTGAACAGGTACATTGTTGAAGTGTAGCTCCAGACCAAAAATCTATTTTTAAACTTTTTGGAAAACATAGGTAAGGGTTATCACCCCTGTAACATTTGTTTTGCTGTCTGTGCCCCTGTTCAGAACATTTCACCTCACTTTCCGTCCCAATGACAACTGTTTTTGAAATGTGGTGTTTTTCTTGAAACAAGGATTGCTGATAAAGCATCAGTACAGAGGAGACACCTTTCTCCCATATTTATTCTTACAGGAGAGAATTTTCCTTCCTAGTGGTAGATTTCCTCTCACTTCCTGTTGTCTTCTTGCGTTTGGAAGTAGGAGTCGTTTGTAAGTTGGATGTTTGAAAGTAGGGACCTGCCGTATATACTCTGCAGAAATAGGCCCCTTAGTTGTTGGTGTTGGCACAACACTGTAAGCACTCACAGTTACTCTTGGTTGGTGCTGGAACGCCCTGCTGTCAACTATTATATCAGGAATTTTAATTACATATAATTGTTGAACAGTGGTAGTAAAAATTGGGCCTTTGATGGTGGTGCTGGTGCCACAACACTGTAAGCCCTGACAGTTACTCTTGGTGGGTGCAGCAATGGGCCCTGCTGTGAATTATTAGATCAAGAATTGTAATTACATGCCCCTGTTGAACAGGGGCTGAAAAATTGGGCCTTAGGCACTGGTGGCACAACACTGCAACCCCTCACAGATACTGTACTTGGAGCACAGCAATGAGCCCTGTTGCAAAGTATTGCTTCAAAAATTGTAATGACACGCCCCTGTTAAACAGGGGCTGAAAAATTGGGCGTTAGGCACTGGTGGCGGCACCCATAAACAAAAATGATCTTACAAGCTATCATCATCAATCGTATCATTGAGGACTCGGAGGAGGAGGATAGCCAGTCAACATAACAGCACAGGCACTCAGCATCAGCATCAGTCTTGAAGGGATGTGACATGTTAAAATCAATTAGTCTGTTATATCAGCATCAGGTGTGTGGTAGCTGGTGGTGATCCAAGACTGGTTCATCTTGATGAAAGTCAGTCGATCAACCGAGTCGGTGGACAGGCGCACCCTGTGATCCGTGACAAATCCTCCAGCAGCACTGAATGTGCGTTCCGAAAGAACGCTGGATGCAGGACAGGCCAGTAGCTCAATTGCATACTGTGCAAGCTCTGGCCAGTGATCCATCCTCAAGACCCAGTAAGCCAGAGGATTTTCGGTGGGGAAGGTGTCCAAGTCTGACCTTGCCCCTAGATATTCCTGCACCATGTTTATCAGACGCTGGCGATGGTTGCTGGAACCGATCATACTTTGGGGCTGCGGACTAAAGAATTGTCTGAACGCATCGGTCAGACGGCCACCTTCCCCACCGCTCCTTCTTTGACTGGCCGAAGCCTCAGCAACTCGTTGTCCAGGACCAGGAGTTTGCAACCTCCCAGTCTCTGGGAACGCGTTGCACAGACCTTTCTGCAAGGCCTCCCGGAGTTGTCTCATCCTCTGCTCCCTCTGCGACGGTAACATAAGGTCCGCAACCTTACCCTTGTACCGTGGATCAAGGAGAGTGGCCAGCCAGTAATGGTCCCTCTCCTTGATCCGAAGAATACGAGGATCCTTCCGCAGACTTTGCAGGATCAGGGAGGCCATGCAGCGTAGGTTTGCTGAGGCATTCGCTCCGGAGTCCTCTGGGTCACTAAGGACGACATGATCCGCAGCCACCTCCTCCCAGCCACGTACAAGTCCACTGGTTTCTTGGGACTGTAAATCATCCCTAAAAGACTGCTGCTGATGATGCTGAGTGCCAGCCTCCACCTCCATGCTGACACAATCCTCCTCCTCCTCCTCCTCCTCCTCCTCCTCCTCCTCCTCTTCCTGTGCGATGGGTGGGACAGAAGGAACACTGTCTGGGTAAAGGGGGCCTTGAGAGGCAAGGAAGTCCTCCTCTTCCTGCCTCTGTTCTGCCTCAAGTGCCCTGTCCATTATTCCACGCAGCGTGTGCTCCAACAGGTGGACAAGAGGTACAGTGTCACTGATGCATGCACTGTCACTGCTCACCATCCTCGTGGCCTCCTCAAATGGTGCCAGGACAGTGCATGCATCCCTGATCATGCCCCACTGGCGTGGAGAAAAAAAACCAAGCTCCCCTGACCCTGTCCTGGTGCCGTAGTCGCACAGGTACTCATTGATGGCCCTCTGCTGCGTGTGCAGCCGCTGCAGCATGGCCAACGTTGAGTTCCACCTGGTGGGCATGTCACATATAAGGCGGTTCTTGGGCAGGTTCAACTCCTTTTGCAGCTCAGCCAGGCGAGCACTGGCATTATAAGATCTGCGGAAATGCACACAGACTTTCCTGGCCTGCCTCAGGACATCCTGTAAGCCCGGGTACCTGCCCAAGAAGCGCTGCACCACCAGGTTAAGGACGTGAGCCACACAGGGCACATGGGTCAGTTGTCCCTGTCGGAGGGCGGAGAGGAGGTTGGTGCCATTGTCGCAAACCACCATTCCTGGCTTAAGCTGGCGTGGCGTCAACCACCTCTCGGCCTGGCCCTGCAGAGCAGACAGGACCTCTGCCCCAGTGTGGCTTCTGTCCCCCAAACACACCAGCGCAAGCACGGCATGGCATCTTTTTGCCTGCGTACTTGCGTAGCCCCGTGAACGGCTACGGAGCACCGCTGGTTCATAGGACAAACCACAGGAAGAGGCCATGGAGGAAGAAGAAGAGGAGGGGGTGGAGGAGAGAGGTGTGTCACAACCAGTAGTAGCATTTTGGAGGCGTGGCGGTGGGACAACCTCCAACACTACTGCACCTTGTCCTGAATCCTTCCCAGCTGCCAAAAGAGTGACCCAATGGGCCGTGAAAGAAAGGTAACGTCCCTGTCCATGCCTGCTGGACCATGAGTCAGCGGTAATATGCACCTTACCGCTGACCGCCCTGTCCAGCGAGGCCAAGACATTGCCTTCCACATGCCGGTAGAGAGCCGGAATAGCCTTCCGTGAGAAAAAGTGGCGTTTGGGAACCTGCCACTGAGGAACTGCACATTGCACAAACTCACGGAAGGGGGCCGAGTCTACCAACTGAAAAGGCAGCAGTTGAAGCGCTAGCAATTTAGCCAAGCTAGCATTCAACCGCTGGGCATGTGGATGGCTGGGAGTGAACTTCTTTCGACGGTCCAGCAGCTGGGGCAGGGAAATTTGCCTGCTAGAATCGGACGTCGGTGTACTGCTAGCAGAGTGGGCGCAAGTACTTGGCTGTGACACACCTAATTCTACACCTTCATTCCTCTCAGTGCATGTTTCAGAGAGGACTGAAGTTATAGTGGGGTTGGAGATCCCAGCTGATGCGGTGCAAGGAGAGGTCCGCTTTGTTCTTTGGTGTGGGTCTTTGAGGTAGGCTTGCCAACGAGCTGCATGGCAGGTCAACATATGTCTGGTCAGGCATGTGGTACCCAAGCGGCTGATGTTTTGGCCACGCGATATACGCTTGAGACATATGTTGCAAACAGCAGCTGTGCGATCTGATGCACTAGCCTCAAAAAAGGCCCACACCAAAGAACTTTTTGAATGACGGGCAGAGGCAGCGCCCTGCACAGGCGGAGCTCTGCGGTGTGATTCCGTCGGTGTACTGCCCTTACGCTGGCCACCAAAGGGCATCCTGCCTCGTTGGAGATGTGCCTCCTCCTCATCCTCCTCCTCCTCCTCTCTCCTATTAGGCACCCACGTGGAGTCAGTGACCTCATCATCCCCTCCCTCCTCTTCACTGGAGCCAATCTGGCAGTATGCTGCAGCTGCTGGAACATGACTGCCAGATTGGTGTCCTTCTTGAGCATCCCCTCTGTCTGCTCTCACGCTACTGCCTTCCTCTAGCTGGGTTTCATCATCAGACCCTTCGAAACGCTGGGCATCCTCCTGGAGCATGTACCCAACACTGTGCTGAAACAGTTCGGGGGACTCCTCAGGAGGAGGACATGGTGGGTCTAGGGAAGGAGTGACTGATGATTTGTCTGACATTGATACCAGGGAAGACGACGCTTTGGCAGCTGCTTTTCCAGTACCCTGAGCCTGGGTGAGAGAGGATGAGGAGGAGGAGGAGGGCTTGGTCATCCACTCTACCAAGTCTTCGGCATGATGTGGCTCAACATGTCCAGCTGCCGAAAAGAAGGACAAGCGTGTCCCATGGCCATGTGCTGATGACAATGCACCGCGTCCACGACCAGCACTGTTGCCCCCAGACACAGAGCCTGCTTGCCCTCTTTTATTGCCTCCTGACTGTCTGCCTCTCCTTGTTTGCCTTCCAGACATTCTAATAGATGGCCTGCAGGGAGATGGGAAAAAAGCAATAAGGGCTACCTTCAGGTGTCCTTCTCTGTCCCTTGAAACAAGGACTTTCACAGTGAAAGAAACTGACACTCTCCCTACCTACAGTTTTCTGTCCCTAGAAAAAATGTTTTTTTTAATCACAATATAGCACAAGGACAATTCACTCACTGTCCTTACAGGTCCCTGGAAACAAGGACTTGCAGAGTGAAAGAAAAAAAACACTCTCCCTACCTACAGTTTTCTGTCCCTAGAAAAAATGTTTTTTTTAATCACAATATAGCACAAGGACAATTCACTCACTGTCCTTCCAGGTCCCTGGAAACAAGGACTTGCAGAGTGAAATAAACTGACACTCTCCCTACCTACAGTTTTCTGTCCCTAGAATAAATGTTTTTTTTAAGCACAATATAGCACAAGGACAATTCACTCACTGTCCTTACAGGTCCCTGGAAACAAGGACTTGCAGAGTGAAAGAAAAAAAACTCTCCCTACCTACAGTTTTCTGTCCCTAGAAAAAATGTTTTTTTTAATCACAATATAGCACAAGGACAATTCACTCACTGTCCTTCCAGGTCCCTGGAAACGAGGACTTGCAGAGTGAAATAAACTGACACTCTCCCTACCTACAGTTTTCTGTCCCTAGAATAAATGTTTTTTTTAAGCACAATATAGCACAAGGACAATTCACTCACTGTCCTTACAGGTCCCTGGAAACAAGGACTTGCAGAGTGAAAGAAAAAAAACACTCTCCCTACCTACAGTTTTCTGTCCCTAGAAAAAATGTTTTTTTTAATCACAATATAGCACAAGGACAATTCACTCACTGTCCTTACAGGTCCCTGGAAACAAGGACTTGCAGAGTGAAAGAAAAAAAACACTCTCCCTACCTACAGTTTTCTGTCCCTAGAAAAAAGGTTTTTTTTAATCACAATATAGCACAAGGACAATTCACTCACTGTCCTTCCAGGTCCCTGGAAACAAGGACTTGCAGAGTGAAATAAACTGACACTCTCCCTACCTACAGTTTTCTGTCCCTAGAATAAATGTTTTTTTTAAGCACAATATAGCACAAGGAGAATTCACTCACTGTCCTTCCAGGTCCCTGGAAACAAGGACTTGCAGAGTGAAAGAAAAAAAACACTCTCCCTACCTACAGTTTTCTGTCCCTAGAAAAAATGTTTTTTTTAATCACAATATAACACAAGGACAATTCACTCACTGTCCTTCCAGGTCCCTGGAAACAAGGACTTGCAGAGTGAAATAAACTGACACTCTCCCTACCTACAGTTTTCTGTCCCTAGAATAAATGTTTTTTTTAAGCACAATATAGCACAAGGACAATTCACTCACTGTCCTTACAGGTCCCTGGAAACAAGGACTTGCAGAGTGAAAGAAAAAAAACACTCTCCCTACCTACAGTTTTCTGTCCCTAGAAAAAATGTTTTTTTTAATCACAATATAACACAAGGACAATTCACTCACTGTCCTTCCAGGTCCCTGGAAACAAGGACTTGCAGAGTGAAATAAACTGACACTCTCCCTACCTACAGTTTTCTGTCCCTAGAATAAATGTTTTTTTAAGCACAATATAGCACAAGGACAATTCACTCACTGTCCTTACAGGTCCCTGGAAACAAGGACTTGCAGAGTGAAAGAAAAAAAACACTCTCCCTACCTACAGTTTTCTGTCCCTAGAAAAAATGTTTTTTTTAATCACAATATAGCACAAGGACAATTCACTCACTGTCCTTACAGGTCCCTGGAAACAAGGACTTGCAGAGTGAAAGAAACTGACACTGTCCCTACCTACAGTTTTCTGTCCCTAGAATAAATGTTTTTTTTAAGCACAATATAGCACAAGGAGAATTCATTCACTGTCCTTCCAGGTCCCTGGAAACAAGGACTTGCAGAGTGAAATAAACTGACACTCTCCCTACCTACAGTTTTCTGTCCCTAGAATAAATGTTTTTTTTAAGCAAAATATAGCACAAGGACAATTCACTCACTGTCCTTACAGGTCCCTGGAAACAAGGACTTGCAGAGTGAAAGAAACTGACACTCTCCCTACCTACAGTTTTCTGTCCCTAGAATAAATGTTTTTTTTAAGCACACTATAGCACAAGCACAAAACACACTGACACTCTCCCTACCTATCCTTCTCTTTCCCTAAACTAAAGGAATCCAGGTTAAGCAAGAAAGAAATAACAGTCACTGTCCCTGCCTATGCTGCTCTATCCCTGCTCCGGAACACACTACACTAGGCCGCCGTGCTGGTGGCCTTTTATAGTGTGGGGCGTGTACTAAACACCCTCAGCAATAATTGGCCACAGGCATCCTGCCTGTGGCCAATCATTGCTCTCCTCGCTGCCGGCGCTGTGATTGGCCAAGCATGCGGGGTCACAGTGCATGCTTGGCCAATCACAGCGCCTGGATGACACTGCGATGGCGTAGTGCATTGTGGGCCGTTCGCGTCACTCGAATTTGGCGCGAACGGCCCAAATCGTTCGATCTTCGTCGAACGATCGAACAGCCGATGTTCGAGTCGAACGTATGTTCGACTCGAACACGAAGCTCATCCCTACTAGGCATGATGGGAATTGTAGTTCCTGAACACCTGGAGGGCCGTAGTTTGAAGACCCCTGGTTTAGGGGATATCCCCTGTCCCCTGCATGTGCCGATGTCCTCAGGACATGCGCACTGGGGCAAACGTATGTGCCATTGCTTCAGTCTGTGTGCCGCTACCGGCGGCTCCCGCGCGGGAGTGACGTCATCACGGCTCCGGCCAATCACAGCGCCAGAGCCACAATACCCGGAAGTAACCCCCGGGAGAGATGTCGGCTGCTGGAGTGGTGTACGAGGACGGCTGCCGGGGCTTCGATCTCAGGTAAGTAATTCATAATGAGCTAGTATGCTATGCATACTAGCTCATTATGCCTTTCTCTTGCACAGTTTTTTTTTTTTCACTAAGGGTTTACAACCACCTGTGTAATTCAGATGTGTTTGGGTTGAAAAAGGGATGAGGTGGCAACCCTAGTCCCCAGGTCAAAAATATGTCATCTGGCGGTGCCTCGTGATAGCCCCTTACCTTCAGCTCCATTGGTGCCCTTACACCAACCTTTCGCAACCCCCAGGGTTCCACCAGAGATTGTCAGGGTTTTCTTGCGCAATTTCTGCCTTTAAGATAGGCATCTACTGACACCTACTGATCTACTGACACCATCTACACCAAAGCATCTACTGACACCAATAGCTATAAGGGGGCATGTGTCCCACTGGCCACCAGTTTAAAGTGGTTGTAAACCCTTTTTTGGGACTTCTACCTATAGGTAAGCCTAGAATAAGGCTTACCTATAGGTAGTGGAAATATCTCCTAACTGTGCGCCGTTTAGGAGATATTTCACTTGTAGTTTGCCGAGAATGTGAACAGCGCATGCGCTGGGAAGAAACTAAACTCTGTGCCGTTTTTTCCCTAGCGTGTGCCGTTACTGTGCGCATGTGCAGGAGGGACGTCACACAGCTCCAGCGAATCACAGAGCCGGAGTCCACAGGCCGGAGGGAAGAGGGGCTTGAAGATGGGACGCAGCCTGCACAGGGGACAGTGCTGGATTCTTTTGCAGGCAAGTGTCACATAATGGGCTAGTATGCAATGCATACTAGCCCATTATGCTTTTAATTTGCAGGCTATACAGGGAGCAAAAGAGGAAGTAAAACCCATCAGGCTGACTGTACTTAAGTCAATTGATAGATTGACTTCAGTACAACCAGCTTGCCCATAAATGGATCAAAATTTGTCCGGATCCTGCTGAATTGGCCATATTTCGATCCATCTATGGCCAGCTTAAAGTGGATGTAAATGACTCTCATCCTTTCTAAACGACTGCCATAGTGCTGATCTATAAGGATATAGATGCCTCCTGCATGTATCCTTATCTGTCAAATGTCTCCCCTCTGTCTGTTATAAGAACTAAAAAACTGCAGATTCTGTGGGTGGATCTGTTGTCTGGAGCTCGGTGGGTGGAGTCGTGATGTCAGTAGACTCCCCGCCCACCTCTACATTCCCCTTGTTAACATGCATTTTCTCCTGTGTATTCCTGCTGCTATGATCACTAACATCCAGTCAAAATCCAGAAAAGTAACCACATGACTTCAGAGAAGGAGTGGGGGTGGGAATTAAAATATAATGCCTGTCTCAGGCTTAGTGCATGAGATATGTAAATAACCTGTCACTCACAGCAAGGGGGCGGAATGGACAAAAGTTCTCCTGTTTGTCCGTCCATTTATCTTACTGAAAAAAGAAAAGAGGATTGCTCAGAGCTGGATTAACTCTTAATGGCAAGACTGGGCATAGATGATAGGAAATCTTATACTCTACATTGTGACAGCAAAAAAAATAAAACATTTGGGTTTACATCCACTTTAACTACTTGAGGCCCGCGCTATAGCCAAATGACGGCTTCAGTGCGGACCTGAAAATCCAGGAGGCCGTCAATAGACCTGGGCGCGCGCTGTGATCACCGAGTCACTGAGACTCGGGTGATCACTGATCCAGTCCCAGCCCCTTACCACGTGATCAGCTGTCAGCCAATGACAGCTGATCACGTGATCAAAACACAGCTCGGTAATCGGGTTTTTTTTCTCCTCGCGCTGACAGCACGAGGAGAAAAAAAAAAGCTGATCACCGGCTGCTGAGTGAGGGACATCGGTCCCCAGTGGAAGAGGCAATTCTGCCTCATTAGTGGAATCAAGTACCCCCTGCCAGTGCCACCTGCCAGTGCCCACAGTGACCACCAGTGCCACCTGTCAGTGCCAATCAGTACCACCTATCAATGCCCATCACTGCCACCTAGCAATGCCCACCAGTGGTGCCAGTCAGTGCCACCTAGGAGTGCTGCCTATCAATGTCACCTACCAGTGCTGATCAGTGCCCATCACTGCCACCCATCAGTGCCCATCACTGCCACCTATCAGTGCCACCTATCAATGCCACCTATTAGTGGCAATTCTCAGTGCAAACCAGTGCCACCTATCAATGCCCTTCAGTGCCACCCATCAGTGCCACCTCTCAGTGTCACCTCTCAGTGCCCACCAATGCCGCCTATCTGTGCACACCAGTGCCGCAAATCAGTGCAGCACATCAGCGTCGCCTATCGGTGCCCATCAGTGCAGCCTCATCAGCATACATCAATGAAGGAGGAAAGTTACCCGTTTGCAAAATTTTATAACCAAATATAAAAACGGTTTTGTATTTATTTATTTTTTTAATTCTGTCTTTTTTTTTTTTTTTAACAAAAAATAAAAACCGCAGAGGTGATCAAATACCACCAAAAGAAAGCTCTATTTGTGGGGAAAAAAATGACATTTCATTTGGGTACAGTGTTGTATGACCGCGCAATTGTCATTCAAAGAGTGAGAGAGCTGAAAGCTGAAAATTGGTCTGGGCATGAGGGGGGTTTAAGTGCCCGGTAAGCAAGTGGTTAAGGGACATTTTTCTACTGACCACCAGTGTAAGGCTGTATACACACACACACTATACAATTTTCTGTAGATTTTTTCCTTCAGATTTACCAAAACCATATAATATGAGGAACTTGCACTACATGGTTTTGGTAAAGCTAAAGTAAATCAGACAACAAAAGTTGTATAGCGTGTATGGGGTCTGTTGGCATAATGATCGTTTTAGCTATAAAGGGGCATTCTTTCCACTAACAATGAGTTTAAAGTGGTTGTAATGGCAGAAGGTTTTTTTTTTATCTTAATGCATTAAGATAAAAAAAACTTGTGTGTAGCAGCCTCCCCTCAGCCCTCCTAATACTTACCTGAGCCCCATCTCTATCCAGCTTTGTGCACGAGTGCCTTGGCCATCCGGGACTCTCCCTCCTGATTGGCTGAGACACAGCAGCGGCGCCATTGGCTCCCGCTGCTGTCAACCAAAGTGAGTTAGCCAATCAAGAGTGAGGGGGCGGGGCCGAACCACCGCTCCGTGTCTGAATAAACACATGGAGCTGCGGCTCGGCTCGGTTGCCGCCATAGCAAGCTGCTGGCTGTGGGGGCACTCGACAGGAGGGAGGGGCCAGGAGAGCCGAAGAGGGAAAACCACTTCTATTAAGGGGTTTGCACAGACATTATGTTGACATAATGATCTTTTTAGCTATAAGGCCTCATGCCCACGGACGTTTTTACAGCCGCGTTTTTTACAGCTTAAAAACGCCTGTCCATTATTTAAAAAAAATATTCGACCATATTTTTTTTTTAAAAAAACAAAAAAAACGCCGGAGCTCAAAAACGCAATTGCGGCGTTTTTGAGCGTTTGTGCGCGTTTAACGCTTTGTGTTTTTTTTATGCCTAACGCCGGGGAACGCACTGGTCCTGGCTATTTGCAGCTCAAAAACGCCTAAGTGGGCATGAAGCTATAGACTAACATGGACAGGCGTTTTTAAGCTGTAAAAAACGCTCAAAAACGCGGCTGTAAAAACGTTCGTGGGCATGAGACCTTAGTGAGCATTCTTTCCACTGACCACCAGTTTAAAGGACTACACAAGCCACCAGTGTACGCAGGCACTCTCCACTAATCACCAGTGTATACACCACCAGTGTAAGGGACATTTTCTCCACCAATCACCATTGCAAGGGGACACTTTTCTATGGATCACCAGTGTAAGGGACATTTTCTCCACCAATCACCATTGCAAGGGGGACACTTTTCTATGGATCACCAGCGTAAGGCCTGGTTCACACTGGTGCGATTTGACATGCGTTTTGACATGTCAAATCGGCGGCATTTGCCGGCAATGACACCGTCCTAATCGGTGCGACGCCACATCTGCGGCGCTGCACCGATTTCAAAAAGTAGTTTCTGTACTACGTTTTGCGATTTTGGGCCGCGATTTACATTGACATCTGTGCAGAAACCTGCACAGATGTCTCTGTAATCGCGTCCGAAATCGGGACTGACAGGCGGGAGTGAAATCGTGCAAGTTCCAACACGTATCAGGGGTTCTGAAGTGTTCCCTTATGACTTAAGCTACCATGATGCACTGGGACTGCAAAATATTGTAGAATGACCTGATGATGGCCCCTTTCACACGAGCGTTCCATTTGTTTCATCAGTTCAGTCACGTTTTTTTCAAAGAAAACACGGATCAGTTTACATCAGCTTCTCATCAGCTGTACATCAGTTTGTCATCAGCTGTACATCAGTTTTTTTTTACATCCACTACCAATGCAAACAACGGATGCAAAATGGACCGTTTTCTGTTTACATCCATTTTTCATCAGTTACGTTTTTTTAAACGGAAAAAAAACAGGGCTTTGATCTGTTCCAAAATACGGATGCTGATGAAAGCGGATGTAAACGGATGTAAATAGATGATCATCCGATTACATCCGTTTTTCCACAGAGATGCAATGATGTCCGTTAACGGATGGATCAAAAACGGACAAACGGAAAGTCTGTGTGAAAGGAGCCAATAGGGTGTTTGAATCATTCCAGCGGCTGGTGTGACACTAAGGGCTCCATTTATAATGGAATTTGGATATTGCTCTACGCTATACTTCATAGTTTTACTCAACGTCATGACTTACATTTTAGGACCCATTCATAAAATGCAGGCTGCAGTGTGGAGTCTATGGTAGGTGACACAGCTAACACAGCAGACAGAACTCTGAGATTGGGGAAGAGGCCTACCACATGACTTTGACAGGCCAGGCGACCAGGTTCTTCTCCTGGCTTTTTTTGTTTTAAACTCATTCATTTTAATAGTGCTCATTTCTAAATGTGTTTTTTTTCTTAACCACTTGCCAACCAGCTTCAAGTGCCATAGCAGGCGCGTGCCCGCTGCACGGGGGGGGGACCTGATGCATGTGGCTGGCAGCCGCAATGTCCACCCGCTATCATGGGAACGAGAGCAAGAACGGGGATCAGTTAATGTAAAGATACAGATCCCCGTTCTGACAGGGGAGGAGACAGAGACTGGATGTTCCTAGTGATTAGGAACAGCGATCTCTCTCCTCCTCCATTCAGTCCCATCCCCCCACAGTTAGAAACACCTCCCAGGGAACACATTTAACGCCTTGATCGCCCCCTAGTGTTAACCCCTCCCCTGTCAGTGACATTTACACAGTAATCAGTGCATTTTTATAGCACTGATAGCTGTATAAAATGTCACTGGTCCCAAAAGTGTCCGATCTGTCCGTTGTAAAGTCGCAGTCCCGCTAAAAATCGCAGATCGCCACCATTACTAGTAAAAAAAGAAATAAAATAATTAAAAATGCCATAAATCTATCCCCTATTTTGTAGACGCTATAACTTTTGCGCAAACCAATCAATATACGCTTATTACTATTTTTTTTACCAAAAATATGTAGAAGAATACATATCGGCCTAAATGGAGGAAGAAATTTGTTTTAATTTTTTGGGGATTTTTTTTGGTTTATAGCGCAAGAAATAAAAACCGCAGCGGTATTCAAATACGACCAAAAGAAAGTTCTATTTTTGGGGGGGGGGGGGGGGAGGGACGTCAATTGCCGTATCGCAAATAATGGCCTGGTCATTAAGGGGGAAAATCTTCCGGAGATGAAGTGGTTAAATTGAGCAGCCACTGCGTCCCGAAAGAAATGAATGAGACTGCCTGTACGTGGATCCTCGCAACGCCTGCGCATCCTCTGTGGGCAAACACGGCCCTTCTCTCATGCACACAGGGGGGCCCGGACATAAGGGGGGATCGGTGCTGCAGGACAGGATGACAATTACAGAATGATACACTGTGTCTCTCCCTCCAGCAGCTAAAAACCAGTTTCTCTCCTCTCCTGCCAGCTTACAGCTGCTGGAGGGAGAGACACAGACACAGAGCATCATTCTGTAATTGTCCTCCCTTTTAAAAATAGTGCTAACGCCTATGCGTTTTTACAGCGGTACTCATTTATTTCAATGGGGATAGGCGTTTTTACAGCGCTATTTTATGCGCCCCAAAGATGCTCCAAAAAAGCTGATTGCAGGATTTTTTCCAACACACAGCCAGCACAAGGCCTCAGTGTGAAATCCCTCAGGGCTTTCACATTGAGAATGCTGGGGCAGGATTATTTCAGGCGTTTTTACAGTGCTATTTTTAGCGCTAAAACACCTAAGTGTGAAAGGGGCCTTATAGAAGCCCTGTCTGTATCACATGCATACATAAACATAATATGGCCACTTAAAGCGGAGTTCCACCCTTTTTTATGTTTATTAACAGTCAGCAGCTACAAAAAGTGTAGCTGCTGGCTTTTAATAAACATACACTTACCTGTTCCACTGTCCAGCGACGCGCCGCCTGGAGCTCCGCTCCTCTCCCTCCTCCTCCGCCGGCGCGTCCATTCACAGTGTGGGCACCCGGCCGTGACAGCTTTCGGCTTCACGGCCGGGCACTCACTGCGCATGCGCGAATGGCGCAGCGCTCTGTGAGTGGACAGGCGATCGCCTGGGACCTGTCACGTCCCAGGTGATCGCCTACAGGGAGGAGCCGCCACAAGGCAATATGACGTATCACCTAGGCGGCTCCAGGGCGGAAGGAGGAAGTGGGACAGGAAGTCCCACTCCTACTGAAGCCCCCACTCCCCCCCCAAAAAAATTACATGCCAAATGTGGCATGTAAGGGGGTGAGGAGTGGAATAAAAAAAAAGTAAAAAAATTGGGTGGAACTCCACTTTAACTTATCAACATGTCTACAAAGTGTAAAACAAGGAAACAAGGTTATCCCCATGCAAGGACAGGAAGAACATGCAAACTCCAGGTCGATAATTTAATTGTTGAGATTCAAACCAAGGACTCTAGCAGCTGGATTTACTAAAGGCAAATAGACTGTGCACTTTGAAAGTGCAGTTGCTCCAGAGCTTAGTAATTGAGGGGAAGCTCTGCTGACTTCCATCATCCATTCATGTGCAAACAAAAATGCTGCTTTTTTTTTTCTTTGCATGTGATTGGGTATTCTTTGCAAAGTGAAGCTTCCTCTAATTTACTAATCTCTGGAGCAACTGCACTTGCAAAGTGCACAGTCTATTTGTCTTTAGTAAATCCACCCCCTCCATCCAAAGTGCACAGTCTATTTGTCTTTAGTAAATCCCAACCAGGACATTATGGAAATGGAGTTTGCATGTTCTCCCTGTGCTTGCATCGGTATACTCTGGTTTCCTTTTACACGCCATAAACATATTGTAGACTTTGCAGAGTCTATTTGCCTTTAATAAATCAAGCTCCTCGGGATGCAAGGCACACATGCCAACCACTAAGCCATGGTGCTGTATGCAATTTAAAACTGTTTTTTTCTTTTTTATCTTCAGATAGAGTATCAGTGTTTTAATTACTGTCTGAGCCCCTGATGGGGAGACTCACGCTTCATATATGGTGAACATTATTCCTAG
The DNA here is from genome assembly GCA_029206835.1 of Rana muscosa. Classification (NCBI taxonomy): domain Eukaryota; kingdom Metazoa; phylum Chordata; class Amphibia; order Anura; family Ranidae; genus Rana; species Rana muscosa. Next base: position 271,749,694 of record CM055123.1, on the reverse strand, counting down.
TACAGAAAGTGATGGAAAATCCAAAATGTTAGAGTTTTCACAAGAATTGGAGGTGTTGGGAAATCTTCCAGTGACAACTGTGTAATGCCTCCTACACACGCTGAACTTTTGAATGCCAAGAACGTGGTGACGTCAAAGACTACGACGAACCGTCAAAATTACATTCTATGCATCCGCGCGCATGTGTCGAATTGTTTACGAGCATGCGCGTTTTTTTTTCCCCTCGGGAAAGCATACACACAACGGTTTTCATGACTGAAAAAAGAGAACAAGTTCTTTTTTTCCCCGCAGTTGTCTCGTCGGGGAAAACTGCGATGGAGCATACACACGGCCGGTTTTCCCAGCCAAAAGCTTTAATGGCAGTTTTCCCGACGGGAAAACCAGTCGTGTGTACGAGGCATAAAGAAGATTTTCCCCTCGCTTTTGGGAGATTTCCTCTTGCTTCATTTTGTTTTTCTGGGACAGGAAGTAAAGGGAAATATCCCTGATGGGGGAAAAATACCCTGTCAGGGGTCTCAACCAATCCCTACCTTTGTAAGATTGCTTTAAGAAAGGCCTGGATTGTTTCCTAAATGTACATAATATAACTGGGTACTAACAATTATAGGTAAAGTTGATCCGGGGAAAATCCGATTGCCTCTCGGGGGATCAGGAAATAATTTTTTTCCCCTGCTGTAGCAAATTGGATCATGCTCTGCTGTTTTTTTTTGCCTTCCTCTGGATCAACTGTGGGTATAGAATTGGGTGTATAGGACTGTACGATATATTTTATTTGATTTAATTTTTATGGTTGAACAGGATGGACTTGTATCTTTTTTCAACCGGACTAACTATGCACCTATGCAAGGGGAGACCTCTACCCATGCCGCATCCAAAATAGTAATCAAGTAGAAAAAGAGCGAGAGTTGTAAGGGGGATACCACCCTGCTAGTGCTGGACTTTAATGGCATGACACAAGACAAAAACCCAGTGGGCATCCGGGCGCCACCCCCTATATGCAATGGATAGATTCATGCCATGCCATATTCATGGCCGCAGCGGCCACCCCCTATTGATGCGTCCGGCCCCTTTCAGGGCACCAGGTGCATGAAATACAGCGGCTAGGTTTTTATGAAGCACCTGATTAGAGCCAGAGGCTCTAATAGGCTTCAAAGTAGGGTGGGCTCGGGTCGCAGTGCATGCGACCTGGAGCCCACCCAGGTGTGTTACAACAGCAAGTAAATATTTGCTGTTGAAACACTGACCCTCAATCCGGCCAATCAGAAGCAGGTGTGTGATCAGTTTTCCGATTTGCCAAAAAAAGAGAAGAGTCCCGATTGGCCACAGAGGAAAAGGGAGGAAATGGAAGCCGCCGCCGCCGCCGCCGTGGAGAGCAGGAGAATGGGAGGCCGCCGAGCAGGGGGAAGCCGCCAGTGATGAGGTAAGTGCTACCGACCGTTGAGTGGGTTGGTGGGGTGGCATACGGTTTAAAATATATAGTTTTGTTCTTTACAGTTAAAAATTTCAAGAAATAATAAAACCTACACAACATAGTAAAGCATCAAACTGGTTGTGCCGTAGTATGATACATAGACCTTCCAACACCTAAATTATACTTATTCTAAATAAGCTTGAGGGGGAAAAGGTGGCTCAATCGTTCAAGGGTCAACGCTTGTGGAAACTGGGAGCTCAATATCCTGCAAGATTGCACTCCAACAAGAGTACAATTTTGTGGGATTTCAGGCCAACAGCTATCCTGGGAGACATAGTGATGTGATAGACAGTTTAAGGCAAGTATTTTTTTATTTTTGGTTAAATTTTATTTTTGTATTATTTTTAGGAGGTGGAAGCTATAAGCAAATGGATCTCCCATTTTTCACTGGTGAAGCCAAAGATTAAAATATTGGTATATTCAAGCCCTTAGGATAGGTCTAGTTAGCACCATGTAGTAGAATATTCAATGCAAAAAAAATCTGAGATAAATTAAAATGAGAATAAGATAAAATACAAAATATTTGTGTTTTTTATGCAGGGATGAGGGATGAGCCTGCTATCCTCAGTATTATTATTTGCACATATTGGATAATATCCATTAATAATAAAATGGAGACACAATGGATGGATAGTACAATCGGCCTGGGACCTAAACATAAGCTGTAAGCGGGGCATGTTAATGAATAGCCTGTACACGGTCAATATTAAACTATTTATGTCTGGCTTACCATATGTAAAACGCAGGATTCCCCGAGCCAGAGAGGGCAAACCATTGACAGACATGAATTGCTTTCCAAGTGACCTAATTCCAGTACAATTCCCCTTGGGGTGGAAAGCAGGCACAAGGAATGAGGACATGACTCCCAGGATATAGGAAAAATGAGCACTTTTGTAAACAGGATTTATTTCACATGATCGCTGTGTCCTTTTCCCACAGCTTCATTATTTCACCCAATCACACTTATGTATGGCTCAGGAGTGCCAAGAAAATATGAAAAAACTATTCAATCCATAAGTGTCTTCAATGACATACTTTTATTTACATGCACCATGCTATTTTTATTAAATGGTCCATATAGTAGGGCTGGGCGATTTCCCCCCCCAAAAAAATCTGCGATTTTTTTATAAAAAACTTGATTTACGATTCGATTTTTTTTTTATTATATTAATTGAAGTGCATCAACAAACAAAATTGCAAAGGCAAACTCTTTCTCTAACTGCAAAGTCAGTGTGCAACAAAGATTGTTAAACATCCAAATTATTAATACTGTATTTTGAATTAGCTAATAAAACAACAAAAAATCTTGGAGGTTACTCTTAGTTGAATTGAACTGTGCCCGTGTCTCACTGTGCCCGTGCTTCACTGTGCCCATGCTTCAATCACTGTGCCCGTACCTGATGCAGATTTTCATGGGATACGGATTTTACTGCTACACCGGCGGCCATTCCAGTATTCAAAAGCCGCGCCTCCTCCTCGTCTGTGATAGGCGGAACACTCAATTTCCCAGCATTCAGTGTTCCGCCTACCATGGACATCCGCTCATCCTCATAACACAGACGAGGATGAGAGGATCTGTCCGTAATAGGCTGAACACTGCCTGCTGTGAAATTGAGTGTTCCGCCTATCACAGACGAGGACTCGGGAGGTGCGGCTTTTGAACACTGCAAAGGCTGCCGTCTGTCTGCATGACACGCTGATCAGATAGGCAGACGGCGGCTTGCGGTTAGTTAGTGTTACATTACATCTACTCGCGGCGGCTGCGGCGAGTAGATGTAATTGGGGTAACGCCGCCCAGTGCCATTCCGGATACGCCCCCTGCAGCCCTGCTACGGAAACTTTGAAGGAAAAAAAAAAATATATATAAAAAAAAAAAAATATATAAAAAAAAACGATTTTCTTCAAATCTAAATCGATTTGAGCTCAAAACTCGATTCAAGATTAAAATCGATTTTTTTCCCAGCCCTACCATATAGTAATATAGCACCCTCTAGTTGGGTAGGTGCTAGAGTGAGGATTTTTTTGTTGGCTGAGTAGGTAAATTTAGGCAGCCCTAGTTGATTGCTAGGTCTGTTTGTTTTCATTCTGGGCTGAGAGTGGCTCAGGGTAGCAGCTGGTGACTCATAGGCCGCATCACTTCACTGTCACCTCCCTATTTCTTCTAGAAAGTGCTAGAAGGAGAGGAGGGGAAGAGAGGTGGGGCTGCCTGGGGTATCTTAAAGAACCTTGACCAAACCCCAATTCGGATTGGCAGGCCTCCTTAGATACCTGGGGTCAGCCTAGCTGGGGAGGAGTTGTCGGGTGGAAGAGCTGGAGTGAGATTGTGGAGGCTGTCGGGGCCCACGGGGAGCTCCCCAATCTGGGGGGGGGTGACCCTGGGGCGGGGTTTGGGTGCATCTAGGAGGAGTGAAGAGAGCCTGGAAGGAGAGGCCCATGAGAGAGCAAGTGGAGGACAGCAGGAGAGAACACTTCACAGAATCACTATGGAGGACTACTGGTCACAGCTAGGAGGGCTGGTGAGTGAGCACAGTCGGGGGACTGGGGAGGCACGCCTGAGAGAACTGGGACATTGCAGATTGAGAGATGGGTGCAGAACCAGGAGTGAGGACTGTGGAAAGGGCAGTGGAAAGAGGTCATTGCAGCCAGACTGGCTGGCAGAACCTGAAGAGAGCTATCTGGGAGTGGTAGCTGAATAGAGGATAGCTAGCACCTGAACTATTTCTACACCACAGGGGCCTGAGGTCCCTGCCCGCAAAAGGCAGTTCATTTAGGCCTGGCTGAAGCAGTGTCAGGCCTACCATGCAGTGCTAGCTAGTCTGGAGGAGTAAGTCTGCAGAAAGTGAAGTGCTGGAGGAGGAACAGTGTGAAGCAAGTGTTTGTGCTGGAGAGAAGGTTGAAGTGTATATACAGAAGTGTACATAGAAGTCCCAAGCAAGTATGCCCTGAATATTCTGGGGCATCCCATAATTCCCCATTTCCCATCCAAGTTTAATACCCTCAAATAAAAAACACAAAAAACAAAACAAAGCTTATGGACTGTTCTATGCCTCCGAGTGACTGAGAGATGGATGTCTGGCTGGCAGGGGACAGGTGAACCACTACATGGCTACAATAAGGACAGTGAATTTGTTGATAAAGTATTGGAAGAATATATGCGTTCAGTTGCATCTGATTCTCTGAGACTTTATGGTTCAGCTCTCTGGGCTTTTGGCTTGAAAGCCATTTGCAGAATTGATTTGCCAAATTTTTTAGGCGGTGGGTCGGCAGCCCTTTCTTCAATCCTTCCCATTTGCATTGGCTTGGAACTAGCATACAGAGTTTGATAACGCATGTGCATATCCAATATGTACACACATAAGAGGGCCAATTTAAACAGGAGCCAATCAACCTATCAGTATGTCTTTGGAGTGTGGGAGAAAATCTAAGTACATGGCGGAAACCCACCCAAAAACACAGGGAGAACATGCAAACTCCATACAAAGTTGTAAAAGACAAGGGGGCACCCTCCGTGCCTGTTGGAAAAGAGGTTCCTCCACATGGACAGGACTCTCCACAGTAAGAGCTGTAAAAATATTGAATAGTTTTCCACAGCAGCTAGATCTAGCCAGGTTTAGAAAAGGCCTGGATGGGTTTCTAAATGCACAAAATATAAATGGCTACTAAAATGTATAAGAAATATCAGAACTTAAGGAATATCCAGGGATCTGATTCAGAGACTATGCAAATGTCTTTGGGGGTCATGAAGAATTTTTTTTTTTTGTTACAGCTTGTTTAAAGTGGAGGTGCCGCGGAAAAAAAAATATTAAAAGCGAGCAGCTGCAAATACAGCAGCTGCTGACTTTTAATATTAGGACACTTACCTGGAGTCCAGCGACGTCCGCAGCAGAGGACGAGCAATCGCTCGTCACTCTGCTGCCCCCACCGCCATCCTCGGTGAGGGAACCAGGAAGTGAAGCCTTGTGGCTTTATGCCCGGTTCCTTACGGCGCATGCGCGAGTCGCGCTGCGCCGTTCTGAATGGTCCCCCTGTGTTCTGGGAGCCGAGTGTCTCCCAGAACACAACGGGTATTCTGCGGGAAGTGACGTACTTCCCGCAGAGAGGACTCCCGGAAGTGGGTGAAAATACCTGTCTTATGCCGCGTACACACCGCCGTTTTTCTCGTCGAAAAAAACATAATTTTTCCCATTCGACGAGAAAAACGATAGTCTGTGGGCTTTCTGTCATTTTTTTCGACGAGAAAAACTGCATTAAGAACAACCAGAAAAATTAGAACATGTTCTAATTTTTCTCGTCGTTTTTTTCGACATGCTTTCCGCAGCAGTGTTTCCCATAGACGGTCGTTTTTCTCGACAAGAGAAAAAACGCAGTGAAAAACGACCGTGTGTGGGGAACAAGCCGTTCCCTCGTTTTTAATGACATTATTCACGGCGTTTTTTTAACCGCCGTGAATAATGATCGTGTGTACGCGGCATTAGAAAGGTATCTGCACCCCCCTCCCCCCTGAAAGGTGTCAATTGTGACACCGGAGGGGGGGAGGGTTCCGATCAGCGGAAGTTCCACTTTAGGGTGGAGCTCCGCTTTAAATATAGTTTTTGTTTTGAAGATATCCAGAGAAATTTAAGCACTGCTCCAGGTAGGACCACAATACCGAATTCAGTGATCCTCATGCCAGTTGCAAGCGCAGCTCGCAGCCAAGGACATAATAATAAAACAAAGAGGATGGCCACACATTGGAGTAGGAAAGGCCAAATATCTGAGTTTTATTGAAGTAAAATCCACAAAGAACGGCACACGACACGACTACTTCACTCTGGGGGCTGAGCCACTCAGTTTGGCGATTTGCAGGGGGTGGAGCTGAGACTTTATAAAATATAATCCTTGGCTCGCTTTGTTGTCAGGGTACATCATTCATAAAGAATGGGAGGAAACTGACAGAACCAAAATCCGTCCAAACAGAAAAGGATTACACAGGCCATTACAATTACTCAATCTTCTTTTTTTTTTTGGCTGGAGTGGTCCTTTAAGCTCATTTCTTACTGCAGTTCATTTAACAAGCAATTGTCATTAAGCCAATTATCCCACTGTGCTCCCAAATAGCTTGTGAATCTGTGTCATTGAGATAAGACACAAAGACTTTCTTATACGTTCTTAACGGACGGCTAGATTTTTTTTCCCCCCATTTTTCTTATGAACTGAGCAATTTCAGTTTGTAAAAACATCAGACGATTAAGTCTAACCTTGTAACAATTTTAGAAAAAGGTCAAACATTCTGAGATGTCTTCAGCAGCTGCAGATTGTATGGAAAAGCCAAGAACACGAAGGCAGAGATGATGTTGTTAGAGAATGCGGCTGCCTGACCCACAATGACCTAAAGTGGATTTTGCAAGCCAATTGCTCGTTAATATTTCTTCCCATCAATGGGAAAGCATGTGGAGCACACCTTGGTGCTCCTATGTTTATACAGCAACTTTTACAGTTGACTATAAAAGCTGAAACTCTACACAAACAGTTATATGTGCAAATAAAATCCATGTTAGAAAAAATATATAAATAAATATACTGTATAAAGAATTTTGCAGGCATATGGTCCAAGGCATGATTAAAACAATTATACCAAACGGTTCAATGAAAAAAATCTACACAAAGAAGACTGGGCACAGTAACAAGTCACAGGGTGGTCTTACTGCATCAACAAGGTTCCTCATAAGCAGGAATTTCAAGGAAGACAGATGTTTCCAGATGTTCCGTATAAGCTCTCCTGCAGAAGCACAAAGAAACAGGCAACGATGGGGGTCCAAAAATGTCGCGGTCAGTCAGATAAGACACATCATACTGAGAGCCGGTTCACACAGGGGCGACTCGTCAGGCAACTCAACTGTCTTGACAAGTCGCGCTCCGCTCTCTTCAATAGAACCGTTCTAATAGGATCCACGCAAGTCGCTCCGACTTAGAAAAAGGTTCTTGTACGACTTTGGGGGCGACTTGCATTGACTTCAATACAGAAGACATTTTGCAAGTCGCCTCTCAAGTCGTCTTGAGATTGCCTTGCCAAGTCGCCCCCAAAGTTGTGCCGCCCCAGTGTGAACCGGCTCTGACTTCCCTCCAAAATCCCAAAAATGTCCAATAGCACCATCAGGTCAGACCTGGCAGAAACCAGTTGGTCCCTGATACACCCATCTATTGTCCAGTCTGGTCTGAAGTGGTCTTAATGGAAGTCTTGTGGCGTAAAAGCCCTACTTCGAACAAGGAGAAATAGGCAAGCGACTTACCCGTGTACAAAAAACAAGACCTGGTCTGTGGAAAAACGGCAGCAGGTGTTGTGGACTGATGAGTCCACACGTGGAAAATACTTGGCTGTAACAGAAAGCAGTTTGTTTACCAAAGGCCTGGAGAGCGGTACAAGGGCAGGTGTCTGCAGGCAACTGTGAAGCATGGTGAAGGATCCTTGCAGGTTTGGGGCTGCATTTTCTGACATGGATTTAAAGATTCGGTCTGAAAACTAAAAAGAACAGGCAGATATCCATTCCTCATGCAATACCATCAATTAGACATCCGACCAGTCCTAAATTCATTCTGCAGCGGGACAAAACATACAGTCACAAAGTTCCCACAAAGCCCTGATGTCAAAATCATTGAGTCTGTCTGGGACTACATGAACAAACAGAAGCAACTGACACAGCCTAAATCCACAGAAAACGTGAGGTTAGTTCTTCTAGATGTTTAGAACCTACCTGCTGGGTTTCTAAATAATGGTGTGCAAGTGTATCGGAGGCAATTAAAGGTAAAGGATAGAGAGGTGGATATGTCAAATATTTATATGATTTAGTTTTTGTATGTACTTTGTAGATTAATAATTGACAAAGAAAAAATAAATACAAATATATATATATATATATATATATATATATATATAACGGGTGTTTGAATTTAGGGGAAGCATCTGGGTGGTAGTGTAACCCAGATGCACAAATTGCTAGGGGATCCGAGACCTTTTTCTGGTTCTTGGAGGTCTCTGGAGGTGTGAGGTTCCTTGTGGTCCACAGGTGGCGCTGTTGTCCTGGGCCGGAGCTGAACTCACACCGCAAGACTGTACCTTTTTTGTCCTCCCCTGGAGCTAGTACAGCGGGGCGGGGAACCCGCTGTGACGCAAAGTGAGAGGGGATAAAAGGGGCGGACCCCCTTACCACGGGGTTCAGAGTTCAGAGTCTGAAGGACGTGGCCGCACCCAGGCACCTTCAGCTTGGGTGCTGGCGTTCCAGAGTTCCAGGCCTAGGTGCCCTTGACCTAGCCCGAGGGGAGATGGAGTCCATCCCAGGCACCTTTAGCCTGGGGTGAGGTACTATGGCGGACGCCTGGGGCTCAGTACCTTCGACTGAGTTCCGCGAGGGTGGAGGAATCCGAGGGGGGCCCTAATGCCTTGGGTGCCCGTGTCTGAGTTTGTGAGGACTGGTGTGCGGAACTTCTCTGGAGAGTCCGGCGCAGCATTGCTGGTGACAGAGGGGCCTCCGGTTTCTCCCTTGAACAGATTTCCTTCCCCTGACAGGGGCTGTGCTAGCGAAGGTAATTCACGTTCTACCTCACATGGTCAGTGGCAGTGACTATTCACCACTGGTGATATCACAGTGGTTAGCAGGAGAAGGGAAAGGATTGTGCCTCGATCTATTCCCCATTACTACTCAGTAGAAGAAACTGTTTGTTGTTTGCCAAGGAGAATAAAACTGAGTTGGACCTATTCACTGTGTGGAACTCTGGTTACTAGGAGCAAAGGAGTCAGGGACGAAGTACTGGACTTGACTCTAGGACACCTACACAAAACCCAATCTTCTGGCCTTCACCTCTCAGCTATGGAGGACATGGGCCGTGGTGTATCGCATCCCTCCCCCCAGCACTGAGACCCCTAGACGAAGAAAGACAAGCCGAGTATGGGAAGGGGAGAGAGGGGTGAGGCCGCTGCATATGTATGTATGTATGTATGTATGTATATATATATGTGTGTATATATATATATGTGTGTGTGTGTGTGTGTGTGTGTGTGTGTGTGTGTGTGTGTGTGTGTGTGTGTGTGTGTGTGTGTGTGTGTGTGTGTGTGTGTGTGTGTGTGTGTGTATATATATATTTTTAACCACTTGTCCACCGCCCACTGTCAATTGACGGCGGGCGGAGGATACTCTCGTTCTGGGAGGACGTCATATGACGTCCTCCCTTTAAAACGAGCTAGGAGGCGCGCGCCCGCCGCGTTCACAAGGCCCCGGTGCGCTTGCCCGGCGGCCGCGATTGCCCGGGAAACGAGCAGGAAAGTGGGTCTCTGTGTGTAAACACAGAGATCCATGTCCTGTGAGGGAGAGGAGGCTGATGGTGTGTCCCTTGTACATAGGGACAACCATCGGTCACCTCCCCCAGTCAGTCACCTCCCCCCACAGTAAGAACACATAGAGGGAACATATTTAACCCCTTCCTGCCCCCCTAGTGGTTAACCCCTTCCCTGCCAATCACATTTATACAGTAATCAATGCATTTTTATAGCAGGGATCGCTGTATAAATGTGAATGGTCCCAAAAATGTGTCAAAAGTGTCCGATGTGTCCGCTGCAATATCGCAGTCACAATAAAAAAAAAAAAAAAATCGCAGATCGCCGCCATTACTAATAAAAAAATAAAAAAATAAAAATGCTATAAATCTATCCCCTATTTTGTAGACGCTATAACTTTTGCGCAAAGCAATCAATACGCGCTTATTGCGATTTTTTTTTTTACCAAAAATATGTAGAAGAATACGTATCGGCCTAAACTGAGGAAAATTTTATTTAAAAAAAAAAAATGGGTATTTATTATAGCAAAAAGTAAAAAATTGTGTTTTTTTTCCAAACTGGACGCTCTTCTTTTGTTTATAGCGCAAAAAATAAAAACCGCAGAGGTGATCAAATACCACCAAAAGAAAGCTCTATTTGTGGGAAAAAAAGGACGCAAATTTTGTTTGGGAGCCACGTCGCACGACCGCGCAATTGTCATTCAAAGTGTGACAGCGCTGAAAGCTGAAAAATGGCTTGGGCAGGAAGGGGGTTTTCGTGCACAGTAGGGAGGTGGATATATATATATATATATATATATATATATATATATATATATATATATATATATATAAATTTATATACTTTGTGTATATTATATATTATACACTTTTGATTTATATGAGTTATATAGAAGAGGATGCGTCTGCATTCTGACCTTCACTGATGATTGTTGAGCAGACATTGTTCCTAACCTTTCCTCTACCAGCTTCATGGCTGTCACAGGTTAAAACTTCCTGCCATCCTGTAACGTCTCCGTACTGGAGACTTCATGAAACATTTCTCTTCCTCCGGCAATAAATTGCATCTAAACCAATAATGGAATTTAGAGACCATCTTTGCCCAGACTGTTAAAAGAGAGTTATAGGATTCGTATTAAAAAAATAAAAATTATATATATATATATATATATATATATATATATATATATATTGTGACAGCAGGAAGGTAAAGTCACCTGGTTGCATCCAGGGGGGGTAGATATATTTCGCCCAGATTCAGGCTTTACGCCGACTTATACAACTAGGTGGAGAGTTGTATAAGGCTAGTGGGCTCATGGATGACTCATACCTCTAGGGAGAGTGTGGGGCGTCGTGCAGACAGAGATGAGGAGACCAGCTGAACCTTGTCAGCTCATTTAGGCCTCTATAAGAACTCCCAGCTTCATTAGATGTGAGCTCATGCCTGGAACCAGACCTGTGTGGACTGTCTAGGGAGAGTGAACCCCTGTGCGGTGAGACAAAGCCTGTGTGGCTATTTGCTTGGACATTTAAAACCAGGGACTTAGGGACTAGGAAAGCACTAGGCTGATCCCAGTTGTTAGTTAGGAAACCTGTATGTTTAGTCAGAGGTCAACTTGACCAGGATTTATTTTGGTTATGTTTCTTTTGCTTTGCTGTGTTTTGTCACTGTAAATAGAAAATAAACCGCACCTTTTTTGATTTTGAAAACCACAACCTCCGTTTGCTGGGCCTGTTTTGTGTGGGGAGCCCATCCCGGGGGTCACACACACCCGCTGCCGAGCTAACCCCCTCACAGTTGGTAGAGAATGCGGGCAGTTTTTTTTAAGCCAGCATGGAGGAGATACTGAAGCAGCTGGCTCTAGCAAATGCCAATCAACAGCAGACAAATGCAGGTTTGCAAAGGAGCCTTGCAGCCCAGCAGCAGACAAACGCAACTTTGCAACAGAGTCTGGAGGCTCAGCAACGAGCCCAGCAGCAATCTGAGGCCCGCTTCATAGACCTGTTGCAGAAGCAAGAGCAGAGACTACAACAACAGATGGAAGCAGTAATGCAGCAACGTCCGCAGACCAGTGAGGAAAGCCGTCCCACTAATACCGCGTCCTTTGGGGTGAGTCGTTTATTGACAAAAATGACTGGAGAGGATGATCCAGAGGTATTTTTGACCACATTTGAAAGGACCGCTGAAAGAGAAAAGTGGCCTGAGGAGCAGTGGGCTGGACTGGTGGCTCCTCTGTTAACTGGTGAATCGCAGAAAGCTTACTATGACCTAGAGCCTAACCAAGCAAAAGACTATGTGATGCTAAAAGCTGAAATATTGGCAAGGCTGGGTGTCACCCAGGCTGTCCGGGCTCAGCGTGTGCATAACTGGACTTTCCAGCTTGGAAAACCCCCCAGGTCTCAAATGTATGATCTCATTCACCTGAGCAGAAAGTGGCTACAGCCAGAGACTTTGTCCGCACCAAAGATTGTGGAACGTGTTGTAATGGATCGGTTTTTGAGAGCTCTTCCTACTGCCATCCAAAAGTGGGTAAGCCATGGAGACCCAGAGACGGCCGATGGTCTTGTGGATCGTGTGGAGAAATACTTGGCTACAGAGAACCTGACGGCCTCTTCCAGAGACACTCGGACTTTCCACCCTAAGACCAGACCATCCCCAGGGGCGGATAAGAGGATTCCAAGGGGTGAGGGTGGAGAGAGTGAGAGGGTGGGAGCTCTACCCCAAGTTTGGCGAGAACAGCCTGGGAAATCAGCGGCTCAAGAGGCGGCAAGAAGGATCGTTTGCTACCGCTGCCGGCAAGCGGGACATATTGCAGCCAATTGCCCGGTTGTGGAGGAACCCATGCAGTGTGACTTTCTGACGGGCAGACGTCAGTCGCTGTGTGCGACAGTCGCATGCACTGCCATTCGAGGAACTGGGAAACATTTATGCAAAATGTGTGTTAATGGTAGAAATGTTGTGGTATTGCTGGATTCAGGTAGCCTTGTGACCCTGATAAAGGCTGAGTTAGTTAAAACAGAGGTCTCTGGGAATAGCAAGGTAGCTGTTATTTGTGTGCATGGGGACACCCGAGAGTATCCAGTGACTACAGTGTGTTTCGAGACCCCCAAAGGTACCCTCTCTCATCCAGTGGGCTTAGTATCTCAGTTACCGCATGACGCCATTGTGGGAAGGGATTTTCCGAAGTTCTGGGAACTGTGGGATGATCCTGAGCCCCTCACTGGTGCCCCTATGTACCAGGAATGTGATAGCCAGAACTCCCCTGAGAGTGGTGAGGACTCTCCGGAATTTCCCTTATCAGTATTGACAGGGGAGACTCAAGAAACTGGAGAGGAGCCCACCTCCTCAGACGAAAACCTACCGTCTGTGGAGTTTTCTGATCTTGAGGTTCACAGGGAAAACTTTGCCACAGAACAGTTGAAAGACCCCGCCCTAATAAAGGCACGGGAAAACGTAGTGAAAATAGATGGCGAGTTAGTGAACCCAGATAATACCTGCACTTACCCATACTTCAGCGTAGAGAAGGACCTACTGTATCGGGTGGCAAAAAGGGCAGAAGAAACCGTTGAGCAGCTTGTGGTGCCCAAACCTTACAGGAAGTTGGTGTTGGAGTTGGCCCATGGGCACATTCTTGGAGGTCATCTGGGGACAGAGAAAACCCGAGAGAGGGTATTACAGAGATTCTATTGGCCGGGGGTGATGAAGGACGTAGAAAATTATTGTTCCTCCTGCCCTGTGTGTCAGAGGTTGGCCCCGATGCCACATTTCCGTAGCCCGCTGGTCCCTCTACCCATCATTGAGGTCCCGTTTGAGAGGATCGCCATGGATTTGGTAGGTCCTATAATCAAGTCCGCTAGGGGGCACCAGTACATATTAGTTATAATGGACTATGCCACCCGTTATCCAGAAGCGATCCCTCTCCGAAATACCTCGGCCAAAACCATAGCCAAAGAGCTATCTCTTGTTTTTAGCCGGGTGGGTATTTGTAAAGAACTGCTTACGGACCAAGGTACACCCTTTATGTCCCGGGTTATGAAAGAGCTGTGTAAATTGTTCAAAGTGACGCAATTGCGTACGACTGTGTATCACCCCCAAACCGATGGGCTGGTTGAAAGATTCAACAAAACCCTAAAACAAATGTTGAAGAAAGTGGTGGATAGAGATGGAAAGGATTGGGACTGTTTACTTCCTTATTTGATGTTTGCTATTAGGGAGGTGCCCCAATCCTCTACGGGATTCTCCCCCTTTGAGTTACTGTATGGGAGACACCCAAGAGGGCTGTTGGATATTGCCAAGGAAACTTGGGAAAGTGAGAGTTCTCCCCACAGGAGTGTGATTGAGCATGTCGCCCTGATGCAAGATCGAATTGCACAGGTAATGCCCATCGTGAAGGAACATTTGGCCCAAGCGCAGTTGGCACAGCAGAGAGTGTACAACCGTGGAGCCAAGACCCGTACCTTTTCCCCGGGGGATAGGATATTGGTACTTGTCCCTACGGTTGAAAGTAAATTCCTTGCCAAATGGCAAGGCCCCTACGAGATAATGGAAAAAGTGAGCGAAGTGAATTACAAGGTCAGACAACCAGGAAGGCGAAAGCCCGAACAGATCTATCACGTTAATCTGTTGAAAGCCTGGAGGGATAGAGAGTCCCTAGTCGCAGACACTTGGTCACCAGCTCAAACTGGTTGCGTGATTCCTGAGGTTGGAATAGCAGCCACCTTGTCACAACCCCAACAACAGGAGGTTAAGGAGTTTGTGCTTCGCAACAAGGAGGTATTCTCTGAGCTGCCGGGACAAACATCTGGGGTAGAGCATGACATCATTACCCCGCCCGGTGAAAGGGTGAAGTTAAAACCCTATCGGATCCCAGAGGCTCGACGGGAGGCAATACGGGAGGAAGTACAGAAAATGCTGAACTTAGGGGTGATAGAGGAGTCCCAAAGTGATTGGTCTAGTCCCATCGTGTTGGTGCCTAAACCGGATGGGAGCTGGCGATTTTGTAACGATTTTCGTCAGTTGAACAAAGTTACAAAATTTGACACCTACCCCATGCCACGTATAGATGAGTTGATCGACCGGCTGGGAACAGCCCGATACATGACGACTCTTGACCTCACAAAAGGGTATTGGCAAATCCCCCTGGCCAAGTCGGCCAAAGAGAAAACCGCATTTGTAACCCCAGACGGGGCGTTCCAATATAAAAGAATGCCGTTCGGGTTACAGAATGCGCCGGCCACATTCCAGCGGAAAATGGACCAGATGCTGAGGCCCCATCGGAAGTATGCTGCGGCTTACCTGGATGACGTAATTGTCCATAGCACAGATTGGGCCTCACATCTGCCAAAAGTGCAAGCAGTCCTGGACTCTGTTCGGGAAGCGGGGTTTACGGCTAACCCCAAGAAGTGTACCATTGGGCAGGAGGAGGCCAAATATCTTGGGTACACCATTGGGAGGGGAGTAATAAAACCCCAACTCAACAAAGTCGAGGCCATCCAGAGTTGGCCACGTCCCAACAGCAAGAAGCAGGTACGAGCCTTTCTGGGAATCGCTGGGTATTATCGGCGATTCATTCCCCACTTTGCTTCTAAGGCTGTGCCCCTAACCAACCTGACGAAGGGGAAAGGGTCGGTCATGATTAAATGGACCCCCGAGGCTGAGGCAGCATTCCAATTCTTGAAACAAGCCTTATGTAGCCAGCCAGTGTTGTACTCACCCGACTTCTCTAAAGACTTTGTCGTACAAAGTGATGCGTCAGATGTGGGGTTAGGAGCAGTATTGTCCCAGGTCTGGAACGGGGAAGAGCACCCAGTCATTTACCTCAGCAGGAAGTTGAAGTCCCATGAGGTAAATTACGCCACCGTTGAAAAGGAGTGTTTAGCGGTGAAGTGGGCTCTAGATTCCCTTCGGTACTACCTGCTAGGTAGGCACTTTGACATGGTTACGGATCACGCTCCGTTAAAGTGGATGGCTCAAAACAAGGAAACAAATAGAAGAGTGAATAGGTGGTTCCTGGCCCTCCAGGAATTCAACTTCACAGTAAAGCATCGCCCTGGCGTTCAAATGGGGAATGTGGATGCTTTGTCTCGAGTACATGAATGCCTGATTGCTGGTGTTCCAACCCCGAGGTTAAAACAAGAGGGGGGGGTATGTGACAGCAGGAAGGTAAAGTCACCTGGTTGCATCCAGGGGGGTAGATATATTTCGCCCAGATTCAGGCTTTACGCCGACTTATACAACTAGGTGGAGAGTTGTATAAGGCTAGTGGGCTCATGGATGACTCATACCTCTAGGGAGAGTGTGGGGCGTCGTGCAGACAGAGATGAGGAGACCAGCTGAACCTTGTCAGCTCATTTAGGCCTCTATAAGAACTCCCAGCTTCATTAGATGTGAGCTCATGCCTGGAACCAGACCTGTGTGGACTGTCTAGGGAGAGTGAACCCCTGTGCGGTGAGACAAAGCCTGTGTGGCTATTTGCTTGGACATTTAAAACCAGGGACTTAGGGACTAGGACAGCACTAGGCTGATCCCAGTTGTTAGTTAGGAAACCTGTATGTTTAGTCAGAGGTCAACTTGACCAGGATTTATTTTGGTTATGTTTCTTTTGCTTTGCTGTGTTTTGTCACTGTAAATAGAAAATAAACCGCACCTTTTTTGATTTTGAAAACCACAACCTCCGTTTGCTGGGCCTGTTTTGTGTGGGGAGCCCATCCCGGGGGTCACACACACCCGCTGCCGAGCTAACCCCCTCACAATATATATATATATATATATATATATATATATATATATATATCTCTCTCTCTCACACACATACATACATACATACATACACACACACACACACACACACACACACACACACACACACACACACACACCTCATTCCAATGCTGCATCTGTCCCCTGCTGCTTCAAAAACCATTGATCACTCAGTCTTCAGTGAGCCGGTGACTGCCAGTTGCTGGCTCCCTGCTCTGCCCCTCCAGTGCTCACTGGAGCACCAGGCTGTGGAGGGGGCGGGAGCAGCTGGCTCGGTCTCACAGCAGTTTGCTGAGAAGCTGAGCCAGCTGCCAGTCCAGGCATCTGGGTGGATCCTGACTGTAAGGTCAGGATCAATCCAGAGCCTGGGCTGGCTCTGTGACATCAGCCATAAGAGGGTTTAGCCGGCTGTTGCCGGAAAATGGGTCACAGGGTTGCAGAACAAAACGCACTCCTATAATCCATAAGAGAAGTAGGGCCAAAAAAGCTTTTCTTAAGAGCATATTCTTAAGAAGCAGTAAAAGTGCTTTAAAAAACAAAAGCTCTCAACTCACCTTGCTAGCTGCTTTTAATGTGATGCGATTCATTCTCAAAGATCATCAGAGATCACAATCTAAAGGCTTGTTTGGGCCAGCTGCGTTGGACAGCATTGCCCAACACAAGAACAAGGCAAATTGCTTTGTGTCATATAGCTTCAGTTTACACCATCAAACTGCGATGATGTGTGCTTAAAAAAAGAGCATGTTGTATTTTTGCGCAGCACTCTCCAAAACCCTGCAACGCATCGCAATGTGCTGCAGCCAATCAATACAGTTGTGCAAAAAAATGTAATCACAGCAAGTGTTCCCAACGCACACCAGCTTGCGCAAATTCTGGTTTGAATAAGCCCTAGGGTCAGTTTCAATCAGTTTCTAACAGCTTAGAAACACCTGCTGTATGTTTTACATTGGAGGGTTGCCGGCCTTCCAAGATCTTCTCTAATAGAAAAAGCCAAGATTTAAGTTCCTGTGTGAAATTTCAAAAATGTATTTTTCCACAATGCCTATAGCAACAGAGTTGAATGATGGCTTATTTGAAGGAGCTTTTACCACTTGTTCAGAATATGTAACACTTGGAAATAACACTGCAGAGAACACAGGGAGTTACTACATACTTACATAGTCAATCTGGTTGAAGTCCATCCAGATCAACCAATAGAAACAAAAAACAAACACACAATTATTATTATAATAATAATAATAATAATAATAATAATAATACTACAGGATTTATATAGCGCAAACAGTTTTACAACTTGAGGGTAGACAGTACAAATACAATACTAATACAGTAGGAATCAGAGGGCCCTGCTCCTTAGAGCTTAAACACAAATAGAAAACCTCCATAAATACTATCCAATACCAACAGCTGACCCAGAGGAAGGCAAAAAAAATAAAAAATCACAATAAAAGCATGATCCAATTTCCAATCCAAAAAAATCCTTCCTGATCCCCCGAGAGGCAATCAATTATTCCCTGGATCAACTTTACCTATAAAATATTAGTATTCAGTTATATTACATATGTACATTTAGGAAAGAATCAGGGCCTTTCTTAAACCACTTAAGCCCCGGACCATTTGGCTGCCCAAAGACTAGAGCACTTTTTGCGATTCGGCACTGCGTCACATTAACTGACAATTGCGCGGTCGTGCAACGTGGCTCCCAAACAACATTTTTGCCTTTTTTTTCCCCCACAAATAGAGCTTTCTTTTGATGGTATTTGATCACCTCTGCGGTTTTTATTTTTTGCGTTATAAACAAAAAAAGAGCGACAATTACTTTTTGCTACAGTAAATATCCCCCAAAAATATATAAAAAAACTATTTTTTTTCCCTCCGTTTAGGCCGATACGTATTCTTCTACATATTTTTGGTAAAATAAAAAATAAGAATAAAAATCGCAGTAAGCGTTTATTGATTGGTTTGCGCAAAAGTTATAACTTATAACAAAATAGGGGATAGTTATGGCAATTTTATTATATATTTTTTTACTAGTAATGCCGGCGATCAGCGATTATTATCGTGACTGCGACATTATGGCGGACACATCGGCCGCTTTTGGCGCCATTTTGGAAACCACATTTATACAGCGATCAGTGCTATAAAAATGCACTTATTACTGTGTAAATGTGACTGGCAGTGAAGGGGTTAACCAGTAGGGGGCGGGGAAGGGGTTAAGTGTGTCCTAGGGATGTGTTCTAACTGTAGGGGGGGTGGGCTATGTGTGACACGATACTGATCACCGCTCCCGATCCCAGGGAGCGGTGATCAGTGTCCTGTCACTAGGAAGAATGGGGAAATGCTTGTTTACATCAGCATTTCCCCGTTCTTCCTCTCCGTGAGACGATCGCGGGACTCCCGGCGGACATCAAATCCGCGGTCAGACTCACGGAGCTCGCGGCGGGCGCCGTCCACAATTCCGCGTCTTAAAGGGCAATGTACCTGTACGTTGATCTGCCCAGCCATGCCATTCTGCCAACGTATATCAGCGGGAGCCAGTCGGCAAGTGGTTAAAACAATCTACTGAGCTGGACAGAACCAGATCTTGAGGGAGTCCATTCCACAATTTCACAGCTCTTACTGTGAAGAAACCTTTCCGCATTTGGAGAGTAAATCTCTTTTCCTCTACACTTTAAGAGTGCCCCCTTGCCCTCTGTGACCTTAAAATAAATAACTCTACATCCTGATCATTATATGGACCACTTATGTATTTATACATTGTGGTCATATACCTCCTTAAAGCGGAGTTCCACCCAAAAATGGAACCTCCACTTTTCGGAATCCTTACCCCATCCGGTGTCACAACTGGCACCTTTCAACAATGATGACAATGCTCCCACTTCCGAGCATAGATCGCCGCAGTATCCGTAGCGATCTACGCCATGTCCGGCCCCTCCTCCGGCATGCGCAGTAGGGGACCAGGAAGTGAAGCCGCAAGGCTTCACGTCCTGATTCCCTTACCAAAGGTGGCAATGCCTCCACCCGAGAGCCGAGGGACAGATCGGCTTTGGGTGAGGACATTGCGGGCACCCTGGGCAGGCAAGTGTCCTAATATTAAAAGTCAGCAGCTATTTGTTGCTGCTGACTTTTAATTAAAATTTTTTTGGCGGAACTCCACTTTAGCCCAGGTTCACACTGGGGCTGCAGGAGTGAAGCCGTGTGAGTTCAGCTGAACTCGCACGATTTCACTCCCGCCTGTCAGTCCCGATTTCGGCCGCGATTACAGGGACATCTGTGCAGGTTTCTGCACAGATGTCAATGTAAATCGCGGCCCGAAATCGCAAAAAGTAGTACAGAAACTACTTTTTTTAAATCGGTGCAGCGCCGCAGATGCGGCGTCGCACCGATTAGGACGGTTCCATTGCCCGCAATTTGCGGCAAATACCGGCGTTTTGACATGCGATTTGGCATGTCAAAACGCACTAGTGTGAACCAGGGCTTAATCTTCTTTTCTCAAGAGAGAATAAATTCAGTTCCTCTAATCTTTCCTTATAGCTGAGCTCCTCCGTGCCTCTTATCAGTTCGGTTTTTATGCAGTCCATTCCTCTTCTTTTTTTATTTTTTTTTAACACATTAAGTTTTTATTAAAAGTTTAACAAGAACAGTAGACATGTTAACCAAATTCTCATACCCGCAGACTCGGTACATATACTTATATGACAGTTCAATAGTGGTGTTCATGGGCGTCCGCTGAACTTTTTTCAGGGGGGGGGGGGGGGGCATCATTTTAATGTCATCCATGCTTCTTTGGAGCAGTGGAGCAGCGCTGTATACACCACTCCTCCACCGCCCATTTAAATAAATGGGCACCGCTGCCGAAGCGCCTGCAAAGCGCTTTGGCAGCAGCGATACACAGTTGCATTTAACCCTGTCTTTGACCGCTAGCTGGGGTTATTGCAACACAGGGGGGCAGGTGTCTTCACTCTGACTTCAACACTCTTACGATTCCAGGGGGAGGGGCAATTGACCCCCCCCCCCTACCCTATGGAGTGGACGCCCATGGTGGTGTGACCAAATGGTACATATCAAAGTATAGTTACAAAAAATGTCAAGTAGTGGTTCTTATCCATAGAACGTTTCCAGAACTACAGACGGACATCTGCAACTGGCTGTTGTTAAACCATAAGGAAGAGCAACAAAGATGTACAAAAGGAAAGAGTAAGAGAAGCTTACAAAAATTGCTATTGTCTAAGGGAAATAAATCCAACACGAATCAATAAATCAAGGAGGAAAGAATCATATGGGATAAATCTGGACAAAGGTCAAATGTTAATTCACCTAGGAAACATATTCAAGCTTATGAATGGTGATCCACGGTTCCCACTCCTGTCTAGATCTCGCAGTCTTGATAGTTAGAGAAGCACTATGAACAATATGAACATTACAATTGGACCCTGTGGATGACCTCTGACAAGTTGGGGGAAATGTCTAGTTTCCACTTACTTAGTATCCCAAGGCATGCTGCTGTTAATATATGCACAACAATCGTACATAATTGTTTGGGAAAACTTCCTATTTGCAGGCCTAATAGTGCCAATTGTAGATTAGGAGGAGTGAGTATGTTCGTAAGCTAATTAAAGACTTACGTTGCCATAGTACATGATTGAGATTGCCAGTCTTCCCACAACTGCACCAGCAATCAGGGAAAAATGATGGGTACATACACGATATTATCAAAAGTATTGGGACCCTGCCCTTACACGCACATGAACTTTAATGGCATCCCAGTCTTAGTCCGTAGGGTTCAATACTGAGTTGGCCCACCCTTTGCCGCTATAACAGCTTCAACTCTTCTGGGAAGGATGTGCACAAGGTTTAGGAGTGTGTCTATGGGAATGTTTGACCATCCTTCCAGAGGTACATTTGTGAGGTTAGGCACGGATGTTGGACAAAAAAGGCCTGGCCCGCAGTCTCCACTCTAATTCATCCGAAAGCTGTGTTGATTAGCTCCCGCTGTGTCCAATTACAGCGGGAGCTGGTGGCAAGAGCGAGCGCCCCAGGAAACAAAATCACGTACAGGTATGTGATTTTGCGCTGAAGGGCCGCCCTGCCACAGTATATATGCGTGGGGCATTCCGGAAGCGGTTACTCAACCCCTTGCAATGGTGTACTTAACAGGCCAAAAGGGAGCAGATAAGAAAAGTTGATTGTTAAAGTTTACATTAGAGATGAATAGAAAAGGGGGAAGGAAAAGGGGGAAGGGAAGCACTCACATTGCCACATCCGTAATAACGTAAGAAACAGAAAAATGTAATTACTCAGGAGGAGCAAAGCAAAGGTCGGACTTTACAGGCAACACACAAATGGAATGAAAAAATGCTTTAATATCAAAAAATACAATGTTGACAAAAAATTAAAAACCATACAATATATAAGACAATGTGATTTAAGTCCCTCGTACGTCAAACGTCAACGCGTTTCACCGTGAGGCTTCGTCAGGACGGACAGACGGGGGGGGGGGGGGGTGTCTACACACTAGGGACAAATCTCACTATCTGAAATGAGAAACATAAAAGGTTTAAACAATATATACAACTAAAAAATACATTAAAATTATTGGTTAAAAAATGCGTTGCGAGTCCTCCATGCCCATCATAATTAAAAACAACAACAAAGAGGAGTACCTCGAAAAACGATCCAGACAGATTTGCTCAGAAGTGACAAAATTCCATGTACTTTGTATACTATGGTAAGGGCAGGTATATGTGGAATCTGGTGGATATAAAGTGTAGATGAGCCAACTGGTATGATAAAACAACATATTCTAACCTGTAAAAGTAGAGGTAATAGTCAATATCGATAGCATAGGGTTCCCACCTGCAAATTAAAGATATTTAAAAGAGTATTCACGAAGGGATACAATCCAGTAGTAGAAAAAGTCCAATGCTCTAGGCTAGCAAAAATAATATTATTATTATTCTTATTATTCTTATTATTTTTGCTAGCCTAGAGCATTGGACTTTTTCCACTACTGGATTGTATCCCTTCGTGAATACTCTTTTAAATATCTTTGATTTGCAGGTGGGAACCCTATGCTATGGATATTGACTATTACCTCTACTTTTACAGGTTAGAATATGTTGTTTTATCATACCAGTTGGTTCATCTACACTTTATATCCACCAGATTCCACATATACCTGCCCTTACCATAGTATACAAAGTACATGGAATTTTGTCACTTCTGAGCAAATTTTCACTGTCTGGATCCTTTTTTGGAGGTACTCCTCTTTGTTGTTGTTTTTGATTATGATGGGCATGAAGGACTCGCAACGCATTTTTTAACCAATAATTTTAATGAATTTTTTAGTTGTATATATTGTTTAAACCTTTATGTTTCTCATTTAAGATAGTAAGATGTGTCCCAAGTGTGTAAACCCCCCCCCCCCCCCCGTCTGTCCGTCCTGACGAAGCCTCACGGCGAAAAGCGTCGACGTTTGACGTACAAGGGACTTAAAATATCACATTGTCTTATATATTGTATGGTTTTTAATTTTTGTCAACATGGTAATTTATGGGGACTGTCACTTGCCGCCAGATGCGGACTGTCACTTGCCGCCAGATGCGGACTGTCACTTGCCGCCAGATGCGGACTGTCACTTGCCGCCAGATGCGGACTGTCAGGCCTCGTACACACGGCCGAGATTCTCGTCGAAAAAAACATGTCGTTTTTTTCGACGAGATTCTTGGACAAGAAACTTTTCCCGGCCGAGTGTACACGCGCTCGATTCAAAGAACCCGCGGTTGTTTGAATGGAGCGTACGCGGTGACGTCATCGACTACGACGAGCATGCGCTCGTCACATTAAATGCCGTCGCCGCCATCTTGGTATACCCTATCTATGCCTAGGAAGCTACGGCGCATGCGTCAGTCATTTTGAGCATGCGCAGGCTTCCCGGCGAAAAGGTAAGTGTACACACACACAATTTTCTCGTCGAGAAACAGGCTGACGAGAATCTCGACGAGAAAATAGAGAGCAGGATCTCCATTTTCTCGCCGAGATTCTTGTCGCTTTTCTTGACGAGAAACCATACACACGAACGAATTTCTTGGCAAAAAATCTCTGCCAGCAAGTTTCTTGCTGGTTTTTGCCGAGAAACTCGTTCGTGTGTACGAGGCTTCACTTGCCGCCAGATGCGGACTGTCACTTGCCAAGTGAGGGTGGAACATGCGGCAATGCGGGTCGGGCAGGGAGAGATTTCATCTCTCGCCCGCCAAACCTCAGTGTAGTGTTCGCGCTGGCTGTGAGAACTGGAGGGTGGTGGGGCAGGGCGGGCGGTGAGAGATGACATCATCTCTCTGCTGTCACACACCTCAGACAGTGTTGTGTTCGCGGCCGGCTGTGTGGGCGGAACAGCTGTGATGCGGGGCGGGCCGCAAGACTAGAGGTGATGTCATCTCTCTGCTCGCCCGCTCCTGCCAAACCTCCGAAAGTGCAGTCTTCGCCGCCCGGCTGCAAACAGGCTACGACCCGGCAGTGGGCCGCGGCCCGGGGGTTGGAGACCCCTGCTGTAGATAATAAAAAATCCTTCATGGATCGAAGTGAAGAGGAGAAAAATGATGACAATGCACATTGTTTTTCTGAACGTTCTCGTAACAGAATGACTTTCAATCTTAAAAAGACAAAAAAGTGCTAATGTAGCATTTTTTTCAATTTTTCCGAAAATTAAAACATTTTTTACCCCCCAAAAAAAAACAGGTTTTTTTCCGAGCTTCAAACTTTCCGGAAATTTTACATCTCTAGTTTACATACATTTTCCACTTTCACCAACGGTCAGCAGGCAAATGCAAAGCAATTTAGCAGATATTAGATTGACCTGGAAATCACCCTTCCAACTACAACCCGATATCTGTTCTTAGTCAGTATTTAGACTCTGGTCCTCGATAAGGATCTTTCTTTTGATGGGACAGTAATTTCAAACCTCATTGAAAATAACTGCCAGTTTTTTAGAAAATAACAATCCTTATCTTGGGGTGTTAGGTATGATGACCATAGATATGCAGGAGGACAATTATCTTTAACCAGTTGTGATCTTAAAGTGGAGCTCCACCGAAAAAAATATATTAAAAGCCAGCAGCTACAAATACAGCAGCTGCTGACTTTTAATATATGGACACTTACCTGTCCTGGAGTCCAGCGACGTCCGCAGCAGAAGACGAGCGACCGCTTTTCACTCTGCTGCCCCCACCGCCATCCTCATGAGGGAACCAGGAAGTGAAGCCTTGCGGCTTCACTGCCCGATTCCCTACGGCGCATGCGCGAGTTGCGCTGCGCCGTTCTCACTGGTCCCCGTTGTGTTCTGGGAAACACACGGCTCCCAGAACACAACGGGTATTCTGCGGGAAGTGACGCACTACCCGCAGAATACCTGCAGAGAGGACTCCCGGAAGTGGGTGCAAATACCTGTCTTAGACAGGCATCTTCACCCCCCCTGAAAGGTGCCAAATATGACACCGGAGGGGGGGGGGTCCGATTTAGGGTGGAGCTCCGCTTTAAAGTTTTACTAAACCCACAACAGTAAGGCTGGATTCACACCTATGCAGTTTTAGTGCTTTTTGCATTTTGCACTACAGTCCATTTCACATGGTTTCCTATGAAACACAATCTGTAGTGCAAAATGGCTCCAAATATGCATAGGTGTGAATCCAGCCTAAAATCAGTCTGTATGTGCAGTAAAGCATGCTTGTTATACTCACTGTGGAAACTGAGGGGTTATTCCTCTACATTGTGTAAAAACGCTGTTTGATCCTGTCTTCTCCGATCCTCCCCTTCTTTTACAGTCCCCAATCCATCTCCTGATAGTACAGAGACTTGGGGGCACTCTGCACATGCTCAGTTTGGTGTGTATTGCTGGATAGTTTTTTTTTTCTCAGGAGGGGTGCATGTGATCAGCACAGGGCCAATCAGCACTGTCCAGACAGAGGGTCAGTGGTCTTGCAGCCTCAAAGGACAATCAAAGGAGAATGAAAACTCCTCCTATAAGCTTTAACCATTGCTCTGCCAGACACTGATGGAAGTCACAAGACTGCTACATCAGTGGCAGCCGATCCATAAGGGGCACAAGGGCGCAGCCCCCCAAAAGTTGTAGCCAATAGGAAAGATATTAAATGAACGATTTATTTTTAAATGAATGATATGACTAACATGTTTTAACATCTTAAAAAAATGTTAGTCATATTATAAATTTATTTAAAAATAAATCGTTCTATGTGTGTGCAAGTGTACTGCGGGACGCTGGACTAATAGAAGTCTATTAGGTCTGTCAATGTTAAACAAGCACGTGATTAGAGCCTGAGGCGCTAACTCTCTTGTTTAACGTTGTGCTCGGGGCGAAGAGCACCGCTCCCCGAACCCTTTGGACTACAGCAAATCAGAGATTGCCATCATGTCACTTCCAGTTTCACGTCCCGGTCAATCAGGAGGGCGCTGGGTATCAGGAGCCGTGACAGCCGAGGATGGGCAGGTAAGGATCCCCCCAAAAAATATGTGATCACCAGCCGCCCCTGTGCTATACAGGGGGTCCCCGACTTACGAACAACTCCTACTTACGAACGGGACGCTGCGGGGACCATCTACCGTTCTGCGCATGCGCGGCCAGACGGAGCCTCGGAAAACACCGGGAAATGTCTGTAATTGCCGTTCTGCGCATGCGCAGCCATTCGACGGAACATCGGAAATGTCTGTAATTCCCGTTCTGCGCATGCACAGCCCAACTTACGAACATTTCTGGCTTACAAACAAGAGGACAGTCTCTGACGCTTTCGTAAGTCGGGAACCCCTGTATACTGCTGATGAGAAATGGTATTTAGCAGTTTATATTTACTAAAATAATTGCATTTCCATGTTCTGTGTACTGCGGGAGACCAGATATAGTGAATGCAGGCTCCTGGGTTGTGGTGGTAATGACACATGAAGCTATTGTTAAACTATTTATTAAAGAATTCTGGTAAGTGTTCAACGCAGTTTAAATAGTTTAAAGCTGAACATCCAAATTTTAAAAATATAATGCATGTATTTATAAAAAATAATCAATTACATTTTCAATCTAACTATTGTTAATTCATAACTTTATTTAATTTTACTGTAATCCTCTATACAGCAACACCGAGGGGGGAGGGGCATGTAATCCCATCAATTGCCTTCCCCGCTCTCAGCCATCAGGTGGTGGTTCTGCAAACGTGTGGGCAACCAAGAAGAATAGCTGAACGGCCGCACACCGAATTAACACCTTTATTTGGCAAAGAAAAATCCAAAACAGTCAATCCATGGACAAGACAGGTACAGAAGAGAAGGCCAACGCGTTTCACATCATTGTAGATGCTCAATCATAGCTGGTGATCATAGCCTGGTTGTAAATTTATATAGTGATGAGGAGCAAATGCTCAAGACTCCTCCTATAAACAATCGCATATATGTGTAAGAACGGACAACAAGGAAACAGAAAATCCCACAGTATCAAGCTCTGAATATAATGTAAATAATTGATCGATCGATCGTCTGTAACAACTTATAGTCCTCTTGCCAGAATGTCGTGAAATGCGTATATGCAACCATGAAGCATACATTTTTCATTAGAAAGCGTAATGGTAAAAGTTTCTTGCAGTCTGCGGCATTTTGAAAACACAAATTTGACAATGTATTGTATTGTTTTGTGTATCGCTATGTTTTTATTTATTTTATGCTTCATACTTGCATATACACATTTCACAATATTCTGGCAAAAAGACTATAAGTTGTTACAGACAATCGATCGATCAATTATTTACATTATATTCAGAGCTTGATACTCTGTGATTTTCTGTTTCCTTCTTGTCCGTTCTTACACATATGGTTTCCATTATAGCCCGATAGTTTTTTCGGAGGAGTCTTTATTTGCTCCTCGATTGGCTCAACATCACTATATAAATTTCCAACCAGGCTATGATCACCAGCTATGATTGAGCATCTACAAATGATGTGAAACGCGTTAGCCTTCTCTTCTGTACCTGTCTTGTCCATGGATTGACTGTTTTGGATTTTACTTTGCCAAATAAAAAAAAGGTGTTAATGCGGACATTCAGCTATCCTTCTTGACTGCCCACACGTTTGCAGAGCCACCACCTGATGAGAACCGGGAAGGCGATTAAATGCTCCTCCCCCCTCGGTGCGGCCATTCAGATATTCTTCTTGATTGGGGAGGGGCAGTGGTTGAGGCCTATTGGGTATCCTGCATTCACATGTGCTGACAATGCAAATGATGACAGAGGGACTGAGCAGGGGGATGACCTCATCAGTACACTGCTTCTCCATCACAGAGAGAGCGCGCTAGAGAGAGAGAGAGGGGGAGAGAGCGCGCTAGAGAGAGCGCGCTAGAGAGAGAGAGCGCGCGCTAGAGAGAGAGAGCGCGCGCTAGAGAGAGAGAGCGCGCGCTAGAGAGAGAGCGCGCGCTAGAGAGAGAGAGAGCGCGCTAGAGAGAGAGAGAGAGCGCGCTAGAGAGAGAGAGAGAGCGCGCTAGAGAGAGAGAGAGAGCGCTAGAGAGAGAGCGCGCTAGAGAGCGCGCTAGAGAGAGAGCGCGCGCTAGAGAGAGAGAGCGCGCGCTAGAGAGAGAGAGCGCGCTAGAGAGAGTGCGCTAGAGAGAGAGAGCGCGCGCTAGAGAGAGCGATAGAGAGCGATAGAGAGAGAGCGCTAGAGAGAGAGAGAGCTAGAGAGAGAGAGCGAGAGAGAGCGAGAGAGCGAGCGAGCGAGAGATTTTCTACACCATCTAGCAACATTCCTGTAGGTCCTGTAAGCAATCATGAAATAAACCCTGAGCGTCTCTGTTTATAACAATTATTGTTTATAAGAAAACAAGCCGTCCGCAGATTGGAAGGCCCATTATCAGCACTAAACACGTCTGAGTCATGAATTCTCGACGTCCTCCACACATCACACACTGCTCTATTCATCTGCGGGGCCGACTGCTAAATGTCATTTTCTATTATGGGACAAAGTATCTTCCCACTGACAGAAAAATGGCTGGAATGATTCCATTATTTATTGTGCCTTTTTTCCATTACAAAGTCAAAAGTATAAAAAATTACGGATTAAACCCAGAAAAGGAGGAATTTGCAGGTCTCCGCTCGTAATTACATGAAATGTAAGGTGATATTATTAGGCCATGCTGACAATTGTCACACATAAATTGTACTTGTGCTTGATTTTAATACATTTTCATTTTAAACAGGTAACAGAATAATACGGCAGGTACTCAAGAGATGTATTATTCTATAGAGCCGTGTTGCCTAACTGCAAAGCTAGGACCACATGTGGCCCTTTGGTATATGCAGGATGGCCCGTGGGCCTTAGTGGTCAGCGCCGATTTCATAAAGGGGCTGTTATAGGGGTGATCTGTAGCACCTTTGTGTAACATGTGTGGTGGTACCCCCCGTGGGGCCGCTGAGTGTAGTAGTTTAAGGTGACCAGATTTTTAAAATAAAATCCGGGGACATATTATTATTATTATTATTTTTTTTACTAGTAATGGAGGCAATCAGCGACTCTCTGCCCGTCGCCCCCCCCCCCCCGCCTCACAGCCTGTCAAGTCTTACTCTCCGGGCCCCGGCTACTACTGGGTGGGGAGCGGAGGAAGATCACTCCACCAGGGAAGGCAAGGAGATAGGCAGGCGGCTGGCCGGGACTTGAGCCAAGGCAGAAGAACATGCGAGCGGAGCTGAATGGGCATGCACCCGAAACTGAAGAAATATTCCCTCCGCTCCGACCAGCACATGATCATCAGAAAGGGGCAAAGATAATGGGAAAAATACACCCCCCTAAGCTAGTAGGTGCGGTGGAGCAGGAGTGTGTAATTCAGAATATATTTTTTTTAATTCTGCACTGACTGTCTTTGAAATTGCCCCAGCCCATGTTCAAATCCAATCCGGGGACGAAACCGGGGACAGACTTGGTCCAGGGACAGTGTCCTCAATCCGGGGACTGTCCCCTGAAACCGGGGATGTCTGGTCACCCTATAGTAGTTCCACCTGTCACCCTGCCCCAGCCTGGCATTCACTTCCAGTCACTCTCCAGACAATGAATAGTCCATCAGCTTTGTATTATTGAGGGATTAAACTTGGATAGAATAAAGGGAATATGGGATGCCCAGAATCTATAGTATTAAAACATTGAAATGATTGATTGGAACCTCTAAAGCTCCAGACTCCTCCAGCACAACACTTCTTTGTAGACTGTTACTTTCTCTCCTGTGCAATACTTGGTTCCTGGCACAGCTAGCACATGGTAAGAACCAACTCTGAATTAAGCCCAACTTGAAAGATTTGCCATTTGCTGGCAGGGGCCACGGGCCCCTTTGATGTAGCAACCAATAGCAATAGAAACAGAAGTCTTTAGTGCTAGCTGCACTGAGGTGGACTACTGATCCCAGTCAGTCCTGTGCAGGCTCTGCCAGCCCTCCTGGCTGCAGAAGCCCGACTTCAACACCAGTCTCTCCCACTGGCTCTACATCCATCTCAGACTCCCAGTCCGCTCCGGCATGCCTATCCCAGCTCTCCCGACTGTGCCCGTCACTCACCCACACCTGGTGGATTCCTCCTGAAAACTTGTCTGGCAGTGTTCCCCGCTGTCCTCTCCTGCTCCTGATCAGAACACCCCTTGGGTTGTGTGGAGTTCCTGCACAGCTCCGAGCCCCAGGCCCAAGGTCTGCCACCCCCAGACAGAGGGGCTCCCTCCAAGGCCCCGACAGCCTAACACTCCATCTCTCAGTTCTTACACCCGAACAACTCCTCCCCAGCTGGGCTGGCCCAAGGTATTGAAAGCAGAAGTAAACCCATCCATAAAACAGTTTCATTTCCGGCACGTGCCGGAAATGTAACACTCCCATTGGTTGTGCTCTCAACCAAACTGTCAAACCATCCAATGGCTGGTGTCATAACTGATCACATGTGCAGCATCATGGCAGTTGTAGATTAAACAGAGGCAAAGATAGCAGCTTTCTTGGCTGAAAATGATAGGAGGGTTAACTTCCACTTTAAGGAGGCCTGCCCCCTGCCAATCTTAGTTGGGGATTGATCAGGGCTCCTTAGAGCTGTCTGGCGTGAGTTAAAGGGGTTGTAAAGGTTCGTTTTTCATTTTCTAAATAGGTTCCTTTAAGCTAGTGCATTGTTGGTTCACTTACCTTTTCCTTCAATTTCCCTTCTAAATGTTTTTTTTCTTTGTCTGAATTTCTCACTTCCTGTTCCTCTTCAGTAAGCTTTGCCCCATCATCCGAGCAGTTCTGGCTGGGGGTTAGTCAGCGTGCTCGCCCCCTCCCAACAATGCACTAGCTTAAAGAAACCTATTTAGAAAATAAAGAACGAACCTTTGCACCCCCTTTAACTCACCCCTTCCCCTCCTCTGCTTCCAGAATCTTCTCAAAGCCAGAGGGAGGTAACCAAGAAGGGACACTGCCTGTGAGTCACCAGCCTACTCTAACCACTCCCAGCCACAGATCAAAACAAAAAGGCCTAGCTTTCACTTCGGCCTGCCTAAAAATTTACCTGCACTGACAAAAATCTCAACTCTAGCACCTACCTAGGTAGAGGGTGCTACACATGCCTGCAGTCTAAAGCTGGCCATACATACATGAAATTCAGCATCTTCAGCAGGGACTGCCCGAATTTTGACCCATGTATGGCTCCCTGTGGTTGTACTGAAGGCAATCTGCCAATAGACTTCTGCACAACCGCCCTGTCAGATTTTCCCCGCTCAAACAGGGCTGCAGGCTGTAGCCTGCAGCACTAATAAGTGCATTCTGACGGCGGGGAAGTCTCCACTTTGAAGGTGGTGATGGGGAATCAGGTCCGTTATTTTACTTTCAATAAATTTTTATTAGTTTTAAGAAAGCACACACATTACATAGACAAGAGTAGAACCATTTGTCCTGTGAAAGCCAACATGTCTAAAGAAAGGGAGTAATCCAACAGGTAAAAAAAAAAAAAAAAAAAAAAATACAATATGATTCAATGATCTGCAATGAATGAAACATATATATATCCCATCAACAATATGTAGCCTGTGGTACAGAAACTAAGAGCCATGCATCCTTTATAACTGAAGAAAGAGTCTGGTTTGGAGGTCCCGCAGAGCCTTCCCGCCACCCCAAAAGGGATCATTGCTGTGCAGGTCAGTTTTTTTATGCTCAACCCGTTGATTGAACAAAAAAAAAAGGGACCCATTTATGGCCTGCCTAACTGTCCTCAATCACACCTGTAGCACGTCCACAGTATAGGACCTCTATTAAGGCAGCAGTCTATGACCGTCTTCTGTAGCATTAAACATAATGAGTATTATGTGCCACCCCTCTAACGTCAGAGGCTGTAGTTATGGCCGTCTATACCCCATAAATTGACAACTGCTGTTGCTAGAGATTACGGAAATCTGGCAAGTTCCATAATGCATATGCCAACTTCAGCTAGCAAGTCACCGCTTTGGTCCACCTCCTTCTCTCTCCCAAGCAGGGCTGGGACAAGGGGTGGGCAGGAGGGACGGCTGCCCTGGGCGCAATGGTTTAGGCTGGGTTCACACTAGTGCCAATTGGATGCAGGTTTCACCGCAGTGATTTAGACTGCCACTGGGCGTAGGATCCCCTAATCTTTTACGTCATAAAGTGGGGGGGCAAAGTTTGGCATCTTTGCCCTGCACGACCTTGTCCTGGCACTGCTCTCAAGCATTACTATTAGTCAGTGAGGCTGCCCATTATGTTGATGGACCAATAGTGAAAACTTGGAGATGTAAAGAGGCAGGTTAAAGCACACCTCTTATATTAAAGAGATACTAAAACTTTTTTTTTCTTTTTTAAAATAAGAGGTTTATACCCATCTGCTCTGTGCATCTTCTTCATGATGGTGCCCTCATAGCAAGCCATGTGCTATGGGGGTACCTGTGTGGGAGTGCTCCTGAGTCTCCTGCAAGACCTGGAAGTGAAAGGAGAAGAGCTGCAGCCGGGACAGCGGTGGATTGATCAGACTACACAGGTAAGTGTTTAGGGGCAGGGGGAGAAAAGTTAGCTAAATGTTTTGTTTTTTTACCTTAAAGTGGTTGTAAACACTTCCATATACTCAGTGAAGTGACTGGCCTCAGGTAATACACAGAGATGAAACAAATCCTCCTACATAAGTTGTACCTGTTTATCTGCAGTCTTCTGTTCTCTACATCCGTTCAAAGTCCAGAATTTATAAAGCTCGTCTGAGCTGTCAGTAAACCAGGGGTAGAGAGCTGAATTTACACTCTGCAGAACTAAGTGAGGAGAGTTCTGAGAGCCGATTGGATGGAAGGAAACCACCCTCTTCACACAGCACACAGGAACAGAGCTGAGGATGTCAATCAGCTGGAGATCCCTCCGTCACACTTTTTTCTCTTGGTGTCAGGAAAACTTGACAGAAGTGATTCATGCTGATAGCAGAGGAACGAAGCAGCAGGTAGAAATGACACTTACTGCTCTGGATAGAGACAAGTACACACAATAGAGGGATACGCTTTGTTCAGATTTCATGTCTGAGGTTTACAACCACTTTATTGCAGGGAAATGCGTTAAGCTAAAAAAACTTTTAGACTTTAGAACCACTTTAAGTCAGATTTTGCATAATAGAGCTCTACCAGTCTACCCTCAGTTTATATCACTCGAAGTCCACCATTAAAGTGTTTGTTACCCCCCAAAAATATATAGATCCTGTTTCTTTAAAGCATTTTATACAGCACAGTGCTTGTGATGTGTAATTTGGAGCCCTGTAACACCTAAAAAAACCTGGCTGATCCTGCCAGTTTCTCCCCTCCCCTATGTAAACTGACCACGGTAATCATGGCTGCTGAGCCCCGACACCCTGGTCAGAGTACGTGCCTTCGTCATCTGCAACCTGCTCTTCTGTGTGTCTCCTATGTCCCCCCCCCCCCCCATCGGCATGTCACCTAGTGGCAGTGCCGACCCATCCCCCTCCTGCTGCATGAATAACTAATATATCTGTATACTATCCGTTTTGTCTCCTAATACAGTGCCCCGCTGTCTCTGTGTTTTATTTAACCGTATCTACGGTATTTACCGTATCTCATGGCGGCTCCCGGCGGTCACATGACTGACCATGTCTCCACTCTCCTCTTCTCCTGCTGACATCAACGGGGGAATCTCGGCCCCGCCCACTGCTTCTTTCAGACGGGCAGAGAGGAGACATGGCCGGTTACATGAAAGCCGGGAGCTGCCGTGAGATACGGTAAAGGAGGATTTTTTTAAATAAAAAACACAGAGACAGGGGGGCACTCTATTAGGAGATGTAGCGATACCCCCTAGAGGGCTGCTGGATTAAATTTGGGTCCTGCCAGTACCCCACCTTTCACCGTCCCAGAACTAAGAGTCTATGTTAGGAAATTTAGATAGGAGGTAAATGCCGGTCACTTCAGTCTTTTTTCCAATGCTTTAATAAACAAACTTTCAGTAGCAGAAGGATAGAGGGTTAGGGGGAAGTTCAGATACCTTGTTTGCAGATCACTGATGAGGTTCTTGGATCCAGAGGACAACAGCTTTCTGTCTCTGGATCTTGCGACAACCGGATAGGCTTCTCACACTGACCTAGCAGCCGGTATGAAGCTCGGACAAGTCTCTGCCACAGACTTAGCGATACGTGGAACTCCTAGATAATCCCCTGCCACAGGATGATTTAGCCAGTAGCCAGTTAGTTATAGAACAGCTGCATAGTACCAGACCCTTTAAGCCATCTGGCAGTACTGTGAGGTAGGTTAACTTAGGTGCATCCTCCAAACGAGTCACTAGGCCCTTCCTGAGAAACCAGCCTTTAGCCCGGTTCTCTCCAGCAAGGGTCCTCCCCTGGAATCTTCTCAGTTTGAGTGGCTTCTTCCGCGCAGGCAAGACAGCACAGGACCACCTTCAGCTTAAGTAGGCCCCAGACAGACTTCTGGGCCTACTCGGAGTAACACAGCCTCGAGCCAGCAGGGCCCGAGGTAGAAGAGAGCAGTTGTCTCATACCTTAGGCCAGGAGGGCCATGAGGTCAGAGAGAAATAATCATGGCGTCTGTCCCTTAAATATCCTCTCCCAGAACGCACAGCAGTAGAACACTCCCACTGGACTGTTTCTGGGGAAAGAACAGTCAATGCACTTAACTTGCTGTATTTCTCACACTGGCCTGTGGTGACAGTGACACCTACTGGCAACAATGATAAATGCGCACAACACAGCCAAATTGGAACAGAAGCAAATCAACTTTATTAAATCACTCTGAGCTATTTACAGCTCAAATAACACTAAATTTACCACATAGCCCCTATTCAATAGGAACAGGGCGCTACAGAGACAAAATGGATTATGTGAACATTAGCACTTTAAGAGCCAGTAAAAACCTTTTCTTGGTGGACCAGTGCTGTGCAAGATGTCAAAAATGCCCCGACCTCGATGCTTCGCATATCATGGCTGCAGCAAATTAACGGCGACATGCTGAGTTGATAGGCAGCACCGCAACGTCACGCTCTGCCATTAAAGTTAATAGGGCTTCCCTGCAATCGTTAACCAAACACTTGGCTCATGGTTGCAGTGCCTTAGCCCCATTATAAACTGCCATACGGCAAAGAAAAAAACAAAAAAAAAACAACAACAGGCATTCAGAAGGCAGCAGAGTCACCTCCTGAATGCACGACAGTGGCTGTGGATTGCTTTTTAGAGACTTAATGCCTGGGTTTAGTATTACTTTATTACAAAACTGTTATTTTACTGGCTCTAAAAATATCAGATTTGCGTTTACATTAACTACACAGGGATTTCACATCTTTTATCCTGAAAGGGGCAGAAGGAAGCCCCCATCTAGAGAACCTTGTACATGGCAACACAAGAAATTACATACATGTATTCTCTGTAAATAGCACTTCACCATTAGAGTTAATGAACCCATAAATACAAGATGGAAGAAGGGAGGCCAAATGAGGTTTTGTGAACTCCAATGCTTATCTAATTAAAACAAACGCACTTCTCTCTACATAATGCATTGCCTGTGTGATGTGCATGTCATTTGAATCATAATGAGCAGCATAATTAAAGTCGGTCTGCGTCCCAATGTAAGCAATACAGACAAAAAGTCACATCTTCATGTAGATACAGATATCTGAGACAGTCAGGAAAAGGCAAATAACAAACAAGTAAAAATAAAATGGCGCTTATAGCAAAAAATTATAATATATATATATATATATATATATATATATATATATATATATATTAGGGCTGCAACTAATGATTATTTTCATAATCGATTAGTTGGCCGATTATTGTTTCGATTAATCGATTAATAACCGTAAAAAAAAAAAAAAAAAGGTAATTTTGCTGCGATTTGCTGCAAAAACAGGGCCTGCAGCTTCTCTATTGAAGTATATTGAACCAAAAAAACGAAATAGCACCATTTTGCGTTAAAAAAAGTCCTTGCCCTTTCCAAATACGCAGCAGCTGAAAAAATCATGGATGTGAACGTGTCCCATAGGAAACCATGTAAATGAACTGTAGTGTGTTTCTGCAAAAAGCACCAAAAAACACAGAGGTGTGACTCGGGCCTGAGATGTTTAGTAACATAAATGGTGTTAAAAAAAAAAAAATTGTACAAAAAGAGCAAATAATCGCTGTAAGGGGTTTATTTTTTATTGTGGGACAGTGAAAGTAATATTTACAGTAGCGATTTGCTCTTTTTGTACTATAAAGGGCTCATTTTAGTTTTTTTTAACCCCATTATGCTACTGGCCGATTAATCGATTATGAAAATAGTAATCGGTTAATTTCATAATCGATTAGTTGTCGATTAATCGATTCGTTGTTTCGGCCCTAATTTATATATATATATATATATATATATATATATATATATATATATATATATATATATATACATACATATACACACATATACACACACACACACACACACACACACACACACACACACACACACACTTTATTTCTGAAACTTGTTAAACTGGAAACAATCATGTCTTTAGTCCATAGAAAAATCTTTTTTCTAGTACAGGGGGTCCCCGACTTACGAATCCCTCCTACTTACGAACCGGGCGCTGCGGGGACCCTCTGCCGTTCTGCGCATGCGCGGCCAGACGGAGTCTCGGAAAATTTTAGAAATGTCCGTAATTGGCCGCGCATGCGCAGAACGGGATTCGACGGAACATCGGAAAAAATCGGAAATGTCCGTAATTGTCGTTCTGCGCATGCGCGTCCGACTTACGAACATTTCCGATTTACAAACAGGAGGAAAGTCCCTAACGGGTTCGTAACCCGGGGACCTCCTGTAGTGTTAAAAAACAACAAGTTGAAGTGGAGTTCCGCCTGGAATTTTTTTTTTTAAAGTCAGCAGCTACAAATACTGTAGGTGCTGACATTTAATATTAGGACACTTACCTGTCCAGGGAGCCCGCGATGTCGGCACCCCAGCCGATCTTCGGATCGACTCCCAGGTGCTGCCGCCGCCATTCCTGATTGGGCACCATTCGGGGGGGGGGACGACATTGCATAGTTTCCCCGGAAGTGGGAGCAGATATCTGGATTTGACAGATATCTGCTCCCCCCTCCCCCCTGAAAGGTGCCAAATGTGGCCTGGAGGGGGGGGGGGGGAAATCAGATCAGCGGAAGTTCCATTTCTGGGTAGAACTCCACTTTAACAGCAATATAAATTCTTCCGATGGTTTAAGTGTGTAGGTAGGGTGCAGCGTGATGTGGCGGAATAACATACTCAGTCCCAGTGCATTGAAAAAAACTTGTATTGAAGTAAAGCAGACACAGTTAAATAACCTGGTGGGAAGGCAGCCCAACCGGGAACACTTACAGTTCCAACAGTGTGTAGAGAGCTGGATGCAGCCGAACTGACAGCGCCTGTAGAGAGGGGAAGAATGCCGCCTGGCTGTCTTGTACCCAAACAGGCAGGTGTCCAGAGAAGTTGCAAGTCCTAAGCTTTCCCCCCCATCAAGAACCTTTCCCTGCCACTAGTGCTGTCCCTACCAGGCAGGGCACCCGTCACTACTCTACCAACTCTCAAATGCAAGCCAAACCTGGGAGCCAGGGCCTTAAAAAAAAAGGCTCTAATTGACCCAAGATGGCCACCAGAGTCACCTGGGTAGGCAGCATCCAATGGGATAACTTCCCCAGTGACCCAGGAAACCACAGGGAAACTCTGCAGAAGAGCGCCTTCTGCCATGGAGAAAGTAGAATGCACCTCCCTACAAGTGTATCTTAACCCCTTGGCACTGGGTCCCTGCGGCCCTTTAGTGGTTTCTGAAATTGGGAGGTGGAGGCAGAGTTCCTTTGTTTGGACTATAGGGATGGAAAAGGATAGAACGTATAATGTATTAAAGTGGTTGTAAATGTAAATGTACCTTCTACATCACAGTCTGTTTATTACAGCCTTCCAATTAGGTACATCTTTCACCTGCATGTGGGGAAAAGCTACTTTTTCACAACTCAACCTGACACCCATATTATATTAAGGTAGGGATATACGGAGATATTGTAGGATGGGGGTGAAAGTCTGGGTTCCATTGCTGCGGCACATTATATCAGAGGTAGTGGGACTTTTGTTGGGGCTGAAAAAGTTCACAACCTTCTAACCTTGCTGATCTTGTCTTCTCCAATCCGTAACCGGATACATCAATGGGCAAGACAAATGCCCATCTTTAGTCATACTTGGACCCACTGCTGTCACCTACGGGGCTCAGCAGACGAAAAGAAGCACAGGTTTACCACCGACTCCTTTTCTTAACTCAGTGTGCTGGAACCAATGGCCAGGTCATTCCAAAAAGCTGGAACATTTCGGCAGGTAAAAACAATTGCTACTGGAAGAGCTCTCTTTAGCTGCCAAGGTGACCCACTCTATGTCTGATCGCTGTATTGGACATCAGATTAGGGGCCGGTTTAAGTCATTAAGGGCCCATTGACTTCTCCAGAGAGAATCTGCGATACTTGCTGGTGGAGAATTTATCCATATGCACAGAGTGTCCTCTCTACAAGCCATTGGCCAATGCCACCACTTTTCTTATGTAATAGATCACCTGGGTGGTTATAAATGACTAGCGAATCTGACCGGCCCTGGACACAGACAGTTGGCATCTAGGAAAAATAGTTCAGGCTGCATAGAAACTGTCTGCAGCTAATCTTATGCCGCGTACACACGACCGTTTTTAATGTCATTGAAAAAACAAAGTTTTTCCTCGACATGATTCTTCTCAAGCCTGCCTTGCCTACACACGATCGTGAAAAAAAAATGCTCAAGAAAAGCGCGGTGACGTACGAAATGTACAACGGCACTATAAAGGGGATGTTCCGGTGGCCAAGATGGCGGACTGAGCGGACGTGTATGAGTGGAGCTCTGCTGGGGAAAAATCCTACATGACCATCCAGGCTAGGTTTAAAGCCTGCATTCTGCCGGTTTCTGTGCCCTGAATGCCTTCTAAACGCTCCAGGGGCCCATATCGGGGGAAGAAGCTGAAGTTTCCCCAGGGAGTGGAGGTAGCTACGAGCCCGGTCTCTGCTCTGCTGTTACCGCCAGCGCGCCTTCACAATATGGCGTCGCAGACGGACCACGAGGAGGAACCGGGAATCTTCTCGCCTGGTATACCTGAGGTGATGGCAGCTATTTCGACCTGCCAGGCGGCCATTTCCTCCTGTCAGACTGCCCTCGCCTCCAAGATCGAGGCTGTTCAGCTGGACGTGGGGCTGCTGCGGCAGGACATTGACAAGATCCGCTCCAGTGTGGCGACGGCGGAGCAGCGTGTGGGGGATGTGGAGGACTCTGTTGCAGACCACACCACATCTATCCGGGCCCTTCAAACTAAGGTGCGGGCCCTGGAATATCGGGCGGAGGACGCCGAGAACCGGAGCAGACGAAACAACCTCCGTATTGTCGGCCTCCCGGAAGGGGTGGAGGGCCGCAATCCCACGGCATTCACCGAGGAGTTGCTGAAGTCCCTGCTGCCTGCGGCCCAGCTCTCTTCTTATTTTACAGTGGAGAGGGCGCACCGAGTGCCGCCGCGGCCCGGAAGGTGCCCCCCCTCGTACGCTGATCCTCCGGCTTCTGCACTACCGAGACCGTGATGAGATCCTGAGAGCGGCACGTGTGGCTGGGGAGGTCCAGTATCACAACACCCGGCTGATGATGTTCCCGGATTACACCATCGAGACCCAGAAGCAACGCCGATCATTCGACACGGTCAAGGCAGCTCTCCGGCGCAAGGGGATCCGGTACAGTATCCTGTTCCCGGCTAAGTTGCGGGTGGTGGATGGGGAGACAGTGAGGATCTTCACCAGTCCCAGGGATGCTCATGCTTGGCTGGAGGCGCTGCCGCCATAGCTCTCTGCGGCCTGTGTGTTGCTACGCCTTTACCTGTCGCTGCAGTTGGGGATAGTGGAGTGTCACCCGTAGCTGTTGGTTATCTACCTGGGATCTGCCTGTTTGATTTCCCCTGGTCTGTAACTTTGACTTTGTGGCTGGGTCCCCCTTGCACTGTCCTGATCACTGTCCCCCGTCAGTGTGCCTTATTTTTGCACACTGTACTGCAGACATGTCACCTGGATGACCCAGGAGCTCATTTCTCCCGGCTGTACCCTGACTGATATGGTTTTTTGCCTGCCCTCTTCTTTAAACTCTACTATCCAGCATCTCCAAGAACACCATACCAATTTAAAAGGAAAAAGTTTTTTTTTTTTTTTGATGTCGACCTCTTGGGTGTTTTTTTTGGCCGCCTTGATGTGGAAGTCATAGTCGGGCACTACGCCTCCTGACTGAGGGTCCTGTTCTAGAACTTGTTATGGGAACCATGTGCCGCCTGCGGTTTGGGTGGGCACGGGGTGGGGGGGGGAGGTTGGATGGCCGTTGCTGTCTGTTTTATGTTTTGTTTCTTTACTTTAAATCTGTTCAAGGTCTTGGTTGGTCACTACACTCCTTTTTGCTCGCCTGCATTGGTTTTGTCTCCCTGGGTCTGGATGCCCCGCCTCTCCTGTACCAGTTTTTCTTGCGTGCGGTGGGATGCGGGACTCCATACGGGGGGTGTGGGGTGGTGGAATGGGCGGTGGAAGACAATCCTTATGGTGTTTATGCTCTTTGAATATGGCTAATTTTACTGTTCTGTCCTGGAATGTGAGGGGGCTTAACTCGGCTATTAAGAGGTCGCTTGTATTCAAGTATTTGAAGTCTTATAATCCACAGATATGTATCCTGCAGGAGACACACTTGGTGGGGGCACGAGTACTGGGGCTCAAGAGGGCCTGGGTGGGAGCCCACTATCATGCCTCCTACTCCTGCTATGCGAGGGGAGTGGGAGTCCTGGTTCATAGGTCTCTCCCCTTCCAGCTTTTGGCGGTGAGGACAGACCCTGGGGGACGTTATGTCCTGTTACATGCAACGATCTCCGACATTCCATACGTCATTGTAGGGCTGTACCTGCCCCCCCCCGGCAGATGTCTCATGCTTACACACCCTAATGACTGAGGTGGCACAGTATGGGGTGGATCGGGTGCTGCTGGTCGGGGATTTTAACATGGTGAGGTCTGCGGAGCGGGATAGGCTGCGGGGGCAGAACCCTGCTTCCCCGGGCCTGTCTCGCTGGGCGGAGTCATTCCACTTGACGGATCTCTGGAGGCAATTTCATCCCTCAGAGGCACAATTTACTTGTCTCTCGACCACCTATCGGACGCTATCTCGTATAGACTTGGCTTTTGCCTCACCCGCTCTTTTACGGGGGTGGTGTCTACCGAGATCCTTTCCCGAGGAATCTCAGATCATGCCCCACTGTTAGTGGTGCTACGGGTGGCTCCGTCGGGTGGTCCAGGGTTGTGGAGGCTGTCCAGATATTGGTTGATGGACCCTGAAATCCAGGAGCACCTCCCTGAAGCGATATTTACCTACTGGCTGACTAATGAGGGCTCCACTGGCCCGCTTCTGCAGTGGGATGCATTTAAAGCCTGGCTGCGGGGTGAATACATTTCAAGAATAGCAGCGAGGAGGAGGGACTCTGGGCGAGTGCTTGAGCAGTTGGAGGGGCGGGCGGAGGAGAGTGAACGAGAATTTATCCGAGATCAGTCCTCCTCTAAGTATGAGGCCTGGCAACATACATTGAGAGACTTGTCTCTACTCAGAATCGAACTTACCAAGAAGTCACTGTTAGATAGGGCGCAGAGGGTATTTGAATACGGGGACAAGAATGGCAAGTTGTTAGCCTGGCTGGCCAGGGGACAGTTCGCAACGACGCACGTGGGTAGGGTACGTGACTCGGATGGACGACCCTTAACCGCACCCGAAGAAATCAGTGACCGATTTCTGCAGTTCTATCGGGCGCTGTATGCCTCTAGAGTGGACTATAGTGCAGTGGAGTTGGCTCACTACTTGGACCAGGTCCAGCTTCCGGTATTAGACCCCGATAAAAGTGCGGAATTAGAAAAAGATATCTCCCTGGAAGAGGTTCAGAGGGCGATGCAGGGCATGCAAGCGGGTAAGGCCCCTGGGCCTGACGGATTACCTATCGAACTGTACTCTGTACATCAGGAGGTATTGGCCCCCAAGCTGACCTCTCTCTTAGCCCAGTCCTCTGCTTTGGGCTCTCTGCCGGACTCTATGTCGGAAGCGGTAGTGGTACTGGTGCCCAAGCCTGGCAAGGACCCTGAGGAGTGTGCCTCATATAGGCCGATCTCCCTAATTAACGCAGACGCCAAGCTACTGGCGAAAATCCTGGCCGTCCGGTTGAATTCGGTTATCGGCGACCTGGTCCACCAG
This sequence comes from Rana muscosa, assembly GCA_029206835.1. Taxonomy (NCBI): domain Eukaryota; kingdom Metazoa; phylum Chordata; class Amphibia; order Anura; family Ranidae; genus Rana; species Rana muscosa. Next base: position 271,707,353 of record CM055123.1, on the reverse strand, counting down.
GATCAGACGGGGTTTATGCCTGGGAAGGGCACGGACATCAACATCCGTAGATTATTTCTGAACCTAGATACGCCGCACGATAATGGGGGCAATAGAGTCATTGCTTCGCTTGACGCGGAGAAAGCATTTGACTCCGTAGAGTGGGAGTATTTGTGGGCAGTCCTTAAGCGTTTCGGCATAGGCCCTAAATTCATGCACTGGCTGGGCATGCTCTACAGGGCACCCAGGGCTAGGCTCCGTATAAATAGTACCCTCTCTGGGTCCTTTCCCCTCCAGAGGGGCACCCGCCAAGGGTGTCCATTGTCACCTAGTCTGTTCGCCCTGGCTCTTGAGCCATTGGCGACACGGATCCGCGAGTCCTCCGCTGTTCGTGGTCTCAGGGTTGGCCCTTTGGAGGAGAAGATTTCATTATATGCGGATGATGTATTGCTATATTTACAGGACGCTGGACCGTCCTTGCAGGCTGCCCTAGAGGAGTTCGACGAGTTCGGACGCTTTTCGGGAGTCAAAATTAATTGGAAGAAGTCCGTACTGTTTCCGCTAGATCCTCGGTCTGGGGGAGAGGGGTCACAGACTCCGCTGCTCTGGGTTGAGGAATTCAAATACCTGGGCATTGTTGTGTCGAGGGACCTCCGGGCCTTTCGGCGCCTCAACTTGCAGCCGCTAGTGGGGAGACTCAAAGACCAGTGCTCTAGATGGCGGGATTTACCCCTGAACCTTCTCGGCCGCATTAATGTATTAAAAATGATCTACCTGCCTAGGTTCAATTATGTGTTCCGTAACTGCCCGGTGTGGCTCCCGGCTGCTTTTTTTAAGGAGCTGGACAGCTGCATATCCTCGTTTCTATGGAGGGGGTCTTGTCCCAGACTGGCTAAGTCAACCCTGCAGCTCCCGGTGGGTTGTGGGGGTCTCGCGTCGCCCAACCTGAAAGTGTACTTCTGGGCGGCTATGTTGGTGACGGTACGCTGGTGGTTCGAGCAATCCAGATCCAATGCGGCCACGTGTTTAGAAGCGGCCATTTTGGGTTCCCTCCGGGAACTCGGCAATTTGGTATATCGGGGCGTCACGGCGTACCCCTCGCTCCCAGCCCCGACTAGAGTGACCCTGAGGGTGTGGGGGGTGGCTAGGAGGCGATTCCTTAGAGCGCATCACTACTCTCCCTTCTGTCCTTTGTGGGGTAACCCCACGCTCCCGCACTTTAGGATGCTCCCTGACCCGCAGCTCTGGGCCCGTTTTGGGATTAGGACACTTCAGGATATTATGCCCCGGGGGACGCTCCTGGAGTTTGCAGATCTTTCGGTTAAGTTTGACCTGCCGGGTGGGATGTTATTTAGATATTACCAGCTGAGACATGCGGCGAGAGCTCAATTCCCACTCCCTATAACGCTTGAAGCGGACTCTATTGAAGCACTTTTGGCACAGGAGACTCTTCAAAAGACCCTTTCTACACTATACTTAGCTCTCTTCGGGGGGACCTCGCAGAGAATGGAGACCTTATGGGAGAAGTGGCGGGCTGACATCCCTGACTTAGATAGGGAGACCTGGGAGGAGTGCTTTGAAGTGGGTTCTAGACTGATGGTTTCCTCTAGGGATAAGCTTATACACACCAAATTTTTACATTGGGTATATTACACACCGCAAAGGTTACATAAAATCTATCCTCAGAGGTCCGGGGAGTGTCCTAGGTGTCGCTCCTCGGACAGCACGTTCTTGCACATGTTCTGGACCTGCCCTTCCCTGGCTGGTTATTGGGATGCGGTGTTTGAGTGTATAAATGTGCGCTTGCAGCTGTCCCTTCCCATGTCCCCTGAACTGGCACTGCTAGGCATTCAGGACGATGAACAGAGGCCTAGGTCTACTAAGCAGCTTATCTCCTACGTCCTTTTTTATGCCAAAAAGGAAATGTTGCTCAGGTGGTTGTCCCCCTCGCCCCCTACGGTCGAGTCCTGGGATTCCTCTATAAATTCAGTAATGCCATTGTACAAGTTGACATATATTAATAGGGGCTGTCCACAAAAATTTGATCGCATTTGGTTGCCCTGGACAGAGTAGGTGGGAGTTCTGGGGTGCTGGGCCTCAGGACTGGTGTCTGAAACGTCCTCTTAGGGGGGGTGGCCGGATGGCCCTCCCCTCCCGCTGATATGTGCAGGATTTCCTGGATGGGGGCATTCCACCTATGTTGAGGGGGGGAAGGGATATGTGTATGTATGTGTATGTGTATGTGTATGTATGTATGTATGTATGTATATATATGTATATTTTTCCCTTTTTCTTTCTCTTGCTCTTTTTTGTTTTTTCTTTATGTACAGACATTGAAATGTATGTTTACCTGCTATTGTCCTTCACTGAGTTTCTGAGCCTCTAATTTGTAGGATTTCACCTGATTTGTATTTTGATAACTTAATGACTGCCTTTTGTGACTGCCTCAACTTTCAATAAAGACCAACCTTGTTGTTAAAATAAATAAAGGGGATGTTCCATTTGGATGGCGCCACCCTTTGGGCTGCTTTTGCTGATCCTCGTGTTAGTAAAGTTTGGTGAGAGACGATTCGCGCTTTTCAGCCTCGTGCTCTTCAGTCCGTTACAGCGTGACGAATGTGCTATCTCAATCACGAACGCTAGTTTTACCAGAACGAGCGCTCCCGTCTTATCACTTGCTTCTGAGCATGCACGCTTTTTTCACGTCGTTAAAGCCTACACAGGGCCGTTTTTCACGACGTGAAAAACGACGACGTGAAAAACAACGAGAAAAAATAGAGCGTGTTCCAAATTTTTAATGCCCATTTTTCACGTTGTGAAAAATGCTCTGGAGCCCACACACACGATCGTTTTTAATGACCAAATAAAAAAATGGCATTTTTTTCGTCATGAAAAACGGTCGTGTGTACGCGGCATTACAGTTTGTGTTTGGCCATAGTGCTGCTGCATGTATATTCATTGTTTGGCCGCATCCCATCTGAATGAGACCTAATGGGCAGCCTTACCAAGGTCCCAGTTGTCTTCCGGCAAACAGATTATGTACAGAGATTTAATGAAGTGAAATACCTGTTGGGGGATAACTGCTCTAGGACAGTAAAGTTATGCATCAATATACTTTAGTTGGGGCCCTTTTACATGGGTGGACCGATCAGGTCCGCCTGTCAGTTTTTTCAAATGGACCCCATCGGACCCACCAGTCTCCTTTATGGAGCAGCAGGTGTTAATAGAGATGTTTTCGTTGACACCTGCCAACATCCGACTCGATCCGATCCTGTCCGCTAAAAACAGACGGATAGGGATATGTTTCCCATTCGTCTGGCAGATCGGATGGCAGTTGGGTGGTCTTTTTACATCTAACCGCCCATAGCGGAGAGCAGGCTGTGTCTGTTCTGCATAAGATGAGTGGACACGGTCCAGCCACCCGCCTGCTTAACAGGGATCAGCAGACAGAGTCCCAGCTGATCAAGCAGGCTCCAACAGAGTGCACATCTTGTGGAAGGGGCCTCAAAAGTTGGACACCTGGTATGGCCTTTTTTACACATTTACAATGGGGTTGATTTACAATAACTGAAGAGTGCAAAATCTGGTACAGCTGTTCATAGAAACCAATCAGCTTCCAGTTGAAAAAGTTGAAGTTAGAAACTGATTTGCTACCAAGCCCAGCTGCTCCGGATATTGCACCGTTTTAGTAAACCAATCCCATTGGTCCAACTTGGACAAATGTAAATATACATATTTCAAAGAAAACAGCTACTACGCCTTGCATTTTTCTCAGTGAATGCAATTTATTCTCTGATTGGAAGAGGTGGAGATCATGACATCAGAGGCTTCTCTAAATGTTGCCCACAGGGATGAGCTAGGTATTTCCTATGTATACTAACATCTATCCAAGCTGCATCAATGTAACTATGCAAAAAAAAAAAAAAACATACCTGGATTTCAGATTTAAAGTGTATCTGTAGCCAAACCTTTTTAGTTTTGGATAAAGTTGATAAGAGTTAAGCCCTGTACACACGATCGGATTTCCTATGGATTCTAATCCAATGGATTTTTCCATCGGAAATCCGATGAAGCTGACTTCCATCAGTCTTGCCTACACACCATCAGTCAAAAATCTGACCGTCCCAAACGCCGTGACGTAAAACACTCCGACAAGCCGAGAAAAATTAAGTTCAATGCTTCTAAACATGCGTCGACTTGATTCTGAGCATGTGTGGGTTTTTTGTCCGATAGCAAATTCTGATCGTCCGTGTGGAACTCTATCGTTTTTTTTCCCCCCATCGGATAAATTTAAAAACATGTTCTATTTTTTCTCACCGATGGAAAAAAGACTGATGGGTCCCATACACGATTGGTTTGTCCGATGAGAAAAGTCCATCGGAGTGTTTTCATTGGTAAAACCGATTGTGTGTACAGGGCATAATTCATGTTTTTTTTTTTTTTTTTTTTTATTTAAGGTTTTTATTGAGTCCAACCATACAGTTGAATATTACAATTCCAAACAACAACATGAATAAGCCATCAAGACCCTGAGCCCATACAAACATAGCAGGGTAAAGACCAAGCTTCTCAGGCGGTGAGATAGGCTACAACTAGCGATATATCAAGAGAAGTACACATCAAGCAATGCATAAAACATTAGAAATGCTGCATGTAGGTGGGGTATACCTCTGTCGTGTTTTTATTGCTGTCTGTTTTATCCACTGGGGAGTGGATTAATGTACAGTATGTCACACATTAAAGTACGTTGCATTGGGGCAGCACATTGAAAGCAATTTCTTTTGATGCACTAAAATATCCCAAAAATCAGACATGTCACAAAATGTTTGCCACAACTCATTAAGGCACATTGCCATGTGTTGCAATACATGATTAATGCCTTAGCGTGTTGGGGTGCTATTTAGAATGAATGGCATCAACACCTAACAATGCATGTAATGCATAGATATAAGTTGCCCCTCAATCGTGCCCAGAGGCGGCTGGTGCTCAAAATTTTTGGTGGGGCGCAAACAAAAAAAAATAAACATCAATTGCAGCCTTACTGTGCCCATCAAATGCAGCCACTTTGCCATCAAATCCAGCCATTCTGCCATCAATTGCGTGCCCGTCAAATGCAGCCATTGTGCCATCAATTGCGTGCCCATAAAATGCAGCCACTGTGCCCATCAAATGCAGTCACTGTGCCCATCAATTGCAGCCACGGTGACCCCCCGGCGGCATTTAACCAGCACCCCCCCCACCCACCCGTTTGTTGTCTGACCGGCACTTTCCACATCTTGGTGACGGATCAGGCAGCAGATGACGGCAGCGAGCTGTGGGACAGGCAGCTGCGAGCTGTGGGTCAGGTGGCGGCTCCTGCGTTCTCCATGCTTCCGTCGTGTGTCTCTTCTTTCCTCCTGCTAGGCGTCCAATAGGATCACCAGCCCTTTCAGCCAATCAGGTGACGAGTAACAGACCCGCGCTTTCTGATTGGCAGAGAGGCGGTTCAGTGTTAGAAAAGCGAATATACATTTGCTTTTCTAACACACCTGGGTGGACTCCGAGCATAATGCTCTGCGGTCTGAGTCCACCCTATTATGAAGCCTATTCGAGCCTATGGCTCTAATCAGGTGCTTCAAAAACACAACCCCGCCGCTGTAATTCACGCGCCCGGCATCCTGAAAGAAGCCGGACACATGAATAGGGGGTGGCCGCGGCGGCTATGAATAGAATCTATCCATTACTTATATAGGAGGGGGGCGTGATATAGGGGGCGGCACCCGTGTGCCCTTAATGGATGAGCCACCACTGATCTTGCCATAAATGCCTCATCACTTCCTGTGAACTGACCTGGAAGCCGAAAACACTTATCTTTCTTCTGTAAACTACCAATTGCCACATCTCATGTAATGGGATAGGAACAAAGGCAGACATGTTTTGTTATAGCCAGTAGAAGTGTGCTATTCGCAGGATCACCAGGTGAAAATAAAGGGGAAAAAACCTGAAAAAGAAAACAAATGCAGCCACTAAGGACAGGTAAGCTGCAATATATTACATTTTGGGGTTTTATATTTAATTGTTTTGCCAAAAGGCCCCATCACACGTAGCACATAGCCACAGCTGAAGGCTGTAACAAATGCAACCACCCAATAACCACCTCCTGATGCCGAGCATCTCCCCCACCCTCCTTCTGATAAGCCGTGTAACAGAATCCATTCTAGTTATTTTTCCAACAACCAAGCCCTCATTTCCGTCCTGTGCTGAATTAGCAATGGAAAACCTTCAGTGGTGGGAAGCTGTGCGTCCCAGTGACATGAATTCTAAGGGGGGAGAATGTATCGCTCTCTGTGATGAGATGTAGTTGGAATAGAAGGTCACAGAGACCAGATTCATTTATCTACTTCAAGTGTGATCACGAGAGCGGAACCCTGTGATAAATAGAATTCTATAAAGTTCTGTGTGCAGCAGACATTGGGGCCTTATCTCTGATAAATAAACCCAATTGTATCTTTCTATAAAAGTGCCAGCAGGAAGGACCGTTCCTGTAACAACCAATCGGATGTTTCATTAAATTCTTCCACTAACAGCTTGGTTTAGGGGACCGTTATGCAGCGCCTAGTTCCTCAAAAAGGACCACACAGTAAAAAAAGGTAAGAAAAATGGGCAGTGAAAGTGATAAAACCATTAAAGGGTATAATAGATATACAAATGTATTGCCCATACAGTAGTACATTTATGGGATGCTTGTGTTTATAAAGCCCTCAGGGCCTTGGCAGACAGGATTTTGTTCTTTGGTTCCTACTCAACCAGCAAAGGTAAATAGTATGGAAAACCTGTCCAAAGAATGACTTACTTTTTCTATGCTGTCCATACCCTTTTTATTTTTTGGTTTATTTCCTCTAAAATTTTATATAGGAAATATCAAACGAAAAAAAAAAAATATTTCCAATATGAAATGTGGCACCAGCCATTTATTAGGGGGCTGTAGGGAGCACAACTGTGAAAGCATAGATTTTAGAAGAACTGTAATTGCATTTGTAGCGGAGTGTTAAATTTAGGGGAAGTGTCTGAGTGGTAATTAGGCTAAAGCCTCGTACACACGACCGAGTTTCTCGGCAAAAACCAGCAAGAAACTTGCTGGCAGAGATTTCTTGCCGAGAAATTTGTTCGTGTGTATGGTTTCTCGTCAAGAAAAGCGACAAGAATCTCGACGAGAAAATAGAGAACCTGCTCTCTATTTTCTCGTCGAGATTCTCGTCAGCCTGTTTCTCAACGAGAAAATTGTGTGTGTACACTTACCTTTTCGCCGGGAAGCACGTGCATGCTCGAAATGACTTTGACGCATGCGCGGTAGCTTCCTAGGCATAGGTAGGGTGAACCAAGATGGCGGCGACGGCATCGAATGTGACGAGCGCATGCTCGTCGTATTCGATGACGTCACCGCATACGCTCCATTCAAAGAACCGCGGGTTCTTTGAAATGGAGCGTGTGTACACTCGGCCGGGACAAGTTTCTTGTCCAAGGATCTCGTCGAAAAAAACATGTTTTTAACAACGAGATTCTCGGCCGTGTGTACGAGGCATCAGACACACTAATTGTTAGGGTAAATGGACCATTTCTGTCCATGGGAGACGGTGTTGGTGTGCAGTTCCCTGTGGCCTACAGGTGGCGCTGTTGCCGTAGGCCAGGGTTGAACCACTGATACAGGGCTGTGCCCTTTTTGTCCCCTCTCGGTAGTAGTACGGCAGGGCGGGGAACCTGCTGCCTGGGTGCGTGTGTCGCCTCCGGGTGCCTTAGGGCCGGAGGCCTGATTCCTGTTCCATCCCAGACACCTTCAGTCTGGGGTGAGGTACTATTTTGAAGGCCTGGGGCCCAGCAACCTTCGGCTGGGGTCCGCTAGGGATCGAGAGCTCCCAGGGTGCCGCCTTGCGAGGGGACCCGTATCTGAGATGAGGAGGCCAGGGAGGTAGCCCTTTCCGAAGACCCAGCACAGAGTCGTGGTGACGGTGGGGGCCTCTGGTAACTCTCCGGAGGGATGGTTTTCTCCTTTACATTGGCCAAATACTTCAAGAAGGTAGTTCACCCAGTCAGTGGCAGTGACCCGTTCACCCAGTCAGTGGCAGTGACTTCTATTCACCAGGTCTGTGGCAGAGACCAACCTCACGGTCTGTGGCAAAGATCATGTGCCAAAACTGTTCGTGAAACCTGAACAGTCTGAAGAAATCATTAGAGTTTGTGAATGGACCTCCTCCCACCTAAGCTGTCCTGTGTCTTGTTCCAACTTGTCTGCTGTTAAAGAGACTATTTGCTATCCAGTGTGAAATAAATATAGAAGTTGGACTTTCAGTTGGTGTGGACAGTTACATTACTGGGGAGAAATAAAGAATCGCATCTATTCAAGATAGGGAGGTGAGAATCAACCTCGGGAGGATTTAACTTCAGCCGCAGGCAGGCCCGAAACTAACACCGCTCAACCTCCTCACACAGGAGGGTACAGGCTTGTGGTGCGGTGTGCCCCTCTCTGCCTGCGAGGAGCCAAATTGAATGCAGGTAAAGACAGAGGGGTTTGTGCGCTACACATTGATCTTTGGCTATCTCATTGATCCCTAGCAGTTTCAATTCATATGGCATGTCCCAAATCTCAAACCAACTACTATAAAAGATCCTCGGTCTTAGATCATCTCAAGAACACGTCCCCAGGTTCTGACCATCTTCTAAAGGATGTCCCTAGGATCTGATGATCTTCTATAGTGTGTCCCTTCTCTCTAGCCACCTCCAATTGCATGTATGTACCCAGTCTCTGACCATTTCCTATACCACATCCCCAATCTCCGACATCTTCTAAACCACATCCTCAGTCTCTGACCAGCTCCTATGACATGTCCCTGATCTGTTACCATCTCCTGTACATGTCCACAGTTTTCAACCACCTCCTATACCGTGTCCCCAGTGTCTGTCCATCTCCTACTGTATATGATGTCCCTAGTCTCTGACCATTTCCTGTACCTGCATTGATCTCTGGCTGTCTCGTTGATCCCTAACAGTCTCAACTCATATAGCATGTCCCAAATCTCTAAACCAACTCCTGTAGCATATCCTCAGTTTTTGACCGTCTCCAGAACATGTCCCCAGTTTCTGACCCTCTCCTATATCATGTCTCGGACCAGTAACTATAGCATGTCCCTAGTCTCGGACAATCTCCTATACCACATCCATAGTCTCTGACAATCTTATGTAGAATGTCCCCAGCCTCTGACCATCCTTTGTAGCATGTCCTTATTCTCGGTCCATCTCCTCTAGCATGTCGCTAGTCTCTGACTATCTCCTATACAGGTCTCCAGTCTCTGACTATGCCCTGTAGCATGTCCTTAGTTTCTGATCATCTCCTATAGCATGTCCCCAATCTCTAGCCAACTCCAATACATATCACCAGTCTCTGACCAGCTGATATACCATGTCTCCACCCTCTGACCATCTCCTATAACATGTCTCCAGTCTCTAACCATCTCCTATAGCATGTCCCCAATATCTAACCAACTCCAATACATATCACCAATCTCTGACCATCTGCTTTTGCATGTCCCTAGTCTCTGACGATCTCCTATAGCATGTCTCCAGTCTCTGACTATCACCTATAGCAGTGATGGTGAACCTTGGCACCCCAGATGTTTTAGAACTACATTTCCCATGATGCTCATGCACTGTAGTTGAGCATCATGGGAAATGTAGTTCCAAAACATCTGGGGTGCCAAGGTTCGCCATCACTGACCTATAGCATGTCCCCAATCTCTAACCAACTCCAATACGTTTCACCAGTCTCTGACCATCTCCTATAGCATGTCCTTAGTCTCTGACCAGGTCCTAAATTATGTCCTCAGTCTTTGACCATCTACTAAAGCAGGTCCCCAGTCTCTGAGCATCTCGTAAAGCAGGCCCACAGTCTCTGACCATCTAATGCAGGCCTGCAGTCTGACAGCATTATATTCACTGGAAAGGATTTGTTGCCCTTTGGTGTTGTCAGGGATCACATTTGAGCCCTCTTATATCAAGTAGGTTGACCACCATTTTCTAAAGAGTGTACATAGCCTTCAGTTGTTAATACTAACAGAATTTATGCAGATATATGAGGCCTTAGGGATGGAAAGTGAAAATCTATATAGTATAAAAAAAAAAAACACTAATTTAAAACCAAAAACAAATTTCTCCCCATAAGGTTTAATATACATAAGCTTTAAAGTGGATGTAAACCTGAATTTTTATTTTTTTATTTTTTTGCTGTCACAATGTAGAGTATACGATTTCCTATCATCTATGCCCAGTCTTGCCACAAAGAGTTAATCCAGCTCTGAGCAATCCTCTTTTCTTTTTTCAGTAAGATAAATGGACAAACAGGAGAACTTTTGTCTGTTCCGCCCCCTTGCTGTGAGTGACAGATTATTTACATATCTCGTGCACTAAGCCTGAGACAGGCATTATTTTTTAATTCCCACCCCCACTCCTTTTCTGAAGTCATGTGGTTACTTTTCTGGATTTTGACTGGATGTTAGTGATCATAGCAGAAGGAATACACAGGAGAAAATGCATGTTGACAAGGGGAGTGTAGAGGTGGGCGGGGAGTCTACTGACATCACAACTCCACCCACCGAGCTCCAGACAACAGATCCACCCACAGAATCTGCAGTTTTTTAGTTCCTATAAGAGACAGAGGGGAGACATTTGACAGATAAGGATACATGCAGGAGGCATCTATATCCTTATAGATCAGCACTATGGCAGTAGTTTAGAAAGGATGAGAGTTGGTTTACATCCACTTAAATGTAATTTCAAGTCATTTTTACATTTTAAAATCTATAGCCCTTATTAACCTGGTGATCTTACCTTAAAATTGCTTGCGTGGACACTTCCTGTAATAGGGTGACAATGCTCTGTCCCCATCTCCCTATTGTGCCCCTGTGTTGTCACCCTGTGACATGGGCTTCTGAAGTGGCCTTTTCAGCATGCATTACGCAGGCATGGTCCACTGTGGTCAATTATCAGAACACCCTCAGCGAGAAATGCTTGGGAAGCCGTTGCTCAAGTGCATGTAGACAGGAAGTGTCTGCAAAAAGGCTGCATGAGATCAGCAGCACTGAGATGCAACAAAGGATAAAATAATGCCGAAAATTAAATGTTATTAAAAGAAAAAAATCAATAGGGAGGTAGGCAGGGAGTGCTATAGCAAACCAAGCGTCATCTAGTTAGGGTTTCCATTGACATTAACCGTACATTTATTTGCACAGCTGTATAACCAGGTCTATAAGCCAGACTGTAGGAGGAGAAAGGAGGGAGAGGGATTTGGTGGTATAATGCCTTGTACACACGAGCGGAATTTCCGTCGGAATAAACTCCGACGGGTTTTTCCGACGGAATTCCGCTCAAGCCGTCTTGCATACACACGGTCACACTAAAAACCGACCGTCAAAAACGCGGTGACATAAAACACTACGACAAGCTGAGAAAATTAAGTTCTATGCTTCCGAGCATGCGTAGAATTGTTTCCGAGCATGCGTGGTTTTTAGTCTGTCGGAATTGCATCCAGACGAACCGAAATTCTGATTCACGTTCTCTTTCCAATTCCGTCGAAATTTCCGAAGGAAAAAGTCCGATTGGGCATACACACGATCGGAATATCCGATGAAAAGAGCCCGTCTGACTTTTTCCATTGGAAAATCCGGGCGTGTGTACAAGGCATAAAGCCCTGTACACACGATCGGTTTTACCGATGAAAACAGTCCGATGGACTTTTGTCATCGGACAAACCGATCGTGTATGGGCCCCATCGGTCTCGGAAAAAAAAACGATAGCAAATTACTATCGTCTGTGTGGAACTCCATCGGATAAAAAACCCCACGCATGCTCAGAATCAAGTCGACGCATGCTCAGAAGCATTGAACTTATATTTTTCTTGGCTCGTCGGAGTGTTTTACGTCACGGCGTTTGGGACGGTCGGATTTTTGACTGATGGTGTGTAGGCAAGACTGATAAAAGTCAGCTTCATCAGATTTCCGATGGAAAAATTCATCGGATTAGAATCCATAGGAAATCCGATCGTGTGTACAGGGCTTAAGGGTGACTGTCCTCCCACACTGACTGTAAATGCAGCCCTTTTGAGCACACATTGGAAGACTCGGGAGTTGCTTTCTGGGATTCTCAGAAAATGGTCAGCGGCTCGGTTTCCACATGAATGGCGGAGACAGCGCAGCGAGAGAATCTTAAGGGACCTGCAGGAACGATCAGTCACACTAAGTGAACATATTGACCTGCAGCTCCATCCGCCCAGGGCCTGTTCTGCCAAGGAACAGGGGAGAGAGAGGATTGTCTATCTCCAACAATAACCAGCAATCAACCTGAATACACTACAATCCGACCAGTCAGGCCATGGCGAGGTGGCTCATACGGAAGAAAAAAAAAAAACCTGCTTAAATAATTTTCTGAAACCTGGAAGTTATTATATCATCACTGAGATAAAAAAAAATCCAGAGACGGCGGGGTTTATCCATTATCATTTCTTTATGCCCAATTGGGATATAACACAAGTACAGTCTAAAGCCCTTTATCCAATTTGCAGACAGGAGTATAAAGCTTGTTAACCCCAATCGGTGCAAGATATAGCCAAGGTTCCACCCCTAAAGGATAAGTGTACTTTCAGAAAAAAAAAAAACAATAAAAAAAAAAAAAAATGCACTTTAAAGAGGACCTTTGGTCATTGTTAAAAAAAAAAAAAAATAATAATAAATATAAATATATATATATATATATATATATATATATATATATATATATATATATATATAAAATCAGCCGCTACAAATGCTGTCCTCAGGGCCTTCGTAGACAGTATTTTGTGCTTTGGTGCCTACTCAACCAGTGAAGGCAAATATTCTTTATACAGGGTTCCACACTAGCTTACTTTTTCTATGTTGTGCCTCTCCTTTTTATGGTTTTTATTTCCTCTAAAAAATTTTAGATCGAAAATATCAAAATTGAAAAAAAATACAATATTTGCAATATAAAAACGTGGCAACTGTCATTTTTAAGGGGGCTGCAGTGACCCCAAATGTGAAAGTATAGATTTTAAAGGAACTGTAATTGCATTGATCTCTGGCTAGGGTGACCACATGCCCCGGATTTCCCGGGTCAGTCCCGCATTTTGCAGGTCTGTCCCGGGCACCTTCATTCCAGGATAATACAATACAGTGTCCCTGAATGAAAATGACAAAGCCACCCCCCGGGCCAATCTAATGCCCCCAAAAATGGCCGCCACATCACTGCTTTACTCACTGACAGTACTTGTCCTGGCCGGGAATGCCTGGAGGAGCACAATGCCGTCCCCTGCTTGTGATTGGAGAAATCATAAATCCCGCCTCTTGTGTCCAATCACTGTGCTGTGATTCGTTACAGCACAAGCTGATTTTTGGGAAGGGAGGGTGTCCCTGAATGATAGTTTGGAAATGTGGTCACCCTATCTCTGGCTGTCTCACTGATCCCTAGCAGGCTAAATTCATATGGCATGTCTAAAAAAAAAACCCGAACTAACTCCTGTAGCATATGCTCAGTCTTTGACCGTCTCCAGAACATGTCCCCAGATTCTGATGATCTTCTATAGCATGTGCCTAGTCTCTGGTCATCTCCAATACCACGTCCCCGATTCCCTGACCATCTCCTATACCACCGTCCTTAGTCTCTGACCATCTCCTATGGCATGTTCCTGGTCTCCGACCATCTTCTATACAGGTTCCCTGTTTCTGACCATGTTCTATAGCATGTCTCCAGCTTCTGATGATCTTCTATAGCATGTCCCTAGTCTCTAGCCATCTCCAATACCACATCCTTGATATCTGACCATCTCCTCTATCATGTCCTTAGTCTCTGACCATCTCCTATGGCATGTCCCTGGTCTCTGACCATCTCCTGTACATGTCCCCAGTCTCTGTCCATCTCCTATACAATGTCCTAGTCTCTGACCATTTTCTGTAGCTGCTGACTTTTAACAAAAAGACAGTTACTAATCCAGGAGTTCAGGGCTGTCTTCCCCAGTCTTTAGGTCTCTGGTGCTGCCATCTTGGCTGTGGGAAGGCGGCGGTGACTTTCTGCTGTTTCACAGCCAGCTCCCCACTGTGCATGTGCGAGTCACACTGAGCTTTCAAAATGGTCCCACAGCCTCCTGGGACATGTGATGTGTTCCAGGAGGTTGCAGGCGGGGAGGGGCAAACTTCTGTAATTCACACCTAGGCGAGAAATGCGCAAGTGGGAGTACGTATCTGTCAGAAAAAGGTATCCACTCCCAGGAAAAAAAAAACTTCAAATTTGGTAGAGGAGGGAGGAGGATGAGCAGGACTTTCCTTTTTAAGTGAAGTTCTGCTTTACCAACTCTTTCTAGCTTTGCTGATCTTAAGGCAGGGGTGCTAAACTTTTTGAATAGCGAGGGCCACTTAAGTGATTTGGTAACCGCTCACGGGCCACAATGAACTATGGGGTTTTACTGCCTCCCAAGCCGCAAACGAGTCCCTGCTCTCCTGTGCCCAATATAAGGCTGCTTTCACACTGAATCACTACGGTTTACCCACACGGCGAGTGCAGCGCAACTGTGGCTCTCCTGCGAGGTAATCGCACTGAGCCATGATATTGTATTACATCTCGCGGGTGTGGTTCACTTTCAAAAAGCACACCAAACCCGCAGAATATTATCTAAGTCTATGGCTCAGTGCAGCTAACCCGCAGGAAAGCTGCAGGTGCACTGTGCTGCATGTGCAGATCAGTGCGAAAGCAGCTTGAAGCGGAGTTCCGCCCTCTCCCCCCCGCAAATTTTTTTTAAGTCAGCAGCTACACATACTGGGTGGAGCTAAAGGATTCTGACGTCACCACACTTCAGCTGGCTGGCGTGAGTCGCAGCTGACTGTTTGTTTTATTCATGGAGTTCGTTATACTGCTTTAGCAAACAAACGGCACTTTGTCTTTTATCTTCGGATGTCAGCTATCAATAAATAGTTTTCCTTTATATGAAACTTGCTGCACCATGAAGTTTTTAATTATTATTTCCCCAACCAATTCCTTAAATGTGTGAGCGGTGATATATGGTTTTTACACCTTGGAAAGACTTCATCGGCCGCATTCTTATGGAAGGAGGAACTTGGAGGATGATCTTTGGAGTGAATCCTATGTGTTGAGCTCGTATGACTTCTGTTACAGGGGTCCATCTATTCTGGTAAGGAGACATCTGTTATCTGATAAACATTGTTCCTTACTTGCTGGAAGGAAAAGTTTCAAGAAGATTGGTTTCTTTTCAATCTCTCAATTTTTTCATTTTTTGTACTGTTTTTTTTCTACTGCTCCTATGGACTTTTTGTGAACATTTCATTTTACACTTAATTTTCAGACTTTTTTGTCTTGTATTATTTATATTTATGTGCTTGTGTATATTTTGGTACACTTTATCCCAAAGGTGTTTATTCACTTTTTCACATCATATGTCATTTGTGACATATTGTCTTATACACTTCATTGTTTCAGTTAAGGATGCGCATTATATTCACATTCAACACATACTGTAGTATTAACTTTTAATATTAGAACACTTACCTGTCCTGGAATGCAGCGATGTCGGCACCCCAGCCGGTGTTTCCATCGGCTCTCAGGTGCTGTCGCTGCCATTGACTGCAAGGGAAACAGGTAGTGAAGCCTTGCGGCTTCACAGCCGGTTCCCTACTGCACTTGCGTGAAGCGCGCTGCGTTTTCTGAATGGCCTGGCGGCAGGGAAAGGAGAAGGGGGGACCAACTTCCAAGTGATCTCACCACGGCGAGATTTCTCAGAAGTAGGGACAGGTACCTGTCAAAAACCCTCTCCCCCTGAAAGGTAACAAATGTGGCACCGGAGGGGGGAGGAGTCAGATAAGCAGAGCTTCCACATTTGGGTGGAACTCCGCTTTAATAACCCTTTTTTATAAGTGCTAAAATGCCCATTACAAAAAGTGCAATGTATGTGATATTTAATACATGGACCTTTTCTTCTTCCAGCTTCTGCTTGCAGAGCTCTCCAGGCTGCTAGAAAGGTCCCAGGCGTAGTGCACTTGGTATCACTCCGCCTAAGACTGCAGCCAGCGCTAAAGAGGAAGCATTGGCTTATGCGGTTCCTGCTCCCTCCGCATCCGTCTGCTTCCTCTACTTCCAGCGCTGACTCCATGCACTCTGATGTTCTGGGAAGGAGGGGGGGGGGGGGGGGGGGGGTCGGCAAACCATTGATCATGATCTGGAGATGCCAAGCCACCATCCCAAAGCATGGGCATGCACTTCCCTGATTTGAGGTCGCGGACCACATTAGATGGCTCCACGGGGCACATGTGGCCCCAGGGCATGGATCGGGCACCCCTGTCTTAAGGCATCATTCGCACGGGCGCATCGATCCATACGCTCATGCAAAGCAATCATCTTCAGTCGCCTGGGATGTACACGAGTCCTACATGAGCAACCCAGAATGCATAACCGTGTGGGTCCGATACACCAATTACAAACTTGGCCAGTCCCTGCTGAACCAGATGAATTTCAATGCATGTATGACCGGTTTTATTCTTTAAATAAGAACTAAAATTTTGCTTTAGGATTTGTGATGTGATGATAATCAAATATCTTCCATTTTATAAGAACTTCTCTTAAAATTGTAATCTGCTGGACTGAGTCACCCTTTGCCTTTTCATATGGAAATGAGATAACTGGCACATTTCTTATCTCTATTTCCTGCCAGGTGGATAGAATTTCAAAAAGAATTCTGAATGTCATTCGTTAACATTTGGTTTTGGAATGAATTGACTTTATAAAAACCACATACAGGGTTAGAAATTTGTTTATTCAAGGAAAATGTTTCCATCCCGCTCCTTCTAATTTTCTTGTCACTACGGCCGAAAACTAACATTGGTTTGACCCCACTAATAATTAGAAAAAATCAACAAACTTTCCCAGAAAATTCTTTTCCTAAGAATTTTCCTTCAAAATTCTACCCATCTTATGCCACGTACACACGATCGGAATTTCCGTCGGAAAAACCATCCAAGGTTTTGCCGACGGAATTCCACTCAAGCTTGGCTTGCATACACACGGTCACACCAAAGTTCTCGGAACTTTCGACCGTCAAGAACGTGGTGACGTACAACACTACGACGAGCCGAGAAAATGAAGTTCAATGCTTCTGAGCATGCATCGAATTGTTTCCGAGCATGCGTAGGAATTTTGCGTGTCGGAATTGCTACAGACAACCGGAATTTCCGGTTAGAATTTTTTTGGTCGGAAAATTTGAAAACCAGCTCTCAAATTTTTCTTCTCGGAAATTCCATCAGGAAAAGTCCGATGGAGCCTACACATGGTTGGAATTTCCGCCAAAAAGCTCACATCAAACTTTTCTTGTCGGCAATTCCGACCGCGTGTACGCGGCATAAGGCCAGCTTTAGACTCAGGGGTGTCCCTGGATGGTCACACCCCTCCTCATGCAATCTCCATTCTATAATATTAAAAAAAACTTCAACCAGGGAAGTAGTAATCGTGTAATGCAGGTGTTGGGATTCCCCATCAGGGTTACATAGTTACATAGCAGAAGTTGAGGAAGGTTTGGACAGCTGCACTCCAAAAAATAGTTCCTTTATTGTAAAGTCAAGTCACAAAAATACATGCCACAGCAAAAAAGCAGGTGTAAGCCGACGCGTTTCACACTGTAGTTCAGCGCTTATTCATAGTTACAATAGTTACATAGCAGGTGAGGTTGAAAAAAGACACAAGTCCATCAAGTCCAACCTATGTGTGTGAGTATTTAAAGTTCTTGAGAGACATGAACAATTGCTGGATTAGGCCGGCCATAGATGGTAGGACATTTTTTTCCCTGCAACCAAGGGTTGCAGGAAATACATTTACTTGATACTCCCATCAACACAGACAGTGTTGGCAGGGGAATACCTCCCGCAGAGCCATTGTGTTCTCCTAGGGGGAGGCCAGGGAAGCCGCCTCCTTCGGAAGAACACAGTGATTATTGCTAGTGGCTATAACAGCTGCTAGCAATAATTGCATGTAAAATCCAGCAGGCTGGTTGTAGCCACGTTGATTGATTAATCATGGAACTTGGGTGCATTCAGCTTGCCCATACATGGTTCAAATCTCGGCCGGTTCAGCAGATTCGAACTGTCTATGGCCAGTTTTATTTTCCTCAACAGTATCGGCCCTAAACTGAACTCACTTTGAGCACACTAGTCCTTTTTGATCCTTTTGCCCCCCCCCCCTCCGTAATCTAAATGGCTGTACCCCAAGCCCCCCCAGGCCCTACTGTATAGATTTCTTGGTATCGATATCCTTCCCTGATGAGCACCAGGAAGGACCATTGCGTTTAAAGCTCCATATCTTCATGTGACTCAACGTGAAATATTCAATAGCCGCCTTTCCTCCTTATGCTAAGAAAGCGGCATTATGTACCCAGCGAAAGCGCTTTCTCTTCTTTCTTGCTTATCTTGTAATATTTCTCAGGGAAACACACAGAGAGCAAAGCTTTTCATGTCTTCTCCGACAAAAGCTGTCCTGTGGGAGAACTTCATACAAAATGCCAGCTTCAAAGCCTCGGGCCCCTACCAGAAACTTCAAAGATCCCTGCCTCAAAACAGGCATTTAAATATCCAGATAAACATTGACTTCTACTCACCCTTTGTTCTAATGTTCTACACGATAGTCTGCGCGTGTATCGGTACCTACCTCTGGTCCTTCAAGGGCATATCTATTGTCTCGCCTAATGGAGATCTGAAATGTGCCCGTTCACTGATTGCCAACAGCAATAGAGGCAAAGTCTGGGCCTTTATTTGTCTAGTGGTTTCCCAGACAGATTCACAGCCAGCATCCTAAAATAAAAGCCTAGTACACACGGCCGAGAATCTCGTCACAAAAAAAAACGTTGTTTTTGTCGACGGGTTTCTTGTCAAGCTTTCCTTGCATACACACTGTCAATCCAAAATCTCGTCGGTCTAAAGCGCGGTGACGTACAACACGTACGACGGCAGTATAAAGGGGAAGTTCCAGTCTCATGGCGCCACCACTTGGGCTGCTTTTGCTGATCTCGTATTACCGCGTGTGAAGTAAAAGTTTAGTGAGAGACGATTGGCGCTTTTCAGTCTTCGTGCTTTCAGTCCGTTACAGCGTGACAAATGTGCTATCTCCATTACGAACGCTAGTTTTACAAGAAGGTGCGCTCCCGTCTCATACTTGATTCTGACCATGCGCGGTTTTTGAAGACTCGGAAAAGCATACACACACACACAAACGGTTTTCTCGTCCAAATACAGTCTGACGAGAATCACGACGAGAAAAAAGAAAGCAGGTCTTCTTTTTTTCTCGTCGAGATTCACAACAGTTTTCTCAACGAGTAACCATACACACGAACGGTTTTCTCGGCAAGAAAGCTCTCCCAACAGTTTTCTTGTCGTTTCTTGCCGAGAAAAAAAACGGTCGTGTGTACAAGGCTAAAGATGAAATGAGGCTAATGCCGCATACACACGATCGGAAATTCCGACAAGAAAACCGTGGATTTTTTTCCGACGGAATGTTGGCTCAAACTTGTGTTGCATGCACACGGTCACACAAATCTTGTCTGAAATTCCGAACGTCAAGAACGCAGTGACATACAAGACATACGACAAACTGAGATCAATGAATTTCAATAGGAAGTTCGGCTCTTCTGCTTGATGCTGAGCATGCGTGTTTTTTTTGCGCGTCGGAATTGCATACAGACTATCGGAATTTCCGACAAGAACTTTTTCGATCGAAAAATAGGAGTACCTGCTCTCAATCTTTTGTTGGCGGAAATTCTGTCAGAAAAAAAAAGTCTGATGGAGCCTACACACGGTCGGAATTTCCGACCAAAAGCTCACATCGGACTTTTCTTGTCGGAATCTCTGATCGTGTGTACTCGGCATAAATGTTGGAGTGGCTGCTAAAAAAAAAAAAAAAAAAAAAAGAAAGAAGAGATGAGGTAGAGAGGAGGGATGAGTGTGACCAATAAGAACTGAAGACTCTTTATTGATAGAAAAGCCACAAAGAGTTTTAA
This sequence comes from Rana muscosa, assembly GCA_029206835.1. Classification (NCBI taxonomy): domain Eukaryota; kingdom Metazoa; phylum Chordata; class Amphibia; order Anura; family Ranidae; genus Rana; species Rana muscosa. The sequence continues at coordinate 271,687,291 of CM055123.1, read as the reverse complement.
TCTTAAAAAATAAAATTTAACTACAGTTTAGAAAAAATAAACTTTATCCTTTACAAGAGAAGTATGGCCAAAGCTTTTTGGCCATACTTGTCTTTTGGGTCACATGAGTGCACTTAGTTCTGCTCTCATTTGAACCAGATTAATCTGACAGCAGACTAAAGCCTGCTGTCGGCTGACATCACAGAACTGATCCAGGGTCTTCAGGGATCCCGACAAAAATGTCAGGATCTGCCCAGCTGGCTAAGCTTCTCAGCATGAAAGCCGCTCCACAGCCTGGCACTCCAGTGAGCAGAGAGCTGGTGCCGAACTGCTCTCTAGGTCCCCGTCACCTCCTCTCATGCTGGTTTCCAGGCTTCCAGTGGTTTTACCATCCCCCAACCGCCAGTGTAAAAGAGGCCCAGCTGTGATCAATGTGTAACTATGCATATGCCATACCTGGCCAATGCCCCTTGAAGTCAAAAATTACTTAAGTAGTCCCAACTACTCCAGTGATCTGCACTTGCTTCCAGGTCTTGCGCCAAGCAGCTGCTCTGCTGCATTGTTTACACAGGAGGTCACTTGCTCAGCATGGGCACCATTCAGTCCTTTAGAAGAAGTCACAGGAAGTGACAAAACACCTCAGGGCAGGATTTAGTGACGTCATCACGCCACCAGGAAGGAGCGACCTTGATACTGGAACTTGATGATGCTGTGATCTTTTACCTTAAAAGGGGGCATGTACCTGTATATGTAATCCATTCGTTTTTAAAGGTGTAGAGAATACAAAGTGGGGGGGGGGGGATGGGACTTTATAGGTGCAATGATGGAGCACTATTCCTCCCACTGACACCAATGATGGGGCACTATTCCTCCCACTGACACCAATGATGGGGCACTATTCCTCCCACTGACACCAATGATGGGGCACTATTCCTCCCACTGACACCAATGATGGGGCCAGTGGTGTCAGGAGGGGGGGCTGACAGGGGCTATAGCCCCCCCGAGTGGGTCCTCAAAAAGCCCCAGGTCTCCCATTTCTCATTTAGAATTATTAGCCCCGAGTCCCAATGCCTCGGGGCTACATACCTCAGCAGTGTAAACATCCAGTGATTGGTGGGCAAGCCGGGGGCACGCGGCCGCAGTTAGAGCGGAGCTGTCAAATCGAAGCATTGATGTCGGGATGGGCAGGGTCGATATGCGGGGCCCCGCCCATCCCCGACATCAGTGCTTTGATTTGACAGCTCCACTCTCACTGCGGCCGCACGCCCCGATAGCAATATGCTGATATTTCTTACTCCCACCGATGCTGGGGCATTTTCTACTCCCACTGGCCACAGCTTGAAGCTTGAAGGGCAGTAAATTGGCCCTTTGTTTTAAAAGTTTGGAGACCCCTGATTTAAATTTATGATATTAATTAAAAAGTCTAAGGCCCCTTTCACACTGAGGCGTTGAAAAAACGCTCAAAAATGATGGGATTTTGTACCTCTATTTTACCGCGTTTTTACCGCGATCGCGCTAAAAATAGCGCTAATGCGATGCGTTTTTACCGCGTTCGCGCTAAAAATAGCGCGAACGCGGTAAAAACGCGTTAGCGCTATTTATTTAAATAACGCTTATGCCTATGCGTTTTTACCGCATTTTTACCGCGGTTCCCATTCATTTCAATGGAGATAGGCGTTTTTACAGCGCTATTTTATGCGCCCTAAAGTTGCTCTAAAAAAGCGGTTTGCAGGATTTTTTCCAACGCCCAGCCAGCAAAACGCCTCAGTGTGAAAGCCCTCAGGGCTTTCACATTGAGAATGCTGGGGCAGGATAATTTCAGGCGTTATTACAGCGCTATTTTTAGCGCGAAAACGCGGTAAAAACGCCTCAGTGTAAAAGGGACCTAATAGAATACAATTATGTATAAAAAAATATATAATTTAAAAAAAAAAACAGTTTTGTACCAGAATTTTCATTCTGGTGCACCACTACATAGAATAGTAATATAACAAAACGTCTGAAGGTATTTTGGTGATTGTTTGCCGTTTTCCTGAATGTCTGGTGGTATAGAATGACGGCTGCACAGGAAAATGTTCTCCTCTTAAAACAGGATGTTGGTGAGTGTGGACAGGAGTATTCATTACGAGAGATGAACATACAAATATAGAGAGTGTCTGGGAGACGAGCACACGAGAAGTGCATTAACCAAAAAGGAACAGATGTTTTCTGAGCAATACTAACCACGGCCGTCTTCAGAGCCATTAACTACAACGGGGAGGGAGGGGGGTGTACAGGTACGCCCTCCTGGCACGCCATTGCCTTCTCCTATTCTGGGAGTGTTCAATTACTGTCAGTGATGGCCCAGCTCCTCCAACCCTCACCTCCCTACATAACCTTATATGTAGCTGCTGGGGGAGGAATGAACTATACTATACTGAGACTACTATAAGGGCTTGTTTGCACCAGCGGTTGAGGGGCAGTAAATCGTGGGGGGAGTCAAACTCAATTTCATAGCGAGCCACATCAGCAGTATGGTTGCCCTCAAAAGGCCAGTTGTATCTGGGGTTTGCTACGTACAGAGTGCAGAGTGCAGGAGTGCATAACGTACAGAGTGCAGGAGTGCATAACGTACAGAGTGCAGGAGTGCAGAGTGCATAACGTACAGAGTGCAGGAGTGCAGAGTGCATAACGTACAGAGTGCAGGAGTGCAGAGTGCATAACGTACAGAGTGCAGGAGTGCAGAGTGCAGAACGTACAGAGTGCAGAACGTACAGAGTGCAGGAGTGCAGAGTGCAGAACGTACAGAGTGCAGAACGTACAGAGTGCAGAACGTACAGAGTGCAGAACGTACAGAGTGCAGGAGTGCGGTACGAACAGAGTTCAGGAGTGCGGTACGAACAGAGTTCAGGAGTGCGGTACGAACAGAGTTCAGGAGTGCGGTACGAACAGAGTTCAGGAGTGCGGTACGAACAGAGTTCAGGAGTGCGGTACGAACAGAGTTCAGGAGTGCGGTACGAACAGAGTTCAGGAGTGCGGTACGAACAGAGTTCAGGAGTGCGGTACGAACAGAGTTCAGGAGTGCGGTACGAACAGAGTTCAGGAGTGCGGTACGAACAGAGTTCAGGAGTGCGGTACGAACAGAGTGTAGTTCCAAGGGTGCCCTATACACAGAGTGTGGAGTTCAGGGGTGCACGGTGTAGAGAGTGCATGGTTCAGGAGTACACTAGGATCAGAGTGCAGAGTTCAGGAGTATGCTACACACAGTGTGCAGAGTTCAGGAGTGTGTTACGTTCAGAGTGTAGTTCCAAGGGTTCCCTATGCACAGAGTGTGGAGTTCAGGAGTGCGCTATGATCAAAGTGCAGAGTTCAGGATTATGCTACGTACAGAGTGCATGGTTCAGGAGTACACTAGGATCAGAGTGCAGAGTTCAGGAGTATGCTACACACAGTGTGCAGAGTTCAGGAGTGTGTTACGTTCAGAGTGTAGTTCCAAGGGTTCCCTATGCACAGAGTGTGGAGTTCAGGAGTGCGCTATGATCAAAGTGCAGAGTTCAGGATTATGCTACGTGCAGAGTTCAGGAGTGCACTACACACAGAGTTCAGAAGTGTGTTACGTTCAGAGTGTAGTTCCAAGGGTGCCCTATACACAGAGTGTGGTGTTGAGGGGTGCACGGTGTACAGAGTGCAGAGTTTGTTATATACAGAGTTCAGGAGTGCTCTGTGTACAGAGTGCAAGCAGAGTTTGTGGAACTGCACCCCCCCCCCCCCCCAAAGCTTTCTCACATCTCTTTTTCCTACCTGACATACCTCTAGTACCTCCCTGTGTAGACAGCTCCACTACCTGTGTTTTCAGCTCTAGTATCTCCCTGCAAATCTGGGTGCGAGGGCCACATGACAAAGCCGGGAAGGGCCGGATTCAGCCCGCAGGGCCTTGTGTTTGACATATGTGCATTAAAGGGTGTACTAACAAATACAAAGCTACAATAATTGGTATTTTCTATCTGCCCAATGTTCAGCTTTGATCTAGTAGTCACTGATACCCACATCCATTTTCTGACATTGATGCCGCGTATACTGTAAGTGGTGTAACTGCCTGTTAAATAATTCATGTTTATTATATATAGCAAATTGCTTTATTGCTGTAAAATCCATACCATCCCCATGTGGCATTTTATACAAGATGTGTATTAATTACACAGTTTTTTCATCTCAAGACTTTGCTGCTCCAGCAGACTGGCAGGCAGGAAATCGAGTGATGGGAAGATGCATGGCTGAGCCCCAGCAGAACAGCCGGGCGGCTACCAATTTATTTTACCAATAAGATGGATGGATGAACTTTAGTTTCATTTAGAGTGTTTCACTGTTTGCGTATCAGTATGCAGCTATATATAAAAAATAAAATAAAATTGTATAGCAGTTTTACTTACTATGTTAAAGACTTAAAAAAATATCAAATTTTTTAAAAAAGAGCCCGTTTTAACCACTTGAATACCAGGCACTTTTACCCCCTTCCTGCCCAGGCCAATCTTTAGCTTTCAGGGCTGTCTCACTTTAAAATGACAATTACGCGGTCATGCAACACTGTACCCAAACGACATTTTTATCAGTCTTTTCACATAGATGGAGCTTTCTTTTGGTAGTATTTAATCACCACTGTTTTTTTTTTTTGCTAAAAAAAAAAAAAATTAAAAAAAAAAAAAGAATTGTTTATCATCGTTTCCGTTATACAGTTTTGCATCTAAACAATCTTTCTTCATAAACTTAATCCCAACTGTATTCTGCTATATTTCCTTGACAGTAATAACTCAAATCAGTGTATATTATTTAGTCTGTAGGAAAGTTATAAAGTCCACAAACGATATATATCTGAAAACTGATCAATTCTGATGTACTGACATCTCATTTTTTGAGGCCCAAAAATGCCAGGACAGTACAAATACCCCCCAAATGACCCCTTTTTGGAAAGTAGACAGTCCAAAGTATTTAGTAAGGGGCATAGCGAGTTGTAATTTTTTTGTCACAATATTTTGGAAAATCAATAAAAAAAAAAAAGTTTTTTTCCCCCCCACAATTTTTTTAACCACTTCAGCCCGGGAAGGATTTGCCCCCTTCCCGACCAGGCTTTTTTTTGCGATTCGGCACTGCGTCACTTTAACTGACAATTGCGCCGTCGTGCGATGTGGCTCCCAAACAAAATTTACGTCCTTTTTTTTACCACAAATAGAGCTTTCTTTTGGTGGTATTTGATCACCTCTGCGATTTTTATTTTTTGCACTATAAAACAAAAATAGGGCGACAACTTTGCAATATTTTTTACTTTTTTTTTTTTTTTTTATAATAAATATACCCCAAAAAACTTCCCCCCCCCCCCTCTGGTTAGGCCGATACGTATTCTTCTACATATTTTTGGTAAAAAAAACAAAAAAAAAAAAACGCAATAAGCGTTTATTGATTGGTTTGCACAAAAGTTATAGTGTCTACAAAATAGGGGATCGTTTTATAGCATTTTTATTAATAATTTTTTTTCACTAGTAATGGTGGCGATCAGTGATTTTTATTGTGACTGCGACATTATGGCGGACACATCGGACACTTTTGACACCATTTTGGGACCATTGTCATTTATACAGCGATCAGTGCTATAAAAATGCACCGGATTACTGTAAAAATTTCACTGGCAGGGAAGAGGTTAACCTGCAGGGGGCACTGAAGGGATTAAGTGTGACCTAGGGAGTGATTCTAAGGGGGCGTGGCTTGTCGTGACGAGTCACTGATCGCTGTTCCCGATAACAGGGAACAGACGATCAGTGACATGTCACTAGGCAGAACGGGGAGATGTTGCGTTTACACTGACATCTCCCTGTTCTTCAGCTCCGTGACCCGATTGCGGGACACCGGCGGACATAGAGTCCTCTCGTCCCGTGGGCACAGTCACAGAGCGCGTGACCGGAAAATTAAAGGGGATGTATATATACGCCCATTTGCACAGCCGTGCCATTCTGTCAACGTAAATACTCGTGCGGCGATCGGCAAGCGGTTAAAAAATGTCTGCTGTGCCGCGTTTGCGTTTAGAAGCGTTTTTTGCATTGCAAATAGTCAATGCATCTCCATTAAAAACATCTGTAAACAAAACGTGGCAAAACGCCAGTTACCGCGTTTACAAACTGTTACAGGCATTTGGCATTTCAATTGCCTCTGAACATCATTTGCTTTCCAAAAAATGTTTCTAGGTGAGGCCTTCATTTTTAATAGGAATTGTGTAATTTTTCAGGTTGCCAGTAAATAATGTGTTCCGTCAGTAAAAAATGCTGCGGGAGGTTGGCAACCCCGAAAGCTGAATACTATATAAGGGTCAGTTCACACCATAGAAATGCAGTCTGGATGCGTTCCAGATGCTTTTCTGAATGTGCGTTTTTCATGTGTTCCAGTGCGTATCTGATGCAGTCCAGGGCATTCCCCTCCCCCTCACTCTTTTTTCTTAACCTTAAGGACAGGTGCATTCTAGTGCATTTTTGATGCTTTTTCACAATGTTCCAGTACAGTCCAGTCCAGGAAAAATGCAGCATGTTCTGCTTTTTTTTTCTGAAACTGGAACGCACTGGAACGCACTGGAACTGCAAGCATTGGTGTGAACTATGCAATTAAAAACGATATAACCTACTTTCCATGCGTTTTTAATGCAGAAAAATAAAAATTGCATCTGCATCAAAAATGCATGGAAAGTAGGTTATATGGTTTCCAATTACATAGTTCACACCAGTGTGGTCAGTTCCAGAAAAAAAAAAAAAAGTAGAACATACTGCATACAGGAAAAAATGCAGCAAAACGCATCACAAATGCACTGGACCCTAGTATGGTGAAAAAAATTAATAAAATAAAAAAAAAAAAAAAAAAAACACAGGAAAAAAATAATAAAGCACACTGTTTTTTAAATGCAACCATGAATATGACCTGGTATCAACCTCTTGCAGTTCCTGTGCAGAAAGGATAGAGTGTGAGAGAAAGAAGCAGCACAAGGAGCCAATCATTTTGTGCAGTGACAAGAAGTATGCTGACAGGAGGAGAGAGCAAGATGATAGAAAAAAATAAGTGCATCACTGCTGCTTCTCCTTTTACTGTATGGGCACAGGTTGGGGTGGATCCAAGATGACCCGGGCTCAGAAGAAGTGGATTGAATGATGCTGGCCATCCGACTGAGGAAAAAAGCGGCATAAAAAAAAAAAAAAAAAGAAGAAGAAGTAGTATTGCAGAGAAAATCTCCGGATTGAAGGTGAACATTGCAGCAAAACCTGATTTTGTAGTATCTCTTAATAGGCTATTCATTATGACCTTTTTGGCTGGAGATCTGATTTAGGCCTTTTACCGCTACCGCTGCATCCCTTATGCTGGTTGCAGCAGGCGGATTTACACACTGCTACATGTACTTTGTCCAATAGGGGACAGAACAGTAAAAAAAAAAAAAAAAAAAAGAGATAGTTCTTTAACCACTTGCCGACCGTCGCACGGACATTTACGTTAGCAGAATGGCACGGACAGGCAAATGGGCATATTATATATATATATACACGTCCCCTTTAATTTGCCGCCGGTGGCTCGCTTGCGACCCTGTCGCGAGCTCCGTGACCGTGCCTGCGGGACCTGCGGACTCGATGTCCGCCGGTGTCCCGCGATCGGGTCACAGAGCTGAAGAACGCGGAGATGTCAGTGTAACACAACATCTCCCTATTCTTCCTAGTGACATGTCACTGATCGAATGTTCCCTCTCATCGGGAGCAGCAATCAGTGACGTAGCCACGCCCCCAAACAGTTAGAATCACTCCCTAGGACACACTTAACCCCTTCAGCGCCCTCTAGTGTTAACCCCTTCACTGCCAGTGTCATTTTTACAGTAATCAGTGCATTTTTATAGCACTGATCGCTGTATAAATGACAATGGTCCCAAAATGGTGTCAGATGTGTCCGCCATAATGTCGCAGTCACAATAAAAGTCGCTGATCGCCACCATTACTAGTAAAAAAACAAAATTATTATTAAAAATGTTATAAAACTATCCCCCGTTTTGTAGACGCTATAACTTTTGCGCAAACCAATCAATAGGAGCTTATTGCGATTTTTTTTTCCCAAAAATATGTAGAAGAATACGTATCGGCCTAAACTGAGGACAAAAAAATATTATTTTTAGCAAAAAGTACAAAATTGCATTTTTTCCAAAATTGTCGCTCTATTTTTGTTTATAGCGCAAAAAATAAAAACCGCAGAGGTGATCAAATACCACTAAACTAAAGCTCTATTTGTGGGAAAAAAAGGACTTCAATTTTGTTTGGGAGCCACTTCGCACGACCGCGCAATTGTCAGTTAAAGCGACGCAGTGCCGAATCGCAAAAAGTGGCCTGGTCATTGGCCAGCCAAATGGTAAGTGGTTAAGAGGCGAAAGAAAAAAAAAAGTTAATTAGGACTGGTTAGGGTAAACTAAGGGTTAATAAGTAGGAAACTAACATATTATCTTATATACACTCTATCTATATGATTTCACTTAGGATGTTTTAACTGATATCATTAATGTGCAACATGAGCCAAACATCAGCACAGGCTGGATTTACGGCTTTGACTTTGTCAGCTGAATGTCACGGGAAGCAGCAACATCATTGTGAAAGTGATGCCGCATGGGGAATGGGGAAATTATATATACACACCTGCCTTTACACACACATATGAACTTTAATGGCATCCCAGTCTTATGCTGGCCATACACTATACCAAAAATTAGCCGAAGCGATTTTCGAAGAACGAACATTCGGCAGTGAGAGAAAACGATAGCGCCATCATGTAATGACTGATAAATCGTTCAGTGGACATAAATTAATCCATTTATTTTTTATTTATTTTTTACATATTCCTAGTGCAAACAGTTTGGACGGGAAACACATTAACCTTTCAATTTATCGTTTGTTAGAAAATTTCGAAACTTGTCTTTCGTTTTTTTGGCTCAAAAATGTCCTATCGATTTTGTGCCCATTAAGTGGCTGAAAAACGAACAAACTGTCTAAATGACCGCATTTTGGCCATTTTTTGGTATAGTGTATGGCCAGCATTAGTCCGTAGGGTTAAATATTGAGTTGGCCCACCCTTTGCAGCTATAACAGCTTCAACTCTTCTGGGAAGGCTGTCCACAAGGTTTAGGAGTGTGTCTATGGGAAGGTTTGACCATTCTTCCAAAAGCGCATTTGTGAGGTCAGGTACTGACATTGGATGAGAAGGCCTGGCTCGCAGCCTCCGCTCTAATTCCCTCAAAAAGTTGTTCTATAGGGGTGAGGTCAGGACTCTGTGCAGGCTAGTCAGGTTCCTCCACCCCAAACTCGCTCATCCATGTCTTTATGGACCTTGCTATGTGCACTGGTGCGCTGTGATGTTGGAACAGAAAGGGGCCCTCTCTAAACTGTTCCCACAAAGTTGGGAGCATGAAATTGTCCAAAATGTCTTGGTATGCTGACGCCTTAAGAGTTCCCCTCACTGGAACTAGGGGGCCAAGCCCAACCCCACCCCATAATCCCCCATCCACCAAATCCATCGGCTTGCAGGTGCTGCCACCACCATTGACTATGAGGGAAAACCGGCGCTACGCTTTCTGAATGGCCCGGCAGTGGGGGGGGGGGGGGGGGAGGAGGAGGGGGGCTGAACTTCTGAGTGATTCCCCTGCTGCAAGATCTCTTAGAAGTGGGAATGGGTACCTGTCAATAACAGGAACAGGAGGGGGAGGAAGCAGATAAGCGGAGCTCCCACTTTTGCGCGGAACTACGCTTAAAGCTGGTCTAAGTGACTCCTATACAGCGCGGTTGATTGAAGCTCCTGCTCCAGCTATTGCAGTATGACAGCCGGCACCACCAGCTGGCTTTTCCCTGAAACACCAGTCTCTAGATCAGGCTTTCCCCAACCTTTTAACCCCAGAGGAACCCCAAAAATAAATTTTCATGTCTCGAGGAACCCTTAAGCCTCATACATATGATCGGACCGCCAACAGACTTTTCCGTGCATTATCTTCCGAATGGGTGTTGGCCGTGAACTTGGTATGCATACACACGGCAGGACTTTTCAGCCAACTTTCACCAAATCACGTGGTTTTTCTGCTCTTTACCGCCACCCTGTGGGCAACTTCTGCTATTGTTGTCTGATCTTTAGCATTGGTTCTGAGCATGCGTGTTTGTACTTTGGACTTTAGTCCGATGGACTTGTGTACACACGATAGGATTTGCTCCATCGGACATTTTTTGCCGGAAAGTTTGTCTGTTCTCCCAGCGAACATTTGTCCGATGAAAAAGCGAAAAAAAAGTTTGTCCGATGGAGCGTATACACGGTCGGATTGTCCGCTAAAACAGGTCCATCGGACATTTGTTGTCAAAAAGTCTGATAGTGTGTATGGGCCTTTACTAAAACCAATTCATCAGGGCTCAAAAGGAACCATGCCCCTTATATTGGGGGTCAATAGAAAGAATGCCCCCCTTAACCACTTGCCGACCGCCGCACACACCAATACGTCGACACAATGGCACGGGCAGGCAAATGGGCGTACCTGTACATTCCTTTAAATTTGCTGCGTGCCTCGTGAATGTGCTTGTGGGTCCCGGGAACTTGATGTTCCCGGGCGGCCCACGATTGCGGTCGGCAAAGGCAGAACAGGGGGATGCCTTTGTAAACAAGGCATTCCCCTGTTCTGCCTAGTGACATGTCACTGATCTACTGTTCCCCTGCTCCTCCCCCCAACAGTTAAAATCACTCCCTAGGACACACTTAACCCCTTCAGCGCCACCTAATGGTTAACCCCTTTACTGCCAGTCTCATTTTTACAGTAATCATTGCATTTTTATAGCATTTTATCATTTAGCATTTTATCATTTTATCATTGCATTTTTGATCGCTGTATAAATGTCAATGGTCCCAAAAAGGTGTCAAAAGTGTCCGATGTGTCCGCCACAAAGTCGCAGTCACGATAAAAAAAAAAAAATTAATCGCAGATCGCCACCATTACTAGTAAAAAAATAAAAATAAAAAAAATAAATAAAATATGCCATAAAACTATCCCCTATTTTGTAGACGCTATAACGTTTGCGCAAACCAATCAATATACGCTTATTGCAATTTTTTTTTTTACCAAAAATATGTATCGGACAAAACTGAGGAAAAATTCGCTTTTAAAAAAAATAAATAAAAAGGGGATATTTATTATAGCAAAAAGTACAAAATTGCTTTTTTTTTCAAAATTGTCGCTCTATTTTTGTTTATAGCGCAAAAAATAAAAACCGCAGGAGGTGATCAAATACCAACAAAAGAAAGCTCTATTTGTGGGGGAAAAAAAAGACGACAATTTTGTTTAGGAGCCACGTCGCACGACTGCGCTATTGTCAGTTAAAGCGACGCAGTGCCGAATCGCAAAAAGTGGCCTGGTCTTTGGCCAGCCAAATGGTCCGGGGCTGAAGTGGTTAAAGTGGTGCTCAGAATGCCACACTTAAAACAGCTAAAAATATATTTGGTGTCTTGCGGTTGGCTTTGCTTAGTGGTGCGGAACCTTGAACTCTGTAGGCATCATCAAATAGGTGGTTTACCAGCCACAGCTCAAGGAACCCTGGTTGAGAATGGCTGCTCTAGAAAATGAGTGCTCAACCTGTGGCCCTCCAGCTGTTGTGAAACTACAAGTTCCACCAGGCTTTGCAAGCTGCTGACAGTTATAAGTATGACTCCCCAAAGGTAGAGGCATGATGGGAGTTGTAGTTCTGCAACAGCTGGAGGGACACAGGTTGAGCACCTATGCGTCTAGATCAGGGGTGTCAAACTCCATTTCATTGTGGGCCGCATCAGCATTATGATTGTCCTCAAAAGGGCCGGTTGTAAAGCCTCGTACACACGGTCAGACTTTTTGCCAACAAACTTCAAAATGAGCAAGTTTGACAAAAAATCCGACCGTGTGTACGCTCCATCGGACAAACTTTTTTGGTTTTCATCGGACAAATGTTCAGTCTGCAAACGGACAAACTTTTCGGCAACAAAAGTCCAATGGACAAATAAGCATGCCCAGAACCAAATGTTAAAATCAACCAACAATAGCAAAAGTTGACCAAAGGGTGGTGGTAAAGAACAGAAAAGAGCAGAAAAATCACGTGATGTTGGAAAAGTTTTGGGAAAATTTGCAGAAAAGTCAGAGCGTGTGTATGCTATGGGTGTGCTATGGGTGTGCCCGGCCAACTCCTTTCGGACAAAAATCCACAGAAAAGTTTGTTTGAAGTCCGACTGTGTGTACGAGGCTTAAGATTAGATGTCCAGCGCATCCCCTCCCCTTACACTAGATGTCAAGAGCCCCCCTACCATCAGAAGTTGAGTCCCCTACATCACAGTGCACCCCCCTTCCTTATGCTGCTGCTGGGAAGAAGCTGGATGCATTGCTTGAAAGCAGAAAGTAAGGGACTGGAGGAGGACCAGAGGAGGGCTGGAGCTCTCCTGCAGCTGCAGGATAGGTGCGAGGGCCACATGAATTGGCCTGGAGGGCCACATTTGGCCCGTGGGCCTTGTGTTTGACACCTGTGCTCTAGATGGACCCTCAGTGTCATCATGTACAATGCAGGTCTGTTAACCCTGCATTGTACTTAGGGGGGCGAGCATGCAGCCTCAGTCAGGAGCACCTTAAAGAGGATTCTGCAGGGGACCTGCCAAATCGCTGGAAGGACGCTATTGGACTGTGGAATAAGGCAAGTCTTTCTTCTTATTCTGCCACCCCTATACATACTGAGCATATAAAACGATTGTAAACCTATATTTTTATTTTTATAACAAAACATGACATACTTACCTGCTCTATGCAATCGTTTTGCACAGAGCAGCCCGATCCTCCTCTTCTGGTTTCCCCCTGCTGTCGCACTGTCATTATGCATGTTTAACCCCAAGACTCCCACTCTCTGATGCTGCAATAAATTCTGTAGAGTCCTAACCCCGCCTCCTTTGTGTTTGAACCCCCCCCCTACAATTCACAGACTGATTTCTCTTATCGCCCAGAATTTCTGAATATTATCTTGTTCAAACAGTAACAGAGCTGCATGTGTTTCATTTATTTTTCCACAAACCTGCTGTGAATGAAATCGCACATGCCGCTCCGGATGTCACTTCCGCTGTCCCTGCCGGAGAGGCAGAACAGTTGCGTTGTTTGCCAATGACAAGTAAATAAGGAAAGGAAGGAAATTTAGACAAGACGGTCTTACAGCTGAGCGGGGAGCAGGAAATGTGTGGAAGAATATCTGCCGACAGCTGGGAAACCATTCGTGATGTTCCAAAAAGAAGGTGATAATTAGACAATCCGCTCCGACTACCTCCGAGCGCAGTCACCGCTACCAGCGCCTTGAAGAATTCGTATTTTTCCTGCATTTTTCAACATTCCCAGCAGACTAGAAAATGCACATCAATGGGCGGAATTCACAGGCCGGGACTTTTTGCAACACAACAAATTGGTGGAAACAACAGATTTTGTTCATATGCATGAATTTGCTGGAGCTAGAACCTCTGTCAATCATATGCCAACGCACCTAGATCCCTAATGCCTAGCTTTGCACCCTCTTTTGGGTTACATCTTCAAACAAACTTCTTGAATTTACTTTATTAGAAAATTAATTTATGCCCCGTACACACGATCAGAAATTCCAACAAGAAAAGTCCGATGTGAGCCTTTGCTCGGAAATTCCGACTGTGTGTATGCTCCATCGGACTTTTCCTGTCGGAATTTCCGCCAGCAAAAATTTGACAGCTGGTTCTCAAATTTTCCGACGGAAAAAAATTCCAATTTCCAATCGTCTGTAGCAATTCCGACGCATGCTCGGAAGCATTGAACTTAATTTTTTAGGCTCGTGGTAGTGTTGTACGTCACCGCGTTCTTGACGGTCGAAAGTTCAGGAGAACTTTTGTGTGACCGTGTGTATGCGAGTCAAGCTTGAGCGAATATACGTCGGAAAAACCATCCAAGGTTTTTCCCGACGGAAAATCCAACAGGAAATGTCCGATGGAGCGAATTTCCGACCAAAAGCTCACAAAAAAAGCATTTTTGAGTGCTCCAAGTTTCCATCTTTATCATTTCTGCGGACAGGATCACTTTAACATTGCTCATGTAGGCCCTGTTCACACATACTGCAGTGGAAGAACGCAGGTCACCACAAGGACACAACTTTTTTCTATATCTTCAAACAAACTTCTTGAAATTTACTTTATTAGAAAAGTACACACAAACAGAAATTCCGACAAGAAAAGTCCGATGTGAGCTTTTGGTCGGAAATTTCGACCATGTGTAGGCTCCATCGGACTTTCTATGTTTTCTACATTTTCTATGTGTCCTGGGTCACACCACAATGCTGGTGTCAAGTGCAGTGCGGAGCGCTGAGTTAAAGGGGTTGTAATGCCGCGTACACACGATCGATTTTTTCGACGGTGAAAACACCGTCGAGAAAATCAACGTTAAAAACGAGGAACAGCTTGTTCCCCCCACACACGGCCGTTTTAAATGTCATTTTTTTTTGGTCGAAAAAAACGACCTTCTGTGGGCTCCGCAGCAGTGTTTCCATAGGGAAACACTGCCGCGGAAAACATGTCGAAAAAAACGACGAGAAAAATTAGAACATGTTCTAATTTTTCTCATCGTTTTTAATGCCGTTTTTCTCGTCGAAAAAAACGACAGAAAGCCCACAGACGATCGTTTTTCTCGTCGAAACGAGAAAAACGGCCGTGTGTACGCGGCATTAAGGTCTGTTTTTTTTTTGCTTTTTAACCACTTGCCAACCAGGCATTTCTCTCCTACATGTAAAAATCATAATTTTTTTGCTAGAAAATTACATAGAACCCCCAAACATTATATATGTTTTTTTTAGCAGAGACCCTAGAGAATACAATGGTGGTCATTGCAACTTTTTATCTCGCACAGTATTTGCGCAGCAATTTTTCAAATATATTTTTTGGGGAAAAAAAAAAAAAAAACAGTAAAGTTAGCCCAATTTTTTTTGCATAATGTGATAGGCATTTACTCGGCGTAACTTCATCTAACATGTCACGCTTCAAAATTGCACATGCTCGTGGAATGGCAGATAACGTCGGTACTTAAAAATCCTCATAGGCGACGCTTTGATTTTTTTTTTTACTGGTTACATGTTTTGAGTTACAGAGGAGGTCTAGGGCTAGAATTATTGCTCTCGCTCTAACGTTCGCAGCGACACCTCACATGTGTAGTTTTAACACCGTTTTCATATGTGGGCGGGACTTACGTATGCATTCGCTTCTGCGTGCAAGCACACAGGGACGATTTAAGAAAAAAAAAATATATATTTGTTAATTTTACTTTTATTTTTTTAGTTTGACACTTTAAGAAAAAACATTTTCTTGATCACTTTTATTCCTATTAGAAGGAATGTAAACATCCCTTGTAATAGGAATATGGCATGATCGGACCTCTTTACAGTGAGATATGGGGTCAATAAGACCCCACATCTCACCGATAGGCTGGGAAGCCTGAAATAAAAAAAATAAAAACACGATCTCGGCTTCCCAGCCGAGGCTGCGCCGTTTTTTTGAATGCAGAGGCCGGGCGTGACGTCATAACATTGCGCCTGGCCTCCGAATGATCATAGAGACTCAGGCAACCATCTGGTCCGCCGGAAATCTCTATGGTCAACATCCAGGGCCAGCAGATCTGTTCCTTGACTCACAGATCGCAGCGGTGAGTCTGTAGAAGCACCGGAGGGCGGCGGGAGGACGTTCCCTCTCGCCGCCCGTAAGAACGATCAAGCGTCTGACCAGCTGCTATGATCATTCTTATGGTGTAGGGAATCACTGGCTGAAAAAGCCGATATCTGAATGATGCCTGTAGCTGCACCCATCATTCAGATATACCCCACAAAGCCCAGGACGTCATATGACAGCCAGCCGTCGGCAAGTGAGGGTTTACAAGCCCTTTAATATACTACATATACTGTATGCATGTTAACGCAATGCATGTAAATGCACATCAACGCAATGCAAATCTATTTAGAAAACAAAAGCTTATGATTATTTTGTCTCTTACAAGGACCCATAGCAATTTAATGGGGCTAAGTGGTTAGCCCTTCCACCTGACAGCACTAGGGTCGTTGGTTCGAATTCCAACCAAGGCACTACCTGCATGGAGTTTGCATGTTCTCCCTGTGTGGGTCCCTCCAGGTATACATTCCAAAGACATGCTGGTAGGTTAACCACTAGCCGACCAGCCGCCGCAGTTATACTGCGGCAGGTTGGCTCGGCTGGGCAAATCGCTGTAGCTGTACGCCGCTCCTTCAAGACTTGACAGCAGGTGCGCCCGGTGCGTGTCTCCCGACCCGATGCCTGTGCCTGGCGGGCGCGATGACCGCCGAGCACCCGCGATCACTCGTGACAGAGCGAGAACTGGGGTGTGTGTCCATTACTAGTAAAAAAAAAAAAATAAGAAGAATAAAAATGCCATAATTCTATCCCCTATTTTGTAGACGCTATAACTTTTGCGCAAATCAATATACGCTTATTGCGATTTTTTTTTCCAAAAATATGTAGAAGAATACACATCGGCCTAAACTGAGGAAAAAAAATTTTTTTTTTTTTTTTTTCAAAAAACAACACGTGGTACATTTATAATAGCAAAAAAGTAAAAGATATTGCGTTTTTTTCAAAATTGACGGTGTTCTTTTGTTTATAGCGCAAAAAGAAAAAAACGCAGAAGTGATCAAATACCACCAAAAGAAAGCTCTAATTGTAGGAGAAAGAAAAGAAGAAAAAAAAAAAAAAACGCAAATTGTGTTTGGGTACAGCGTCGCACGACCGCGCAATTGTCAATTAAAGTGATGCAGTGCCAAATTGTAAGAAGTGCTGTGGTCAGGAAGGAGGTAAAATCTTCTGGGGCTGAAGCGTTTAAATTGCTTGTTTTATTGCAACCCATACTGGGCTACTGGGCTGCTTTTCAAACTGATCGGCAGGTGCAGAGAAGTGCACCTGTGGGTTACCTGCACTGAGCTATACATACACTTCTATTACCTGTGAGTTTGGTGTGCTGAGAGTAGAGTGGGCTCTATCCACCCGCTCCATTCATTGTGGCCCACGAATGGTAACCAAGTTGCTTAAAGGGGAGTTCCAGCCTTTTTTTATGTTTATTAAAAGTCAGCAGCTACAAAAAGTGTAGCTGCTGGCTTTTAATAAACAGACACTTACCTGTTCTACTGTCCAGCGACGTGCCGCCCGGAGCGCCGCTCCTCTCTCCCCCCCCCCCCCCCTTCTCCGCCGGCGCCTCCATTCATTGTGTGGGCACCCAGCCGTGACAGCTTTCGGCTTCACGGCCAGGCAATCACTGCGCATGCGCGAACGGCGCAGCGCTCTCTGAATGGACAGGCGATCGCCTGGGACCTGTCACGTCCCAGGTGATCGCCTACAGGGAGGGGCCGCCACAAGGCGCTATGACATATTGCCTAGGCGAGCCCAGGGCGGAAGGAGGAAGTGGGACAGGAAGTCCCACTCCTACGGAAGCCCCCACCCCCCCCCCCCAAAAAAAATTACACGCCAAATGTGGCGTGCAAGGGGGCGAGGAGTGGATAAAGCGGAAGTTCCAAATTTGGGTGGAACTCCGCTTTAAGTGTCCCTTGCTCTTCAAAAGGTTGGGCACCCCTGCTCTAGATGAAGGAGAACACAAGAGTACATTTTGCCTCAACCAGCCTAATGAGTAAATATTCCCCTGGCTGTAATTTTTCTAACAAAATCTTTTTCCCTGAAATCCCTCATTATCACCAAATGTGACACCCTGCTGTGGGTCCACCATCGTCTGTGTAAATAATATCGTCTGTGTAAATAACGCGAGCTTCCTTGGGGATATTTGGAGTTTCCCATGTAAAAGGAAACAAGGACCGGACCCCCTCCCCCCCCCCCCCCCCCCCCCCCTACCAATGTCCCATATGTGTGTCTGGACGGTAAGAAAAATCAACACCCAAAATAAAGTCCTGTGAGGTCCAACGGGCACCACACCGCATGGCCGCCTTACTTATCTCTCAGTTTTGACTATAGCAGTGTATCAGTATACTGTATCTACATGCTGCATTCCTGGAATGCCATACGATGAAAACAAATAACAGAGTAATAAGTCTCTTCAAAGATAAAGGCAAGCCATAAACAATTCTATGGCAAAGAGAACCTGTCATACAATCCTATATTATATATAAAATGTACTACAGGCTTCTCATGGGAACAAGGCCGGGAGAAGGGGTGGGCAGGAGGGGAGGCTGCCCTGGGTGCAATGGTTTATTGCAGGGATAGGGGGCGTCTTTACCCTAACCCTAAGGAAAGGTTGGGGGGCACAGTTTTCCGACTTTGCCCTGGGCAATGGGTGACCTTGTCCCGACACTGCATGGGAAGATTTGTTTGGTTGTTACAATACATCTGAAGACAAAACTGTCATGTTGGGTAGGGTGGGGTGGGCAATGGATGAACTCTTAACAGAATTTTTGTCACCTGTGTCCATTTGGGGCGATTTCCCTTCACTTGTATTGCAGAAACTATAGGAAGCGGGGAAAATCCCCTTTGTCACGATTGGAAGATTTTCCCTCCATTCCTGTTATGTAGCGGGTGCCTCCCAGCCCCCTCGCAGCCCCCGCATCTCCCGCTGTTGGAATTTAAACACAGCTCACAGGGAGACACAGAGCCTCTGCCAGGCGAGGAGAAGACTGGACGTTAGGGAGAGGCGCCATTTCCTGAGTCGGTGTGACGGTCCAAGGGTGCAACTCTAGGCATTCCTGAGGACATAAGGGGTTCTGTTCGTGGGGTAGGGACACAGCAACAAAAACCAGGCAGAGGTTGTAACTCCACACCAATCCAAATCTAAAAGAAATATATTGTATTTTAACTATAAAACTTTTTTTTTTTTTTTTTTTTAAATAGAGTGGAGAGGGATTAGAACACCCATTAGGTTTTTCATTGCTCTGTTTCCCCATTAGGAAGATTCACCCTCTCGATTTGTCCTGGTGACTGTTATCACCATGAGTGAAAGTTAGAGAAGATAGCAAATTTTGGGTTGTCCCCAGAACATGACTAGAGGGGACACCAGTGCCTATGACCCTGGTGACAACCATGAATTCCCCAACTTTGGAGGGGTTCCTCTCACTTCCTATTTTGGCTATGGGGTAGGAAGTGAAGGGAAATCTGCCTAATAGGACATACTAGATGACAAAACATGAACCTGACAGGATTTTAAATCCCCTACTCTAGCCAAAATAAAGTAAAAAAAATAAAATAAAGTTTTGCCTTTATTTCTACTTTAAATTACTTCTCTAATGCACATGACCCCTACACTGAGACCATTAGTCCTTCACGTTTAGTATGTGACAGATTGCACTTTATGACGCTGTCACCACAGAGCTGAACTCTGCAGCCTGAAAAGCACACTGAAATTGCCATTGTGTACAAATGCCTCAGCGCTCGTTCACACAAGGAGGCGTGTCCATTTTTGTTCTTTCCTGCACATCACGTTCAGGGCAGCCTATGTTGTAAAGCACTGCGCAACCTCTGTTGGCGCTATACAAATCCTGAATAATAATAATAATAATAATGTCTACAGGCTGCCCTATGTGTGTGAAACACAAAAAAGTGTACAGGTGTGATTTTTCAAATTGCATCAAAATGCATGGTACTGCGGCACCATGCGTTCTGATGGGCACAAATGTGCGCACGTTTGCTAGATGCATAGGGGTGACTTTAAGAATGAAAGGAAGCATGTTTTTGTGCGGTGCAGGAAAATGTACGATTTTTCAAGCGTTCCTGCACCACAGCAATAAAAACACTTAGGGCCCTTTCACACATGCGGACCGTATGTCCATTTTTCATCCATCCGTTTTCGGATGAAATACATGTATCCCTATGGGATAGCGGGTGTCAGCGGATGACATCCGATCTCATCAGTCTCCGATATGCTCCATTTCTGATGATGGAGGAAAATCCTATTTTTCCATCTGTCTGCGGATCGGATGAACACGGACAGACGGTCCGTGTTCATCCGATCCCTCCATTGAGGAGAGCGGAGATCTGACTGGTCCGCCTCTGCACATGTGCAGAGATGGGCTGGTCATCCGCCGGCTCAGCGGGGATCAACGGAGCGATCCCCGCTGAGAAAGCAGATGTTTAAACACGAATGATCACGGGATCCGTACGTGAGAAAGGGCCCTTAAAATGTAACTGTTGGGTTGTTAAAAGAAAAGCCATCCACGCATTTCAGCAAACTATATTACAGATCGTTATCTGATTCTATCATACAGATACGGCAACAAGCCAATTCAATGTACTTGCTGACATGTTTAAGTGAAATGTTTTGTCTTTATAGGTACAGGGAGCAGAGTCTACTTGCTGAGTAGATTAGGTTATCCTTCAGACATTGCTGTTCTGCCCTGCCTGTAATTAGGTGATCCTGGAACAAATCTGCCGGTGATGCCAGAACACCCACCTTGGAAGAGGAGGAAGAAAGAAGAACTACCAGCTGCCAACCAGCCTTGGAAGTCTGTAAAAGGGGAAGGCAAGGTGTGGGCCACTGGATCACTTTGTCCAAGTGGGTATCCTGGTTAAGTATTAGGTTGGGTATATGGAAGATTCCCATTAGGTAACTCTTCAAATACAAGGGCGATGGGTGGCCTCATATCCTAACCCCTTCATGCCTTTTTTTGACACTTGTTACTTACAAGTTAAAATCTGTATTTTTTGCTAGAAAATTACTTAGGACCCCTAAACATATACACACACACACACAATTTTTTTTTTTTTAGCAGAGACCCTAGAGAATAAAATGGTAATCCTTGAAAAATTTTATGCCACGCGGTTTTTGTGCAGCGGTTTGTCAAATGCATTTCAGGAATGTAGGAATAAAAATAAAAAAACAAAAAAAACAAAATTTAGCCAAATTTTTTGGGATAATATGAAAGATGATGTTACACCGAGTAAATAAATACCGAACATATCACGCTTTAAAATGGCGACAAACTACGGTACTTAAAAATCTCCATAGGTGACGCTGAAGGAGAAAGCCGCCGTCTCCATGGGAAGCCCGGGACACGGAGGAGTCTCCGGGGTGGGGGCGGGGGGAGGGGAGCCGCCGCCACCACCATCTCCACCTGTCAGCACAGGGCGAGTTAGTGAGCTGGCGGCGGGGAGTATGGTGCATGGCATGGTGCGAGCTGGGGGGTCCGTGGTCAGGTCCGTTGGAGCACCAGCCGTCACTGCTTTGCAGGCAGCTGGACATTGTAGAAATCTTCACTGCAGGAATGCCTGTTCTCTTCCAGGGGCTGAACCTCCGGCATGCAGAAGGTTCATAGTGTCAGGCTCAGGGTTGAGCTGCAGTGAAAAAAGTTCCCTACAGGGACCCGCCTCCTTCTTCCTCTTCCATTGAGAAAAGTTTGATTGCTTTCCCTGCCTGTAACACAATCTTTAAATGGAGGAGAGACTGATCAGACAGACACAGGATTATCTCCCCCATTCACAGATCCCGTTACAGGAGGAGGAAGAAGCAAAGAAAAGAAGAAAGAAGCAAAGCAAAGAAGAGAAGCAAAGAAGAGAAGAAGAAAGAAGCAAAGAAGAGAAGAAGAAAGAAGCAAAGAAGAGAAGAAGAAAGAAGCAAAGAAGAGAAGAAGAAAGAAGCAAAGAAGAGAAGAAGAAAGAAGCAAGAAGCAAAGAAGAAAGAAGCAAAGAAGAAAGAAGCAAAGAAGAAAGAAAGAAAGAAAGAAGTCCCCCTTGGCTGAGCTGCCACAAAAACATCTCCTTGGGGCCCGAATCTATTAACCCCCTGCTTGCCGTTCAGCCACAGGAAGAGGACCGGGCATTGCTTCAGTGAAGTTCTCCTGAAAGAAAGAGGCTACCATTGCTGACGGCTCATTTTGCTAATGCTAGTTGCCTGCCTACTGAATGAATCTAGTGTCAGGAGCTAGCGCCCAGTCCAAAAGGCAATCTGAATGCATACACTCCGCTCACTTGGATTTGGCACAATGTCTCGCACAGCTTCAGCATCTCGTTTTTTTCATTTCACATATTGCCTGACAATCTGCCTATCGATAAACTGTAAATTCCATGGAAAATGCAATTTAAAAACGGATGTGGAGAAATACCCAATTACTGAACAATGAAACCACATTGCTATGACATAAAATATTACATTGTTTTATTTATTGCTATGACATTTTGTTGTCTTTTATCTCTTATTCTAGTTACAATTGCCCAAACACATTCACAAGCTAAACTCCAGGCAAACACAATGCATGTGACATGTCTGCCGAAGGAATTGTTTTCCATCATCCTTGTGAGTCTCACTCCATCCCCCTGCCCCACAGCACAGCCAGGATGGTGACTCCACTTGCCTCCACCTTAGTTAAAGTGTTACTAAACCCAAAACAGTAAAATCAGTCTGTATATGCAGCAATGCATGCTTGTTATACTCAAGGTGGAACCTAAGGGGTTAATCCTTTGCATTGTGTATAAAGACCGTCTCTCTGATCCTCCCCTTCTTCCACTGTCTCCAAAAAATAATCTGATATTTAAAGAGCCAGGGGATGGGCTGCTCAGTTTTGGTGTGTATTGTGAGTTTTTTTTTTTTCGGAGGGTGCATGTGATCAGCACAAGGCCAATCAGCACTGTCCAGACAGAGGGTCAGGGGAGAATGAAAACTCCTCCTACAAGCTTTAGTAGAAGTCCCAAGACTGCTATATACTGCTGATGAGAAAAGGTATTTAGCCGTTTATATTTACTAAAATAATTGAATTTCCATGTTCTGTGCACTGAGACCAGATATACTGAAATGCAGAGTCCTGGGTTTAGTAAAACTTTAAAAGGATAAGTTTGTCTTTTAAAATGTAACAATACCCCCAGTTAAGAGGGCTGCTGATATAGATTTTTGGGCCTGTACACACTGCTGTCAACCCCCAGTAACTGGCTCTAATCTCCCTTGGCACAGATGGCAATAAATATGGGATTGTGAAACCCGTTAGCTATGGGGATCACAATACCGCAATAAACATATAACCACACAGCGTATTTGCTTAACCACAAGTAAGTTTTACTGAGTATAAAGCATAAAGTTAGACAATCGTACATATGCCTATGCAGAGCCCTGCAATGTTAACTGTTAAGCAGATAAACAAGCAATAAGTTCTAATAGTATTCCACACACTCAATGTCAATCAACTACGCTCGCGAGCTTCCCACTCGTGGGCAAAGATGGCGCCCAAACAATGTCTAATTGCTTTACAGTCAGGCCTGACTATTGCAGATACGATGCTCCGTTGGGAGGGATCTTCACTAGCAATGGTGGTGCACTTTAAAGGGTATTTGTAATCCACAGGTATACACAGTCATCTACTCGATATGCAATAAAGGATTCACTATTGCTGCACAACACACGGTCCCTCTAGCGTGCAATGTAACACTCCGGTAACGGTGGTCCCTGAGCAAGGGACACCGAGTCTAAAGATTAGTCAAATAATCCTTAAGCAAGTGCTCTCTCACCCGACCGGACCAGTCCGTACAACCGACTTCCGTAGCTGGGCTCCTGTACACAGTCTCACGACACCCGTAGTCTCCGATCCTCCCGACAGTGCTTGAAAGGATGATGGACGAGGTGACTCTTGGGTTCTCCCGTGAAGGCCGAAAGGCTCTTTGGATCACAAGGCCCAACGCTCAGGCCCAGTCCAACGACAGACCCAGCGCAGGCTTCACTTGCTAGGTGGGCGACGTCCAAAGAGACCCGCGTCTTGCTCCACTCTCCCTTAAATAGGCCTTCCCCAGCAGACCTTGCGCCGGGCAATGCACTGTGGGTGTCCCGCTGCACACTGGGTATAGTAGTCTTTTGAGCTCCTTAAAGTGACACCCCGCTACATAAAAAAAATAAATAAATGCACACATTTTTACAGGTAAAAAAAATGTTTTTTCATTAAATTTTTTCCCCATGATCAGCTGATTGCAGGTGCAAAGTCAGGCTCCTGCAGAATCTCAGTACAGCGGTCTGCCCATATGGGGAAACAGTAATGCCAAGTACACATGACCGGTTTTCCCAACGGGATTCCGGCCAAAAGCTCTCATCGCAGTTTTCCTGTCGGGAAAAACGGTCGTGTGTACGAGGCATAAGGCTGCTTTCACCCTGATGCACTTTTACCATGCTAAAAACACACCTTTCAAGTACGACAAAACTGCATCAAAATGATTGCCCTTTAACCACTTCAGCCCCGGAAGGATTTGCCCCCTCAATGACCAGGCCATTTTTTGTGATACGGCACTGCGTCACTTTAACTGACAATTGCGCGGTCATGTGATGTTACACCCAAACAAAATTGACGTCCTTTTTTTCCCCCACAAATAGAGATTTCTTTTGGTGGTATTTGATCACCTCTGCGGTTTTTATTTTTTGCGCTATAAAACAAAGAACGACAATTTTGAAAAAATATTTTTTTTTCCCTTTCTCGTACATCACGGGACACAGAGCGACATAGTCATTACTAATGGGTTATATAGATACCGTCAGGTGCTGGCACTGGCAACTTCCAAAACCGGAAGTACCCTCCCCTATATAAGCCCCTCCCATCCGGGAGCACCTCAGTTTTTTGCCAGTGTCTAAGGTGTTGGCCAAGAAGTAACATGTGTTTTCACTGAGCTTGCGTACAGGTTCTTTTGGGCCTCAGTAAGCTATTCCGGATCCGACCAAAAAAGCTTCATAGCTAAACGGTCGGTACCCGGGCCTTGCAGAGAAGAGCAAGGTTTTGCCTGTAATGCCTCTCTTAGGAGGGCTGGACCCTGGGATCCAGAGCTCTGGTCATACCCACGACCAAGATGTTTTCTGTGCAGGGTGCTATACAGGTCCAGGGGAGTGGAATCCTTGGGAACCCGGTCCCTGAAGGTTTGATTACAATGCCTGCCGTGATAGGTGAAGTTTGGGCTTCTGTGGACCAAACAAAGTCCTGCGGCGAGGAAAAGGTAAGTGGGGGCCCTCAGGAACTTGGTTCTATTGAGGGACCCCCAAGCCTATTTTGTCTTTCTGCCTGTTACCTAAGGTATTCCCGCTAATATTCTGTGTATGCCTGTTACTACTGAGAAAATGTAAACATTTTAAATAGTAGGCAAGAAAAAAAAAAAAAAAGTAAGACCGCGGTACCCGTGTTAGACACTAGAGGCCGCTATGGTTCTTTTTCTTGTAATGTGGATTTTTTTCTTCCAGAATCAAATCCAGGCAGTTGGTATGTTCTCTGCTGGGAAGCTGTCTCCTCTGCCCTGTTGCTGCGCTCATCCATCCCCGGGCCCTGCGGCAAAGGGGGCCCTGGCTCCCATCTAGCTCCTTATTGTTTTTAAAAAAGGGCGCCAAAGGCGCACGTGCCCGTGCCTCTATTCATAGAGGCGATCTGAAAAAAGGGGCGGAGCGGGTGGATGACGCTCAGGTGTGCGCCGCGGCGCTACTGCGCATGTGCGGTCGTCCAGCGTGTTTTAAAGATAGCTGGCTATTGAATGCACAGACAGAGCTAGCAACAGATAAAGGCACACAGAGGCGGTTGATGCAGGCATCCCCTAGAAAGGCACTTTAGTAGACACCAACTGTGATATAGCAGCAATTGTGCTAGACTATTCTCAGTAAAAGTGGTGTATTACGGCTGGAATACCTCAGCTTTAGGCTTAAGAATATGCCGTCCAGAAGCTCCGGAACTGAATCTTCCAGGAAGCGAAGGGGGTCTCATCGGGCTCTGAGGTGGGCATGCTTCTGCTGCACCAGTCTCCCCTGAAGTTCAGAGGTAAGTGACCATAGAGACCCCGCAGGGGTACTTGGTACTGTGGCTGTCCTCAGTCACCTGCTCCTGTGTATGTAACAGAGGAGGTTTTTTCCTCAGCTCTGGGAGGATTAGAGAGAGATGGTCAACATTGATCGCTGCCTCCCTGTCAGGGAAAGCACGCCCGATCTCCGTCTCCTCCTTCAGAGTGCCTGTTAGCAGAGCAACAATCCCATACAGGGATCGACCTGCCTGAAGGGGATCAGGATGAGGTTGATTCTGTTATAGAGGAATCAACAGTGGAGGAACCCTTCTCAGCAGCTCAAGCTGAAAGATTATGGGTTCAGTCTCTGACTAACATGGTCCGATCGGCATTAAAAATGCACCTTGCGGAACCATCAACCACTACTGTATCCTCGTTGGGGTCACTAGAAGCCCCCAGACTGTCTGTTCTTTTCCACTTCACCCTTTTACTGAAAGGGCTTATTTACCAGGATTGGGAACGTCCTGAGAAAATATTATTCCCCCAAGAGATTTCCGGTGGTCTATCCCATGGAGGATAAGTTCATCAAAAAAAAATAAAAATGGAAGGTCCCTACAGTGGACGCAGCCATCTCTTGTATGTATAAATCACTGAAATGTCCAAATGTTCAAGAACCCAATAGATAAAAGATTGGAGTCCTTATGAAAGTCTGCTTCTTTCTACAGCAAGCTTGGTGACACAACCAGCAGTAGCAGCTATTGGGGTCTGCTAAGCAGTGAAGGATCAGTTAAAACAGGTCTTGAGGGACTTGACAGATCAGCAGGCCTTGCCCTAGCTGATCTACCTAGAGCCTTAGGCTTTGCGGTTGACGCCATAAAGGATTCAGTCCATCAGGCCTCCCGCCTTACGCTGTCTAGAGTACATATGCGTAGGCTTCTATGGCTCAAAAACTGGTCTGCTGAAGCTCCCTGTAAGGAATGGCTGGTTAGCGTCCCATTTCATGGTGAACGCTTATTCAGGGAAAACCTGGACAAATATATTCAGAAAATTTCCAGCGGTAAAAATACGCTCTTGCCGGTTAAAAACAGAGTTAGAGGTCCCTCTTTAAGAGGCCTGCTTCTCCAGTCCCTGGGGCATCGGCTGTGTAACAGTTCCGACGGCCTCCTCGGTCAATTCCCGGGGGTAAAAAACAGGGACAATAGCAGGGTAATGAGAAACCCTGGGTCAGGGGAGGTACAAAACCTCCCCCAAAGTTAAATTCATTGAAGGGTTGCCCCCACTCAGTCGGGTGGGGGGAGGACTCCAGTTGTTCACAAGAGACCTGGCGGGACGCGATCAAGACAGATAGGTGCTCTCCGCAGTATGTTGGGGATACAGATTGGAGTTGAGACTCTCCTCCTTCCCATTTTTGAGGTCAAAACGTGCCAAGGGATCCCCGGAAGAGAGAGTCCCTCCTGTTGGCACTAGAACAACTATTGCTCCAAGGAGTAATTATGAAGGTTCCCCTGGAAGAATGAGGGTTCGGGTTTTACTCAAACCTCTCTACAGTCCCGAAGCAAACGCGGACGGGAGGCCCATATTAATTCTAAAAGGGCTATACAAATTCCTGTATATCAGGACTTTCCGATGAAGTCGATCCGATCGGTGGCCACTGCCCTACAAGGGGAGGATTGGTTAGCCGCGATCGACATCAAAGATGCTTATCTGCACATTCCCATCTTTCCAGTCTACCAAAAGTTTCTACGCTTTGCAGTAGAAGGGCGCCATTTTCAGTTCAGAGCCTTACCCTTCGGTTTGGCCACAGCACCACGAGTGTTTACAAAAATTCTGGCCCTTTATTGGCCAATCTAAGAACACAAGGTGTAATGATAATGGCATATCTAGATGACTTGTTGCTGATAGACCACTCAGTGAAAAAACTAGACGTGGTCGTTCACAAGACAATCAAGTATCTGGAATCTCACGGTTGGATTATCAACCGAGAAAAGTCAGCCCTAAAAACCAGTCAAAAGTCTGGAATACTTGGGGCTAAGGTTGGATTCAGGCCAGAGAAAAATATTCTTGCCTCGAGGAAAGGTGTTGTCTTTGAAAGATTTGATCCACTTAGTGGGTACAAAAAAGACAGCCGTCCATACGCCTGTGCATAAGGCTGCTGGGAAAAA
Organism: Rana muscosa; assembly: GCA_029206835.1. NCBI lineage: Eukaryota > Metazoa > Chordata > Amphibia > Anura > Ranidae > Rana > Rana muscosa. The sequence continues at coordinate 271,659,404 of CM055123.1, read as the reverse complement.
GGGTGGCATCATTCGAAGCAGTACCCTACGGTCAATTCCATTCAAGGAATTTGCAGGGGGCCATACTGTCAGCCTGGAACAAAAAAGTTCAGGCCCTAGACTTACAATGTCCTTGTCCCCTTCCGTTCGCAAGAGCCTCCGTTAGTGGTTTGTTCCCCAGAATCTGGAAAAAGGGAAATCCTTCAGTCTGATTTCTTGGAAGGTGGTCACTACAGATGCCAGCCTTATAGGCTGGGGAGCAGTACTGGAGCAATAGTCTCTCCAGGGCAGATGGTCGGATGCAGAAAAGGCCCTGCCCATCAATCTCTTAGAGATACGAGCAGCCCGGTATGCCCTAGTAGCATGGACATCCAAACTCCAAGGGTCCCCTGTCAGAATTCAATCAGACAATGCCACAGCAGTGGCATATATCAATCATCAGGGGGGCACCAGGAGTCGTGCAGCCCAGAGGGAAGTAAATTACATCCTGAAATGGGCAGAAAAATATGTCCCAGCCATATCTGCGGTATTCATTCCAGGAGTGGAGAATTGGAAGGCGGACTTTCTAAGTCGCCAGCAATTAGGCCCAGAGGAAGGGTCCCTTCACCCCGAGGTTTTCTGGACAATATGTCAGCGGTGGGGAACATCGGATGTAGATCTTCTAGCATCCAGATTCAACGCAAAGGGGGACAGGTTTGTCTCTCGGACAAGGGATCCCCTAGCTTGCGGCTCGGATGCCCTAGTGTTCCCTTGGGATCAGTTCAAGCTGATATATGCATTTCCACCGCCACAATTGTTACCTCGATTACTCCGCAGAATCAGGGTAGAAAAGAAACCAGTGATTCTGGTGGCTCCAGCGTGGCCCGAAGAGCGTGGTACGCAGAGATTGTAAAATTTCAGTGGGGAGTCCTTGGACTCTCCCACGTCGTCCGGACCTGCTTTCGCAAGGACCGATATACCACCCTTCCTTACCAGCCCTAGGTTTGACGGCCTGGCTATGGAAGCCCACATTCTAAAAAAGAGAGGGCTCTCTAATCCTGTGGTATCTACCATGATCAATGCCAGGAAGCCAATATCCAGGCAGATCTAATATAAAATCTGGAAGGCGTACATCGCGTGGTGTGAGGCCAAGAAATGGCATCCACATAAGTACGTAATAGGTAGGATTCTGGACTTCCTACAATGGGCTGTAGATAGGAAGCTTGCCTTGAGTACTATCAAGGGTCAGATTTCGGCCTTGTCAATATTTTTTCAAAGGCCCTTGGCTTCGCATTCACTAGTCAAAGCCTTTATACAAGGAGTGATGCGTATTAGTCCTCCGGTTAATATTCCCATATGTCCATGGGATCTAAACTTGGTTCTGTCGGTTCTACAGAAACAACCATTTGAACCATTACAGCATATTTCTTTGGTGCTTCTCACCAGGAAATAGATTTTTCTAGTAGCCATTTGTTCGGCTAAAAGAGTGTCGGAATTAGCAGCTATGTCCTGTAAGGAGCCATATTTGGTTATCCATAAGGATAGAGTAGTGTTACGTCCTCATCCAGCCTTTCTTCCTAGGGTGGTATCGAGGTTTCATTTGAACCAAGATGTGGTTCTTCCTTCTTTTTTCCCCAAACCTACTTCGGTAGAGGAAAAGTTATTGCATTCTTTGGATGTAGTAAGAGCAGTTAAAGCTTATCTAAAAGCCACTGCTCAGATTCGCAGAACGGATACTTTGTTTATTCTGCCGGAAGGCCCCAGAAAGGGTTAGGCAGCATCAAAATCTACTTTAGCCAAGTGGATTCGACAGGTCATAATACAAGCCTATGGCTTGAGAAGGAGACCGCCTCCGTTCAAAGTTAGAGCGCACTCCACAAGAGCAGTTGGAACTTCATAGGCAGTGCATCACCAGGCCTCCCTGGCTCAAATCTGTAAGGCCACAACATGGTCTTCAGTACACACGTTTACTAGGTTCTACCAGGTGGACGTTAGAAGTCAGGAGGATGTCGCCTTTGGGCGCAGTGTGTTGCAGGCCGCAAAAGATCCTCATGTCTGATAGCGCTCAGCTTATATATGGTGTATCCCCCCCCCCTCATTTGGCATTGCTTTAGGACATCCAATTAGTAATGACTATGTCGCTCTGTGTCCCGTGATGTACGAGAAAGAAAATAGGATTTTTATAACAGCTTACCTGTAAAATCCTTTTCTTGGAGTACATCACGGGACACAGAGCTCCCACCCCTCTTTAGGGACACTTATTGCTTTGCTACAAAACTGAGGTGCTCCCGGATGGGAGGGGCTTATATAGGGGAGGGTACTTCCGGTTTTGGAAGTTGCCAGTGCCAGCACCTGACGGTATCTATATAACCCATTAGTAATGACTATGTCGCTCTGTGTCCCGTGATGTACTCCAAGAAAAGGATTTTACAGGTAAGCTGTTATAAAAATCCTATTTTTTTTACTTTTTGCTATAATACATATCCCAAAAAATTTATGTTTAGGCCGATATATATTCTTCTACATATTTTTGGTTAAAAAAAAAAAAGAAGAAAAATCGCAATAGGCGTATACCGATTGGCTTGCGCAAAACTTATCGCGTCTACAAACTATGGTACAGATTTTGGGACTTTTTTTTGAACTGACACTCAAATAAAAACCATCTCCAACAAGCCCTCAGCCTGTTAATTGGACACAATGGTAAAGCCATCACTCTCCTCCTGTCAGCAAGCTCCCACTGTTAAACTGACAGCACAGTGCGATGCATTACTTTCTAACAGTGAGTGTGTTCTTTTTTTTTTTTGTTATTCATGAAACTGCACATGACTAGTGTGGCCACAGATATTGGCTAATAAACCAACAGGAAATGAGTAGGACTACAAGGCTAGATGGTCACATTACAGCTTTATTGGGTCTTATTGCACCCTATTATTGTATGGGCATACAGACTGAACCCCGGAGATCATAAATGACCATTCCCAGCACAGACACATTTGGGGGGGTCCAGATACAAGCCCCCCCCCATATGTACAGCCTAGCACCTGGATTGTACACACAGCTTCTTTATCAGATCGATTGTTCACACACCGCTTGTTACACGACGCCTGAACCGCGTGAAAGTCTGCAGGCAAAGTGACGGCAATCAATAAGAACAATCGCTTGTTTAGGAGTGGCTCCGCACACACCAATTCTACTTCCTTTTACTGTCCAGCGAGGACACGAATATTACATGTGACACAGAACCGCCAATGCCTTCCACACACACATCTTACACAGAGCCAACTTCTTTCCTGCAACAACGGGTTGAAGAAAAAAAAAAAAAAAAATGCTCGATTCCCCCATCAACACAGACAGTGCCGACAGGGGAATCCCTCCCGCCGAGCCATTGTATTCTCCTGGTGGGGGAAGCCGCCCCCCCCACCAGGAGAGGGCAGCGATTATTGTTAGCGGCTATACTAGCAACTAGCAAAAATCGCATGTAAAATCCATCAGGCTGGTTGTATCCAAGTTGAGCGGTCGACTTGGTGCATTGAACCTGCCCATACATGGTTGGAATTAGAAGACGACCGATATGGGTTTTTCTCTGGCTGATGCCAATGCCGATATTTAGAAATTGGGGCGGCTGATGGCCGATATATGATGCTGATTTTTGTGGCCGATTTGAAAAAAAAAAAAAAAAAAAACTCACCCACTCCACTCCTTCCTGCTTGCTCCTGTCACTCTAGCACACACTTGATGTCCTCAGTACAGATGGCACTGATTGGCTCTGGTTGTTGGCACTGGCAGGTGGCACTGGTTTGGAACTGACAGATGGCACTGGCTGGCATTGGCAGGTGGTACTGGTTTGGCACTGACAGATGGCACTAATTGGCACTAGCAGGTGGCACTGGATTGGAACTGACAGCTGGAACTGACAGCTGGCACTGGCAGGTGGCATTGATTGGCAGTGGCACTGGCAGTTGGAACTGGTTGGCACTGGTTTGGAACTGGCAGGTGGCACTGGTTGGTGATGGCGGGTGGCACTGGTAGGTTTCACACTGAGCCGTTGTGTGAAACTGAAAAATGACAGAGAAGAGAGAGAGAGTGCTGTTAGAATTGAGCTCGATGTGGGGGTGGGCGGGGCCCAGCAGCAAACACCAACCAATGACTGGGCTGCTTATGAAAGGGGGCGGGGCCACATCTACGTAGCGGCTCGCCCAGATACCATCCCATTGGCTGGTGTTTGATAGCTGCTGGGTCCCGCCCCACCCCGACCGGGTTCCGCCCACCCCCGACATTGAGTTCAATTCTGTCAGTCTCTCTCTCTCTCTCTCTCTCTCTCTCTTTTTCTCTCTCTCTCTCTCTCTGCCAGTTTCACACACTCAGCGCGGCACTTGATGCTTGCCAGAGCTGCTGAGTGTGGAGAAGGGAGGAGGAACGGCGGTCAGAGTTAAATATCGGCCCAATTTTGATAATAATCGGCCGATGCCGATTTATCAAAAATGGCCAAATATCGGCCGATATATCAGTCGACCCCTAGTTGGAATTAGCAGGAACTGGCCCAGATTCTAACTACCTATGGCCCGCCTAACACTGCTCAGGGACATTCAGGAGTGCCATTGATGATCTCCTTCTGGAAATGCTCTTTGCCTGACATTCTGGCTTTAATACTTTTAGAATCGCTGATCTGCAACAAGGCGACACTCACTCTACATCCATCCCTCCACAGATAACCATCCAGAGAACCCCCCAGCTCTATACACTACCAGTGCTAGAGATCCACAGGGATTCCACACTGCTCAGAGACCCCCAAACACCCCATCCGGGGCCCCTCCTGACAGATCCACAGAACTCCAGATATGAGGACTACGTCTAGGAAAGCTTTGAACCGATGGGATAGCACGACAGCACGTGACACAGCATTTCCAGAATGAGAAATCAGCAGTGGCCGATTACAACATACACTATATTACCAAACGTATTAGGACGCCTGCCTTTACACGCACATGAACTTTAATGGCATCCCAGTCTTAGTCCGTAGGGTTCAATATAGAGTTGGCCAAACCTTTGCAGCTATAACAGCTTCAACTCTTCTGGGAAGGCTGTCCACAAGGTTTAGGAGTGTGTCTATGGGAATTGTTTGACCGTTCTTCCAAAATCGCATTTGTGAAGTCAGGCACTGATGAGGACGAGAAGGCCTGACTCACAGTTCCCGCTCTAATTCATCCCAAAAGGTGTTCTATCAGGTTGAGGTCAGGACTCTGTGCAGGCCAGTCAAATTCTTCCACCCCAAACTCGCTAATCCATGTCTTTATGGACCTGAGCCAATGAGGAGAGAGCAGGGGGCAGGGCTGAGCTGCATTTCTATGTGTCTTATGTTAGAAATCACAGAGCCCCATACAGCCTACCTGACAGCCCCCTCCCACCCCAGCTGAAATGGACAGATTTATCAGCCCCTTTCTTTGCAGCCTCACCTGCACAGATGAATAAATAGGAAGCCTGCTGAGGCTTCCTGCTCATTTCACAAACTGAAGCATAGTAGACACAGCTTACAATGCTTCAGTGATGAATGGACACAGGAGTGTTTATTCAGAAAAGGAAAGGGCCAGTAAATTACATATTTATGGGCCCCTTGCCCTGCTCTCCATCCTGAAACATCCCCCTGTGTGCGCGCAGCAGCTGCCAGCGGAAGAGAGGGGAAGCTGGCAGCGCTGCAGGGGAAACAGGCACACTGGGGGGGGGGGGGGGGCCTGACAGCATACAGGAGCGGCGCATGTGCTAGAACCTGGATGAGAAGCTGGCAGCACTGCAGGGGGAGGCAGAAGAGGATCTGTGCTTTCTGTGCTTGCAATGACAGTACAGCCGGCCTTCCTACTCAGCAGGTACCCGGGCCCCCCCCCTTTTTAACTGATGGGGCCCTGGCCCAGTACAGGAGGGCTGGCTGTACTGCCTCAGCAGCCCTGTATGGACCCATAGAGCTTGGCTCGGGAGCGAGCATACACCAATGCCCTCATAGCAAGCAGCTTGCTATTGGGGGCACTGGTCAAAGGGAGGGGAGCCAGGAGCACCGGCGGGGGACCCGAGAAGAGGAGGACCGGGGGTGCTCTGTGCAAAACCACTGCAACAGAGCAAGTAAGTATGACATGTTTCTTATTTTAGAAAAAAGAACCTTTAGAATCACTTTAATGTCACAGCGATGTCACTGGAAACTAGTTAGGAGATGCATGAGTGCAAGAAATATGGATTCCTCCAATGTACCATAAAGGTAGCAGTTATATTTTAAAATCTCTGCAATACCTTTTCTAGAATTGCTTCCTATTCCAGAATTCCTATCAGGATGCAGGACCCCTGACCCTCTGTCTGGACAGTGCTGATTGCATGTGACCAGCACAGGGCCACTCTCCAAAGAAAGAAAACAACTCTCTAGCAATACACACCAAACTGAGCATGTGCAGCCTGACTCCAGTAAATATGTTATCCGGACATGTTTTGGAGAGTGCAAGAAAAGGGAGGATCAGAGAAGACAGGATCAAACAGCCTTTTTGCACAATGCAGAGGATTAACCCCTTAGGTTTCACAGCGAGTATAACAAGCATGCTTTACTGCATATACAGACAGATTTTACTGTTGTGGGTTTAGTAACACTATAAAACGTTCTCGTCACTGCGAAAACAAACGTCGATAAGACCAAACTAATAATTAGAAAATTAAATTAAACAAACGTTCGAAAAGTTTCAAATTAAATTGTACTAGTGTATGGCCAGCTTAAAGTGCTTGTAAACTCTGTACAACCCATTTTACCTACAGGTACGCCTATATTAAGACTTACCTGTAGGTGCTGGAAATATCTGCTAGACCTGCACAGTTTAGGAGATATTTACAATAAACCCATGTGCCGCCATCATCGGAGCATGCGCACTTTATAAAGGGCACGATCACGCGTTTCTAAAGGGATCGTGCCGCGACTGGCGGCTCCCGCGCGCATTGCGGGGACATCGCAGGCTTCGTTTTCAGGTAAGTGACACATAATGGGCTACTATGCGATGCATACTATGTGATACTAGCCCATTATGCTTTACCTTTGCAGGGAAATAAAGAGGAAGTAAAACCCATCAGGGTTTACTTCCTCTTTAGGAATCCCACAGCCTGACCCCACACTAAGGACACAGAGGTGACACCGATGACACCGGCACACTCCAGCCCTCCGCATGGATGGATATAAAGACATTTCAATGAGCATGTTGCTGCACTGCTATTGGTCAGAGGGTGGACCATGTGACTGGCTGCTTTTCTATGCAATAAATGCAGCTTTCACCAAACGGCCACAGACTCGGGCATGAGTGCTGCGCAGTCACACTGATGAGTGGATCCAGATACTCTCCCCTGTGACAGCACACCATGCTGGGATCTGGGTGACATTACCTGCTGAGCTATGCAGCCCTCCCCAGCACAGTGTACCCAGGGATCCCCCATCATAGTGTCCCAGCCAGATCCCCACATGATAACCACAGAGATCTCACCCTACATCCATCCCATCCACACAACTCCCCAGCACCGCATTCACTGCACAGTGTAACCAGGGATCCCCCATCATAGTGTCCCAGCCAGATCCCCACATGATAACCAGAGATCTCACCCTACATCCATCCCATCCACACAACTCCCCAGCACCGCATTCACTGCACAGTGTACCCAGGGATCCCCCATCATAGTGTCCCAGCCAGATCCCCACATGATAACCACAGAGATCTCACCCTACATCCATCCCATCCACACAACTCCCCAGCACAGTGTACCCAGGGATCCCCCCCATGATAACCACAGTCTGAGATCTCACCCTATATCCATCCCATCCACACAACTCCCCAGCACCGCATTCACTGCACAGTGTAACCAGGGATCCCCCCCATCATAGTGTCCCAGCCAGATCCCCACATGATAACCACAGAGATCTCACTCTACATCCATCCCATCCACACAACTCCCCAGCACCGCATTCACTGCACAGTGTACCCAGGGATCCCCCATCATAGTGTCCCAGCCAGATCCCCACATGATTACCAGAGATCTCACTCTACATCCATCCCATCCACACAACTCCCCAGCACCGCATTCACTGCACAGTGTACCCAGGGATCCCCCATCATAGTGTCCCAGCCAGATCCCCACATGATTACCACAGAGATCTCACTCTACATCCATCCCATTCACACAACTCCCCAGCTCTATAGACTATCAGTGTCAGAGACCTTCATCATTCCTATAGAGATCCTTCTTCAAAAAGATCCCTACAATCACCCCCCATACAGTGACACCTTCATCACTCTCATAGAGATCCTTCTACAAAGAGCTACCTACAACAAACCCCCCCCCCCCCCCCCCATACAGTGACGCCTTCATCATTCCTATAGAGATCCTTTTTCAAAAGAGATCCCAACAACAAATCCCCCCATACAGTGCTGCCTTCATCATTCCTATAGAGATTATTTTCCAATGAGATCCCTACAATCACCCGCCCCCCCCCCCCCCCCATACAGTGACGCCTTCATCATTCAGATAGAGATCCTTCTACAATGAGATCCCTACAATCACAAATCTCCCTAGGGAACTGCTAGAGAGATTCATCTATACAGATACTCACAGAATCCATGCTGCCAGAAATCCCGCCTAGATCATTTCAGTAAAAATCCCCAAGAAAGTTGTGTGAGGGGGTTAACTCAGTAGCGGGTGTGTGTGACCCCCTGGTTGGGCTCCCCACACAAAAACAGGGCCAGCAGACGGAGGTTGTGGTTTTCAAAATCAAAAGGTGCGGTTTATTTCTCTATGTACAGTGACAAAAACACAGCAAAGCCAAAAAGAAACAAACAAAATAAATCCTGGTCAGTTTGACCTCTGACTAAACATGCAGGTTTCCTAAACTAACAACTGGGATCAGCCTAGTGCTGTCCTAGTCCCTAAGTCCCTGGTTTAGTAAAAGTCCAAACAAATAGCCACACAGGCTTTGCCTCACCGCACAGGGGTTCACTCTCCCTAGACAGTCCACACAGGTCTGGGTCCAGGCATGAGCTAACACCTAATGAATCTGGGAGTTCTTATAGAGGCCTAAATGAGCTGACAAGCTTCAGCTGGCCTCATCAACTCCCTGTCTGTACGACGCCCCACACTCTCCCTAGAGGTATGAGTCATCCATGAGCCCACTAGCCTCAGTTGGGCTTATACAACTCTCCACCCTAGTTGTATAAGTCAGCATAAAGCCTGAATCTGGGAGAAATATATCTACCCCCCTGGATGCAACCAGGTGACTTTACCTTCCTGCTGTCACATACCCCCCCCCTCTTGTTTTAACCTTGGGGTTGGAACACCAGCAATCAGGCATTCATGTACTCGAGACAAAGCATCCACATTCCCCATTTGAACGCCAGGGCGATGCTTTACTGTGAAGTTGAATTCCTGTAGGGCCAGGAACCACCTATTCACTCTTCTATTTGTCTCCTTGTTTTGAGCCATCCACTTTAACGGAGCGTGATCCGTAACCATGTCAAAGTGCCTACCTAGCAGATAGTACCGAAGGGAATCTAGAGCCCACTTCACCGCTAAACACTCCTTTTCAACGGTGGCGTAATTTACCTCATGGGACTTCAACTTCCTGCTGAGGTAAATGATTGGGTGCTCTTCCCCGTTCCAGACCTGGGACAATACTGCTCCTAACCCCACATCTGACGCATCACTTTGTACGACAAAGTCTTTAGAGAAGTCGGGTGAGTACAACACTGGCTGGCTACATAAGGCTTGTTTCAAGAATTGGAATGCTGCCTCAGCCTCGGGGGTCCATTTAATCATGACCGACCCTTTCCCTTTCGTCAGGTTGGTTAGGGGCACAGCCTTAGAAGCAAAGTGGGGAATGAAGCGCCGATAATAACCCGCGATTCCCAGAAAGGCCCGTACCTGCTTCTTGCTGTTGGGACGTGGCCAACTCTGGATGGCCTCGACTTTGTTGAGTTGGGGTTTTATCACTCCCCTGCCAATGGTGTACCCAAGATATTTGGCCTCCTCCTGCCCAATGGTACACTTCTTGGGGTTAGCCGTAAACCCCGCTTCCCGGATAGAGTCTAGGACTGCTTGCACTTTTGGCAGATGTGAGGCCCAATCTGTGCTATGGACAATTACGTCATCCAGGTAAGCCGCAGCATACTTCCGATGGGGCCTCAGTATCTGGTCCATTTTCCGCTGGAATATGGCCGGCGCATTCTGTAACCCGAACGGCATTCTCTTATATTGGAACGCCCCGTCTGGGGATACAAATGCAGTTTTCTCTTTGGCCGACTTGGCCAGGGGAATTTGCCAATACCCTTTTGTGAGGTCAAGAGTCGTCATGTATCGGGCTGTTCCCAGCCGGTCGATCAACTCATCTATACGTGGCATGGGGTAGGTGTCAAATTTTGTAACTTTGTTCAACTGACGAAAATCGTTACAAAATCGCCAGCTCCCATCCGGTTTAGGCACCAACACAATGGGACTAGACCAATCACTTTGGGACTCCTCTATCACCCCTAAGTTCAGCATTTTCTGTACTTCCTCCCGTATTGCCTCCCGTCGGGCCTCTGGGATCCGATAGGGTTTTAACTTCACCCTTTCACCGGGCGGGGTAATAATATCATGCTCTACCCCAGATGTTTGTCCCGGCAGCTCAGAGAACACCTCCTTGTTGCGAAGCACAAACTCCTTAACCTCCTGTTGTTGGGGTTGTGACAAGGTGGCTGCTATTCCAACCTCCGGAATCACGCAACCAGTTTGAGCTGGTGACCAAGTTTCTGCGACTAGGGACTCTCTATCCCTCCAGGCTTTCAACAGATTAACGTGATATATCTGTTCGGGCTTTCGCCTTCCTGGTTGTCTGACCTTGTAATTCACTTCGCTCACTTTTTCCATTATCTCGTAGGGGCCTTGCCATTTGGCAAGGAATTTACTTTCAACCGTAGGGACAAGTACCAATATCCTATCCCCCGGGGAAAAGGTACGGGTCTTTGCTCCACAGTTGTACACTCTCTGCTGTGCCAACTGCGCTTGGGCCAAATGTTCCTTCACGATGGGCATTACCTGTGCAATTCGGTCTTGCATCAGGGCGACATGCTCAATCACACTCCTGTGGGGAGAACTCTCACTTTCCCAAGTTTCCTTGGCAATATCCAACAGCCCTCTTGGGTGTCTCCCATACAGTAACTCAAAGGGGGAGAATCCCGTAGAGGATTGGGGCACCTCCCTAATAGCAAACATCAAATAAGGAAGTAGACAGTCCCAATCCTTTCCATCTCTATCCACCACTTTCTTCAACATTTGTTTTAGGGTTTTGTTGAATCTTTCAACCAGCCCATCGGTTTGGGGGTGATACACAGATGTACGCAATTGCGTCACTTTGAACAATTTACACAGCTCTTTCATAACCCGGGACATAAAGGGTGTACCTTGGTCCGTAAGCAGTTCTTTACAAATACCCACCCGGCTAAAAACAAGAGATAGCTCTTTGGCTATGGTTTTGGCCGAGGTATTTCGGAGAGGGATCGCTTCTGGATAACGGGTGGCATAGTCCATTATAACCAATATGTACTGGTGCCCCCTAGCGGACTTGATTATAGGACCTACCAAATCCATTGCGATTCTCTCAAACGGGACCTCAATGATGGGTAGAGGGACCAGCGGGCTACGGAAATGTGGCATCGGGGCCGACCTCTGACACACAGGGCAGGAGGAACAATAATTTTCTATGTCCTTCATCACTCCAGGCCAATAGAATCTCTGTAATACCCTCTCTCGGGTTTTCTCTGTCCCCAGATGACCTCCAAGAATGTGCCCATGGGCCAACTCCAACACCAACTTCCTGTAAGGTTTGGGCACCACAAGCTGCTCAACGGTTTCTTCTGCCCTTTTTGCCACCCGATACAGTAGGTCCTTTTCTACGCTGAAGTATGGGTAAGTGCAGGTATTATCTGGGTTCACTAACTCGCCATCTATTTCCACTACGTTTTCCCGTGCCTTTATTAGGGTGGGGTCTTTTAACTGTTCTGTGGCAAAATTTTCCCTGTGAACCTCCAGATCAGAAAACTCCACAGACGGTAGGTTTTCGTCTGAGGAGGTGGGCTCCTCTCCAGTTTCTTGAGTCTCCCCTGCCAATACTGACAAGGGAAATTCTGGAGAGTCCTCACCACTCTCAGAGGAGTTCTGGCTATCACATTCCTGGTACATAGGGGCACCAGTGGGGGGCTCAGGATCATCCCACAGTTCCCAGAACTTCAGAAAATCTCTTCCCACAATGGCATCATGCGGTAATTGAGATACTAACCCCACTGGATGAGAGAGGGTACCTTTGGGGGTCTCGAAACACACTGTAGTCACTGGATACTCTCGGGTGTCCCCATGCACACAAATAACAGCTACCTTGCTATTCCCAGAGACCTCTGTTTTAACTAATTCAGCCTTTATCAGGGTCACAAGGCTACCTGAATCCAGCAATACCACAACATTTCTACCATTAACACACATTTTGCATAAATGTTTCTCAGTTCCCCGAATGGCAGTGCATGCGACTGTCGCACACAGCGACTGACGTCTGTCCGTCAGAAAGTCACATTGCATGGGTTCCTCCACAACCGGGCAATTTGCTGCAATATGTCCCGCTTGCCGGCAGCGGTAGCAAACAATCCTTTTGGCTGCCTCTTGAGCCCCTGACTTCCCAGGCTGTTCTCGCCAAACTTTGGGTAGAGCTCCCACCCTCTCACTCTCTCCACCCTCACCCCTTGGAATCCTCTTATCCGCCCCTGGGGATGGTCTGGTCTTAGGGTGGAAAGTCCGAGAGTCTCTGGAAGAGGCCGTCAGGTTCTCTGTAGCCAAGTATTTCTCTACACGATCCACAAGACCACCGGCCGTCTCTGGGTCTCCATGGCTTACCCACTTTTGGATGGCAGTAGGAAGAGCTCTCAAAAACCGATCCATTACAACACGTTCCACAATCTCTGGTGCGGACAAAGTCTCTGGCTGTAGCCACTTCCTGCTCAGGTGAATGAGATCATACATTTGAGACCTGGGGGGTTTTCCAAGCTGGAAAGTCCAGTTATGCACACGCTGAGCCCGGACAGCCAGGGTGACACCCAGCCTTGCCAATATTTCAGTTTTTAGCATCACATAGTCTTTTGCTTGGTCAGGCTCTAGGTCATAGTAAGCCTTCTGCGATTCACCAGTTAACAGAGGAGCCACCAGTCCAGCCCACTGCTCCTCAGGCCACTTTTCTCTTTCAGCAGTCCTTTCAAATGTGGTCAAAAATACCTCTGGATCATCCTCTCCAGTCATTTTTGTCAATAAACGACTCACCCCAAAGGACGCGGTATTAGTGGGACGGCTTTCCTCACTGGTCTGCGGACGTTGCTGCATTACTGCTTCCATTTGTTGTAGTCTCTGCTCTTGCTTCTGTAACAGGTCTATGAAGCGGGCCTCAGATTGCTGCTGGGCTTGTTGATGAGCTTGCTGCTGGGCTGCAAGGCTCCTTTGCAAACCTGCATTTGTCTGCTGTTGATTGGCATTTGCTAGAGCCAGCTGTTTCAGTATCTCCTCCATGCTGGCTTAAAAAAAACTGCCACTGGTTCTCCACCAACTGTGAGGGGGTTAACTCAGTAGCGGGTGTGCGTGACCCCCTGGTTGGGCTCCCCACACAAAAACAGGGCCAGCAGACGGAGGTTGTGGTTTTCAAAATGTGCGGTTTATTTCTCTATGTACAGTGACAAAAACACAGCAAAGCCAAAAAGAAACATAAACAAAATAAATCCTGGTCAGTTTGACCTCTGACTAAACATGCAGGTTTCCTAAACTAACAACTGGGATCAGCCTGGTGCTGTCCTAGTCCCTAAGTCCCTGGTTTAGTAAAAGTCCAAACAAATAGCCACACAGGCTTTGCCTCACCGCACAGGGGTTCACTCTCCCTAGACAGTCCACACAGGTCTGGGTCCAGGCATGAGCTAACATCTAATGAAGCTGGGAGTTCTTATAGAGGCCTAAATGAGCTGACAAGCTTCAGCTTTCCTCATCAACTCCCTGTCTGTACGACGCCCAGCACTCTCCCTAGAGCAGCCTTTCTCAACCTTTTTACCCCAGGGGAACCCTTAAAATAATTTTCAGATCTCGGGGAACCCCTGATAAAACCCATTTATTGGGGGTCAGTGGGAACAATGCCCCTTACTTTGGTGGTCAGTGAGAAGAATGCCCTTTTTTACAGTGGTGGTAAGAATGGCCCCCTTTACAGAGAGCTATAAAGATAATTGGTGTCATATCACTGGCTCCTCCAAGTGGAATTGGATCAGAACTATGTAGGCACCATCAAACAGGAGGTAAATCAGCCACAGCTCAAGGAACCCCTAGCCACCTCTGGAGGAACCCTAGGGTTCCACGGAACCCTGGTTGAGAATGGCTGCCCTAGAGGTATGAGTCATCCATGAGCCCACTAGCCTCAGCTGGGCTTATACAACTCTCCACCTAGTTGTATAAGTCAGCATAAAGCCTGAATCTGGGAGAAATATATCTACCCCCCTGGATGCAACCAGGTGACTTTACCTTCCTGCTGTCACAGTTGCTATAGAAACTTCTCCATAAAGAGATCCCCACTTGATCCCTATAGAGATCATCCCAACATTCCTGTAGTCACACATGCCCCCTGATCACTCCTAGAAAGACCTCCCTGTTAGGAGATCCCAACATAATCCCCATAGCGATATCCCAACATAATCCCCATAGCGATATCCCAACATAATCCCTATAGCGATATCCCAACATAATCCCTATAGCGATATCCCAACATAATCCCTATAGCGATATCCCAACATACTTCCCATACAGATATCCCAACATACTTCCCATACAGATATCCCAACATACTTCCCATACAGATATCCCAACATAATTCCCTATACAGATATCCCAACATAATTCCCATACAGATATCCCAACATAATTCCCATACAGATATCCCAACATAGTTCCCATACAGATATCCCAACATAGTTCCCATACAGATATCCCAACATAATTCCCTATACAGATATCCCAACATAATCCCTATAGAGAACCCCTTAACAAGACCCCCAGATCAATCCTATAAAGACCCACACATCCTTCCTGTAGAGATCCCCTGTGAAAGGATCCCCGGTCATTCTGATAGAGATCCTCACATTGGTCCTTTAAGTCTCTAATATTGGAATGACAGGGGGGTCTCTTTAGGAATGATGGGGGGGGGGTCTCTTTAGGAATGACGGGGGGGGGTCTCTTTAGGAATGACAGGGGGGTCTCTCTTTAGGAATGATAGGGGGGGGATCTCTTTAGGAATGATAGGGGGGGGATCTCTTTAGGAATGATAGGGGGGGGATCTCCTTAGGAATGATAGGGGGGGGATCTCCTTAGGAATGATAGGGGGGGGGATCTCCTTAGGAATGATAGGGGGGGGGGATCTCCTTAGGAATGATAGGGGGGGGGGATCTCCTTAGGAATGATAGGGGGGGGGGGTCTCTTTAGGAATGATAGGGGGGGGGGTCTCTTTAGGAATGATAGGGGGGGGGGATCTCTTTAGGAATGATAGGGGGGGGGATCTCTTTAGGAATGATAGGGGGGGGGATCTCTTTAGGAATGATAGGGGGGGGGGATCTCTTTAGGAATGATAGGGGGGGGGGGGATCTCCTTAGGAATGATAGGGGGGGGGTCTCTCTTTAGGAATGATAGGGGGGGGATCTCCTTAGGAATGATAGGGGGGGGGATCTCCTTAGGAATGATAGGGGGGGGGATCTCCTTAGGATGATAGGGGGGGGTCTCTCTTTAGGAATGATAGGGGGGGGGTCTCTCTTTAGGAATGATAGGGGGGGGATCTCTTTAGGAATGATAGGGGGGGGGATCTCTTTAGGAATGATAGGGGGGGATCTCCTTAGGAATGATAGGGGGGGGATCTCCTTAGGAATGATAGGGGGGGGGGGTCTCCTTAGGAATGATAGGGGGGGGGGGTCTCCTTAGGAATGATAGGGGGGGGGTCTCCTTAGGAATGATAGGGGGGGTCTCCTTAGGAATGATAGGGGGGGTCTCCTTAGGAATGATAGGGGGGGGGGGATCTCTTTCCATGGGATCTGAATAGGAATGATAGGAGATATCCTAGAACGAGATCCCCAAATCACTGCAATAGGGTTTCCCCACCAAAGAGATCCCAACATTCTTCCTATACAGACCCCCATAGAGATCTCCGCATCCGCATCCTTCCTTTAGAGATCCCTCTGCACACAGACCCCCCATCCTTCCTGTAGAGACCCCCGCACAGGGATGGATGGGGTGTCCCCCGCACAGGGATGGATGGGGTGTCCCCCGCACAGGGATGGATGGGGTGTCCCCCGCACACAGAGGTCCGCAGTCCGGGGCCCCGGAGAAGTTCTTACTTGTGAGCTGTCAGTGTCTGTCATCCATCCGAGCGGAGTGTCCCCCGTCCTCTCCCCGGGTACCGGGGCTCCTCATCCCTCCTGCAGCCCCAGGAACATCCGTGCCATGCGGGGAGTGAGGTGTCGGGGTCCCGGCGGGGGTGTGTGTCCGATCCCCGGGATCACAGCGGCTGCTGCAGGCCAATTCACACCCAGCCTGTCCTCCGTACACCGGAGCGGAGACCGCCCCCCGCCCTCTGATTGGAGGCTTCTAAACTACATGTCAGTCCATGAATGGTAATGACTCCGCCCTCTACCTAGAGCCCGCCCCTCTGCATCACACATCAGTGCCCGGTCCGTGCACACAGGACATCCTTCCCTCTCCCAACACACAGCCCGGGACTGGACATCCCGCCCACCACTGTCCGTACATCCCGCCCACCACTGTCCGTACATCCCACCCACCACTGTCCGTACATCCCACCCACCACTGTCCAATGTGTCCGTACATCCCACCCACCACTGTCCGTACATCCCACCCACCACTGTCCAATGTGTCCGTACATCCCATCCACCACTGTCCAATGTGTCCGTACATCCCACCCACCACTGTCCAATGTGTCCGTACATCCCGCCCACCACTGTCCGTACATCCCACCCACCACTGTCCAATGTGTCCGTACATCCCACCCACCACTGTCCAATGTGTCCGTACATCCCGCCCACCACTGTCCAATGTGTCCGTACATCCCACCCACCACTGTCCAATGTGTCCGTACATCCCGCCCACCACTGTCCAATGTGTCCGTACATCCCGCCCACCACTGTCCGTACATCCCACCCACCACTGTCCAATGTGTCCGTACATCCCATACCCAACCCAACCCAACCCAGTACAATACAATACTGTCCCTGTACGACGTGTGTCACCCAATACTTTCTATCAGGGCTGGTGTAAGGATCTTTGATACCCTAGCCTAGGCGGACCTAATTTTGCCGCCCCTTGGCTCCACCCCATTTGTCCTGGCCAGGCCATGTAACCCATGTTGACCTACCTGCCCCCTACATTGACCTACCTGACCACTGAACTGATATTCCTGACCCCTACACTGACCTACCTGCCCCCTACATTGACCTACCTGATCACTGCACTGACCTACCTGACCCCTATACTGACCTACCTACACTGACCTACCTGCCCCCTACACGGACCTACCTACACTGACCTACCTGACCACTACACTGACCTACCTGACACCTATACTGACCACTGCACTGACCTACCTGACCACTGCACTGACCTACCTGACACCTACAATGACCTACCTGAGCATTACACCGACCTACCTGACCCCTATACTGACCTACCTGACCACTACACTGACGTGACACCTACGCTGACCTACCTGACCACTGCACTGACCTACCTAACCACTGCACTGACTTACCTGACCACTGCACTGACCTACCTGCCCCTACACTGACCTGCCTGACACCTATACTAACCTACCTACACTGACCTACCTGCCCCCTACACTGACCCACCTACACTGACCTACCTGCCCCCTACACTGACCTACCTACACTGACCTACCTGACCACTGCACTGACCTACCTGCCCCCTACACTGACCTACCTACACTGACCTACCTGCCCCCTACACTGACCTACC
The DNA here is from genome assembly GCA_029206835.1 of Rana muscosa. Taxonomy (NCBI): domain Eukaryota; kingdom Metazoa; phylum Chordata; class Amphibia; order Anura; family Ranidae; genus Rana; species Rana muscosa. Next base: position 271,641,365 of record CM055123.1, on the reverse strand, counting down.
TACACTGACATACCAAACCACTACACTGACCTACTTACACTGACCTACCTGACACCTACACTGACTTACCTGACCACTACACTGACCTGACTCCTATACTGACCTACCTGCCCCCTGCACTGACCTACCTACACTGACACTGACCTACCTGACCATTACACTGACCTGACACCTACGCTGACCTACCTGACACCTACACTGACCTACCTGACCACTGCATTGACCTACCTAACCTCTGCACTACCTGTCCACTGTACTGACCTACCTGACCACTGTACTGACCTACCTGACCCCTACACTGACCTACCTGACCCCTAAACTGACCTACCTGACCACTGATCTACCTGCCCCCTACACTTACCTACCTACACTGACCTACCTGCCCCCTACACTGACCTACATACACTGACTTACTTACACTGACCTACCTACACTGACCTACCTGACCACTGATCTACCTGCCCCATACACTTACCTACCTACACTGACCTACCTGCCCCCTACACTGACCTACCTGACACCTATACTGACCTACCTACACTGACCTACCTTCCCCCTACACTGACCTACCAAACCACTGCACTGACCTACCTGACACCTACACTGACGTCACCGCGCCCACGCTACCCCGGAAACATACGGGCTGCTAATCTCGAGAGCCGGCCGGCTCGATACATGCTCATTTTATTCGTTCATGTTGTAAGTGTCCGTCTATTTTTTTACTAAATAAATTGTGTGAGGTTTTACACTATCAGCCTCTTTCTCTTTTTGGCATATTGGGACTGTACCTTCATTGTTACGAGCGGATTACTTTTTTTGGTTGAGACGCCATCTTCCTTGCTGGACGCTGCATGCCCCGTACCCCTGGCTGGGGAATAAGCCACAGGCGCATCTTGATCCCCTGTGACAAGGGATCATCGATTTTCGGTAAGTGGCAGTGTTTTCTTAGGTGAAGGCTGTCCTATTCATCACTCTACCCTGGTGTACATCTAATATGGACTTTATCGGTCACGGTGGAGGATTCTTTTAGTCATTTTCATGCATTCATTCATGAACTTTATCATCATTGCTTTATGCTCTTCATGAACATTTTTTATCATATTGTTCAAGTTTCTGTGTTTATCACATTATTCATTTGATTTTCACTTATGTCACTGTTTAAGTGTATACACATCGTTTGAGCCGCTGTGCTCATTATATTACTCACTTAATTCATTCATTCATCACTTGTTTCTGTTTTCATTGGTATCTGTTTGGTCATATGTGTCATTCATTTTGGCTTTATGTTATCTCTTAGTGTCACTTTTTTGTCACTATCATATTTTAGCGCAACTTTTTTTCCCTTATTACCTACACTGACCTACCTGACCACTACACTGACCTGACACCTACCTGACCCCTACACTGACCTGACACCTACCTGACCCCTACACTGTCCTACCTGACCCCTACACTAACCGACACTGACCTACCTGACCACTACTCTGACCTACCTGACACCTACACTGACCTCCCTGACCACTACACTGACCTGACACCTACCTGACCCCTACACTGACCTGACACCTACCTGACCCCTACACTTACCTACCTGACCCCTACACTAACCTACACTGACCTACCTGACCACTACTCTGACCTACCTGAAACCTACTCTGACCTACCTGACCACTACTCTGACCTACCTGACACCTACACTGACCTACCTGACACCTACACTGACCTACCTGACCACTACACTGACCTACCTGATTCCTAATACCAGTGTTCTTCACTCACTAGGGCTCTGCTCTGCATGCATCCGACGACCCTGCCAGTGCCAGGAACAAACCCTGCCTCTGTACCTCTAGGCTCCATCTGTCACCAGCCCCGGAGCGCCCACTAATCCGACCCGATCAGGCTATAGCACACGATGCCACTGTATAGGACAGACCAGGAGGGAGAGCGGGCTCTACAAATTGCAGTGACATGTCATATTATTATTCTCATACTCTGATCAAATCTCATAATAATAATCTCATAATCTGAAAGAATCTTATAATAATCTCATACTCTAATTGAATCTCATTCTCTGATCAAATCTCATAATAATAATAATCCCATAATCTGATCGAATCTCACAATAATAATCTGATCGAATCTCACAATAATAATCTGATCGAATCTCATAATAATAATCTCATAATCTGATCAAATCTAATATTAATATTCTCATACTCTGATCGAATCCCCTAATAATAATCCCATACAATGATCGAATCCCATATTCTGATCGAATCCCATAATAATAATCTCATAATCTGATCGAATTTTATACTAATAGTCCCATAATATGAGCGAATCTCATAATAATAATCTCCTAATCTAAAAGAATCTCTTAATAATAATTTCATAATCTGAAATACAATCATGAATAAAGTATCTCTGTGCTGCCAATAGATTTAAATGATTGCTAATGCTCTGCCATGGCCGATAGATTTGTCTAATCTAATCTGATTCATTGTTCCACATTGATCGGATAAAGAAATTGAAGTGTGTGTGACCACCATTAGGATTCAATCATCCAGAGGAAGATGTCGGGCCCTGTGTGTTGGGTAAAGTGGCCCCTCCATAATAAAACAGTAGTGTATGGCGGAGTTGGAAGCCCCCCCTTAAGGTGATCTATACAATCTGATTGTACGTCTTTTTTTAGGTGTGGCCTCAGCTTTGTAGGGCAAGGGTCTGCCTGATTGGATACAATAGATTAGGAGCGGTAAAGCCAAAACAGGTTGTACAATCAGATTGTATGGCCAGCCACGGTTATTTGAACCCCACCAATCAGAGGACAATGATTGTACAACCTGATCGTAAAGGCGAGCTTTATCCACCATATAAAAAAAAAGGTCTGATTTTTATATGAATTTGATTCGATTTGCCGCAGGGAGAGTATGGAAACATTTTCCTTTGTGATTGAAGGACGGATGTTCAGGAGAATTCAATATGGAGGAGCAAAGATCAATGACAAGAAGCAAAGTACTGTAACCGTAGCAACCAGATTCCTGGTCACTGGAGGACGTCAGCAATGGGAATTATCATGTAGATTTATAGATATGAACGCACTTTACTCATTCAAGAACTTTATATAATTCTGCTACCAAAACGCAGGACGAGCCTCCTCCCCCATGATTACCAAAAGGCCAGAGTAGGCGCCGGCCTGTGCAACTCACGCTGTTTCACCACTTGCCTACCGGGCACTTTTACACCCATCCTGACCAGGCCAATTTTCAGCTTTTTAGCGCTGTCGCAATTTGAATGACAATTGCGCGGTCGTGTTACACTGTACCCATATGACATTGTTATTTTTATTTTTTTGCTAAACATACAAAAAATTTCATAGTTTGTTATAACATTTTGATAACAGATAATATTTCTCCTTCACCGATGTGCGTTGATGAGGAGGCACTGGTGGGCACTGATGAGCACTGATAGGCGGCACTGAAAGGCACTCAGAGGTGACACTGATGAGGAGGCACTGATTGGCAGCACTGGTGGGCACTGATGGGTACTGATAGCAGGGGCCGGGCATCCGCTTGCCGCAAGCGGGCACGCAGGCGGCGCAATCACGGGAGGATGACCGTGGACGCCCTCCAGGCATTGGAAGCCCGCTCTGTAGCCGTCTTTCGGCTATAGCGTGGGTGGCAAATGGTTAAGGGACCCGTCTGATACAAAGAAACCTTCTAGACAAGGTTGATGATGACAAATGTCCCTTGATATGTAAGCATTCCGATCTGTGGGTTTGACGAATGTGGAAGTAATCAAACTTTGATGGAAAGGTCTAAGAAATGGATCTCCTTTTGACTCTCATAATTGAGTTCGATACCTGTATTTCTCGCAGTTTTCTCGCCGAGAAAGCATACACACGAACGGTTTTCACAGAAAAAAGCTCTCCCAGCAGCTTTCTTGCCGAGAAAACCACGCGTGTGTACGAGGCTTTAGTAGATTTCTATTGCCACGTACACACGATTGGACATTCCGACAACTAAACCGTGGATTTTTTTTCCGACGGATGTTCGCTCAAACTTGTCTTGCATACACACGATCACACAAATATTGTCTGAAATTGTGAACGTCAAGAACGCGGTGATGTACAACACTACGACGAGCCGAGAAAAATGAAGTTCAATGATTCCGAGCATGCGTCGAATGAGTAACTTGTATAGCACTACAAACGCAAACTAAATCGCCTCAAGGTGCTTTTTGTAGCCAGTGTCCGCCTGTGTCTTCAGAAGAGATGGGTCTTAAGCTTCTTCCTGAAGGCCAGATGGTTTTCTTCCAAGCGGATTGCCGTGGATAGAGCGTTCCATAGCCGGGCTCCTTAGACTGCGAATCTTCATTCGCCTTTTAATTTGTAGGGACTCACCAGCACACTGACTAGTCAGGTGTGTGCTGCCTTATTTGTAGACACCTGACCATGGTTCTGGGCTTCACCCTCCCGAGGAGGGTCCTTGCAGAACCCGTGCAGAAAATCTGACGTCTCTGCACCATGGTGTGAACGAGGCCTAAAGGATCTGATGGATTATATTCCCTGAAAGAAAATCTATCACATCCTTGCTGTCAGGATGGAGCTCTGCATTGTTTACATATTGTTTTCCTGTGTCTTTCCTTGATGATCAGCGGGGGGCAGTGATCATCCATTGGCCGGCACCTGCTGATCGGCTTCTGCTGTGACTAATCACGGCAGAAGCGGCATGCCCCCTACCCGAAAGTGCAAAATCACATACTGTATATATACTGTATGTGATTCTGCACAGAACGGCTGCCCTGTAGCAATAAATCTACTATAGCGTGGTCGTTAAAGTGGTTGTAGACCCCCCAACGCGGAAGTTGTACCTATAGGTAAGCCTATATTAAAGCTTAACTATAGGTACTGTAAATATCTCCTAAACGTGCAATGCATACTAGCCCATTATTCTTTTACTTTGCAGGGGAAAAAAGAGGAAGTAAAACCAGGGTTTACTTCCTCTTTAAGTGGTTAAAGACTCTATATAGAAAATACTGTATTCATGTAATGTACCCAATAACAACATTTAAGGACATAAACCATACACATTGGGTTCACATTACAGTTTCTCTTCTAAAAGCTCATCACCTTTCAGCTGTCAGTTTGTAAAAATAATTTGGTGCAACCTACCTACGTACATTTGAAGTGGTTGTAAACCCAACCAGACAACTTGCACCTACAGGTAAGCCTATATTAAGGCTTACCTGTAGGTGCAAGACATATCTCCTTAACCTAAACGGTTAAGGAGATATTTGCAGAAAACACTGCACCGATGTCTACGGCGCATGAGCGCCGTAGACAATGGCGCAGGCGCACTGAGCGTGCCGGTTTTATCAATGGATAATGGCGGAACCGCACGCATGCACGGGGATCATGTTGGTCCTGCGCGCATGCGCGGAAGTGACGTCATCGCCGCTCCGCCAGTCACAGCGCCAGAGCGGGGATACAAGGAAGACGCTCCGAGGGGACATGGCGGCGGAGGGGAATGAGGAGCGCTTCTGGGTTTTCGATCTCAGGTAAGTGCCACATAGTGATGAGCCGAACACCCCCGGGTTCGGTTCGCACCAGAACCCGCGAACGGACCGAAAGTTTGCACGAACGTTAGAACCCTATTAAATACAATGGATGCGAACGTTCGAAATCTAAAGTGCTAATTATAACGACTATTATGCATGTTATTGTCCTAAAAAGGGTTTGGGAACCCGGCTTCTGCACCAGGGGACATGTATCAATGCAAAAAGAAGTTTTAAAAACAGCCGTTTTTCGGGAGCAGTCATTTTAATGATGCATAAAGTGAAAAAAAAAAGTGAAATATTCCTTTAAATATCGTACCTGGGGGGTGTCTAAAGTATGCCTGTGAAGTGGCACGTGTTTCCCGTGTTTAGAACTGTCCCTGCACAAAATTACATTTCTAAAGGAAAAAAAAGCCATTTAAAACTGCTTGAGGCTTTAATGTAATGTCTGGTCCCGGTAATATGGATGAAAATCTTTAAGAAAAATGGCATAGCTACCCCATCACCCCCCCCCCCCCCTACCCCAGCCCATTACCAGCCCCTTTGGGTCTTGTATGGATATTAAGGGGAACCCCGCACACAAAAGAAAAAAGGCCCTATATACTCTGAACAGCCGTATACAGGCGGTGCATACAAGACAGGGACTGTAGGTTCTTATGTAGAATATGTTTGTAATTTTGAACAGGTACATTGTTTAAGTGTAGCTCCAGGCAAAAAATCTATTTTTAAGCTTTTTGGAAAACATAGGGAAGAATTATCACCCCTGTAACATTTGTTTTGCTGTCTGTGCAGTGTGCACCTGTTCAGAACAGTTCACCTCACTTTCCGTCCTAATGACAAATGTTTTTTGAAATTTTTTTTTTTTTTATTGAAACAAGAATTGGTGATAAAGCATCAGTGGAGAGGAGACACTTTTTTCCCCATATTAACTCTTACAGGAGAGAATTTGTCTTCCTAGGGGTAGATTTCCTCTCACTTCCTGTTGTATCCTTCCGTTTGCAAGGAGGAGTCATTTGTAAGTTGGATGTTTGAAAGTAGGGGCCTACCGTATATACTCTGCTGAAATTTGCCCCTTACATGTTGGTGTTGCCACAACACTGTAAGCCCTCACAGTTACTCTTGGTGGGTGCATGAATGGGCCCTGCTGTGAATTATTAGATCAAGAATTGTAATTGCATGCCCCTGTTGAACAGGGGCTGAAAAATTGGACCTTTGGTGGTGGTGGTGGTGGTGGTGGTGTTGATACAACACTGTAAGGCCTCACAGTTACTCTTGGTGGGCGCAGGAATGGGCCCTGCTGTGAATTATTAGATCAAGAATTGTACTTACATGCCCCTGTTAAACAGGGGCAGAAAAATTGGGCCTTAGGCACTGGTGCCACAACACTGCAACCCCTCACAGATACTGTACTTGGAGCACAGCAATGAGCCCTGTTGCAAAGTATTGCATCAAAAATTGTAATTACACGCCCCTGTTAAACAGGGGCTGAAAAATTGGGCCTTAGGCACTGGTGCTGGTGCCACGACACTGCAACCTCTCCCAGATACTCTAGTTGGAGTGCAGGAATAAGCCCTGCTGCAAAGCATTGCATAAAAAAATGTAATTACATGCCCCTGTTAAACAGGGGCTGAAAAATTGGGCCTTAGCCACTGGTGCTGGTGCCACGACACTGCAACCTCTCCCAGATACTCTAGTTGGAGTGCAGGAATGAGCCCTGCTGCAAAGCATTGCATAAAAAATTGTAATTACATTCCCCTGTTAAACAGGGGCTGAAAAATTGGGCCTTAGCCACTGGTGGCAGCACCCAGAAACAAAAATGTTCTTCCAAGCTATCATCATCAATCGGATCATTGAGGAGGAGGAGGATAGTCAGTCAACATAACAGGACAGTCACTCAGCATCAGCATCAGTCTTGAAGGGATGTGACATTTGAAAATAAATTAGTCTGTTATATCAGCTTCAGGTGTTTGGTAGCTGGTGGTGATCCAAGACTGGTTCATCTTTATGAAGGTCAGTCGATCAACCGAGTCGGTGGACAGGCGCACCCTGTGATCCGTGATAAATCCTCCAGCAGCACTGAATGTGCGTTCTGAAAGAACGCTGGATGCAGGACAGGCCAGTAGCTCAATTGCATACTGTGCAAGCTCTGGCCAGTGATCCATCCTCAAGACCCAGTAAGCCAGAGGATTTTCGGTGGGGAAGGTGTCCAAGTCTGACCTTGCCCCTAGGTATTCCTGCACCATGTATATCAGACGCTGGCGATGGTTGCTGGAACCGATCATACCTTGGGGCTGCGGACTAAAGAATTGTCTGAACGCATCGGTCAGACGGCCACCTTCCCCACCGCTTCTTCTTTGACGGACCGAAGCCTCAGCAACTCGTTGTCCAGGACCAGGAGTTTGTAACCTCCCAGTCTCTGGGAACGCGTTGCACAGACCTTTCTGCAAGGCCTCCCGGAGTTGTCTCATCCTCTGCTCCCTCTGCGATGGTAAGATAAGGTCCGCAACCTTACCCTTGTACCGTGGATCAAGGAGAGTGGCCAGCCAGTAATGGTCCCTCTCCTTGATCCGAAGAATAGGAGGATCCTTCTGCAGACTTTGCAGGATCAGGGAGGTCATGCAGCGTAGGTTAGCTGAGGCATTCGGTCCGGAGTCCTCTGGGTCACTAAGGACGACATGATCCGCATCCACCTCCTCCCAGCCACGTACAAGTCCACGGGTTTCTTGGGACTGTAAATCATCCCTAAAAGACTGCTGCTGATGATGCTGAGTGCCAGGCTCCACCTCCATGCTGACACAATCCTCCTCCTCCTCCTCTTCCTGTGCGATGGGTGGGACAGAAGGAACACTGTCTGTGTAAAGGGGGCCTTGAGAGGCAAGGAAGTCCTCCTCTTCCTGCCTCTGTTCTGCCTCAAGTGCCCTGTCCATTATTCCACGCAGTGTATGTTCCAACAGGTGGACAAGAGTTACAGTGTCACTGATGCATGCACTGTCACTGCTCACCATCCTCGTGGCCTCCTCAAATGGTGCCAGGACAGTGCATTCATCCCTGATCATGCCCCACTGGCGTGGTGAAAAAAACCCGAGCTCCCCTGACCCTGTCCTGGTGCCGTAGTCGTACAGGTACTCATTGATGGCCCTCTGCTGCGTGTGCAGCCGCTGCATCATGGCCAACGTTGAGTTCCACCTGGTGGGCATGTCACATATAAGGCGGTTCTTGGGCAGGTTCAACTCCTTTTACAGCTCAGCCAGGCGAGCACTGGCATTATAAGATCTGCGGAAATGCACACAGACTTTCCTGGCCTGCCTCAGGACATCCTGTAAGCCCGGGTACCTGCCCAAGAACCGCTGCACCACCAGGTTAAGGACGTGAGCCACACAGGGCACATGGGTCAGTTGTCCCTGTTGGAGGGCGGAGAGGAGGTTGGTGCCATTGTCGCAAACCACCATTCCTGCCTTAAGCTGGCATGGCGTCAACCACCTCTCGGCCTGCCCCTGCAGAGCAGACAGAACCTCTGCCCCAGTGTGGCTCCTGTCCCCCAAACACACCAGCGCAAGCATGGCATGGCATCTTTTTGCCTGCGTACTTGCGTAGCCCCTTGAACGCCTACGGAGCACCGCTGGTTCCGAGGACAAAGCACAGGAAGAGGCCATGGAGGAAGAAGAAGAGGAGGGGGTGGAGGAGAGAGGTGTGTCACAACCAGTAGTAGCATTTTGGAGGCGTGGCGGCGGAACAACCTCCAACACTACTGCACCTTGTCCTGCATCCTTCCCAGCTGCCAAAAGAGTGACCCAATGGGCCGTGAAAGAAAGGTAACATCCCTGTCCATGCCTGCTGGACCATGAGTCAGCGGTAATATGCACCTTACCACTGACCGCCCTGTCCACCGAGGCCAAGACATTGCCTTCCACATGCCGGTAGAGAGCCGTAATCGCCTTCCGTGAGAAAAAGTGGCGTTTGGGAACCTGCCACTGAGGAACCGCACATTGCACAAACTCACGGAAGGGGGCCGAGTCTACCAACTGAAAAGGCAGCAGTTGAAGCGCTAGCAATTTAGCCAAGCTAGCATTCAACCGCTGGGCATGTGGATGGCTGGGAGTGAACTTCTTTCGACGGTCCAGCAGCTGGGGCAGGGAAATTTGCCTGATAGAATCGGACGTTGGTGTACTGCTAGCAGAGTGCCCACAAGTACTTGGCTGTGACACACCTAATTCTACACCTTCATTCCTCTCAGTGCAGGTTTCAGAGAGGACTGAAGGTATAGTGGGGTTGGAGATCCCAGCTGATGCGGTGCAAGGAGAGGTCCGCTTTGTTCTTTGGTGTGGGTCTTTAAGGTAGGCTTGCCAACGAGCTGCATGGCAGGTCAACATATGTCTGGTCAAGCATGTGGTGCCCAAGCGGCTGATGTTTTGGCCACGCGATATACGCTTGAGACATATGTTGCAAACAGCACCTGTGCGATCTGATGCACTCGACCCAAAAAAGGCCCACACCAAAGAACTTTTTGAATAACGGGCAGAGGCAGCGCCCTGCACAGGCGGAGCTCTGCGGTGTGATTCCGTCGGTGTGCTACCCTTACGCTTGCCCCCCGAGGGCATCCTGCCTCGTTGGAGATGTGCCTCCTCCTCATCCTCCTCCTCCTCCTCCTCTCTCCTATTAGGCACCCACGTGGAGTCAGTGACCTCATCATCCCCTCCCTCCTCATCACTGGAGCCAATCTGGCAGTATGCTGCAGCTGCTGCACATGACTGCCAGATTGGTGTCCTTCTTGAGCATCCCCTCTCTCCGCTCTCACGCTACTGCCTTCCTCTAGCTGGGTATCATCATCAGACTCTTCGAAACGCTGGGCATCCTCCTGGAGCATGTACCCAACACTGTGCTCAAACAGTTCGGGGGACTCCAAAGGAGGACATGGTGGGTCTAGGGAAGGAGTGACTGATGATGACATTGATACCAGGGAAGAGGACGCTTTGGCAGCTGCTTTGCCAGTACCCTGAGCCTGGGTGAGAGAGGATGAGGAGGATGAGGAGGGCTTGGTCATCCACTCTACCAAGTCTTCGGCATGATGCGGCTCAACACGTCCAGCTGCCGAAAAGAAGGACAAGCGTGTCCCATGGCCACGTGCTGATGGCGATGCACCGCGTCCACGACCAGCACTGTTGTCTCTAGACACAGAGCCTGCTTGCCCTCTTTTATTGGCTCCTGACTGTCTGCCTCTCCTTGTTTGCCTTCCAGACATTCTAATGGCCTGCAGGGAGATGGGAAAACCAGCAATAAGGCCTAGCTTCAGGAGTATATTTTGCAGGAAGCACACTACGCCCGCTGTAAGTGCTGCAAATGCCTGTTGGTGTAACACACCAGGAAAACACAGCAATACAGGCTAGCTTCAGGTGTATAATGTGCAGAAGGCACACTCCGCCTGCTGTAAGTGCTGCAAATGCCTGTTAGTGTAACACACCAGGAAAACACAGCAATACGGGCTAGCTTCAGAAGTATATTTTGCAGGAATCACACTACGCCTGCTGTAAGTGCTGCAAATGCCTGTTGGTGTAACACACTAGGAAAACACAGCAATAATGCCTAGCTTCAGGAGTATATTTTGCAGGAATCACACTACGCCTGCTGTAACTGATGCAAATGCCTGTTGGTGTAACACACTAGGAAAACACAGCAATACGGGCTAGCTTCAGGAGTATATTTTGCAGGAATCACACTACGCCTGCTGTAAGTGCTGCAAATGCCTGTTGGTGTAACACACTAGGAAAACACAGCAATAAGGCCTAGCTTCAGGAGTATATTTTGCAGGAATCACACTACGCCTGCTGTAAGTGCTGCAAATGCCTGTTGGTGTAACACACCAGGAAAACACAGCAATACGGGCTAGCTTCAGGTGTATAATGTGCAGGAGGCACACTCCGCCTGCTGTAAGTGCTGCAAATGCCTGTTAGTGTAACACACCAGGAAAACACAGCAATACGGGCTAGCTTCAGAAGTATATTTTGCAGGAATCACACTACGCCTGCTGTAAGTGCTGCAAATGCCTGTTGGTGTAACACACTAGGAAAACACAGCAATAAGGCCTAGCTTCAGGAGTATATTTTGCAGGAATCACACTACGCCTGCTGTAAGTGCTGCAAATGCCTGTTGGTGTAACACACTAGGAAAACACAGCAATACGGGCTAACTTCAGGAGTATATTTTGCAGGAATCACACTACGGCTGCTGTAAGTGCTGCAAATGCCTGTTGGTGTAACACACTAGGAAAACACAGCAATAAGGCCTAGCTTCAGGAGTATATTTTGCAGGAATCACACTACGCCTGCTGTAAGTGCTGCAAATGCCTGTTGGTGTAACACACCAGGAAAACACAGCAATACGGGCTAGCTTCAGGTGTATAATGTGCAGGAGGCACACTCCGCCCGCTGTAAGTGCTGCAAATGCCTGTTAGTGTAACACACCAGGAAAACACAGCAATAAGGGCTAGCTTCAGGTGTATACTGTGCAGGAGGCTTAGCAACAATGACACTGACACTGTCCCCTGCCTATCCTTCTCTCTCCCTGCACACAAGGTTTATCAAAGAATATGACACTGACACTCTCCCTGCCTATCCTTCTCTCTCCCTGCACACAAGGTTTAGTAAAGAATATGACACTGACACTGTCCCCTGCCTATCCTTCTCTCTCCCTGCACACAAGGTTTATCAAAGAATATGACACTGACACTCTCCCTGCCTATCCTTCTCTCTCCCTGCTCACAAGAATAGCACAAAGAATATCAACACTGTCCCTGCCTATCCTTCTTTTTCCCTGCGCCTGTACACACTACACAAGGCCGCTGCGCTGGCGGCTTTTTTTTTAGTGTGGGGCGTGTGCTAAACCCGCTGAGCTATAATTGGCCACAGGCAACCTGCCTGTGGCCAATTATGGCTCTCCTAGCTGCCGGCGCTGTGATTGGCCAAGCATGTGGGGTCACAATGCATGCTTGGCCAATCACAGCGCCGGGATTGCACTGCGATGGCGCAGTGTATTGTGGGCCGTTCGCGAACGGCCCAAATCGTTCGATGTTCGCCGAACGATCGAACAGCCGATGTTCGAGTCGAACGTATGTTCGACTCGAACACCGAGCTCATCCCTAGTGCCACATAATGAGCTAGTATGCTATGCATACTAGCTCATTATGCCTTTTTCTTGCAGGTTTTTTTTTCCCAGGATTTGTTTTTTTGGGTTTACTTCCTCTTTAACCACTTAAGCCCCGGACCATTTGGTAGCTAGAGGACCAGAGGTGAATTCAGAATTTTGCACTGCGCTGCTTTAACTGTAAATTGTGCGGACATGCAATGTTGTACCCAAACGAAATTTGCGTCCTTTTCTTCCCACAAATAGAGCTTTCTTTTAATGGTATTTGATTGCCTCTGCGATTTTTATTTTTTGCGATAAAAACGGAAAAAGACCGAAAATTTTGAAAAAAAATGATATTTTCTACTTTTTGTTATAAGAAAAATCGAATAAACTCAATTGTAGTCATACATTTAGGCCAAAATGTATTCAGCCACATGTTTTTAGTAAAAAAAATGTCAATAAGCGTATATTTATTGGTTTGCGCAAAAGTTATAGAGTTTACAAACTAGGGTACATTTTCTGAAATTTACACAGCTTTACATTTATGACTGCCTATCTCATTTCTTGAGGTGCTAAAATGACAGGGCAGTACAAACCCCCCCAAATGACCCCATTTTGGAAAGTAGACACCCCAAGGAAATTGCTGAGAGGCATGTTGAGCCCATTGAATTTTTTATTTTTTTGTCCCAAGTGATTGAATAATGACAAAAAAAAAAAAAAAAAAAAAAATTACAAAAAGTTGTCACTAAATGATATATTGCTCACACATGCCATGGTTATATGTGGAATTTCACCCCAAAATACATTTTGCTGCTTCTCCTGAGTACGGGGATACCACATGTGTGGGACTTTTTGGGAGCCTAGCCGCGTACGGGACCCCGGAAACCAAGCACCGCCTTCAGGATTTCTAAGGGCGCAAATTTTTGATTTCACTCCTCACTACCTATCACAGTTTCGAAGGCCATAAAATGCCAAAATAGCACAAAACGCCCCCAAATTACCCCATTTTAGAAAGTAGACACCCCAAGGAAATTGCTGAGAGGCCTGTTGAGCCCATTGAATATATTTTTTTTTGTCCCAAGTGATTGAATAATGACAAAAAAAAAAAAAAAAAAAAAAAAATTACAAAAAGTTGTCACTAAATGATATATTGCTCACACATGCCATGGTTATATGTGGAATTACACCCCAAAATACATTTTTCTGCTTCTCCTGAGTACGGGGATACCACATGTGTGGGACTTTTTAGGAGCCTAGCCGCGTACGGGACCCCGAAAACCAAGCACCGCCTTCAGGATTTCTAGGCACAAATTTTTGATTTCACTCCTCACTACCTATCACAGTTTCGAAGGCCATAAAATGCCAAAATCGCACAAAACCCCCCCAAATGACCCCATTTTGGAATATAGACACCCCAAGCTATTTGCTGAGAGGAATGGCGAGTATTTTACAGCTCTCATTTGTTTTTGAAAATGAAGAAAGAAAATATATATATATATATATATAAAATAAATATCATATATAAAAACTTAAATTCGTAAAGTCCATATGATAAAACAGCGCTAAATAAGGATAAATGTCCAAAAACATGTAAAAAGCACTTGAGTGATGACTTTGCAACAGTCAAACTAGTAGTGGTATATCTTCTCTGGATACGATATGTAGTGCACCCTACACCAATCCCAAATCTTCACCACAAGTGAGGCACGCTCCCCCTCTGGGGTACAAACTCACCACAAAGATGAAAAAGATAGGCCTTTTTTTTAGTCTGTAGGTAGTCTCACTCCAACATCCGTCATCACCACCAGGGTAGTATGGGTTAAAATCCTCAAGCAAACATATAAGGACATAAAGGCACTAATAGTGTAATATTGCTTTAATTAAGAAATCCCCAATACTAAAACCCTGTTTCAAATGCACGTACAATTCAATCACTTGTAAAACAGCACATAAAGTATAGAGTGTAATCACCGCTATCCTGTCCCACCGCCCTCAGTTGAAGTCAATCTGTGACGAAACCGGTCAGGGCCCAGATACCGCAGCGTCTCTGTAACTAGGAAGTACAGAGTGAACATCACGGCAACTGTCGCAAATCCGGAACAAAAGACTGCCGCGTTACGAATGCAACACGGGCGTCCTCTTGGGACAGGATAGCGGTGATTACACTCTATACTTTATGTGCTGTTTTACAAGTGATTGAATTGTACGTGCATTTGAAACAGGGTTTTAGTATTGGGGATTTCTTAATTAAAGCAATATTACACTATTAGTGCCTTTATGTCCTTATATGTTTGCTTGAGGATTTTAACCCATACTACCCTGGTGGTGATGACGGATGTTGGAGTGAGACTACCTACAGACTAAAAAAAAGGCCTATCTTTTTCATCTTTGTGGTGAGTTTGTACCCCAGAGGGGGAGCGTGCCTCACTTGTGGTGAAGATTTGGGATTGGTGTAGGGTGCACTACATATCGTATCCAGAGAAGATATACCACTACTAGTTTGACTGTTGCAAAGTCATCACTCAAGTGCTTTTTACATGTTTTTGGACATTTATCCTTATTTAGCGCTGTTTTATCATATGGACTTTACGAATTTAAGTTTTTATATATGATATTTATTTTATTTATTCTGTTTTATATTTATGAGGTTCTCATTTTATAAATTTAAACAGCTGCTCCTTTTATATAATTTATACCATAGTTTAATTACTCTGATATATTTATTTCCGAGCTGAGTATATCGTCTATTTTCCCATTATTTACCCATCTAAATAGGCAAATTATTGAGCCACAGGAATTGCATACCAATACATAGGCGCCGAGAAGTGCAAATTTTGGGCCTGTTTATTTGCACCTTTTCTTTCTATATATATATATATATTTTTTTTTTTTCAATTTTCAAAACTTTGTGACAAAAAGCGAGATCTGCAAAATACTCACAATACCTCTCAGCAAATAGCTTGGGGTGTCTACTTTCCAAAATGGGGTCATTTGGGGGGGTTTGTGCCATCTGGGCATTCCATGGCCTCCGAAACTGTGATAGGCAGTGAGAAGTGAAATCAAAAATTTACACCCTTAGAAAGCCTGAAGGCGGTGCTTGGTTTTTGGGGTCCCGTACGTGGCTAGGCTCCCAAAAAGTCTCACACATGTGGTATCCCCGTACTCAGGAGAAGCAACAGAATGTATTTTGGCGTGTAATTCCACATATGCCCATGGCATGTTTGAGCAATATATCATTTAGTGACAACTTTGTGCAAAAAAAAAAAAATTGTCGTTTTTCCGCAACTTGTGTCAACATATAAAATATTCCATGGACTCGACATGCCTCTCAGTATATAGCTTGGGGTGTCTACTTTCCAAAATGGGGTCATTTGGGGGGGTTTTGAACTGTTCTGGCATTTTATACACAACATTAGGAAGCTTACATCCACTCTTCTAACCACTTGAAGACAAAGCCCTTTTTGACACTTTTTGTTTACATGAAAACATTTTTTTTTTTTGCAAGAAAATTATGTTGAACCCCCAAACATTATATATATTTTTAAAGCAAAGGCCCTACAGATTAAAATGGTGGGTGTTGCATTTTTTTTTTCTACACAGTATTTGCGCAGCGATTTTTCAAACGCATTTTTTGGGTTAAAAAATACACTTTTTTTAATTTTAATGCACTAAAACACACTATATTGCCCAAATGTTTGATGAAATAAAAAAGATGATCTTAGGCCGAGTACATAGATACCAAACACGACATGCTTTAAAATTTCGCACAAACGCGCATTGGTGACAAACTACATACATTTTTAAAAGCCTTTAAAAGCCTTTACAGGTTACCCCAGTAGATTTACAGAGGAGGTCTACTGTTAAAATGATTGCCCTCGATCTGACCTTCGCGGTGATACCTCACATGCATGGTGCAATTGCTGTTTACATATGACGCCAGACCGACGCTTGCGTTCGCCATTGGGCAAGAGCAGGGCAGGACAGGGGTGCTTTTTTTTTTTTTCTTTTTTTTTTATTATTAATTTTGCTTTTTTATTTTATTTTTAAATTGTTCCTTCCAAGTATTTTTTTTATTTTATCATTTTTATTGTTATCTCAGGGAATGTAAATATCCCCTATGATAGCAATAGGTAGTGACAGGTACTCTTTTTTTTAAAAAACTGGGGTCTTCTAGACCCTAGATTTTTCCTCTGCCCTCAAAGCATCTGACCACACCAAGATCGGTGTGATAAAATGCTTTCCCAATTTCCCAATGGCGCTTTTTATATCCGGGGGGGGCATTCCCTCCCACTGCTTGTAAAAGCAGTCCAGAGGCTAATTAGCCGGCCGCAGGCTGAAAAGAATGATACCAAGATGATACCTAAACCCGCAGGCATCATTCTGGTATAAACATTCAAAGTCCAGCAACATACCAGTACGTTGCTGGTCCTTGTTGGACATGTATTGTAATCTTTTTATTTCATGCAGCCAGTTGGCTGAACGAAAAAAGAGATTGATCGGTGGGTATGCCCACCATTAGAATACCGCCCTTCATCCACCCACTTCCAATGATGGGCATACACGCACCATTTATATATGCCGAAGCATGGGGGCATCCTCCCGCAAAAAAGTTATGCCGCACACACATGGTCGGACTTTTCCACGGGCAAGCCTCCGTCGGAATTTCGACCGTATGTACGCGGCATTAGGAGCAAAATCGCTCCTCCGCCCCTGCTGCCCCAATGCTTCGGCATATTTGCTTTTTTTTTTTTAACTGTGGTGGTGAAATCACCTCCTACAGCACTGGAGTCGCAGGGATCAGGCCTGTCTCTGCGAATGCTGCAGTTATGTGTGTTTTTGTTTTGTAAGTGACAGTGATCGATCGATACTGCACTTGGGTGGCCTGGGCTGGACGGAGGGGCAAAACGCAGGTGCCAGCAGGTATCTGGGCTGATCCTGCTAACACTGCGTTTTTGGGAACCCTAAACTGCTGGGGACGCTAGTATAGATCTGATCAGATCAGATATTGATCTGTTCAGATACTATACCACTAAGGGGGGTGTATGCTTCACGCGTGGGTGTTAGCGTTACTGGCACTAACCTGACGCTGCCTGGGGTGTGACGCAGACCCTCTCTGACGCTAAAACCTAATTGATATCACCCGCCGGGCGATCAGGGGGTTAAACCTTTATTGGGTTATATATACGGCGGGTGCCCTGACACTATAAAAAGCAAACTAACTAACCAGCGTCACCCGTAACACTTATATGGTGATTACTGGTGAAAGGGTTAACTAGGGGCAATCAGGGGGTTAAAACCTTTATTAGATAATATATGGGGGTACCTGACGCTATAAAAACCTGCGGCGAACCTAAAAAAAATTACCAGCTACCGATCTGCATCACCGACACTAAGACAGCGTTTAGAAAAACGATTGCTTAGCGACAGTGGTGATGGGGGTGAAAGGGTTACCTGGGGGGGCGATCAAGGGGGTTAAACCTTTATTAGATAATATATTGGGGTACCTGACGCTATAAAAACATGCGGCGAACCTAAAAAAAATTACTGGCTACGATCTGCATCACCGACACTAAGACAGCGTTTAGAAAAACAATTGCTTAGCGACAGTGGTGATAGGGGCTGAAAGGGTTACCTGGGGGGCGATCAAGGGGGTTAAACCTTTATTAGATAATATATTGGGGTACCTGACGCTATAAAAACCTGCGGCGAACCTAAAAAAAATTACCGGCTACCGATCTGCATCACAGACACTAAGACAGCGTTTAGAAAAACGGTCGCTTAGTGACAGTGGTGATAGGGGGTGAAAGGGTTACCTGGGGGGCGATCAAGGGGGTTAAACCTTTATTAGATAATATATTGGGGTACCTGACGCTATAAAAACCTGCGGCGAACCTAAAAAAAATTACTGGCTACGATCTGCATCACCGACACTAAGACAGCGTTTAGAAAAACAATTGCTTAGCGACAGTGGTGATAGGGGGTGAAAGGGTTACCTGGGGGGCGATCAAGGGGGTTAAACCTTTATTAGATAATATATTGGGGTACCTGACGCTATAAAAACCTGCGGCGAACCTAAAAAAAATTACCGGCTACCGATCTGCATCACAGACACTAAGACAGCGTTTAGAAAAACGATCGCTTAGTGACAGTGGTGATAGGGGGTGAAAGGGTTACCTGGGGGGCGATCAAGGGGGTTAAACCTTTATTAGATAATATATTGGGGTACCTGACGCTATAAAAACCTGCGGCAAACCTAAAAAAAATTACTGGCTGCCGATCGGCATCACTGACGCTAAGACAGCGATCAGAAAAATGATCGCTAAGCGACAGTGGTGATAGGCGGTGAAAGGGTTATCTGGGGGGTGATCAGGGGGTTAAACCTTTATTAGGGGGGGTTAGGGGGCTACACTGGACCTAAGACTAAACTTTGGTGACACTTTTACAGTCACAAATGTCACTGATTGCAGTGATCACTAAATAAATGGTCACTGCAATCAGTGACACTGTGACTGGGGGCTGGGGGGGTGATCTGGGGGGTGATCTGGGGGGCCTGGGGGGGGGGCGATTTATGTCCCTATGTGTCCTGGTGTCAGTGTAGTGTTGTGTGCACTGACCTGATATCTTCTCTTGTACGGCGCTCGGTATATGTGAGCGCCGCACCAGAGATGACATCACTTCCTCCTGCTCCCTCTGTCTGACACAGACAGAGGGGGCATTTCCATTCGCCGGGAGCGATCGCGAGGGGGTGGCCAAAAACGAATGGCTGCCCCCTCATCCCGGAACGCTCCCGGACACTTAGCCACCGCTCACTGTATAGGAGGGGGGTCCGATCGGACCCCCCAACTGTACAAAGGCAATCACGTATGCTCTACGTGATTGTGCCTGTCGGTGCCATTCTGCCGACGTATATATACAGTGAGCGGTCGTTAAGTGGTTAATGTACATGACCAGTGTAGAAGATGTCCCCAACCTTAGATAATGGCTGCCAGACCATACCCCATACTCCACCCTGCCCCCTTTCATTACATACAATTAATGGAGACCACACAAATAATTGAGTAACAAATGGCCACAGCAGACTCTTTATTAACAAATAAACTTAAATGAACATAAACAAGAAAAAACCTTCCTTAGGCCCCTTTTACATGGTCTTTCCGATCTGGTCTGCCTGTCAGTTTTTTTTGGGCAGACCTGATCAAAGCCTATGGGGCAGCAGATGTTAGCGGTTACATGTCCACTGACACCCGCTGCTATTCGATCGATCCTGTTTGCCAAATCCAGACGGGGACCCTATTTTCTATCCGTCTGGCAGATCGGATTGGATGAAAATGGACAGGCGGTCCACCTAAACTGAGAAGAAGAAAGCCATTGTTGAAAAAAAGCCATAAGATGTCCCGTTTGCAGTTTGTGAGAAGCCATGTGGGGGACACAGTAAACATGTGGAAGAAGGTGCTCTGGTCAGATGAAACCAAAATCGAACTTTTTGGCCTAAAAGCAAAACGCTATGTGTGGCGGAAAACTAACACTGGACATCACCCTGAACACACCATCCCCACCGTGAAACATGGTGGTAGCATCATGTTGTGGGGATGCTTTTTTTTTTTCAGCAGGGACAGGAAAGCTGGTCAGAGTTGATGGGAAGATGGATGGAGTCAAATACAGGGCAATCTTAGAAGAAAAACTGTTAGAGTCTGCAAAAGACTTGAAACTGGGCCAGAGGTTCACCTTCCAGCAGGACAACGACCCTAAACATACAGCCAGAGCTACAATGGAATGGTTTAGATCAAAGCATATTCATGTGTTAGAATGGCCCAGTCAAAGTCCAGACCTAAATCTAATCTGTGGAAAGACTTGAAAATTGCTGTTCACAGTTCCAATGTGACAGAGCTTGAGATATTTTAAGAAGAAGAATGGGCAAAAATAGCACTCTGTGCAAAGCTGATAGAGACATCCCCAAAAAGACTTGCAGCTGTAATTGTAATGAAAGGCGGTTGTACAAAGTATTGACTTCGGGGGGCGCTATACAAATACACACCACACTTTTCACATATTTATTTGTAAAACATTTTGAAAACCATTTATAATTTTCCTTCCACTTCACAATTATGTGTCACTTTTGTGTTGGTCTATCACATAAAATCCCAATAAAATACATTTACGTTTTTGGTTGTAACATGACAAACTGTGGAACATTTCAAGGGGTATGAATACCTTTTCAAGGCACTGTAGCCACAAAGAGCAGGCTAACTCAATATTAAACCCTACAGACTAAAATCGGGATGCCATTAAAGTTCATGTGTGTTTAAAGGCAGGTGTCCCAATATAGTGTAATACAGTCAGGTCCATAAGTATTGGGACATTGACACAATTCTAATTTTTTTTTTTTGCTCTATACACCACCACAAAGGATTTGAAATGAAATGAACAAAATGTGCTTTAACTGCAGACTTTCAGCTTTAATTTGAGGGTATTTACATCCAAATCAGGTGAACGGTGTAGGAATTACAACAGTTTGTATATGTGCCTCTCACTTTTTAAGGGACCAAAAGTAATGGGACAGATTAACAATCATAAATCAAACTTTCACTTTTTAATACTTGGCTGAAAATCCTTTGCAGTCAATTACAGCCTGAAGTCTGGAACGCAATGACATCACCAGACGCTGGTTTCATCCCTGGTGATGCTCTGCCAGGCCTCTACTGCAACTGTCTTCAGTTCCTGCTTGTTCTTGGGGCATTTTCCCTTCAGTTTTGTCTTCAGCAAGTGAAATGCATGCTCAATCGGATTCAGGTCAGGGGATTGACTTGGCCATTGCATAACATTCCACTTATTTCCCTTAAAAAACTGTTTGGTTGCTTTCGCACTATGCTTCGGGTCATTGTCCATCTGCACTGTGAAGCGCCATCCAATGAGTTCTGAAGCATTTGGCTGAATATGAGCGGATAATATTGCCTGAAACACTTCAGAATTCATCCTGCTGCTTTTGTCAGCAGTCACATCATCAATAAATACAAGAGAACCAGTTCCATTGGCAGCCATACATGCCCACGCCATGACACTACCACCACCATGCTTCACTGATGAGGTGGTATGCTTTGGATCATGAGCGGTTCCTTTCCTTCTCCATACTCTTCTCTTCCCATCACTCTGGTACAAGTTGATCTTGGTCTCATCTGTCCATAGGATGTTGTTCCAGAACTGTGAAGGCTTTTTTAGATGTTGTTTGGCAAACTCTAATCTGGCCTTCCTGTTTTTGAGGCTCACCAATGGTTTGCATCTTGTGGTGAAACCTCTGTATTCACTCTGGTGAAGTCTTCTCTTGATTGTTGACTTTGACACACATACACCTACCTCCTGGAGAGTGTTCTTGATCTGGCCAACTGTTGTGAAGGGTGTTTTCTTCACCAGGGAAAGAATTCTTCGGTCATCCACCACAGTTGTTTTCCGTGGTCTTCCGGGTCTTTTGGTGTTGCTGAGCTCACCGATGCGTTCTTTCTTTTTAAGGATGTTCCAAGCAGTTGATTTGGCCACACCTAATGTTTTTGCTATCTCTCTGATGGGTTTCTTTTTTTTTTTTCAGCCTAATAATGGCTTGCTTCCCTAATAGTGACAGCTCTTTGGATCTTATATTGAGAGTTGACAGCTACAGATTACAAATGCAAATAGCACACTTGAAATGAACTCTGGACCTTTTATCTGCTCCTTATAAATGGGATAATGAGGGAATAACACACACCTGGCCATGAAACAGCTGAGCAGCCAATTGTCCCATTACTTTTGGTCCCTTAAAAAAGTGGGAGGCACATATACAAACTGTTGTACATCCTACACCGTTCACTAGATTTGGATGTAAATTCCCTCAAATTAAAGCTGAAAGTCTGCAGTTAAAGCACATCTTGTTCATTTCATTTCAAATTCATTGTGGTGGTGTATAGAGCCAAAAAGATTATACCGTATATACTCGAGTATAAGCCGAGATTTTCAGCCCTTTTTTTGGGGCTGAAAGTCCCCCCCTCGGCTTATACTTGAGTCATCAAAATTTTTACATTGTAAATATTACCTGTAAAGAAGTTGCGGCTGCGGCGTCCATCGTTCAAATTCCGCGGCGTCCATCGTTCAAATTCCGCGGTCTCTTCCTGTTCCTTCCGTGATAGGCGAATCTAATCAGACACTCTCCGCCTATCACGAACGTTCTCTCATCCTCAGTTTTCCAGCAGACGTCTGTGATTGGCGGAACACCCAACACAGTGTCTGCTGGGAAACTGAGGATGAGAGAATGATCGTGATAGGCGGA
This sequence comes from Rana muscosa, assembly GCA_029206835.1. Lineage (NCBI taxonomy): Eukaryota > Metazoa > Chordata > Amphibia > Anura > Ranidae > Rana > Rana muscosa. The sequence goes on along the minus strand of CM055123.1, from coordinate 271,618,399 downwards.
GAGTGTCTGCTGAGAATCGCCTATCAAGGAAGGAACAGGAAGAGACCGCGGAATTTGAACGATGGACGCTGCGGAATTTGAACTATGGACGCCGCAGCCGCAACTTCTTTACAGGTAATATTTACAATGTAAAATAGGGAACAGCGAGCTAGGGAACAGTGCGGCATCGGCTTATACTCGAGTCAGTGAGGTTTCCCAGTTTTTTTGCCAACATTAGGTACCTAGGCTTATACTCGAGTATATACAGTAATTGTGTCGATGTCCCAATATTTATGGACCTGACTGTATATAGTGGTATTTGAAATGTATCTTTCAAAAAGTGTTCCCCGGTGCTAAACCTTTTATCCAAATTGCTGCATTTCAAAAGCCAACATAAAGGAATAGTAGTAGTAAAAAACACACTTGTGGGTTAAAGTAATCTTTTTTTTGTATATTTCTTCTTTAACTACTTAAGGACCGGAAGATTTTCCCCCTTAATGACCAGGCCATTTTTTGCAATTCGGCACTGCGTCGCTTTAACTGACAATTGCGGTCGTGCGACTACTTTCCCGAACAAAATTGATGTCCTATCTTTCCCACAAATAGAGCTTTCTTTTGGTGGTATTTGATCACCTCTGCGGTTTTTATTTTTTGCGCTATAAACTAAAAAAAAGAGCGACAATTAAAAAAAAAAAAAATGGTTTTACTTTTTGCTATAATCTTCATCAGTTTAGGCCAATATGAATTCTTCTACATATTTTACCCATGTGCATGAGCTCTAAGATAAATATTCCTATTTATTCCTTCCCCCCTAACCAAATGAGCGTTTAACCCACTGCTTGGGTACATTTGACAAACGCCTGGAGTTGGTCTTTGTAAACAGTTAAGTCACAAGCTGCTTTTTTCCAGTAAATAAACAGGAAGCAGACAGGAAGGTTGCCTCATCGGGGATTGCTGAAGACCACGTATGTAGCAAAAGTATATATAAAAAGGATGGGACTCAGCTTACTGTCAGTTGTCACCAGAACAGGTTTCCTCTTTGTAAGATTTCTCCCCCCTGTTCCTCACAAATTAGGATCGAAATTGGGGACAAATCCCCTCAACAGGTATGCAGGCAGCAATAAAAACTTGACAGGGGTTAAAACACCTTACCACTCTATCCAAAACCAAAAAAATAATTTTGCGTGTTTACGTGTTCACCGGCTTCTTGTGATCGTGCCTGCTGAGGGGCACGGGCGGCGTGGTCTGTGATCGCAGTGTCCTCAGTGCAGTTCCAACAGTGCCCACCAGTGCTGCCAAATAGTGCCCATCAGTGCCTCCTCGTCAGTGTCACCTATAAGTGCCGCCTACGAGTGCCCATTAGTGCCTCCTATCAGTTCTGCCTATCAGTGACCATCAGTGCCACCTATCAGTGCCCATCAGTGCCGCCTTATCGGTGCCCATCAGTGAAGCCTATCAGTGCCCATCAGTGAAGCCTATCGGTGCCCATCAGTGAAGCCTCATTAGCACATATTAGTGAAAGAGAAAAATTACCTGTTTGCAAAAATGTTTGTAGCGGGGTGTCGCTTTAAGGAGCTCAAAAGACTACTATACCCAGTGTGCAGCGGGACATCCACAGTGCATTGCCCGGCGCAAGGTCTGCTGGGGAAGGCCTATTTAAGGAGGAGCGGAGAAAGACGCGTCTCTCTTTGGACGTCGCCCACCTAGCAAGTGAAGCCTGCGCTGGGTCTGTCGTTGGACTGGGCCTGAGAGTTGGGCCTTGTGATCCAAAGAGCCTTCCGGCCTTCACGGAAGAACCCAAGAGTCACCTCGTCCATCATCCTTTCAAGGACTGTCGGGAGGATGGGAGACTACGGGTGTTGTGAGACTGTGTACAGGAGCCCAGCTACGGAAGTCGGTTGTACGGACTGGCCCGGTCGGGTGAGAGAGCACTTGCTCAAAGATTATTTGACTAATCTTTAGGCTCAGTGTCCCTTGTTCAGGGACCACAGTTTACCGGAGTGTTACTTTGCACGCCAGAGGGACCGTGTGTTGTGCAGCAATAGTTGAATCCTTTATTGCATATCGAGTTGATGACTGTTTATACCTGTGGATTACAAATACCCTTTTAAGTGCACCACCATTGCTAGCGAAGATCCCTCCCAACGTAGGGTGACCAGACATCCCCGGTTTCAGGGGACAGTCCCCGGATTGAGGACACTGTCCCCGGACCAAGTCTGTCCCAAGTTTTGTCCCCAGAGTGGATTTGAACAGGGGCTGGGGCAATTTCAAAGACAGTCAGAGCAGAATTAAAACAATTCTGAATTACACACCCCTGCCGCTCTTACTAGCTTAGGGGGTGTATTTTTTTTTCGCTATCTTTGCCCCTTTCTGATGATCATGTGCTGGTCGGAGCGAAGGGAATATTTCTTCAGTTTCAGGCGCATGCCCATTTAACACCGCTTGCATGTTCCTCTGCCTTGGCTCAAGTCCCAGCCAGCCGCCTGCCAGCTTATCTTCTTGCCTTCCCTGGCGGAGTGATCTTCCTCCGCTCCCCACCCAGTAGCAGCCAGGGCCCGGAGAGTAAGACTTGACAGGCTGTGAGGCAGGCGGCGGCGGCGACGGGCAGAGAGTCGCTGATTGCCGCCTTTTCTAGTATAAAAAAATAAAAATATGTCCCCGGATTTCATTTTAAAAATCTGGTCACCTTATCCCAAATGGAGCATCGTATCTGCAATAGTCAGGCCTGACTGTAAAGAAATTAGACATTGTTTGGGCGCCATCTTTGCCCACGAGGGGGAAGCTCGCGAGCGTAGTTGATTGGCATTGAGTGTGTGGAATACTATTAGAACTTATTGCTTGTTTATATGCTTAACAGTTAACATTGCAGGGCTCTGCATAGGCATATGTACGATTGTCTAACTTCATGCTTTATACTCAGTAAAATTTACTTGTGGTTAAGCAAATACGCTGTGTGGTTACATGTTTATTGCGGTATTGTGATCCCCTTAGCTAACGGGTTTCACAATCCCATATTTACTGCTATCTGTGCCAAGGGAGGTTAGAGCCAGTTACTGGGGGTTGACAGCAGTGTGTACAGGCCCAAAAATCTATATCAGCAGCCCTCTTAACTGGGGGTATTGCTACATGTATAACAAACAATGAAGAAGGTTTTTTTTCTGTATTTATAAATGTATTTAAAGAAAGCTCTGTTTATGTAAAAAAAATGTATAACAATTTTGCTTGGGTACAGTGTTGCATGACTGCGCAATTGTCATTCAAAGTGCGACAGCGCTGAAAGCTGAACATTGGCCTGGGTAGGAAGGGGGTTAAAAGTGCGCAGTAGGCAAGTGGTTAGCCCTTTCCCTGACACATGCCATACGTTGGCAGCAGCACAGGGTTTTACACGCACTGGATTTAAGGGTTCATTCACATGGGGAGGTTCCATGCAGGTCTGTGTCTTCCTGGCACGGGGATGCACAGGTGTTATGTGCATCCCCATGCCAGCGTCCTATTAATTTCTATTGGGACATGCGGCTGCACGAACAGAGCTGGGAGATCAGCCAACAGGAATCCAGAAGCAACGTGTAAAACGTCAACTCCAGGTCCAAATGTCACTTTCTCCAGCCACTGTGACCGTGGGTGATGCTAATGGAGTGCGATCTGCACTTTATTAGCTTCAATAGACAGCAAGTGAGACTCTGATGTCTCATTAAAGAGAACCTGACACACAAAAAAAAACAGGCACATAGGAGGACTTGTTGTTCCCTAAGCCATGAAAAAGAAAGTTTAGTAAAAAAAAAAGTATAAACAATTAAAGTGATACTAAACACTCAAGCCCTGTACACACGATCGGATTTCCTATGGATTCAAAATCCGATGGATTTTTCCATTGGAGTTCCGATGAAGCTGACTTCCATCAGTCTTGCCTACACACCATCAGTCAAAAATCCGACCGTCCCAAACGCGGTGACGTAAAACACTCCGATGAGCCGAGAAAAATTAAGTTCAATGCTTCTGAGCATGCGTCGAAATGATTCTGAGCATGCGTGGGTTTTTTCTCCGCTGGAGTTCCACACAGACGATCAGAATTTGCTATCATTTTTTTTTTCCATCGGATAAATTTAAAACATGTTCTATTTTTTCTCACCGATGGAAAAAAGACCTATGGGGCCCATACACGATCGGTTTGTCCGCTGAGAAAAGTCCATGGGACTGTTTCCATCGGTAAAACCGATCGTGTGTACACGGCATCACTGTTTAATTTACAGTGTCCCTTATCTTTCTGTATGCGGAAGATGACACTGTAACTGTTTTAATAAAAAAAAATCGAAGTAACTTTTTCCTGATCAATATACAGCTGTCACATGACCCAGATCTTTCCCAGCCTGTCTGCAGGGAAACAGAAGCAGATGAAGTTTCTAGTCACACGTTCAAAATAAAAAAACAGCCTTTGGAATATGGATTAAAAATAAATAAATATCGGACCTCCTTTGCCGGGATTTATTGCTTCCAAACCAGTATCTCATTGTAATGATTTATGACAGCTTTCGAACACCTCTCTCCTGTTAATATTAACAAACAGACTCTCTTATGACAATCTATACAATAATATATCTGTGACTAACTGTGTATATGCATCGCTTGTACTGTAAAAATTTGAATAAACATTTTTCTTGTGAAAATAAATTAATAAATAAACATCAATGAAGTGTTTTAAATTGTCATACAAATATATATTTGAAATCAAATCTTTATTATTTTTTGGCAATAACAGGGTGTGGGCAGATTTCTGCCAGTCGTAGGCTGTGTCATGCTTGTGTCTTATAATAAGAGGGAGGTGAAGCCTCCATTAATCTACATGTAATATCCTGCCCCCATTGTGTTTAGCTGGTCAGTGGGCATAGAGGAGGAGGGAGGGGGCGAGCTGTCATTTATCAGTGTGTATACGCCCACATGTCAGATGGGCTGCTCAGATGTGATAGGGAGGAAATGCTCAGCATAGAAACTCACTGTAAACTGAGCATGTGCAGAGCTGCCTCCACAGCTGCAAAATCCCTCACTGAATTGGAGACATGGACAGAAGGGGGAGATAGAGAGCAACCAGGTTTTTTGCAAAATACAGAAAACAAATTATTTTAGTGATTGAGTATGAACACCATGTAATACACCATTTATTGATAGTTTTGTATGATGTGGGTTTAATGACACTTTAAAGTTACATCCAAGCACTCAACCCCCCCCCACCCCCCCAAAAAACAAAATGTTGACCCACCCAACCCCCACATACTGTACATGCACACATGTCAGTGGCATCTATACATAACAACATTCATTGGTTGTGCTACACATGTTACATATCATCGTGCACAATGGAGTGAGATCAATAATTCTAGGCCAATTATTCACAGTTAACTCTAAACTGACGCCCTGTAAGGACTTTTAAAGCATCACCTATTAAAAATTTCGGGTTGGGGAAATTTGTCACTATTTCAGACGCACACAATTTTAAGGCTTTAAATGTTGGGTATCTATTTCCTCAGCACAACTTCATCTTTTATATTTTGTCAAAAAAATGTGTAATATATTGCATTGTATTTTTTACTGAAATTTGGCGCCTGATAAACTGTTGCCCTAATATCATGCAAAATAAAAAAATTGGAACTACTGCTGTTTTATTCTCCAGGGTGTCTGCTTTCAGAAAATCTATAACATGTTGGGGGTTTTAAGTAATCTTTAGGCCTAAAATGATTTTTTAAAACGTGTGTAAAAAAATTGCAAAAAATGCTCTGGGAGCAAAAAAGGTTAATACAAGTGACACATACAGTGCCTGGAAAAATTATTCATACCCCTTGAATTTTTTTCCACATTTTGTCATGTTACAACCAAAAATGTAAATGTATTTTATTGGGACAAACTGGCACATAATTGTGAAGTGGAAGGAAAATGATAAATTGTTTTTATTTTTTTTTACAAACAAATATGTGAAAAGTGTGGCGTGAATTTGTATTCAGCCCCCTTTACTCTGATACCCCTAACTAAAATATAGTGGAACCAATTGCTTTCGCAAGTCACCTAATTAGCAAATAGAGCCCACCTGTGTGTAATTTAATCTCAGTATAAATACAGCTGTTCTGTGAAGCCCTCAGATGTTTGTTAGAGAACTTTAGTGAACAAACAGCATCATGAAGGCCAAGGAACACACCAGACAGGTCAGGTATAAAGTTGTGAAGAAGTTTAAAGCAGGGTTAGGGTACAAAAAAATATCCCAAACTTTGAACATCTCACGGAGCACTGTTCAATCCATCATCCAATAAAGGAAAGAGTATGGCACAACTGCAAACCTACCAAGACATGACCGTCCACCTAAACTGACAGGCTGGGAAAGGACAGCATTCATCAAAGAAGGAGCCAAGAGGCCCATGGTAACTCTGGAGAAGCTACAGAGATCCACAGCTCAGGTGGAAGAATCTGTCCACAGGACAACTATTAGTCGTGCTCTCCACAAATCTGGACTTTATGGAAGAGTGACAAGAAGAAAGCCATTGTTGAAAGAAAGCCATAAGAAGTCCTGTTTGCAGTTTGTGAGAAGCCATGTGGGGGACACAGCAAACATGTGGAAGAAGGTGCTCTGGTCAGATGAGACCAAAAATTTAACTTTTTGGCCTAAAACAAACACTGCACATCACCCTGAACACACCATCCTCACTGTGAAACATGGTGGTGGCAGCATCATGTTGTGGCGATGCTTTTCTTCAGCAGGGACAGGGAAGTTGGATGAGCCAAATACAGGGGAATCTTAGAAGAAAACCTTTTAGAGTCTGCAAAAGACTTGAGACTGGGGCGGAGGTTCATCTTCCAGCAGGACAACGACCCTAAACATACAACCAGAGCTACAATGGAATGGTTTAGATCAAAGCATATTTATGTGTTAGAATGGCCCAGTCAAAGTCCAGACCTAAATCACATTGGGAATCTGTGGCAAGACTTGAAAATTAATGTTCACAGACGCTCTCCATCCAATCTGACAGAGCTTGAGCTATTTTGCAAAGAAGAATGGGCAGAAATTTCAAGCTCTAGATGTGTAAAGCTGGTAGAGACATCCCCAAAAAGACTTGCAGCTGTAACTGCAGAGAAAGGAGGTTCTACAAAGTATTGACTCCGGGGGGCCAAATACAAATCCACGCCACACTTTTCACATATTTATTTGTAAATCAAATTGAACATTTATCATTTTCCTTCCACTTCCACTTCACAACTATGTGCCACTTTGTTTACTAATTAGGTGACTTCTGAAGGCAATTGGTTGCACTAGATTTTAGTTAGGGGTATCCGAGTAAAGGGGGGATGAATACAAATGCACTCCACACTTTTCACATATTTATTTGTAAAAAATGTTGAAAACCATTTATCATTTTCCTTCCACTTCACAATTATGTGTCACTTTGTGTTGGTCTATCACATAAAATCCCAATAAAATACATTTACGTGTTTGGTTGTAACCTGACAAAATGTGGAAAGTTTCAAGGGGTATGAATAATTTTTCAAGGCACTGTATGTGTCACTTGTATTAACCTTTTTTGCTCCCAGAGCATTTTTTGCAATTTTTTGGTATTTTAATAGCTGGACCTGGAATGTTTGTTAACCAAACTTTCCAGAGAAAATAAAAAAGATGGCGCCCATGTATTGTGGATTTTGTTATTTGTAGAGTTTCCAGCTGGACGAGATAAAAAAAAAAAAAAAAGATAGAAAAGTGAGTTGCTAGGCAACCGGACACCGGGGAATAGCGAGTGTTTTCCTGTCCCTAAGTTACTCCGAGTACAGTACTCACATCCTGCAGAGGGGGCTCTCCCATTCCAGAGCTGACATTACATCACTCACATTTACTGTACTATTTAAAGTGCAGCTCCTTTTTTTTTTTTTTTAACGATTAAAAAAATAAAAAAATAAAAAAAAAAACACAATACTCTCCAGGTAAACGATCTACATTTACATGGATATCACCAAACATTTTTTGGAAATTCATACCCGTTTGTTTATTTGCTTCACTCAATACCAGTGGGAGGGTTTTCCATCATCGCCACCATTGAGTGTAATCTCGGTGTTGTAATGAGAAAATCTGCTGTGTCTGCATTCCTTGAAAACTGGAAAAGGAAACTGCTGCTGAAAGAGATGCTGAAAGTGTGACTTGTATGTCAGTGCGAAAAGCAGTGTGTCAATCACACAAGGAAATAAGATTATTGGGGACCAGCGTGGGTACAGAAAGGGCCCCTGCACATGATACTGATGTATGAACACTGGATCCTTTTGGTAGAGGGCCGATTCACACCAGAACATGGTGCGGGAATGGTGCGTTCTGTGCACCTTTCCCACACCGGCCTTTGTGAACTCGGTTTGTTTGCATGCACCAAATCGAATGGTACTGCAATACCATGTGCAATACCACGTGATTTGGTGCGGCAGGCTTTTTAAAAGTAGCACATGCACTACTTTTTTCCTTTTGTAGCGGGTGGTTACATTTAGGGGAGACATCTGAGTGATAACAGGCTCAGATGCAGCAATTGTTAGGGTTCATGGACCAATTTATGCCAGTGGAGGCTATCAGTGGTGTCCAGTTCCCTGCGGCCTATAGGTGGCGCTGTCACCATAGGCCGGGGTTGAACCACCATTGGAGGTCTGTGCCTTTTTGTCCTCTCTCGGCAGTGGTACAGCGGGGCGGGGAACCTGCTGTGCATGCCGGGAGAGGGGATAAAAGGGGCAGACATTTTCCGCTCGGGGTCCACGCCCAGGCACCTTCAGAGTGCTGGTGGTCTCCGGGCGCCCTCGGCCTGGAGACGGAGCTGCAATTCCACCCCAGACACCTTTGGTCTGGGGTGAGGTACTCTCTGGAGGCCTGGGGCCCAGTACCTTCGGCTGGGTCCCGCAAGGGATAGAGGATTCCTAGGGTGTCCTCCGGTGTTGGACACCCGAATCTAGGGCGAGGGAGACCAGAGAAGTGACCTTCCCGGAGATCCAGCGCAGCATTGGCTGGTGACGGTGGAGGCCTCTGGTGATCGTCCGGATGGATGACTCCCCTGACAGGGGCCGCATCTCAAGAAGGTAGTCCACGTTCTCATGGTGGGTGGCAGCGACCCAACGAAACCCAGGTCGGTGGCAGAGGCCTCAAGTCTAATTCACCCGGTCGGTGGCAGCGACCACCCTCACGGTCGGTGGCAGCGACCGTGCGCCAAGCCTGTTTGCGCACACCGAAACAGGAGAGTAACAACTTCATGTTTGTGCCTGGACCTTCCTCTTCACCTTGTCTGTTCGTTGTCTAACCAGTCTGCTCTAAAAGGACTATTTATTGCTCTGAAGAATAAATAAGTGTTGGACTTTCAATGGTGTGGAACTTGGCTTTCTGGGATTTAAAGGTCATTCTCAAGGGAAGTTTTGGCTCTGGACAGGGGCACAGGCCCAAAGGAAAGGGTTATAGCTCACACCTCTGCACACTGGAGGATGTGAGCTGGTGGTGCATCACACTCTCCTCCCTGGTTCCCTAGACGAGAGCCATTGACAATGACAGAGAAGGAGGGAGTAAGAGGTAAGTCGCTACACTTGTTCTGGTGTGATTTCAGCCCATTTAATTGAAAGTGCTGCAAAATCGCAGCAAACAGGAACGCGCGGGTTTTCAAAAAATATAGTGTATGCACTACTTCTAAAATATGCACTGCACCAAATCGCATGGTACTGCGGTATCCCAGAGTGAACTGGTACAGAAAGTTCAACTCTAAAAAAAAAAAAAAAAAAAAAAAACGCGAGTAGGGTCCATATTTTAGCTCCTACAATGCTAAATAATATTAGGGGAGGTGTGATTTATGCACGTATTTTCAGACCAATAAAGCTGATTTTTTTTTTACTGAGCTAAACACAGAACTAGTTTACTGAAAGTTACTCACCTGTGTGATGGGGTAAGCTCAGCAGCGGGTGTGTGTGACCCCCTGGATGGGTGCACTACACAAAAATTAGGCACAGCAAACAGTGAAGGTGAAAAAACAAAAGCTGCGGTTTATTTTCACTATTTACAATGGTCCAAAAACAGCAAAACAAAAAGAAACATGAAAATAAATCCTTGCCAACTTGGCCACTTACTACACACAGCTTTCCCTGGCTATCAGCTTGGTGCAGCCTTGTGCTGACCCCCAGTACCTATCTCCCTGTTACAGAGGCTTGCCACACAAGCATTGTCTCACCGCACAGACAGGTATCGCACTCCCCCAGTCTAAAGCCTGGTACACACGATCGGATTTTCCGCGGACAAAGTGTAGGACTTTTGTCTTGCCTACAAACGGCACACAATTGTTGGCCAACAAACACGAAACTACATGGTTTTTCTGATCTTTAGCGCCACCCTTTGGGAAACTTCTGGTAATGTTGTGTTATAGTGAGCATTGCTTCTGAGCATGCATGTTTGTACTTTGGAGTTTTGTCCGATGGACTTGTGTACACACGATCGGATAAGCCATCAACACACATTTGTTGGCGGAAAATTTTAAAGCATGCTATCCAACATTTGTTGGCGGAAAATCCGACAACAATTGTCCGATGGAGCGTATAAACGGTCAGATTTTCCGACAACCGTCTGCCATCCCACAGTTCCCGTCAGAAAATCTGATCGTGTGTCCGGGTCTTAAAGCGATGAACCTCCGCTTTTCGGAACCCTCCCCCCCTCCGGTGTCACATTTGGCACCTTTCATGGGGGAGGGGGTGCAGATACCTGTATAAAACAGGTATTTGCACCACTTCCGGGTATAGACTCCCGCGGGAGTCCCGCCCCTTCGTGTCACCCCCCCCATTGTGTTCTGGATGGCAGCGGGGGAAGCCGAGAGCCGAGCGGTAGCTCGGCTTCGGCTGCCGACGTCGCGGGCAACCTGGACAGGTAAGTGTCCATTTTTTAAAAGTCAGCAGCTGCAGTATTTGTAGCTGCTGGCTTTTAAAAAAAATAATTTCCGGTGAACCTCCTCTTTAAGAAAGCAACAAAACTGGTTCCAGGATGGAGCAACCCCCTTTGCATGCTGGGAGTTTTTGTAGAGGCCTTAATGAGCCAACTTAGTTCAGCTGGGCTCATTACCTCTACCCCTGCAGAACTCTCAGCACTTCCCCCTAGTGGTACAAATCGTCATATAGCCTGAATCTGGGACACACATATTTGCCATCCTGGATGCATCCAGGATATTTTAGCTGTGTGTACAGGCCCATTGAAATCAATAAGCTGCATTCATATAAAAAACAAGAATCAAAACCTGAATGCCTACAAACATGGCGGTTTTGGCACCTGTGTGCAAGAGCCCAAAGACTCCAGCTCATAGCTTTTTTGGAATTTTATTGAAAATTTTTTAAATTGATGGCATCTGCAGATTAAAATGGAAAGGTAATATTTGATAACATTCAATTATTTTCATACTTGTGCAACAATTATAAATATATTTGTTTTTAGCAAAAGTGGAGCTTTCCCACGTTGGTGCGCTGCGACAATGCACATGTGTTTTTTTAATACGTTAACATGAGTTTAAATACAGTGCTGGCAATGCACAAAAGTGTCCAAAAAATACATGTGCACCATTTTTGTGCATCCAAACACATGAAGCACACCAAAGTGTTGCCAAAAATGGTGCACGTGTTTTGTTTTTTGGATGCTTTGGCGCATTGTCAGCCCATTTTTTTATTTGCATGTTAAGAATGTGTGTTGGGGTGCATTTCCTTTCCCACACTTAGCCAGGGGGTGGTAAAAACTGGTGGTTGAACTATATTTTTTAATACCTACTGACAGAAGAACATGGAAGCTGGAAGGGATTGTACTGGTACCCTGATGCAAGCATGCCTAGTTTGACAGGCGGCAACAACTATTAAACTTGACAATTGAAGTCAATGGAGTCGCACCATAACAGTGAGCAAAGCAAGCAATGCTTCATGACCAGTGTAGATAAGATGTCCCACCTTGTTTTGTGTCTGCCCGACCATGAGTACTCACCATCCCCCTTGCTATTAACTAAAATAACGAGACCACACATGAATTGGAGTACAAATGTCCATAGCAGCCTTTTTATTAACAAAAACAACTTATCAGCCTGTTGGTCTTATGACGGCACCCAGAATTCCAATTTGTTCCACTTGTAACACTGCGGGATCTTTTACCATACCAGGCCTCCAGCCGTGACCCACCAGCTCGGAGACAACCCACACCCGCAGTGCAACCATTACCGTATTCCAGCTAACCTTAGTAACTGGAATACACCAGGGGGGGACATACCACAGATGAGCCCCCCACACTTCCATCTCAACCGTATTTTCTTCCACCGTCAAAAGACCAACCACCGCCACACGATCAGCTGCCATGACGTCCTTTGCTCATATTGCACCTGCAAAGAGATAAAGCAAACAAAACAAAACACAGGGAGAGTGGGTGGAAATCTGCCTGCTTGTCACCTGTCCCTTCTCTGCTGTCCAGGAGACCCCACCTATCCCTTAACTAACTACCACAAACTTCTCCTCATCCTGTTGTTCCAACCAATCCACCTCTCCCCCATTCTCCACCTACAATCCTTAACCCCATAGTTGCTTACCCTTCTCACACTGTCATGCCGGTGTATTGTCATATTCTGCTCCCTATCACAGAATGCTCCGGAAGTGACGTTGCGCCGAGAAATTTCACACTGCGCATGCGTTCCAAATTATTTGCGACAATACAGACCAGCTGTCTCGTCACATTCGGCTCCCCATCACAGATTGGTCCGGAAGTGACGTTCCGTCGCCGCCATCTTGCTACACCCCACAATCCTGCACAGTAATGATAGAGTGAGAAGGGGGCAAGCGGACATTTTGTTACACCCACCGGAGTTTTAGATTTCACAGTTATTTTCAACACAAAACTGAGCTTATATGCTTAAATACAGTATTTGTAAATCCGACGGACCAATTACATGTTAAATGTGAAAATCAGAGGTGTTCTGTCACATTAGCAACCATGTTTTTAAAATTTAACATCTAAACAGTCTGTCGGATTTCCAAATACTGTATTTAAGCATATAAGCTCCGTTTTGTGTTGAAAATAACTGAAATCTAAAACTCCGGTGGATGGAACAAGATGTCCGCTTGCCCCCTTCTCACTCTATCATTACTGTGCAGGAGTGTGGGGTGTAGCAAGATGGCGGCGACAGAACGTCACTTCCGGAGCAAGCTGTGATGGGGAGCCGACATTTTCTAACGGTTTCACTGGTCTGTATTATCGCAAATCGCTTGGAACGCATGGCGCAAGTGTTTGGAATGCATCGCGCATGCGCAGTATGAAATTTCTCGGCGCAACATCACTTCCGGAGCATTCTGTGATAGGGAGTGAAATATGACAATACACCGGCCCTGCACTATCTTTCATTTTATTCTCTCTCATTCCGGGCCTTACTATCCAAAACTGCCGTTCAGCTGGAAGAGAAAATCCAGCCAAAAATATGGGAAAAAAAAACTCCACGCATTTAGAATCACCTTTTGAACATCTAGAAGCCACTGCGCCCTCCACCCCCTATAAGCTGATCCACAGCGGATTGCTTTTCATGGGGCTGTAAAAACTGCTGCCTGTGTGAAAGAGGCTTTATTGGTGCATTGGGGTGCCATTCAAAATGAATGGCACTACAGCGCGCTAATGGGCATGATGTGCTTTGGCATGCAAGCAACGTGCGCAATACTGGAAAGGTGTTTAATCTATTGGATAATCCTTGAGATGTAAGGCAACACCATTATAATAATTGAAGAGTGGAGATTTAGGGTATTATGAATGATCACTGATGGCTGGTTATTCATCTATATATTATGACATAGGGTAGGAAGTTAGTAAATCATATGTATATCTTGTAAATATATAATAACACGGGCTCCTATTTCCGCAGTGCTCTATAACATTCAGGAAATGAAATTAGCCTTCGTCTTACATTGCATTGCTCGGCAGTAGTCTTTTTCGCCTGAGGAAACGTACGAAAATGACACGATATAATGTGGAAAATTTCCACGCGACGCTATTGACACATGACATATGATATGGCGCCCTCCGGGAAAAACTCCGCAATTGACAGCAGTTCAGTCTTGTGTTTCACATTTATTGATAAAAATGCCATCAGGCTGAAAACAAAGTGAAACCTTCATATTTATGACAAATCTATGTTAAATGCCTATATATAATATATATATATATATATATATTGTAAAAGAGGAAATAGGCTATATAGGGGGTAACCTCATCCATGAATGACATGACCAAGAGAAAAATAGAACCTTGCAGACTTTACTGGTACCAGAGAGGAACAGTCAGACATTTATATGTAAACAAGTTAATGTTTATTACAAAATGTGATTAAAAAACAATCTTAAAAAGCATAAAAAAAGTACTCAAATTAGATGATACAGTCCATATAATCGGACCACAAGAGTAAATCTTTGCTATATGTTCCAAGAGGTCATATATGTCCAGCCTATGACTTTACATTTGGCCTGTTGGCTGAAACTGAAGTTCTTCTTCAACACTGTGCACCCAAGTATACCTGACAGGACCCACAGGATAATTCATTGTGTTTTCCTCAGTTGTGAGAGTCTTCCTAGTGAAATTTGCCTGCTGATATCAACCGGTGGTGTACTTCTAGCAGATTGGCTGCAAGTACTTGTGGCACTTAGGCCCCTTTCACACGGACGGTCCATTCAGGTCCGCCTGTCAGTTTTTTAGGCGGACCTGAACGGATGCTCCATGTAGCCCTATGGAGCCACGGATGTCAGCGGTGACATGTCCGCTGACATCCGACCCACTCCGCTCCGCCAAAGTGTGACGGAGGAAAACCCTATTTTTCCATCCGTCGGCGGAGCGGATCGGATGAACACGGACAGACGGTCCGTGTTCATCCGATCCCCCCATAGGGGAGAGCGGCGCTCTTACAGGGCGGTCCCTGCACAGTGTGCGGGGACCGCCCAGTCATCCGCCGGCTCAGCGGGGATCAACGGAGCGATCCCCGCTGAGCAAGCGGAGCTTCACGGGGCGGATCTTCAACGAAGCCCTTAGTGTTATACCTTCATTCCTCCCCGTGCAGGTTTTTTAGAGGACTGGAGGCACAGTAGGGGTTGAGATCCCAGATGAGGAGCAAGGAGAAGTACGCCTTTTTTTTTATTATGTGGGTCTTTCAGGTGCTGTTGCCAACGGACTGCATGGCAGGTCATCACACTGTATGTCTTGTCAAGCATGTGGTGCCCAAGCGGGTGATTTTCTGGCCACACTTGATCCGCTTCAGACATAGATTGCAAACAGCAACAGTGCGATCTACTACACGTATCGAAAAAAGCCCACACCAATTAAATTTTGGAAGCAAGGGGAGTCAGCAGCGCCCTGCACCTGTGGATCTCTGCAGTTTGATGCAATAGGGTGGCTGCCCTTAAGCTGGCCCCTGTAGAGCATCCTGCCTCGTTGGAGTTGTGCCTCCTCCTCCTCACTTTCCTCCTCTTTTCTCTCAGGCACCCAAGTACAGTCAGTAACCTCATCATCCCCTCCCTCCTCATCACTGGAGCAAACTTGGCAGTATGCTGCAGCTGGGGGAACATGACTGCTAGTTTCTTGTCCTTCTGTGGCCCCCCCTCTCTCTAGGCTCACGTTACTCCCTTCCTCAACCTGGGAACCAACAGCGGAGTCTTCAAATTGATGCGCATCCTCCGTCAGCATGTACCGGAAACTATAGTCAAATAATTCTGGTGACTCCTCCGTGCATGATGGTGGGGCTACGGAAGGAGTAACTGTGGACAAGGAGCCGGTGAAATAGGGTGCTTTGGCAGCTGCATTGGAAGGCAAAGTAGTATGAGCCTGGGTGACAGAGGATGAGGAGAATGAGGACGGCTTAGTTATCCACTCCACCAACTCTTGCAATCTCTGCATGTTGGGGCTCAATAGCACGGCCAGTAGCAGAAAAAAAAGGACAAGCGTGACCCACCTGCAGAGGATGCACCATGTCTGCCACCACAACTTTTGTCACGTACCTGGTGGAGATCGAGCTGGAGAGGGGGCTTCTCTTGCACCTCCTGTCCGATACCCCTGGTAGTGATGACAGGGAGTGAAGGACACAGAGTGGCACGAGGGCCGATGTAGCAGATGGCACTGGCTGAGCCTTGGCAGGAACCAGGTGGCTGAAGAGCGCTGAGCTGACTCTGGAAACTGGAGCTCTGTATCGCTGGATCAGCAGATGGAGGCGTAGCCGGGACGTAAGCCAGGAGGTCATCGACAGCCGGACGGAACAGGTACTGAGACGATAGGCAGAGGCAGAGACGGGACACAGGCCAGGTTCGGTACACAGTCGGGCAGCAAGGTACAGGAACATCAAGCAGAAGCAGAGTCAAACAAAAGCCGGGATCAGGTAGGCAGGCGGAGATCAAGGAGAAGGTTCAGGTGAAGCCGGGTCAGGACACAGAAACTGGAACAGGTTAGATAAACAGGCACTAGCTGAAAGACCACTCACCAACAGGCAGATGTCAGTGTTCTGTTTAAATAGGCACTAACTGGCACCAGTACGTGCATGTGCGTGTGCCTGTGCGCCCGTGTGCGCGCACATACGCGAATGCAAGTTATTCCTTGTGGATACAAAGATATACCCGCGCATGCGCGCCAATGCGCCTCTGTTACCTGGACTTCTCTTACAACTTTTCACTGTAGACACAGAGCCTGCCTGCCCTCTTTTAGTAGCCTGTGAGTGTCTGCCTCTCCTTGGTGGCCTTCCGGACATGATGGTGACTTTTTTTTAGCACCTACTGTACACCACCGAATGTACATACAGTATAGTCTACACCGAATGTAGTGTGTGTGTGTGTATATATATATATATATATATATATATATATATATATATATATACCGTATATACTCAAGTTTTTCAGCACATTTTTTTGTGCTGAAAATGCCCCCCTCGGCTTATACTCGAGTCTGTACCTGATTACCCGTGACATATCCGAGACATGCAGCGTCAGACTGCGGGCGGGCGTCCAGTGTAAAAAAGCCGCGTCTCCTCCTTGTCCTGTTCCGTGATAGGCGGAACACTCAGTTTTCCCAGCAGACACTGTGTTCAGTGTTCCGCCTATAAGACGTCCTCTCGTCCTCGTCCGTGGGACGAGGACAAGAGGACGCCCGTGATAGGCGGAACACTGAACACAGCGACTGCTGGGAAACTGAGTGTTCCGCCTATCACGGAACAGGACGAGGTCCAGACCGACCCCGAACTCAGCATCACCACGGCTCAGGAACTGGGACCAGAGACCCCGAGACCAGGATCGGAGAGAGGTCGTTCTCCCCAGGTACCTTGCGAGACAGCCGGAACAGATTATTTTTTACAGTCCAGGTTATTGTTGGTTGGCTTGCTCTCTTTATGTCTGTCTTTTGATATCCAGGTTATGCAGATTGGCAAAGTGAAGCTGCAATGGGCACAGTAAGGTGAGGCATGCAATGGGCACAGTGAGGCGTGCAGTGGGCAAAGTGAGGCATGCAATGGGCACAGTGAGGCATGCAAATGGGCATTGTTGACCCTCTTTTCCACTTACAGTAGCTGCTGCATTCTCACCCTAGGCTTATACTCGAGTCAATAAGTTTTCACATTTTTTGTGGTAAAAGTAGGTGCCTCGGCTTATATTCGGGTTGGCTTATACTCAAGTATATACGGTATGTAGCGGGTATTTACATTTGGGGGGAAGCATCTGGGTTATTTAACCCAGATGTACTAATTGTTAGGGAATCTGAGAATCTCTTTTGTGTTTCTTGGAGGACTCTGGTGGTGCAAGGTTCCCTGTGGCCTGCAGGTGGCGTTGTCGCCCTGGGTTGGAGTTGAACCTGCACCGCAAGACTGTTCCTTTTTGTCCTATCCTGGCGCTGGTACAGTGGGGCGGGGAACCCGCTGTGACGCAAAGGGAGAGGAGATAAAAGGGGCTTCAGAGTTGGAGGACACGGCCACACCCAGGCACCTTCGGCCTGGGTGCCGGCGTTCCGGAGATCCGGGCCCAGGTGCCCTTGACCTGGCCGGAGCAAGGGATGGAGTCCATCCCAGGCACCTTAAGCCTGGGGTGAGGTTCTACGGCCAAGGCCTGGAGCCCAGGACTTCGACTGGGTTTCGCGAGGGTGGAGGAGTCCGAGGGGCCCTAAGGTGTTGGGACCCGTATCTGAGGCGAGGAGGCCAGGGAGTGTAACCCTTCCGAATAGTCCAGTACAGCATTAATCCGGTGACGGCGGGGCCACTGGTAACTCCCTTGGAGGGATGTCTTCCCCCTGACAGGGGCTGCAATGTAGTGAAGTTAACTCCAGTTCCTGTTCACAGGAGTCGCTGGAAGAGATTCTGTACCAAAAAGTCCATTTAACAGCCACTGTGCTTAGCAACCATTGGTGAAACCTCAACGGTTTAGTTTCTTTGAGGATTGTGACTTGACCTACTCTCCACCAATACTAAACTGCATAGTTACCAACAGTCCCGAATTTCCCGGGACAAGCACGATTTTTGGACCCTTGTCCCGAATTGGGCTTGTCCCGATTCGGGACAAGCCCAGTTCTTTTTGTCCCGTTTTGTCCCGGTAAATTCGGGAATGCTTTAGCTAAAAACGGCAGCGGCTACACAAAAATGGCCGCTGCCGCCACCATATTTGTTTACGTTTTCCCCTTGTGTTCAGTGCAGAGCCTGGGGCAGCCAATCGGCTTCGGATTGGCGACTCCTCCCCGCTCTCCACTGAACGCAAGGAGAGGCACAAGGAAGCAGCATGCTTCACCCGCCGCCGCCGCCGCTAACGACCCTCTGCCCAGCCCCCGTGTGTCCGACAAGGAGCGGGGACACGGATGTAAGGACCGGGGCTCCACTGGCTGGGGACACTGACGCCTATCAGCACCCGGCGCCGCCGCTGCCAACAACCCTCCGCCCCGCCCCCGTGTGTCCGACGAGTGGGGACACTGATGGAAGGACCGGGGCACCGCTGGCTGGGGACACTGTGATGGTCCTGGCTCACTCCATTTGGCAGACCCCTCGGACCACCAGCACATCCTCACGCACCGCAGGTACCGTACTATTGCACTGTAGTGTAGTGGGTGGTGGGGTAATTGTAGTGTAGTGGGTGGTGGGGTAATTAGTGTAGTGTAGTGGGTGGCGGGGTAATTTAGTGTAGTGGGTGGTGGGGTAATCACAGTGTAGTGTAGTGGGTGGTGGGGTAATCACAGTGTAGTGTAGTGGGTGGCGGGGTAATCACAGTGTAGTGTAGTGGGTGGCGGGGTAATCAGTGTAGTGGGTGGCGGGGTAATCAGTGTAGTGGGTGGCGGGGTAATCATTGTAGTGGGTGGCGGGGTAATCAGTGTAGTGGGTGGCGGGGTAATCAGTGTAGTGGGTGGCGGGGTAATCAGTGTAGTGGGTGGCGGGGTAATCAGTGTAGTGGGTGGCGGGGTAATCAGTGTAGTGGGTGGCGGGGTAATCAGTGTAGTGCATAGTTGCCAAACAGTCCCGAATTTCCCGGGACAATCATGATTTTTGGACCCTTGTCCACAAGTGTGGAGGGGGCTCTGCTGGGGAGGCACCTGATGCAAGGACGGACTGCTGGGGAGGCACCTGATGCAAGGACGGACTGCTGGGGAGGCACCTGATGCAAGGACGGACTGCTGGGGAGGCCATCTGGTGGCAGGCGACGTGGCAGGTAACACGCTCAGGGCTTCCACTGATTCGGCATTATGGTGAGTTGAATGATTTCATTTTATATTACAATGTAAAAATAGAAATAATGCACTTCAATCATCCTGACACCGTAACAACCATGGTGCCGGGATGATTGAAGCGCCAACAGGTGTTTTGGAGTATCCTTATCTGCCAATTTTGTTACACATTACTATTGTGGTGTAGGATCTGGCTTCTTTCTTTCTATTTCTTTCTCTCTCTTTCTCTCACCTCGGACTCTAGCCACACCCCTTTGAACCACGCCCATTTAAACCACACCCACTATCGTGCGAAGCGCGCCACATTTTTCACTCCGACATGACACGCCTACAAACGAATGCCCCGCCCCCTGATTATAGCAAGGCTCCGCCTCAATACAAAAAAAGTGTCCCAGATGTTTTTTTTGCAATGTTGGCAACTATGAAACTGTTCTATGGGTCTCAAACTGTCTGCTCGCAAAGGACTATTTGTTTGCCGTTATGGAATAAATAAGTGTTGGACCTTTTCAGTGTGTGGTACTCCAATTACTGGGAGCAAAGGGGGGTTATTAGCAGAACAGACTTGGCTCTGAACGTATACACAGCCCGAAAGTAATCTGATGCTGGCCTTCACCTCTACATGTTGTAATCTAAAGGACATGGGCCGTGGCGCACCTCGCTCTCCCCTCCAAGGTACCCCTAGACCGGAGCCAAAGTAAAAAAAGAAAAGAGACAGAGAGGGTGAGGCCGCTACAGGTATATATATTAATACACCACCTGAAGTGTATTATATACTGTACACCGCCGAATGCACTGAATATATAGTCTACACTGAATGCAGAGTGTATATATATATATATAAATAATCGTGACAGCAGGCAGGTAAAATCGCCTGGTAGCATCCAGGATGGCAAATATGTGTGTCCCAGATTCAGGCTTTATGCCGATTTTTACCACTAGGGGGAAGTGCTGAGAGTCCTGCAGAGGTAGAGGCAATGAGCCCAGCTAAATTAAGTTGTCTCATTAAGGCCTCTACAAAAACTCCCAGCATTGTAAATAGTGTAAATAAACCACAGCTTTTGTTTTTTCACCTTCACTGTTGTTTGCTCTGCCTAATTTTTGTGTAGTGAACCCATTCAGGGGGTCACACACACCCGCTGCTGAGCTAACCCCCTCACACTATATACCGTGTATATATATGTATATATATATATATATATACACACACACACTGCATGCATGCCACTAAGACCCCTTTCACACTGGAGGTGTTTTTCAGGAGCTTAAGACCCTTAAAAGTGCCTGAAAAACGCCTCCAGTGTGAAAGTGCTTTCACACTGGGGCGCTGCGCTGGTAGGACTTCAAAAAAAGTCCGCAAGCAGCTTCTTTGAGGCGGTGTATACATCGCTCCTGCCCATTGAAATCAATTGACAGAGCCGCTGAAGCGCATGCAAAGCGCAGCAGCGCTTTGTGGGTGCTTTTAACCCTTTTTTTGGCTGCTAGCGGGGGTTAAAAGCGCCCCGCTAGCGGCCGAAAAGTGCTTCTAAAAATCTCCCATCTAACCTTACCTAGCAAATATCCCCCACCCAACTCCCCTTAGCAAAAATCCCTCGTCTAACCTTCCCTAGCTAAAATCCCCCACCTAGCAAAAATCCCCCACCCAACTACCCCTAGCAAAATACCCTACCTAGCACATATCCACCCTAGAAAAAATCCCCCATCTAACCTCCCCTAGCAACAATCCCTCCCACATTGCAAATATCCCACACCTCACCCCCATAGCAAATATCCCTCATCCAACTCCCCTTAGCAAAATCCCATACTTAGCAAATATCCACCACCCAACCCCTCTAGAAAAAATCCCCCACCTAGAAAATATCCCAACCTCACCCTCACAGCAAATAGCTATTTAGTAAAAATACCCCACCCACCTCCCCCTAGAAAAATCCCCCACCTATCACATATCCCCCAACAGACCCCCCCCCCTAGCAAAAATCTATCGGGTTGAGGTCAGGCCAGTCCAGTTCCTCTACCCCAGGGATATGCAATTAGCGGACCTCCAGCTGTTGCAGAACTACAATTCCCATGAGGCATAGCAAGACTCTGACAGCCACAAGCATGACACCCAGAGGCAGAGGCATGATGGGACTTGTAGTTTTGCAACAGCTGGAGGTCCGCTAATTGCATAGTCCTACCCCAAACTCTCTCATCCATGTCTTTATGGACCTTGCTTTGTGCACTGGTGAGCAGTCATGTTGGAACAGGAAGGGGCCATCCCCAAACTGTTCCCACAAAGTTGGGAACATGAAATTGTCCAAAATGTCTTGGTATGCTGACGCCTTAAGAGTTCCCTTCACTGGAACTAAGGGGCCAAGCCCAACCCCTGAAAAACAACCCCACACTATAATCCCCCCTCCACCAAATGATTTGGAGGGGGGGCCCAATACTTTCAGCAATATAGTGATGAGTGAGTTTGGGGTGGAGGATCTTGACTGGCCTGCACAGAGTCCAGACCTCAACCCGATAGAACACCTTTGGGATGAATTCGAGCCAGGCCTTCTCATCCAACATCACTGCCTGATCTCACAAATGCGCTTCTGGAAGAATGGTCAAACATTCCCATAGACACACTCCTAAACCTTGTGGACAGCCTTCCCAGAAGAGTTGAAGATGTTATAACTGCAAAGGGTGGGCCAACTCAATATTAAACCCTACGGACTAGGACTGGGATGTCATTAAAGTTCAGGTAAAGGCAGGTGTCCCAATACTTTTGGCAATATAGTGTACCTGTACAGTATACTGTACTGCCTTTTAGATTAATTTAAAACAAGCATTATCCTACATTTATATTCAGTATTTTATTATTTCCATGTAATTTCCATGTGATGTCACCATGATAAGATTGTGCTTGCTATTTGTTATATCAGCTCAGTGTTTACCAAAAATGCCAACATTCCTGGGAAAATCAAGAGGACAATTTCCCAATTCCCATGATGGGAAAAGATGAGGTGTATTTTGTGTGCCCCCTGCTGTATGTGGGGTCCCTGCCTGAGTCCCAGCCAGGTTCCATGGAATATGGGAGGTGTGCATACCTCCCAACATTTTGAGATGGGAATGAGGGACACCTACTTGCAAACGTATGTAGGCATAGGACACGCCCCCTGACACACCCTCTTAACCACTTGCTGACCGCCTCCTGTACATTTACGTCGGCAGAATGGCACGGACAGGCACATCAACGTACCTATACGTCCCCTTTAAGTGCCTGTCTGTGTGGTGGCGCACTCGCGACCCTGCCACCATCCCCGTGAGTCGGACCGCAGGTCCCGTGGACTCGATCGCCGCGGGAATCCCCGCGATCATCTCACGGAGGTATAGAGCGCAGGGGCGGATCCAGAGTCTTTTCTCGGGAGGGGCACTGCCAAAAAATATGTTTTTTTTTGTGGGAAATTTATCGGGGAAATGGCTGGTGTCGGCGCTTCAATCATCCTGGCACCATGGTTGTTATGGTGTCAGGATGATTGAAGCGCATTATTTCTATTATTACATTGTAATATAAAATGAAATAGTTCAATGCAGAATCAGTGGGAGCCCCGAGTGTGTCACTTGCCACCGTCACCTGCAATTAGTGGGAGCCCTGAGCGTGTCACTTGCCACACATTGCGGATTGTCACTTGCCACGTCACCTGCCACACCTTGTGGATTGTCACTAGCCACACCTTGTGGATTGTCACTTGCCACGTCACCTGCCACATCTTGTGGATTGTCACTTGCCACGTCACCTGCCACACCTTGCTGATTGTCACTTGCCTGCCACCAGATGCAGATTGTCATTTGCCACGTCACCTGACAATTTGCGGATTGTCACTTGCCACGTCACCTGCCACATCTTGTGGATTGTCACTAGCCACACCTTGTGGATTGTCACTTGCCACATCACCTGCCACACCTTGCTGATTGTCACTTGCCTGCCACCAGATGCAGATTGTCATTTGCCACGTCACCTGACACAATTTGCGGATTGTCACTAACTTGCCTGCTAAGATGTAGTTTTGGTTGTCTCTTGCTGTGTCCCAGACTCCCAGAGTCAGACAGCAGAGAGATAATGTAATCTCTCTGCTGCCTAGTGCACAGTGAGGGCGGAAGTCACTGCAGGAATGCAGGGCAGGCACGGGCGGTGAGAGATGAGCCTGCTCTCTCACTCTCACCTGCGCTGTCAACACACTAAGCAGCACGGTCTGCCCACGAACCGCGCCGCCCGCCCACAAACTGTGCCGCAAACGGAGCCGCCCGCTTTCTTACCCGTCTGTGGAGCCGCACGCTATCGCACATGCCTGCAGAGCGGCCCGACGTGACTCACTGACGTCACTCATTGCTAGACGCCAAGCGGCCCAGGCGTTAGCAACGAGTGCAGGGAAGAGGCTCCACCCACCTCCACCTCCGCTCCTGGTATCGTGTCAGTGCGCCACGTAACTACATTAGACAAGTCTCTCTCTCTGCGCCGCTGATCGGCTGATGTGAGAAACTGAGAGAGAGACTCAGAGAGGCAGCGGCAGCAGCAGAACAAGTACTGTATATACTCGAGTATAAGCCGACCCGAATATAAGCCGAGGCACCTAATTTTACCCCAAAAAACTGGGAAAACTTATTGACTTGAGTATAAGCCTAGGGTGCCCATCTGCATACCTCACTGTGCCTCACTTTGCCTCACTGTGCCCATGCCTCACTGTGCCCATGCTTCACTGTGCCCATGCTTCACTGTGCCCATGACTAGATGTTTAACATTGGAGTCTATGGAAGGAGTGCCCAGCTTTGAAAAATCGGTTCTCCCCGGCCGTAGGTCTCCCAGACACCAAACTTTGTACACTTATAGAGGAGACATGGGGCTACATGTGTGCCAATTCTGGGGTCAAGAGGACCTACGACCGGCCAGTACCGGGTCCACAAATCACTGGAGAAATTACCGTTTAACATTGGAGTCTATGGAAGGAGTGCCCGGATTTGAAAAATCGGTTCTCCCCGGCCGTAGGTCTCACAGACACCAAACTTTGCAAACTTGTAGAGGAGACATGGGGCTACATGTGTGCCAAGTCTGGGGTCCAGGGGACCTATGGCCGGCCGGTACCGGGTCCCCAAAGTCCGGGAGATCAGGCGCAAAAAATAAAAAACAGAGCAAGCGAGTGTGTAAACATCTCCCGGCTCTGCCTAGTGACAATGACACTGATCTTGGCTCCGTGTACTCGGAGCGGAGATCAGTGTCATGTGACACAGAGCCCAGCCCCCCTACAGTTAGAAACACAATGCAGGGAACACTTAACCCC
This sequence comes from Rana muscosa, assembly GCA_029206835.1. Classification (NCBI taxonomy): domain Eukaryota; kingdom Metazoa; phylum Chordata; class Amphibia; order Anura; family Ranidae; genus Rana; species Rana muscosa. The sequence continues at coordinate 271,593,424 of CM055123.1, read as the reverse complement.
TACAGCGCCACCTAGTGGTTAACCCCTTCAATGCCAGTGTAATTTTCACAGTAATCAGTGCATTTGCTGTGAAAATGACAATGGTCCCAAAAATGTGTCAAAAGTGTCCGCCATAATGTCGCAGTCACGAAAAAAATCACTGATCGCCGGCATTACTAGTAAAAAATAAATAAAATAACAAAAATGCCATAGATCTAACCCCTATTTTGTAGACGCTATAACTTTTGCGCAAACCAATCAAAAAACTCTGATTGCGTTTTTTTTTTTTTTAATCAAAGTTATGTAGAAGAATATATATTGCCCTAAACTGAGGAAAAAAATGTTTTTTTTATATATTTTTTGGGGAAATTTATTATAGCAAAAAGTAAAAAATATTGATTTTTTTTCAAAATTGTCGCTCTTTTTTTGTTTATAGCGCAAACAATAAAAACCGCAGAGGTGATCAAATACCACCAAAAGAAAGCTCCATTTGTGGAAAAAAAGGACGTAAATTTTGTATGCACGGCCGCGCAATTGTTAAAGCGACGCAGTGCCGAATCGCAAAAAGTGGCCTGGTCTTTAACCAGCCAAAATGGTCCGGGGCTTAAGTGGTTAAAAGACAATTAACCAAAAAAAAGGTTAATTAAATCCACAAGGACTTTTTTTTACCACTACTATTCCTTTATTTTGGCTTTTAAAATTTACAAATGCAGCAATTTATAATTTGGATGAAAGGTTTAGCACCGGGAAACACTTTTTGAAAGATAAAAATTTCATTTATATACAGCTATAGAGACCAGACCAAAATAAGGGACAAATGAGGAGGTAAGAGGGACAGAGGGACATTGCTCCAAATCAGGGACAGTCCCTCGAAATCAGTTGGGAGCTATGGGTGTGGGACAATTACCAAAATGTAAAAACTGTCCGGCAAGGAGGAGAGACACTGGGCAGCTATAACATTCACAGGCAATGACACATAGGCCTACCTATACAATCCATTTAAATATTATTCAGTCAGCTTGACCCTCCCGCTACATTGTGGGGACAAATAAAAAATTGAACTAACATCTGACAGTAAATGGCCATCATTAGAGGTGAAAATGCTGTTCACCAGGTATCAGGAGGGTCTTCATTAGAAAAAGAGTTAACTTAATACAGTAAAAGGGTAGTCTTCTGCCACCTAGTGATTCTAAGAGGCAATGCAGGCTTTACTTGTCTAACGCAGCCTTAAAAGAGAAGTATGGGTTTTCGTCTTTTTTGTTTTTTAGATTCATACTTACCTCGGTGGATGGAGGAGCATCAGATCGATGCTCCATCTGTCCCCCGCCGTCTGTGCACTGAGAACCGAGCCACAGAACATCGCCGTTGGCTCGGTTCTCACAGATCCCCGAGAGGAAAGATGTTGACTGTCAGCCTAGAGATTTAAAATATCTGGAAATTTTGAAGCTCGGAAAAAAAAAAAATTTTTGAGGGAAAAAAAATGAAATTTTCGGAAAAATTGAAAAAAATGCTACATTAGCACTTTTTTTTATCTTTTTAAGATTGGAAGTCATTCTGTTACGAGAACGTTGAGAAAAACAATGTGCATTGTCATCATTGTTCTCCTCTTGACTTCGATCCATGAAGGATTTTTTAAGATCTACAGGACACTTGTTACCTACAAGAATGTGTTTTGTCATCCTGGTAGCATTTGGAAATGAAGATTTCATCTGACAATATTTGCAAATTACATTTTTCTTTTCAGAAGAACTTGTAATGTGAAAATGCCTCCATATGCTAGATGTCAGGCTCACCATTTTCTGAGGGGAGTAGGAAATAAAAACAATAAAAAATGACGACTTTGCAAGAAGACACTAATCTATGGTTGTGTGTGGGGGTCGGGAAAGGACCAGATTACTGGTAATTCAATTATTATTTACACAACAGTTTATAAAGATAAACGAATGTAGCTAAATGATTCAGTTTTCTGGATTCAGAATCAGATAAATGTAAATTCTTACCTTTTGTAATGAAGTATATACTTTCAGGTCCTTTTTGTTGCTCTGTATTTTCTTCCAATGCTTTTGAGGCCTAGTGAAGAGGACAGAACACACCAAACACACCCACTAACATGCAAAAGCAAAACTGAAACCTTTTTCTTGTTACAATAACAGCACAGCGCCTCCTAAAGGAAGAAATGCGTACTGTTCTTGCATTGGAGGGTTCAGTTTGTTACCTAGGACTTGCTTGTCCTCACTCAGTGCACAGAAATTAGAATAATCGGATATTATACATTTTTTTTAGAAATGATTGGGAAAATATTTGAACACCCTGTCTTAGAATATTTTATTCATCATGTTAAAATAAAATGGATGGATGGAGCCCATTCCCTTTTTTTGAATGAACACAGTGAATAATCGGTACCGATTGCTTCGGTGTCTATTCATCTCAGAAGCATAGTAAACTGTGTTTACTATGCTTCAGTTTGTGAATGATTAGGAAGTCTGTGAGCACTTCCTATTTAGTCATCTGTGCAGTTGAGGCTGCAAAGAAAGGGACTGATAAATCTATGTTCTTAGTCCCTTTCTGTGTGTTAAATGTGTTCTGATTTTAAAAATATCTGATTTTTTTTAAATCTGTTTAGACCCCTGATATTTCACCACAGCCCCCAACAGGTCAGTTAAAAATGTAAAAAAATAAATATCTAAAAAAAAAAAGAAGTGTAAAAAAATTTAAATTCTAAAACAAAATCAGAAAAATGAATGTCTGCCATGGCTGCGAAGCATAGTGTTTGTTGCAACCGTGGGATGGCCACACCCCTAGCCACTGCCTCTAATGCAATAGGCTGCGCACACATATGCTGTCACCAGAACTAATCTCCTTGGTAGATTTCCCCTCTAATTCCTGCTCTGGTAATAACTCAAAAATTTGTATTCTCTTTGACTTTTTTTCACCCTATTTATCATGTTTAATGTTATCACTAAAATGGTACAAAGACAGCGACAAAAAAAAACCTGACAGGTGTTCTAGAAAACAAAACTACAAAACTAAAAAAAAACTTTTGTCTGCAGTTGTGCTTTAAAGCGGAGGTTCACTCAAAACTCATCAGTGTCTCCACCGCATCAGTGTACATGTAGGAGCTAAAATCGGCCCTTTTTTTTTTTAAATATCAAAATACCTTAGTAATGATGATTTTCAATAATCCCACTCCCGCGGGAGTAGGACGTCTCCCCAGCGCCGCAGTGATCTATGGGAGCTCCCGCAGTGTGTACTGGGGAATGACGCCGCCCGTTGTGATGACAGCTATAATGCTTACGGTGCAGGTTGCCGTAGAGAGTGCGCATGCCCGAGATAGAGCGGTGAATGCCGGGAGCCAAGCATTCACGGCATCCAGGAAGCAATTGCTTGTGGGCTTCACAATGCCCACAAGCAAAATGGCAAATGCCTAGATCAAAAAAATAGGATTTTTTACTCACCGTAAAATCCTTTTCTCAGAGTCCATGGACCGACACAGCTTCTCTATTGACAAAGTGGGTATTATCCGTTAAAGTGGTTGTAAACCCACTTTTTCAACTTGCACCTACAGGTAAGCCTAGATTAAGGCTTACCTGTAGGTGCAAGAAATATCTCCTAAACCTACACGGTTTAGGAGATATTTACTAAAATGACAAGCGCCGCTGTCTACGGCGCATGCGCGCCGTAGACAACGGCGCATTCATGGGGTTAATCCCATTCACAAACTCGGCTACTTCCCAGCAATCGCTGGGCGTAGCCGAGTGGGACGCCTCCCGCGCGCATGCGCAGAGTGACGTCTCCGCCGGAGCGGCGCTGTGATTGGCTGGTGCGGCGATACCCGGAAGTAACATTCCGGCTATCGCCGCAGTGATGTCTGCGGCTGAACAGAGGGACGAGGACGGCTTCGGGGGCCCCGATCTAAGGTAAGTGGAACATAATGAGCTATTATGCTAGTCATAATAGCTCATTATGCCTTTCTTTTACAGGTTATAAAAAAAAAAAAAAACAACCAGTTTAATTAGGAGTGACTAGGCAGAAAACTTGTAAAAAGTGTTGCATCACACCTTCTACAGTACCGCCCAGGGGGCGGACCCTCTGGGTATATCCCCTTAGTCTGCATCTCGCAGATCAGTTTGTCAAAAAGCAGTACAAACTTAAAAGGAGGGGTGGGTGCTGTGTCAGTCCATGGACTCAGAGAAAAGGATTTTACGGTGAGTAAAAAATCCTATTTACTCTTTCGTTCATGGACCGACACAGCCTCTCTATTGACATAGTGGGACGTCATAAAGCAGTGTCAGAGAAAAAACGAGGGGTGGTAACAGCATAAAAATAAACTTCACCCCAAACACAAAACAGCACTCCTCCAGCGGTGGAGTTCCAACTCTAAACAGCCGCTTGTAAAACCTTGCGGCCGAAAGAGGTATCTGAAGATGCACCTAGAATTTTGTGAAAGTATGAGCGGACGACCAAGTCGCCGCTTTACATAATTGGGAAACAGACGCTTGATGTCAGAAAGCCCAAGAGGCACCTATTGCCCTGGTCGAATGCGCCGTTACAGGAAAGGGGGCGCTTGACCCTTTAAGGCGTAAGCCTGGATTACTATCTGTCGGATCCACCTAGAGATGGCGGCCGATGAGACTGCTTGGCCCTTCTTGGGACCAGCCACCGAAACAAACAGTGAGTCTGACTTCCAGGAACAGGGAAGTAGCAGATAGGTATACTCTCAAAGCTCGGACAATGTCCAAGGAATGCAACGCCGACTCCTTAGGATTCGACGGATGAGGACACAAGGATGGAAGTACAATGTCTTTGTTGAGATGAAAAGCCGAAACGACCTTCGGAAGAAAGGAAGGCTGCGGCCGCAGCACCACCTTATCCTAGTGGAAAACCAAATAGGGAGCCTTGCAGGACAAGGCTGCCAGCTCAGAGACTCGTCTAACTGACGTAACAGCCACCAAAAAGACCAATTTCTGAGAAAGTGTCAACAGGGGAATATCTCTAATATTCTCAAACGGTGCCTTCTGAAGCCCCGAGAGGACCAGGTTCAAGTCCCACGGAGGTAGAGGGGCCACATGTCGAACCCCCTGCACAAAAGTACTCACGAGAGAGTGAGCCGCCAGGGGTCGCTGAAAAAAGACAGCCAGGGCAGATATCTGTCCCTTAATCGTACTTAGGGCAAACCTTTGGTCCACCCCATGCTGTAAAAACAGCAGGATTCTGGAAACCAAATAGGTACGCGGATGCCATTTCATTTCCTCACACATGGAGATGTAGGCCTTCCAAGTGCGGTGATAAACCTTCCTAGAGGACGGCTTCCGAGCACTTCTCATCGTAGAGATTACTGAATCTGACAGGCCCCGGTCTCTCAGTACCTGGTTCTCAACAGCCATGCCGTTAAAGCCAATGACTGTAAAGCAGGATGGAGTATGGGACCTTGCGATAGCAGGTCCTTCCGTAGTGGTAGGCGCCAGGGGACGTCTGCTACCAGACGTACTAGATCAGCGTACCAAGGACGCTGAGGCCAATCTGGAGCGATTAGGATCATTGGAATTCCCTCTGCCTCCACTCTGCGGAGCAGAAGAGGAAGAAGCCTTAAGGGAGGGAAGGCATAGATTAGCCGATACTGACCCCACGATGCCACCAACGCGTCCGTTGCATCTGTCCATGGGTCTCTTGACCGGGCCACAAACCTCAATACCTTCCGATTGAGTCGGGAAGCCAGAAGATCTACGTCTGGTGTGCCCCATCTTTGGCAGAGGAGTTGGAACACCTCCGGGTGTAAGGACCATTCTCCCTGGTCCAGCATCTGGCGGCTCAGGTAGTCCGCCTGCCAGTTTTCCACACCCGGAATGTACACGGCCGACAGTGCCAGTATGCTCCTCTCTGCCCACTTCAGGATGCGAGCGACCTCCGATGCTGCAGCTGAGCTTCTTGTTCCTCCTTGATGATTGACATATGCCACTGCTGTGGCGTTGTCTGACTGGATCCTGACTGGACGCCCTTGCAGCCTCTGAGACCATTTGAAGAGGCACAGCCTGATCGCCCGGATTTCCAGGACATTGATCGGCAGGAGGGCTTCCTCTGGGGTCCAGCGACCTTGCGCCGACTGAACACCCCAGACTCCCCCCAACCTGTAAGGCTGGCGTCCGTCCTGATCACTGTCCAGTAAACCGGAAGAAATTACTTCCCGGCCATAAGAGCCGGTGCTGTCAGCCACCATACCAGGGATCTCCTGACTAGGTGGCTCACTCGGATCACATCTGGACAGAACTTCCTTCTGTAACACTCGAGTGTGGTATTGAGCATTTGGGACCGCCTCGAAGGAGGCTACCATGAGGCCCAACACTCGCATGCAAAAACGGAGTGACGACCAATTCCTGGAAGTCAGCTGCCGTACTGCAGCCCGGAGGGTCTGCAACTTCTCCACAGGGAGGAATACCTTTGCCTCTGAGGAATCCAGAATCAACCCCAGGTACACTAGGCGTTGAGTGGGCACCAATACTGACTTTTGCGTGTTTAGCATCCAACCACAGTCTCGAAGAGTCTGACAGGTAATAGACACGCTTACCTCTAATTCTGAGCTTGAAGGGGCCTTCAGTAGAAGGTCGTCCAAGTAGCCCATGATAGCGATACCCCGCTGTCTTAGAAGTGCCAAAATCGGAGCGAGCACCTTGGTGAACGTCCTGGGTGCTGAGGCAAGGCCAAACGGGATTGCAACAAACTGGTAGTGGTTCTTCCCGATAGCAAATCGCAGAAACCTCTGGTGTCTGGAGTATATGGGGACATGCAGGTATGCGTCCTTGATGTCTAAGGAGGCCAGAAAGTCCCCCGGATGGAGAGCCGTGACTACAGATCGAAACCGACTCCATCCGAAATCTTTGTACCTTCACAAAGCAATTGAGGGCTCTGAGATCCAAGATTGGACGAACCCCCCCCTTCTTCGGCACAATGAACAGATTTGAGGAAAAACCCTAACCCCGTTCCTGTTCTGGAACTGGAATAACTACCCCGCGTTCCAGTAGACCCTGGACCGCCCCATACAGGGCCTCCCGACGGGTCGGTAGTAGCTGGAGATTGGAGGTGATGAATCTGTCCGGTGGACAAGAGAGAAATTCTATCTTGTAGCCTGAGGAGATTACTTCGCAAACCAACCTGTCGGAGACTAGAGCTGTCCATTGAGTCGCGAATTTGCGAAGACGTCCCCCCACCCGAGAGCTGGGTGGGGGCGGACCTTCATGCGGACGCAGATTTGTCCGCAGGCTTGTTGGCTCTGCGGGACCAAGGACGCTTTTGTCCTTGGGCAAGCACTTTATCGACCTGGGGTCTTTTCCCTGTCACCCTAGGGGGACGAAAAAAAACGCTTGCGTGCAGTAAAGGAGGGCCCTTGCCCTTGGCTTGGCCCCTTACCCTTGCTAGTTTGGGGAAGCAAAGTGCTTTTACCTCCTGTGGCATCCTTGATGATGTCATCCAGAGAAGCCCCAAAAAGTCTGTCGCCCTTAAAAGGCAGATCCAACAGGGCTTTCTTGGAAGTCTGGTCCGCAGACCAGCCCTTTAGCCAGATCAGGCGGCGTATTGCTACTGCACAAACTGAAGCTTTTGACAGCAGGGGAATAGTATCCATGTCTGACTCGCAGACAAACTTAAGGCCCTGGACCAACTGGTCGGCCAAAGTTATCTCATTAGGAGGAGCATCTCGCTCCTTTAACCCCTGGAGTAGCAATTTTGCCCATTCAGTAAGTGTCTGAGACACTAGGGCCCCCGCCAATGCCGGGCCTACTGCCGAGCCTACCACTGAGTATAGGTAGCGAGCGAGTGCTTCAGCCTTCTTATCCACAGGGTCCTTGAAAACAGGAGCCCCTTCTACTGGAATAGTGGTGGCTCTATTAAGTCTGGACACCGGAGGGTCCACTATAGGGGGAGAGGTCCATTTCTTCAGAAAACTCTCCTCAAAGGGGTACCGTACTGCAAACCTCTTTGGGGCTGTAAAGACCCTCAGTGGGTTCTCCCATTCCTTGTATAAGAGTTTGTCAAAATAAGACACACAAGGGATCACCTTAGCAGTGCGTGCAGGTTTACAAAACTCAAAGGGGACTGGAGTTTCTGCTGCTTCTGCAGTATTTTCCAACTTTAGCGTATCCCGCACTGCAGTAATAAGGTCAGATACCAAAGCCGTCTCGCGTACTGACCTGGACTTGGAGTCACCCTCACTGTCCGATCGGTCACGGTCTGCAGTCTCTGATGCGTCCGAATCTGGGCCATGAGCCGTAGCTGGTTCTGCATCAGAATTATCCCCAGAAGATTGCAGGGGACGGGGGCGTTTACTACCCCCTGTATTCCCATGTGCTGCTTCCACCCTGGCAGCAAACGCCTCTAGGATTGCCGACATAGCGTTCATAGACACCTCAGGGGCACCAGCTGCTAAATCTGGTGTTTCAGGGGAGAAGACATCTGGCTCAGATGCCATGCTGACCACACGCTGACACCCACAGGGCTCCAGGCAAGATATCAATAGGCCACCCTCCTGCGCTGCAGAGATGCTGGGTTACCCAGAGGACTCACCACCCTGGACCGGTACTGCTATGCTGCCGTGTGCTGCACCTGTGATGCTGTCCCACTGCTGCTGTGTCAGTCTGCTTCTTTTATCAGCACTTCCTGTGTGAATTTTCGCGCCAGTGTAATACACCCTAGAGGCCGGAGACTCTCGCAAAATGGCCGCCAAAAACATCTGTATGGAAGATAATGTGGGCTCTAAGAAAATGGCCGCCGAGCCAAAGATAGAGGCCAAGCAACCGTAGCCCACAAAAAGATGGCCACCGAACGGCAATATACCCATACAGGGTGGACAAACATGGCCGCCGATCAGTTGATAGGGGCCAGTGGCTGTGGACTACAAGAAAATGGCGCCGAAACCACAGGAAGATGGCTGCCGGGCAGTCACTAGAGGCCAAACCCGGCATTGACCACCCCAAAATGGCCGCCGACAGCATGGAGGAGGCAGCACACACACAGGTAAGCAGAAATGATATCTCTTTTAAATGTTAGTTACAGCCAGCCCCGCTCCAGTGGAACCCCTTAGGTGACCCCCAGCACCCAGCAACCTTTAGCTAGAAGCCCAGGGAGGAGGGAAAGGCAGGGAGAGAGGGAAGAAAGGGGCCACAACCACTTACTTGATCTCTCCAGGAATGTCCAGCTAAATCACCCAGCCGAGGCAGGGGAGTTTACTTACCTATCCTGCATGTCTTATGCTGGAAGACATTCCAAACAGATCATCGTCCGCGCACGGAAGGTGACTGTTGGCCAGGCATGCTGTGATTGGACCCAAAAGGGACGATCATATGTATGCCCTGGAGCGTGACGCTCACCGGACAGGCTGCTGCGACTCGGCCGAAAGGTCAGCCGAAGCTGAGCGGTCCGATGCAAGCCTTGGAGTGTAAGCTCACCGTCCAGGCTGCTGCGACTCGGCCGTAAGGTCAGCCGAAGCTGAGCAGTCCGATGCAGGCCCTGGAGCGTAGGCTCACCGGCCACCCGTGGAGCAACGGGCATGTAGTCGAAAACCCAGCGCGTAGCTAGGGTCGGCACACGCTCGATGGCCGAAACTGGGGAGACTACAAGGATCGAGGATCCAGCCTATCACCCAGTCGGCAGTTGATCGAAGATCACAGGAAACAAAAAATGTAGCAAAAAAATATATCTTTTTCCCCCGGACCAATGGGCCCAAAGGGAGCCATGTCCTACTCCTTGCTAGACAGAAAAAAACTGATCTGCGAGATGCAGACTGAGGGGATAGACCCAGAGGGTCCGCCCCCTGGGCGGTACTGTAGAAGGTGTGATGCAACACTTTTTACAAGTTTTCTGCCTAGTCACTCCTAATTAACGGATAATACCCACTTTGTCAATAGAGAAGCTGTGTCGGTCCATGGACGAAAGCGTAATATAAGTTTATCTTTAGGATGAAAACGGACGGGTGATGCTGCAAGACACCTAAAAAGTGAGTACTCAATTGCGATATATAAATCCACTGATTTAACACAAAAAAAACAAAAACGAATGGTCGTGGAACCTCTGCTTTAAGGGCTGGTTCGCATTAGAACGCGGTGAGGGAAAGGTGCGCTTCTGTGTGCGTCCACCTCATGCAAACACTCTGCCCTGGCACCATTAATTGTTAATGGTACCCCAAACGCATCTAGCATACGCAGCACATTTGCAGTCATCAAAACGAATGATACTACAGTACCATGCAGTTTGGTGCGGCATGATTTATAAAAGTAGCGCTTGCGCTACTTTTGCACGTTCTTGTGCCTTTGGCAGCCCATTGAAATGAATGAGCTGTCAAAACTGGAAAGTGCAAAAAAAAAAAGGGTTTAGTGTGATCCGGCTCTTCATCTTCGAGCAGCATCTGCTGCTCACTCCTGTGGGAACTAGAAGGATGTTACTAGCTCAGCAAAGGCCCATTATAGGCAGGAACTCTCAGCCCCTTAACAAAGTAGTGCAATGTGAGTGAACAGCACGACATTCCTCTTTTTGCATCCCTGCGGCCACTGATCCCAGCTCCACTTGCTTGCAGAAAATGCTAGCCCACCTGGCTGCCACCAGCCACGCCTGGCTAATCTTCCTCCCAGTCCTCCGGACTCACTTTCTACCCCAATCCTGCCCGACTGGCACACAAACACATGGAGACTAGAGCTGCACGATTAATGGCTAAGAATCGAGATCGCGATTCTTTCCCCGTCGTGATCTTTTTCCCGATTCTATGCAGAGTTCTCTGCTCAAGCCGACAGCTGTCAAAACCCCCCCCAAAAAACAGGCAGTCTGCCAAGTTTCACAACATTCCTCAGCCGCTGAGGTAACTATAAACATTGTAACGTTTTTTTCTTTAGATCAAAGGAATGAACTTCGGTCTGTAAATGAGGTCAGTTTAACCACTTAAAGACTAAACCTTTTTCTGACACTTGTTGGTTTCAAGTTAAAATTATAATTCATTGCTAGAAAATTCCTTAGACCCCCTAAACATTATATATATTTTTTTAGTAGAGACCCTAGAGAATAAAATGGCGGTTGTTGCAATATTTTATGTCACACTTTATTTGTGCAGCGGTCTTTCAAATGCAATTTTTTTGCAAACAAATACAATTAAATGAATTAAAAAAGAACTAAACAGTAAAGTTAGCCCAATTTTTTGGGATAATGTGAAAGATGATGTTACGCTGTGAGAATCGTGATCTTTAGTCTAAGCAAAAAAATTGTGATTCTCATTTTTCCCAGAATCGTGCAGCTCTAATGGAAATGGGCAAGCTTAAATGAAGACTTGGCACTATGCGGTCTTCACAAGAGACCTGCTGCAGTTGGCAGTCTCTCCCCTTGTCTGTCCCTGCACCGTGCTGATCTACTCACTGTCTCTCCTTGCTCCTTCCCACTGCCTCTCCAGCAGGAATCCTTCCACTGCCTCCTGCGTATGAATCCTTCCCGGCCAGCTTCCCTGAGCACCCGGCCTGAGGCAACCCCCCGTCCGGTAAGGGGGCTCTCCAGAGCCACTGACAGCCTCTCTTCAGCACTGCTTCTCCATCTTCCACCCGACCCCCCCCCCCCCCCCACTAGAATAGCCCATGTCTATTTATGGGGTTGTCCCAGCTCCATGCCAGCTCACCTCTGGGCGTTGGCTGAGGCTCCATAAATATTCATAGCAGCTCCTCCTAACCCCCGTCCTCTAGTTCTAGAAGGTTCTCCAGCCTTCCAGACACCAGTGGGATGCACCAGAGAGCTGCCAGGATGAGTCATCCAGCCCTGGCCGCTAGTAACCCTGACCCAATTCAGTGACTCAGGGTATTCCTGTCCAGAATATGCTTTTTCCTACTTTCAACACTAGAAGAACACACTAGAGCAAGGGTGTCAAACTCCTTTTCCATGCAGGCCACATCAGCATTATGGTTGCCCTCAAAGGGCCGGTTGTATCAGCACCCCACCCCCCTTACATAAGATGTCAAGAGCCCCCCCACCATCAGAAGTCGAGCATCACCCCCCACTATCCCTTACATCAGTGCACCCCCCTGCCTTGTGCTGCTGCCAGGAGGTCTGGACAGAGAAGTGCAGGATCCGGTGGAGGAGTCCTGACTACTGAGACCAGGTGGGGGCGGAGACGAGAGGGTGTGAGGGCCACATGAAATGGCCTGGAGGGCTGGATTCGGCTTGTGGGCCTTGTGTTTGACGGCTGTGTACTAGAGGGTGCTACACGTGTAACAAAATGAATACATGTTCCCCAAAATGCTGCACTGGCATTCTGGATTTCGACCATGGAAGCAAAATCATTTCCCCCAGTTTTCTTAGACGTTTTTTTTGTTTATCCATGAAAACAAAAGTGAGTTGCCCCCTGACAACTGTTTCCACTATCCTGTTGACAGAACACGTCCCTTCGTTTTGTAGCGGGTGGTCATATTTAGGGGAGGCATCCGAGTGATAACAGGCTCAGATGCAACAATTGTTAGGATTCCTGGACCAATTTATGTCAGTGGAGGATATCAGTGGTGTCCAGTTCCCTGCGGCCTGGGTGGCACTGTTGCCATGGGCTGGGGTTGAACCACCATTGGAGGGCTGTGCCCTTTTTTGTTCTCTTGCAGCAGTAGTACAGCGGGGCGGGGAACCCGCTGTACATGCTGGGAGAGGGTATAAAGGGGGCAGACATCTTCTGCACGAGGTCCACGCCCAGGCACCTTCGGCCTGGGTGCATGTGCGTGGAGTCTCCGGGTGCCCTAGGCCCGGGGACGGAGTTGCGGTTCCACCCCAGACACCTTTAGTCTGGGGTGAGGTACTCTCTGGAGGCCTGGGGCCCAGTACCTTCGACTGGGTCCCGCAAGGGATCGAGGGCTCCTAGGGTGTCCTCCGGTGTTTGGACATCCAAATCTGGGACGAGGAGGCCAGGGAGGTGACCCTTCCGAAGACCCAGTGCAGCATTTGCTGGTGACGGCGGGGCCTCTGGTAACTGTCCGGATGGATGTTCTCTCTCTGACCGGGGCCATTTCCTATAGAAGGTAGTCCATGTTCTCATGGTCTGTGGCAGGGACCCATCTTGAATCAGGTCTGTGGCAGCGACCCAACAACCAGGTCTGTGGCAGAGGCCTTATTCATCTGGTCTGTGGCAGAGACCCCCTCACGGTCGGTGGCAGCGACTGTGCGCCAAGCCTGTTCGCGCTATAACGGAACAGGAGAAAACCTAAGTTCAAGTTTGTGCCTGGACCTCCTCTTCACTGTGTTCTGTTCTATGTCTGACCAGTCGCTCTTAAAGGACTATTTATTGCTCTGAAGAATAAATAAGTGTTGGACTTTCAGTGGTGTGGAACTTGACTTTCTGGGAGTTAAAGGGTCATTCTCAAGGGAAGTTTTTGTCTCTGGACGGGGGCACAGGCCGAAGGTAAAAGGTTATAGCTCACACCTTTACACATAAGAGGATACGAGCTGGTGGTGCGCCACACTCTCCTCCCTGGTCCCCTAGACGAGAGCCATTGATCGAGAACAGAAGGAGGGAGTGAGAGGTGAGGTTGCTACACTTTCTTTTGGCAAGGAGTTGCTATTGACATTGACTTGAAAAGGAGAAGAAAAATTGCGCTCAGAATTAAGGGGTGGCAATTCTTGGGTGGCTCCAAATTGCCTGGGTAACGGTCTCAAGCTGCCACTAACCTGATAAACATACTCAGTGAAACTATAGAAAAAATATAAATAGTGGCGCTAAACCAAGGTTAAAAAAACAAATAGTAACAATTTGACATACTAATTTGTCATACATACAGTGCATGAGACCCTTGTTAACCACTTCAATACCATGCACTTATGCACCTTCCCGCCCAGACCAATTTTCAGCTTTCAGTACTCTCACACTTTGAATGACAATTACTTAGTCATGCTACACTGTATCCAAACAAAATTTTTATCATTTTCTTCTCACAAATAGAGCTTTCTTTTGGTGGTATTTAATCGCCACTGGGTTTTTTATTTTTTGCGATATAAGCAAAAAAAGCAATTTTTAAAAAAAAAAAAACACTTTTTTTTAGTTTCTATTGTAAAATTTTGCAAATAAGTAATTTTTCTTCATAAATTTGTGCCAAAATGTATACTGCTACATATCTTTGGTAAAATGAACCCAAATTAGTGTATATTATTTGGTCTTTGTGAAAGTTATAGAGTCTACAAACTATGGTGGCAATCACTGAAAATTTATCACATCTGATCACGCCTGATGTACTGAAGGGATATCTCATTTCTTGAGACACTAACAAGCGAGGAAAGTACAAATACCCCAAAATTACCCCTTTTTGGAAAGTAGACAGTCCAAGGTATTTACTAAGAGGCGTGGTGAGTTTTTTGAAGTTGTATTTTTTTCCCACAATTCTTGGGAAAATGTATTTTTTTTTTTTTTTTTTTACACAAACTGGTCATATTAACAGTTTTTTTCTCTCACACAGCATATGCATAATTGCAACTACACCCCAAAATACATTCTGCTACTCCTCCTGAGTGTAGCGATACCACATGTGTGAGACTTTTACACAGCCTGGCCATATACAGAGGCCCAACATTGAAGTAGCACTTTCAGGCGTTCTACAAGCATAAATCGCACATATCCTTTCTCAACCACCTATTACACTTTTGAAGGCCCTGGAGCACCAGGACAATGGAATTTTCCACAAAATGACCCCATTTTGGAAAGCACACACCCCAACGTATAATCTATGAAGCATTATGAGTCTTTTGAACGGTTCATTTTTTTCCAGAAGGTTTTGGAAAATGTGGAGAAAAAATGAAAATGCATTTTTTTTACACAAAGTTGTCCATTTATAAGATATTTCTAACGCATAGCATATACATAGCAAAAATAACACCCCAAAATGCATTCTTCTACTCCTCCTGAGTATAGCGATACCACATGTGTGAGACTTTTACACAGCCTGGCCATATACAGAGGCCCAACATTGAAGTAGCACTTTCAGGCCTTCTACAAGCATAAATCGCACATATCCTTTCTCAACCACCTATTACAATTTTGAAGGCCCTGGAGCACCAGGGCAATAGAATTTTCCACAAAATGACCCCATTTTGGAAAGCACACACCCCAACGTATAATCTATGAAGCATTATGAGTCTTTTGAACGGTTCATTTTTTTCCAGAAGGTTTTGGAAAATGTGGAGAAAAAATGAAAATGCATTTTTTTTACACAAAGTTGTCCATTTATAAGATATTTCTAACACATAATATGTACATAGCAAAAATTACACCCCAAAATGCATTCTGCTACTCCTCCTGAGTATGGCGATACCACATGTTTGAGACTTTTACACAGCCTGGCCACATACAGAGGCCCAACATCCAAATAGCACCTCCAGGCATTCTAGCAGCATTAATTGCACATATCATTTTCTGACTACCGATCACATTTTTGAAGGCCCTTCATATATCTAACACATAGCAGGTACATACCAAATAACAAAAGATTACCTGTGGTTTTAGAAGTGCAGTGGTCCACAGAGGAGAGCATCGGTCCAGGCAGCAGGCAGGGATGAGGTCAGCGACAGCAAAAGCAATCATCCAGGCAGCAGGCAGGAATACTGTCCATAGTTCGCACAGGCAGAGATACTGTCAGCACAGCCAGAGCACAGCCAAAGCACAGGTCCAGGTAGCAGGCAGAGGTGTCCCGGCAGAAATGCTGTCCAAAGTCAGTAGAGGCAGCAGGCAGATATATGGTCAACACAGCCAAAGTATTGGTCCAAGCAGCAGGAAGAAACATGGTCCATAATGTCATGGGTCATTACAGGCAGTAATATGGTCAGCACAGCCAAATTATTGGTCCAGGCAGCAGGAAGGACCATCAAGCTTAGGGCCAGGGGGACAGGGGTAGAGGCTTCTCCCACCCAAATCGCTTTGAAGCCTCCGGGCAACCAGACCCTGTTCTTGGAGCACAGAAAACGAAAAACTGGTTTTCTCTACTCAGAACGCTATTCTGAAGCCCCTCACATATGTGAGACCCCTGTGTACTAAAAGTAGATGGCCAAAAGATCAGTCCAAGTGGCAGGCAAAAACATGGTCGATTAACAGGCCAAGGTCGGTACACGTGGAAGTCAGAAACGTGGTTTAAATCGGCAGGCAGAGGCATCGTCGGTAAACAGGCTGAGGTTGGTGCACGTGGAGGTCAGAAACGTGGTTTAAATCGGCAAGCAAAGACATCGTTGGTAAACAGGCCAGGGTCAGTTAATTAACATGCAAGGTAGTTAGTAACATGGTAGCAGGCAAATAGGGAAATGGCAGTCTGTTAATAATAAGGGGAACTAATGGATGTATGATAATTTTTGAAGCAATTTCCGATGCACAGGCCAGGTTGGGAGGGACAATCGGGACAATAATAGCTGGTGTCTCTTCTTACTCCTCCTCTGCTGCATACACGGCATTTCTTTTGGCGTCTTCTTCCAGATTCTGTGGGGGGGATGCTAAGGGGGTAGTGTCGCTCGTGAAGCCGACTCACACTATCAGAGCGAATGCTTCCTGGGGCGGGATCTTGTTGGTAAATGAGGGCATCGATGATATCTTCGATATATTGGAGGTAGTGGAGTCGGTGATTTTGAGTTGCTTTTTGGTAGCAGACAAACGAATTAAAAAGGGCCATGTGAAACAGGTGAAACGCAACTTTTTTGTGCCAATAATGGGACTTTCTGGTTGATAAGTAGGGCTGTAGCATCTGGTCGTTTAAATCCACCCCCCCCCCATGTACAAATTGTAGTCGTGGACACATTCAGGCTTTACAATGGAGCCGCGTCTTCTTGGGATCTCCACCATGGTGTCATTGTGGATCGTAGAGAGGATGTGGACATCTTTCTTGTCCCTCCACTTCATGGCCAACACCTCCTCGTTCCTCATGGATGCCGATTCTCCAGGTCGCAATTTTTTTGTCAATAAATTTTGTGGGAATCCCTTCCGTTTTTTTTTTAAGGTACCGCAGCCCGGGGTTTGTTTACTGTAAAGGTGGCGAAAAAGGGGCTGGCTGGTATAATAATTATCAACATATAAATGGTAACCTTTTCCGAACAGGGGGTATGCCAACTCCCAGACAATTTTCCCACTGGTTCCAATATATGTGGGGCAATCACGGGGCTGGAGCTGGGAGTCTTTGCCTTCGTAGATCCTGAATTTGCAGATGTATCCAGTGGCTCGATCACATAATTTATTTAATTTTAACCCATACCTGGCTCTCTTGCTTGGTATGTACTGCTTGAACTGCAGTCGGCCGGTGAAATGTACGAGGGACTCGTCCACACAAATTTTTTGGTCTGGGATGAAAACTTCTTCAAATCGCTGGGAAAAGGCATTGATTAGGGGGCGTATCTTGTACAATTTGTCGTAGTTGGGATGATCTCGGGGAGGGCACTGTGAATTGTCATTGAAGTGGAGAAAGCGCATAATCATGTCGTATCTTTTCCTGGACATGACAGCGGAATATATGGGCATGTGTTGGATGGGGCGTTTGGACCAATATGAATGGACTTCGTTCTTTTTTGTAAGCCCCATATTGAACATAAGGCCCAAAAATAATTTAAATTCCTCCAATGTTAGACGCCGCCACTGGAACATGCGGGCATAGGAAGAATCGGGGTTGGCAGCAATAAATTGGGATGCATACAGATTCGTTTGATCCACTATATTCTGCAGCAAATCTTGTGGGAAAAATAAACAAAAATAATCAAATTTAGAAAAATTTGTAGTGTCGGGCTGCACACCTGGCTGTGCGGTGAAAGGGGGGATGATAGCGGATCCTGAGTTGGCAGGCAACCATAAGGGGTTTGCCAGGGCATCGGGAAGGTAGGATTGGGGCTGGATTCTTCGGGTTGGGCGTGCATTTCCATTGCTTGTACTGGGCTCCTCTTCCTGGGGTATGGCGCTGCTGGTGGTGGGCAGTTCTCCTGATCTTGGTGCTGATCTTGGTGCTGATCTTGGTGCCGATCGCATTCTTTTGGGAGGGACGGTTTCCTCCGGGGACTCGGACTCTGAGCCACTATCCTCCACTGGCTCGTATTCCGAACCAGAATCGGATAATGGGAGCTCCCCGCTGCTCTCATCATCCGACATGGCAAGAATGGCATATGCCTCCTCAGGTGTGTAAACCCTTTGGGACATTATGGCAGTGCTTATTGGTGGGCCTGTGTAATGGTACTGCTGGTGGTAGTGGTGGCGGTCTGTGTGGTAGTACCGATGGAGGTATTAGTGGTGGGCCTGTGTGGTGGTACCGATGGCGGTATGGGTGGTGGTGGTACCAATGGCGATACAGGTGGTGGTGGTACCGATGGCGGTACGGGTGGTGGTGGTGGCGGCGGTACCGATGGCGGTACGGGTGGTGGTGGTAGCGATGGCGGTATGGGTGGTGGTGGTACCGATGGCGGTACAGGTGGTGGTGGTACCGATGGCGGTACAGGTGGTGGTGGTACCAATGGCGGTACGGGTGGTGATGGTACCGATGGCGGTACAGGTGGTGGTACAGGTGGTGGTGGCACTACCGACGGTGGTACGGGTGGTGGTACTGGTGGTGGTACCGATGGCGGCACTAGTGGTGATACTGGTAGCGGGCCTGTGTGGCAGTATAGATGCTGGGCCTGGTGGCGGTACTGGTGGTGGTACTGGTACCGATGGCGGTACTGGTAGCCTGTGTGGCGGTGCCAATGGCGGTACCGATGGAGGTGGGCCTGTGACAGATGATTGACAGATGGGCTGATTGATTGACAGATGGGCTGATTGATTGATTGACAGATGGGTTGATTGATTGACAGATGGGTTGATTGATTGACAGATGGGGTGATTGATTGACAGATCGGCTGATTGATTGACAGATGGGCTGATTGACAGATGGGCTGATTGACAGATGGGCTGATTGATGTGCTGGGCTGTGTGACAGGTCCTCTTTATGGGGGGGGGGGGCGTGTTGTGCACTGTAAACTTATGTAGACAAACTACACTGAGCTAACTTACTGATCTCTTCTCTCTCCTCACAGATCGGTGTGTGAGGAGAGAGCAGGGATCAGGTAGTAACTCCTGTGGAGTTTGTTTACATTTGTGACCGGCTGTGATTGGACACAGCCGGTCACGTGGTAAACAGCCAATTCATTGGCTGTTTACTCTGATCGGGGACACGCTGTGTCCAAGGGACACTCGCCTTCCCCGATCCCCGCTCTGCAAGCCTGTGGCGGCGCGCACGGAGCTCGCCGCCGAGTTTGTTTTGACAGGTGATCGGCTGTGACTTTGACACAGCCGATCACATGGTAAACAGCCAATGAAATTGGCTGTTTACCGTGATCGGGGAAGCGCTGTGTCCGAGGGACACATGCCGTCCCCGATCACCGCGCTGCGCGCCCCCGCGGGCGCGCGCAAGGCATTATCCTGCAGGACGTCATATGACGTCCAGTATCGATATTGCAACCACTTCCCGGACGTCAATTCACTATTGACTGGGCGGGAAGTGGTTAATAACGTGTCAAAAAATAAACAAACCTAAAAATATATAATTGACATATAACAAAAATCAATAAATTCCCTATATATGTGATATAAATGTGGATAAACATGTGATATACTACACATATGTCGCACTGAGCGTCAGTCTGCGTAATCAGAAAATCTGTCCAAAGCAAATATAAACTGAAACACCCGTGCATAAATCAAATCCAAAAAATTCCACAGTGCTTGTCTGAAGAGTGACATCCACCACCGAATACAGGTCAACAGCTTACCGGATTAAATTGGTCCCCTATGACGGAGGACCTATAATCGCATCAAAGCAATCCCAGTTAGATGGTAAGAATTCCTATATCCACCTCTTCAAATGAAACTCCCACAGCAAAAGGCAAGCAGTATGACCGCAACAGTACCATGTAAAAGAGGAAAGGAATGCCTCGAGAAATGTTGCAAGGAAACAGCCTTAAACTTGCGGCGCCGGCCGGACGCCGACAAGTAAACCCGTCCTAGGAGATCGAGCAGTAAGGGGATGACGTCACCACGTCGCTCGGTCCGCCCTACGCGTTTCGTGATAGTGCCCCGAGACGAAGTGACGCTCAGTGCGACATATGTGTAGTATATCACATGTTTATCTACATTTATATCACATATATAGGGAATTTATTGATTTTTGTTATATGTCAATTATATATTTTTAGGTTTGTTTATTTTTTGACACGTTATTAACAAGGGTCTCATGCACTGTATGTATGACAAATTAGTAAGTCAAATTGTTACTATTTGTTTTTTTAACCTTGGTTTAGCGCCACTATTTATATTTTTTCTATTGACATTGACTGACAGCTAAGCTAGCTGGTAACAGAACAATACACAGAATAGTTCTGTCATCTGGGTGTCTAGAAACATCCTCAACTGTTTCAAGAGTTAACTAAACAGAGAACAGAAGTTTGCAGTTGGTCCTAGACAACCTTTAATTATTTATTGATCTGATCTATTCTGTTATTCATTAAATGTTAATTGTTAACTGTCAAATGTCATGAATGGTAAAGGTTAATCTGTAACGTGCAGCGTTCTAAATATACCTGTACATGTTACTGTGTAATAGCATGCAAACCGATCAGAACGAAGCGCACGGTTCCAGGGGTGGCCCATCTATTAAGGGCACACAGGCGCCGCCCCCCCTATCCATACGTCCGGCCCCTTTCAGGATGCCAGATGCATGGATTCCAACAGGGGGGTGTTTTTTTTAAAGCACCGATTAGAGCCAGAGGCTCTAATAGGCTTCAATATAGGGTGGGCTCGGGGGACAGAGAATGTGTTACAATACCGAATAAATATTTGCTATTTTAACACTGATCCTCCTCCCGACCAATCAGGAAGCGAGTCGTGAGACTTTTTCATTAGGCTGAAAGGACAAGCAATCCTACTGGATGCCTAGGAGGAGGGGAGGAGTCGCACGGCCGCGGCAATGGAGGAAAGGACACAGGAGCCGCCGCATGATGCCTGATGCCCGTTGCCTTATGCCCGATGCAGCAGCCTGATGCCTGCCGCCCGATGCCACCACCTGCCCCCCTCTGCCTGATACCCACCGCCTGATGCCCTAAGCCGCTGCCTGATGCCCGCCACCTGATGCCTGATGCCGCTGCCCGATGCCTGCCACCTAGATGGGGTAAGACAGCGAGCGGGCGGAAGGCTGGGGGGTTTGAGCTGCCGCTAGCCATCGGTGGGGGGGTGGTTGTTTCCTTGCCGCCCCCTCAAAAAAAAAAACACCATCTGCCACTGTGCGGTTCACATCTATGCTTTTTTTAGTCGCTGCGTTTTTGGTAAGGGTCAGGGACTTTTTTATATGCAAAACGGTTCTTTTTTGGTTCAATAGACTTCAATGGAGTAGCTGCAGAAATGTATGTAGTGTGTTTTTGCTGCGATTTGCGTTTTTGCAATTTTTAATCTGCATAAAAAAATTGATCAAAGAAAAAAACGCAATTGTCTGCAAAATTACAGTAAAATCACATGTGCAAAACACAAAACACAGAGCAAAAAGCACTGCATAGCCTTAGGCTCCATTCACACCTATGCATGTTGCTTTTAAGCGTTTCTGCAATGCTTTTTGCCGTGCTTTCTGTGTGTAGCAGGGGTCTCCTTTAAGGCCCCTGGACTACGTTACCCAGAACCCCGTTCGGCACCCAAGGTGCATTGGGCCACCGCAGAGACTCATGGGTGGGGCTATATAAGAAGAGGGCGAGGCTAGGCTTGGCCTCTTTGGACACCGCGCTGCAAGCAATAGGACTCCCTGTGCGGATCCACTGCTGTGTAAGGCCTGAAGCCTTGGCCTTGCATACCGACCAAAGAGCCTTCCACCCCACTGCGGAGCCTGGGTGGCACCTGTTTCTGTTCGAGTTTGCTGACGTCAGCTGGACCGGAGACCCGGCCGTTGGAGACACTGTGTGCGGATACACAGTGGTGGAAGCCCGGACTGGGATCGCGTCCGGAGTGGTGAAGCGAGCACTTGCTCACTTCGTTACCCTTTTACTTTGTTAGGCCTAGTGACTGCCTTGGTCCATCTTGTTAATTTACTACCCTTGGATTACAAATATTGTTTCCTGAAAGTGCACCACCGTTCAAGTTGCATGCGAATAATTATTCTCATAAGGGACTGAGTTTTAATCTGGGTCAGGCCTGACCAGGGTGGGGGTTAAAACTTTGTTGCTGCGCCATATTGCGCATGGAAAAAAGATAGTTGCACGTGGCGGGTGATCACTCTGCACTATCACTGAGGTATATGTTTATTGCTGCAGGGCTCTGCATGTATATTATGTGATGTGTTTAACTTTGAATCTTTACATCAAAGTAAATCCAGTTATATTTTATCACATGGGTATTAGTGTCATCTTTACAGATAGTGGTTATCTATCCATGCTGCCAGATTGTGTATAATCAGGTATAGACCGTTACGAGGTAACAATCCCTAGACTAACTGTGCCAGTGTGGGCTGAGTAGATTGCCGGGGGTTGGTGGTGCTGTATACAGGGCCCGAAACAAAACTCAGCGGCTCTCTTAACTGGGGGTAGCACTACATGTGTTTTCGGACATGCATTTTTTAAGCGTTTTGATGCTTTTTTTCTTTTTATTTGCCCAATTTGTTGTTGGGCAGGTTAAAAACACGTTAAAACCGTGCTTCATGCTTTTCTGCAGCATCTCCATTAAAGTCTATTGAACCAAAAAAGCAAAAAAAAAAGCAGCGTTTTGCATTTAAAAAAGTCCCTGACCTTTTCCAAAAATGCAGAGACACACAAATGCATTGATGTGAACGTGTCCCATAGGTACCAATGTTAAAAAAAACATGTCCTGCGTTTCTGCAAAAAGCCTGAAAAAACGAATTGATGTGAATAGAGCCTTAAGGTGACCTCCGTGTCAGAACGAATGGTTCGATTAGCTCAGTACTTGAATGCAGTGTTTAGGTGTCTCCATTGGAAGATTTCTCCTTTATTTCTTTCCCAGTAACAATGGCAACATTTTGGAAGACATTGGTCAGGGTGAACCTCCTATCAGGGACACAGACAGTAACCAAAACCTGACCAAGATATTGAAACTTTCATATGCTATTCAAAAAAAAAAGTTTGGGCTATATATTTCTTTGCCAAAGGTTTTGTATTTTTGTCTATCTGTCCATCCATTCCTGAGATTTACACAGCTCTGCCACACAGTTCAACCCTGGCAGGGTAGTGGACCTGGTCTTTCTTTGCTTTCATTTTACCCTAACAATACAAACTGTAAATAGGAATATAATTATTAACATAGCTGACAATGATCTCAATTAAATAGTAAATTACTTAAACAGAAAGTTAATCAACAAACATTTAATGTCCCACAATAATTTGGTAACAAGTTAAAGGGGTCACCAGATTAATCTCATCTCCAAGAGATGATCAGACAGACAGAAACAATAGAACAATGGGAAAGACCTACTTAACAGTTAACACATAAAAAGCAGTGATCCCACCAGTGGCGGTGCGTCCATAAGGGCGTACGGGCGCCGCCCCCTCACTCCTGCCACCCCCCTCTATCACCAATAGATAGATCCATGCATTGCATAAATCTATCTATGGCCGCCGCTGACACCCCCTATTCAGGTGCCCGGCCCCTTTTCGGGAGCAGGGCATCTGAATTACAGCAGTGGGGGGTATTTTTGAAGCACCCGGTTAGAGCCACAGGCTCTAATAGGTGTCAAAAAAGGTAAACAGCGAGCACCATGCTTGGCGCTTGCAGTTCACCCAGCTGTGTTAGAAAAGCGATTGACTATTCGCTTTCTTAACACTGAACCGCCTCTCCGCCAATCAGGTGCTCGGGTTTGTTACCCATCACCTGATTGGCTGAAATGACAGGTGCTGTGATTGGACACCTATCAGGCGTCCAATCATAGGAGAGGACAGGGGTAGAGGAGGATGAGAGAAAACATCAAGGACATAGGGGACATCGCTCGCCGCCCGCCGCCATCACCCGCTGCCCCACCCAGATAGGGTAAGTGCCGGGCAGACAGCGGACGGGCGGGGGGGGGGCACAGTGGGAGCCTTTGATGGGGCACAGTGGGAGCGTTTGATGGGGTTTTTTTTTCAGAATTTTGAGCACCAGCCGCCACTGGATACCACCTCAGACTATCCGGCAACAGTATTCAAGAAGACCCAGGGCTGTCCAAATCTCATTATCCAATTTTCTTTTCACATACATCTGTTCACTGAGTTTCAAGTTGGCAAAGACTATCATGGTTTCCTTGACTGTTAAATGTAATAATGTCCTTTTGCATTATATAACAGAACATCTTCCTAAATGCTTGTAGCTTCCTCAAATACCAGGGCCCAGCAGTCAGCAGCAGAGAGGAAGACAGAACTCCTCCTACAGATCCTGTGCCTCTCCTTGCAGCCACAGCAACCTCTCATCTCCGCCTCCCCTGGTCTCAGCATTCAGCAGACTCCGGCAGCCGATTCCAGTCCTCCTCCAGACCCTGCACTTTCTGCTTCCCAGCTCCACCCCCCCCCCCCCAGCTTCTTCCTGGCAGCAGCACAAGGTAAGGGGGTGCACAGTAATGTAAGGGAGGTTGAGGGACTCTTGACTTCTGATGGTGGGTGGGGGTTCTTGACATCTGATGTAAGCGGGAGTGGGGTACCTAGTCTTACAGATACAACCGGCCCTTTGAGGGCAACCATAATGCTGATGCGGCCTGCAATGAAATTGAGTTTTACACCCTTGATCTAGAAAATTTGGGTGGGAATTTTGGCATGGCCTTGCTCATCTTCAAGCTATAACACTAAGTACTGGGAGAATGGCATGATATGTGCAGAAAACTCTCCTTTCTGGAGGCCCTGACAGATACCAAAAAGAGTGTATATGCAGCTGGGATTATTCAATGTGTCCAATGGCACCAACTTTTATAGTATAAACAATATATAGGAAAAAAAATATAAGGGCCTTTAGGTACCTAAGAAGAGAATCATAAAGTGCATACAGTATAATAAAAATGGTTGTTTTTAGCTAGACAATCATAAAATAGTACATATATGAGCTCAAGTATGTACTATTTTATGATTGTCTAAATAAAAACCACCAATTCTATTATATTGTATGCACTTTGTGACTCTTTTTTATCTTCAAAGCTCCTTACTCTTTTTCTCCTATATATTGTCCCTGACAGATACAAGAGACATCAGGTGACTTAAAGTGGAAGATGTTGGCCATTTAAAATGGAGGTTCAGTCAAATACCAACTAATCCTTAACCTTCAAATGGGGGTGGGAGTAGGTTTAGGCTTAGTTAGTATTTGATTGGACTATCATTTTAAATGACCAACATCTATCGAAAACAAAAGAACTTCACCATTCATAACATACTGTAAATTCTCATTTACACACTGCCTTCTGATTGCCCAATGAATACAATTCAAAATACTAACAAACCATACAAAGCCATCCACAACTCTGCCCCAAGCTACATTACCAAATGTCATCTCCAAATATTCCCCAAACCAACCAAGACCTTGTGCTCTCTAGCTCCTTTGTCACCTCCTCTCATGCTGGCCTCCAGGACTTCCCCAGAGCCTATCCTGTCTTCTGGAACTCCCTACCCCAACATGTCTGGCTATATCCTACTCCATGGATATGCAATTAGCGGACCTCCAGCTGTTGCAAAACTACAAGTCCCATCATGCCTCTGCCTCTGGGTGTCATGCTTGCTGCTGTCAGAGTCTCGCTATGCCTCATGGGACTTGTAGTTTGGCAACAGCTGGAGGTCCGCTAATTGCATATCCCTGTCCTACTCTATCCACCTTTTGAAGATCCCTAAAAACTCATCTCTATTTAGGGAAGCCTGTCCTACCTACTTTCTTAATCAATTCATCCCCACACTTGGCTCTCCCTTTTTAGATCGTAAGCTTCACGTAAAGGGTCCTCTTGTCTTGAATTGTCTTGTAACTGTACTACAGTATATACTACAGTATATCCATTCATATTGTAAAGCATTCCGCAAACTGTTGGGGCTATATAAGCCCTATATTATAAATAAGAATGTACCGGTACCCCCGAAGAAGCCGCTGGAAATATGCCCAGGTTATTTTCCCAGTAGATGCCCCGCAGCCAGGCTTACACAAGCACAACCGTTTTGACCGCAGCACCCCTAGGTCGTTGGTTCCTTTTGTCTAGTTATAAGGTCTGCCCGCTCATAAAGCCCCCCCCCCCCCTCCAATTTTGGTCTGTTATATTTGGTCTGTATCATTGCTTTGCTTTGTTTATTCTATGGGTTACCGTATTTTTTAACTTCGTCATTCATGCTTCCCATGATTGGTTGAGCGCTAATAGCCTAGCGCCATTCCTGGCGTTGTGGAAACACACAACCACAGTCACTCTTCGGTTCAATAACAAGTCTAGGGTTGTTCTTTTTACTTTTTGGGGTAACTGGGATAGGGTTGAGAGAACTGAGTGGGACGAACTATGTACAGATTGAGGACAGGAAACTTCTTTCTGAAAAGATGAAGCAGACATCCTTGCAATAGCAAACTATGGACTTGGCTTGTAGTAGAAGCAGTTAAAAGCAAGCTTCTTTCTTCAGAGCACCATGAGCAGAGTCCCATCACAAAGAACTGGATAGGCTAAGCTCTTCAGGACACCAGCCAATGTCCCCTTTGGTCAAACACACAGCTGACACTCTAGCACAAGAGGGGTGTCAGCAGCCCAAAAGTCTCTAAGACCTCTCACAGCAGTCTGTGCTCACACAATGTCCAGGGACAGTTGGTTGCCTCCTTCCAACATCCATGCGACACCTTTCTCCTGTAATACCAGACTAGAGCAGACAGCCCCTCAGTCAGCTCTCTGTAGCTTCAGCATCCAGGCCTTCAGGTCGCCCACCTGAGGCCCCACAAACAGCAAGCACATGGCAGCACTGCCCTTCAGGCTGTGTTCCTCTCCTGAAGGAAAATACCCAGCAGCTCTGTGTCTCAGAGTATTTATACAGACTCCCAGCAGCCTTTAGGGCCATCCTTCCTGGGATTGGCTAGGGCTGTATAAATAGTCAAACTGCTATTTGCATTGCTTCACACCTATGTTCCAGAGAGTTCTCAAGTTCTTTGGAAAGCAGAGGAACAGTTAAAACTAGCAACAGATGAAACTCTGAGCAAACCTAACTAATCACATGCAGATGCACTAATTACAATGAGCACAACTAAATTTACTTAACACAACAATTCCAGCCACACTGGTTACAGTGAGACCAGCTAAACTTACCTAGCAAACAAAAATACAGCTCCACTGAACACAGTGAGCCAGCACTAAATCTACCTAATCCTAGCACCTATCTAGTAGGGTGCTACAAAAAACATTTGTAGAATGGTTTTAAGGTGACAGCTCTAGTTTTTCAGGTCCTTTATTTTTTTTTCTGATTATTGCTCCCATAGTAACCTAGTTTCAAAGATCATGGTCTAATTGCTGGGAACATTTATGACTCCTGCCAGTGCAAAGTTCACTAGGAAAACTAGATACAAATATTAAATCCGGATGTGGATCTTTACTTGCCAGAGACATCCCAGACCTACAGGCGTGAAGAAGACCGGGAAATAATAGCAGGAATAATTAAGAAATGCCCTCGTCGCAGAAGACATTGTTGTTCTTAGCTGGCTTTATATCAAGCATCGGATCATTCGCAATCATATGTACATGCTTAGGGACTCAGCAATGGGCTACCAGCAGGGTCCAGTTTACAGGAGTGGGTTATGGAGGAGAAGCCTACGTAAAACTTGGACTGTTTGTTGTCAGGCGCAATAAGACTATCACAAGTGGCGTGGGACTGCAAACTGAAGAGAGCTCCAAACAAGGTAAGGCCTGTCCTATGATTACAGAATAGTGGAATAACCCATCAGCTTGTTGGACACACCTTCTGTGAAGCTCTGCTACCATGTTTTCCCGAACATAAGCCCGGGTCTTATATTAATTTTGGGAACAAAAGACACAGTAGGGCTTATTTTCGGGGTAGGTCTTACCATTATGTGCTGTTTTCTCTCCCCGCCTGAAAGGAATCGCCAGTGTGAACTCCGTTAAAATGCTAGTAAAATTCTATAATCCACTCTATTACAGTAGTATATAATGTATGTAGCACTTACCCCCATTTACGGGACCGGATGGTTTAGTTTTGTTTTGGGTCTGCGGCAATTACCTCTTTGGATTGGATGCTTTAGCTCCGTTGTCTAGGCAAACAAAAATCTCCAGGAATAAGGCCAATATCCACCCATGAGTAAAACCTAATCAGCAAGGCTTTATTCTTTTTTCTTTGAGTCAACTTGAAGAGAGACAGAGCAGAAAGTTGAAAGAAGTAGCAGAAGGTTCAGGCACGCAACACTTAAAGTTCAGTATCTTTACTCGTCGCCACTCAAGCCTGTGTGGGTATTGCTCACCCAGATAGTCCCTATGAGAGCGGCCCTAGCAGCCGGGATGGAGCATGGATATCAGACGATGAATCCCTCTTTAGGTGAGTTTCCAGGCCTCTTCCCCGAGACAGCAGTACCGTCGCTAATCTCTTGGGACTGATCCTTCCCTGGACTCCTTTCCTCAAGATGGGCTCCCTACAAGCGGGCAGCCTGGGATCCTTCTCTGAAGCGTAGGCCCCTGTCAGCGGAGCTGGGCCTACAATGCAGCAACAGGGCCTCGGGCTGAAGGCGCCCAAGGCCTAAACACACTCGCGCACCTCGTGCCATGGGGGCCACGAGACACACTCACTGGACCAGAGGTCCCCCCTTGCGCCTTGGGGTCCCTCTTGAATCGCCTCACGCCAAATGGCGTCTGCCCCTTTTGTACCCTCTCCCAGCATGCACAGCGGGTTGACTACACCCACTGCATGGCTGCCGAGAGAGGACACCCAAGGTGCTGTGATACCCCCCGTAGTTTAACCTATGCCGGCGGTGACAGTGCCACCTACAGGCAACGGAGAACACTACTGCCAGGCAGTATCACACCCAGAGCAGAAGCAAAATCGAATCCTTGATTGGTCTGAGCCCAACTATCGGCTCAGACCACCCCTAAATTTCCACATAGCGTTCCCAAATATTGGGGGGGGGCACTACATGTACAATGTGTGTGTTTCTGTAATATAATTGTGCCAAAAACCTTCGTAATAGCGCCGCTCTGCGCTTCTGTGACCCGCCAAAACTCTCCTCCCCGCAATTATATTACAGAAACACACACATTGTACATTATATAATACTGTAATAGAGTGGATTATAGGATTTTAAACTAGGGCTTATTTTCGGGGTAGGGCTTATATTGCAGGCCTCCTGGAAAATAACGCTAGGTCTTATTTTCGGGGTAGGTCTTATTTTCGGGGTAGGTCTTATTTTCTGGGAAATGTGGTAGTATCACAGTAAATTTAGCCATATGCTAGTAGAATTTCTTTCCAAATCTTTCATTTTAGGAACGTTTGCTTTTCTAATTATTAGTGCGGTCAAATCAACGTTCAATTTTGACCACAGTGACAAGAAAATTTGAAGGAGCACGATGATATCTTTTTCTCAAATAAACACATTTCTAACAGTTCCGGAAAGTCCAAAATCGAATGTTACAAGCAAACAAAATGTTGAAGTAGTTTCAAATTGACATTCCTCAAGTCATCAAATGTACTGAGAATTTTCATATGAACATTTGTTCGAAAATCTACTAGTATTTGACTCATTTTATGGAGAAGGCCATTAATACACTCAGGTGTAAGAAAACTTTTTTAGTACTGCTCACCTCGAAACTGGGGCAGTGGCTCTCAGGTTCCAGTACAGTGCCATTGAGTACAGAGCTGTGACTCATCGTTACAGAGCATCCTGGCGCAGGAAGCCTTTTGATGTCTATAGAATTACAATATTAATTATGCTAAATGCACAAAATCTGCTATGTGCTGGTGTTACATACATATTGTTTGTATGTAATGAGAACAGAAAGGTTTTATTTATAAGCATGTTGATAAGGGAGAAAGGTTGAACCAGAGAGGGCTATATTTTGGCAGATTTAACTTCATATTTAAAAACCATTAAAAAGTTCTAACTGCAATACTTATGCCCCATACACACGATCGTTTTTCATGCCGTTAAAAATGCCATTTTTAAAAATGCCCATTAAAAATGATCGTGTGTAGGCTTCAGAGCATTTTTAACGACGTGAAAAACGGCCATTAAAAATTCCGGACATGCTCTCTTTTTTCACGTCGTTTTTCATGTCGTTTTTTTTAACGACGTGAAAAACGATAGTGTGTATGCTTTCACGACGTGAAAAAAAACGCGCATGCTCAGAATCAAGTATGAGACGGGAGCGCTCGTTCTGGTAAAACTAGTGTTCGTAATGGAGATAGCACATTCATTACACAGTAACGGACTGAAAAGCGCGAATCGTCGCTCAACAAACTTTACTAACATGAAGGGTGGCGCCATTCGAACGGAACTTCCCCTTTATAGTGCCGTCGTACGTGTTGAACGTCACTGCGCTTTGCTTGATCGTTTTTTTTAATGATGGTGTGTACGCAAGGCAGGCTTGAGAGGAAACATGAAAAAAAAACGAGGAGAAAAACGTCGGTTTAAAAAATGACATTAAACGATCGTGTGTATGGGGCATTACCTTTAATCCAGAGCTGTCTCCTGCAGTGATCTTTTTTCACCACAGGGTGTCCTCAATTTTCCCACAAAGATGTGTGCCATGTAGCTGCTGGGTTTTAGAAGAAAGAAAGCACAAACATGGGAACAACATGCATACAAGAGTGCTAACTACCCAGCCACCATTCTGACCATATACACTATATTGCCAAAAGTATTGGGACACCTGCCTTTACTTGTACATTAACTTTAAAGCTTTAAATAATATTAAAAGTCAGCAGCTACAAATACTGCAGCTGCTGACTTTTAATATATGGACACTTGCCTGTCCTGGGCACTTGTGATGTCGGGTCCCGAAGCCGATTTGTCTCTTGGCTCTCGGGTGCTGCTGCCGCCATCTTCGGTAAGGGAATCAGGAAGTGAAGCCTTGCGGCTTCCCTTTCTGGTTCCCTACTGCGCATGCACGAGCCGGGCTGCACGACCCCACTGGTCCCTGCTGTCTTCTGGGACCTGTGTGTCTTCTGGGACCTGTGAAAGTGGGAGCAAATACCTGTATTAGACAGGTATCTGCTCCCTCCTCCTCCCTGAAAGTTGCAAAATGTGACACCGGAGGGAGGGTGGATTCCAAAAAGCGGAAGTTCCATTTTTGGGTGGAACTCCGCTTTATTGGCATCTCAGTTTTTTTTCTGTAGGGTTCAATATTGAGTTGGCCCACCCTTTGCAGCTATAACAGCTTCAACTCTTCTGGGAAGGCTGTCCACAAGGTTTAGGAGTGTGTCTATGGGGATGTTTGGCCATTCTTCCAGAAGCACATTTGTGAGGTCAGGCACTGATGTTGGATGAGAAGGCCTGGCTCAAGGTCTCCACTCGAATTCATCACAAAGGTGTTCTATCGGGTTGAGGTCAGGACTCTGTGCAGGCCAGTTAAGTTCCTCCACCCCAAACTCGCTCATCCATGTCTTTATGGACCTTGCTTTGCTCTGGTGCACAGTCATGTTGGAACAGGAAGGGGCCATCCGCAAACTGAAATTGTCCAAAATGTCTTGGTATGTTGACGTCTTAAGAGTTCCCTTCACTGGAACTAAGGGGCCAAGCCCAGCCCAAAAAAACATCCCCACACCATAATCCCCCCCTCCACTAAATGATTTGGACAAAGCAAGGTCCAAAAAAGACATGGGTGAGCGAGCTTGGGTTGGAGGAATTTGACTGGCCTGAACAGAGTCCTGACCTCAACATGATAGAACACCTCTGGGATGAATTAGAATTGAATGAACCTTCCCATCCACAACAGTGCCTGACCACACAAATGCGCTTCTTGAAGAATGGTCAAACATTCCCATAGACACACTCCTAAAACATGTGGACAGCCTTCCCTGGAGAGTGTATATTATATGTATATATGTACAGTATATAGTGTATATTACTCCCTTGCCATATAATACACATTTTTTCAAGTAATTCTTCCAACCCCCCCCAAGTCCTTGTAATATTGGGCTCTATATGTGCTCACTGTTCAATCTTTGCTACCTTCTCTCATTTCAGTGTTTGACCTATTAAAGGAAACAAACAACGTGAAGATCGCCCACATCATCGTCATCCTATTCTGTGTGCTCGGACTCGCTTGCTGTTTTATGGGATCACTGACTACTTGTTTGAATAGTGTCAGCAATCCTTACATAACCTTCTTGGGTCCCCAGGGTGTCTATGTGTGGAGTTCTATAAATGGTGAGTGGATGGTAAGAAAAGGAATCCTAAATGTGGGGGTGGGGTCCTGATAATGTACAATGATCTATAGGGGAGGGGCTTAGACAGATGTTTTTCTCTAGGAGACCCCAATGATAGCCGGCTAGCACATGCATCCTTTAAGAATTGCGAGGAAAATGACCCACGTGAAAAACATGCTTGACTGACATTCCAAAAGTTATCTCCTATTTTTACTTTTACATAAAAAGTTTGTAAACACTGTTTATCTGCTCCATCAGCTGGGTGTGATTTGTGTCTCCTTTACCCAAATCATGCAGCATAAAGAAGAGCTCCAAGCCCCACCCCCCCCCCCACAAAAAAAAAGTCAGCAGCTACAAATACTGTAGCTGCTGCTTTTTTAATATTAGGGCAGTTACTAGTCCAGGAATCCAGCGTTGTCCTCACCCGAGCTGATTTTTCAATGGGCTATCGGGGGGGTGCTGGCGCCGCCATCTGGACTAAGGGTAGACAGCAGTGAAGCCTTGCGGCTTCACAGCCAGTTTCCTACTGCTTATGTGCGAAGAACGCTGTGCTTTGTGAATGGGCCAGCTTCGGGGGAAGGTTCAGTTCACCGCGGCAAAGGTACCCGCTCCCCCCAAAAGGTGCCAAATCTGACAGCGGAGGGGGAGAGGAGGCAAACAAGCGGCGCTTCACCTTTGGAGTGGAGCTCCGTTTAAGCTAACTGAATAAGGTAGGAAAGATATGCAAATCTGATCAAAAGGCAGCACCTACGGCCCCTTCCCCACAACCCTAACCAGTGGTTGTGAGGGTCTGCGGGCAGGGGGCTTATCTGAATCTGGAGGCCTCCCTTTAATAATATGTTGGCCTACAGATACCACCCCCTACGAGAATGACTATCCCTACTCATTCACAAAAAAAAGATGTAACCTATAAATAAAGACACTTTAACATTTGACAAGCCATTTATTAAAAAAATAATAATCAGAAAACCCCCAAAAATGTCTTTCCAAAAAAGAAAAACCTGATGACTGAGCCGGATGCTACCTATAGCCGAATGACAGATCCCTGAGCTGTCATCAGCTATATAAGGAAAGTGGCAAGGATAGTAGTGACCTCATTGCCCAAGTGGTCATTTTTAGGCAATGATGTAACCCCTCCGATCCCCATCCATTTGCTCATGTGGCAAAGCATTCCCAGCCATGTAAGTGAATGGGTCAGGTGATGTAAGTGGTTGCTAAGGACATGGCAGGTGCAAGCCCCCGCGGCTTCCTAAGCTTCGTCCATATCTGAACATACTAATTGTTTGGTGTGCAGACAAACATCTGAACAGGGAGCTCATCCCTAATCTACATATATGAGGAAGCTTAAAGCATAGTTACAAGCAGGGCTGGTGCAAGGATTTTTGACACCCTAGTCAAAACCTCATTTTGCCACCTCCCCCCATTGGCTCCATCCCTGACTCCACCCCCTTTGCCCTGCCCATGTATGCCCCACCTTTTTTAATAAAGCGCCCATCAAATGCAGCCTCACCAGCGCCCATCAAATGCAGCCTCACCAGCGCCCATCAAATGCAGCCTCACCAGCACCCATCAAATGCAGCCTCACCAGCGCCCATCTATGCAGCCTCACCAGCGCCGATATATGTAGCCTCACCAGCGCCCATCTATGCAGCCTCACCAGCGCCCATCCATGCAGCCTCACCAGCGCCCATCTATGCAGCCTTACCTGTGCCCATCAAATGCAGCCTCACCTGTGCCCATCAAATGCAGCCTCACCTGTGCCCATCAAATGCAGCCTCACCTGTGCCCATCAATGCAGCCTCACCTGCGCCTCTTAATGCAGCCTCTCCAGCGCCCATCAATGCAGCCTACCAGTGCCCATCAACGAATGGTATAAAATAAACAGATGCGCTAAACAAAATTATATATTATGTGCAACCAGCAGTGATACTGGCAATAAAATGTCCACAAAAATACACATGTGATATAAGTCCATAAATGAATAAAATGGTGACAGTGTAACAAAGTGTCCTATGAAGGATTGAAGACCAAAGAGGAAGGTAGACCGTGGGGGGATAGGCAGTAGGAAAACCAAATCCACTGGAAAAAACACCCGTGTCCACCACCAGTATATAGGCTGCTTACCAGAGGTAAGAATCAAATGAACTCATCTGCAATTCCAGAAGATGAAAAACCAGATCATCTCGGAGTCCAACCAGAGACTGAATCTCAACAGGTATTCCCCAGAAAGAAAAAAGGAAGCTCGATGGTGCATTACCAAATGACAATTTATTTAAAAGGAAAGATTAAAAACACTTCCAAAAATGAAGTGGAAATAAGACAAAGCGGCCGGCCGGTCCGCCGATACCTGTCCCGTAGTGATGACGTCAGCACGTACACCTCCCGACGCACTTTTCGTGTTCCTACACGTCGTCAATGGGGACGACGTGTAGGAACACGAAACGTGCGTCGGGAGGTGTACGTGCTGACGTCATCACTACGGGACAGGTATCGGCGGACCGGCCGGCCGCTTTGTCTTATTTCCACTTCATTTTTGGAAGTGTTTTTAATCTTTCCTTTTAAATAAATTGTCATTTGGTAATGCACCATCGAGCTTCCTTTTTTCTTTCTGGGGAATACCTGTTGAGATTCAGTCTCTGGTTGGACTCCGAGATGATCTGGTTTTTCACCTTCTGGAATTGCAGATGAGTTCATTTGATTCTTACCTCTGGTAAGCAGCCTATATACTGGTGGTGGACACGGGTGTTTTTTCCAGTGGATTTGGTTTTCCTACTGCCTATCCCCCCACGGTCTACCTTCCTCCTTGGTCTTCAATCCTTAATAGGACACTTTGTTACACTGTCACCATTTTATTCATTTATGGACTTATATCACATGTGTATTTTTGTGGACATTTTATTGCCAGTATCACTGCTGGTTGGTTGCACATAATATATAATTTTGTTTAGCGCATCTGTTTATTTTATACCTTTTGTCACCTATATGCCATCACATATCACAGTTGCTGCTTTTATTGTATTGTTCATAGATAGCGCAGTTTTTTTTTTTTTTCCTTTTTTATTGCCCATCAACGAATGTTTGCTTGCTTCCATTCATTCGGGAGTCGGGACACAGACACAGTTCTCTGTCGCAGCTGCACCTCTGACACTATGTTCGAACGGAGCGGTGGCTGCCTGCTGATGCTGAGACTTAGTTGCTTGCTGCAGAGAGAAGATGGTAGGAACTCCAGTGGCTGGGCTCCCCTAGGCAGCAGTGCGCCCTAGGCGGCTGCCTAGTTTGCCTAGTGGTAGCACCGGCCCTGGTTACAAGTGCAAGCTGGACCAATGTAATATGCAAAAACAAGCACGTCAAAAATTCAGCTGTAAGTCCACGTTCATATCAGGGCGATTTGGCATGCGATTTGACATGCCAAATCGGCGGCTGTTGCCAGCAAAAACACCGTCTGAAACGGTGTGGCGCTGCACTGATTCCCAAACCAAGCTCCTGTACTACTTTTGGCGACTTCGGGGGGGGGGGGGGGGAGATTTGTTCAGCTGAACTCGCACGATTTCGAACCCGCAGTTAGTGTGAACCTAGGCTCAAACAGCTGTAAACAAACCGCTCCAAAAAATATATTTTGGACCGACCTCTGACCCAACATAAGTGAATTTCGTGTTCCTCCTAGCAGAGTTTTAAAGGGGTTGTAAACCCTCGTGTTTTTTCACCTTAATGCAGCCTATGCATTAAGGTGAAAAAACTTCTGGCAGTGACGGCCCCCCAGCCCCCCTGTTTTACTTACCCGAGTCCTTTATTTCCCTCGGCGGAGACGCGCTGTCCCTCTCTGCGTGGGGTCCCGACTCTTGATTGGATAGATTGTTAGCAGCGCAGACATTGGCTCCCGCTGCTGTCAATCAAATCCAATGATGTGGGCCCCCCGGGGGGCGGGGCCGAGTCCGGCAATCGTGTCTATGGACGCCGAATGCTGGACTTGGGAGAGCGCCTGCAAGGTAACACCCTGGGAGAGTGCTTCTCTTAGGGGGGTTATCTGATGCGGGGAGGAGCCGCAAGAGCCGCCGAGGGACCACAGAAGAGGATCAGAGCCACTCTGTGCAAAACAAGCTGCACAGTGGAGGTAAGTATGA
Organism: Rana muscosa; assembly: GCA_029206835.1. Lineage (NCBI taxonomy): Eukaryota > Metazoa > Chordata > Amphibia > Anura > Ranidae > Rana > Rana muscosa. Next base: position 271,557,029 of record CM055123.1, on the reverse strand, counting down.
TATGTTTGTTATTTTAAATAAATAAATAAACAAAGGCTTACGATCACTTTAAGCCTAAATACCTGCAAGGATGCACTCCAGTCCTTTGCAAGAGTGCATTCTCGTGGCATTTCAAGCGCCTGGCAAAGCTATAATGGTGATGCCTTTCATGAGCCCCCCCCCCCCCAGAAATGCCAGGTTGGAATTAAAGTATTAAACCAAAAAACTAACATTTATTATGTTGCAGCTCACCAATTTATCTAATTTAACGATGTGATGGCTGCATTCGTTTTATTTTTTTTTAGCCTTTTATTCTATTTTCATCTGGTGGTCTGACCAGTAAATCTGTTGTTTTTTAAAAGAACAAACTCTCTTCCAGATATATCAGTTTACATGGATGAGACAAACCATTTAACATTGGCAGGGGTGCTTACTATAAGCAGCTTATATTTGCATAAAACCTTTATCCCAAAAATAAAAAAACAGTTTGCTGTAACTGATTACAAATGGTGAGCTGGAGTTTGGCTTCAAATTGTTAGTGTATTTAAAACTCCTAGAACATTTAACACTCCCCTCCCCCAGACTGACAATGCTGCTGTCTGCTGTGCACCTGTGCTCATTCATCCAGAGTTGGGGGACTCTAATACAGGAGGTGTGTTACTGGCCAGATCACCAGGTGAAAATACCGCATTAAGTATAATAATTTTTTTGGGTGATAGTTGTTTTTTACAAATGGCTTTTTAAAGTTTGTACCTCTCCCATAGCTCCCAACTCTCCCTGATTTCGAGGGACTGTGCCTGATTTAGGACAATGTGCCTCTGTCCCTCTTTTTTCCTCATGTGTCCCTCATTTTGGTCTGATCTATATAGTGTAGCGGGGTGTTCCCCTTTAATGCAGAGAGACTACATTACCCAGAGCCCCATTCGGCAATGTTCCGCCGCAGAGACTCATGGGAGGGGTTATAAAAGGAGGAGGCGAGGCAGGGCTTGGCCTCTTTGGGACACGAGACTTCAGAGACTGATCCTCCTTTGCGGACGTGTCGGAGTGAAGGGCCTGAAGCCTGAGGCCTTGCACAGCACCAAAGAGCCTTCCACCCCTCTGCGAGCCTGGGTGGCATCTGACTTTGCTCGATTACAGCCTTGTTGGATCGGGGACCCGATCGCTGAAGAGACGGAGTGTGTGTGTAATCATTACCATTGATTATTCTGTAAACTGTGATTACTGTTATATCTTTCTTACCAAGAGCTTAACCACTTAAGCCCCGGACCATTTCGGGCCATTAGGACCAGGCCTGTTTTTGGGATTCGGCACTGCGCTGCTTTAACTGTAAATTGTGCGGACATGCAATGTTGTACACAAATGAAATTTGCGTCCTTTTCTTCCCACAAATAGAGCTTTCTTTTAATGGTATTTGATTGCCTCTGCGATTTTTATTTTTTGCGATATAAACAGAAAAAGACCGAAAATTTTGAAAAAAAATGATATTTTCTACTTTTTGTTATAAGAAAAATCTAATAAACTCAATTTTAGTCATACATTTAGGCCAAAATGTATTCAGCCACATGTCTTTAGTAAAAAAAATGTCAATAAGCGTATATTTATTGGTTTGCGCAAAAGTTATAGCGTTTACAAACTAGGGTACATTTTCTGAAATTTACACAGCTTTAAATTTATGACTGCCTATCTCATTTCTTGAGGTGCTAAAATGGCAGGGCAGTACAAACCCCCCCCCAAATGACCCCATTTTGGAAAGTAGACACCCCAAGGAAATTGCTGAGAGGCATGTTGAGCCCATTGAATATTTTTTTTTTTTGTCCCAAGTGATTGAATAATGACAAAAAAAAAAAAATGTACAAAAAGTTGTCACTAAATGATATATTGCTCACACATGCCATGGTTATATGTGGAATTGCACCCCAAAATACATTCTGCTGCTTTTCCTGAGTACGGGGATACCACATGTGTGGGACTTTTTGGGAGCCTAGCCGCGTACAGGGCCCCAAAAACCAAGCACCGCCTTCAGGATTTCTAAGGGCGTAAATTTTTGATTTCACTCCTCACTACCTATCACAGTTTCGAAGGCCATAAAATGCCAAAATAGCACAAAACCCCCCCAAATTACCCCATTTTGGAAAGTAGACACCCCAAGCTATTTGCTGAGAGGCATGTTGAGTCCATGGAATATTTTATATTTTGCCACAGGTTGCGGGAATATGACAAACTTTTTTTTTTTGCACAAAGTTGTCACTAAATGATATATTGCTCACACATGCCATGGTTATATGTGAAATTACACCCCAAAATACATTCTGCTGCTTCTCCTGAGTACGGGGATACCACATGTGTGGGACTTTTTAGGAGCCTAGCCACGTACGGGACCCCAAAAACCAAGCACCGCCTTCAAGGTTTCTAAGGGCATAAATTTTTGATTTCGCTCCTCACTACCTATCACAGTTTTGAAGGCCATAAAATGCCAAGATGGCACAAAACCCCCCCAAATTACCCCATTTTGAAAAGTAGACACCCCAAGCTATTCGCTGAGAGGCATGTTGAGCCCATTGAATATTTTTTTTTTTGTCCCAAATGATTGAATAATGACAAAAAGAAAAAAAAAAATGTACAAAAAGTTGTCACTAAATGATATATTGCTCACACATGCCATGGTTATATGTGAAATTACACCCCAAAATACATTCTGCTGCTTCTCCTGAGTACGGGGATACCACATGTGTGGGACTTTTTGGGAGCCTAGCCGCGTACGGGACCCCAAAAACCAAGCACCGCCTTCAAGGTTTCTAAGGGCATAAATTTTTGATTTCACTCCTCACTACCTATCACAGTTTTGAAGGCCATAAAATGTCAAAATAGCCCAAAACCCCCACAAATGACCCCATTTTGGAAAGTAGACACCCCAAGCTATTTGCTGAGAGGCATGGTGAGTATTTTACAGCTCTCATTTGTTTTTGAAAATTAAGAAAGACATTTTTTTTTTCTTTTTTTTTTCTTTTTTTACATTTTCAAAACTTTGTGACAAAAAGCGAGATCTGCAAAATACTCAACATACCTCTCAGCAAATAGCTTGGGGTGTCTACTTTCCAAAATGGGGTCATTTGGGGGGGTTTTGTGCCATCTGGGCATTCCATGGCCTCCGAAACTGTGATAGGCAGTGAGGAGTGAAATCAAAAATTTACACCCATAGAAATCCTGAAGGCGGTGCTTGGTTTTTGGGGTCCCGTACGCGACTAGGCTCCCAAAAAGTCCCACACATGTGGTATCCCCGTACTCAGGAGAAGCAACAGAATGTATTTTGGGGTGTAATTCCACATATGCCCATGGCATGTTTGAGCAATATATAATTTAGTGACAACTTTTTGTACATTTTTTTTTTTTTTTTTGGTCATTATTCAATCACTTGGGACAAAAAAAAAAATATTCAATGGGCTCAACATGCCTCTCAGCAAATAGCTTGAGGTGTCTACTTTACAAAATGGGGTCATTTGGGGGGGTTTTGAACTGTCCTGGCATTTTATGCACAACATTAGGAAGCTTATGTCACACATCATCCACTCTTCTAACCACTTGAAGACAAAGCCCTTTCTGACACTTTTTGTTTACATGAAAAAAAAATTTTTTTTGCAAGAAAATTATGTTGAACCCCCAAACATTATATATTTTTTTTAAAGCAAAGGCCCTACAGATTAAAATAGTGGGTGTTGCATTTTTTTTTCCACACAGTATTTGCGCAGCGATTTTTCAAACGCATTTTTTGGGGGAAAAACACACTTTTTTTATTTTTAATGCACTAAAAAACACTATATTGCCCAAACGTTTGATGAAATAAAAAAGATGATCATAGGCCGAGTACATGGATACCAAACACGACATGCTTTAAAATTGCACACAAACGCGCAGCGGCGACAAACTACATTCATTTTTAAGAGCATTTAAAAGCCTTTACAGGTTACCACGTTAGATTTACAGAGGAGGTCTACTGCTAAAATGACTGCCCTCGATCTGACCTTCGCGGTGATACCTCACATGCATGATGCAATTGCTGTTTACATATGACGCTAGACCGACGCTTGCGTTCGCCTTTGCGCAAGAGCAGGGGGGGACAGCGGTGCTTTTTTTTTTTTTTTTTTTATTATTTATTTGGCTTTTTTATTTTATTTTTAAACTGTGCCTTCCATATTTTATTTTTTTACCATTTTTATCGTTATCTCAGGGAATGTAAATATCCCCTATGATAGCAATAAGTAGTGACAGGTACTCTTTTTTTGAAAAAAATTGGGGGGTTAGACCCTAGATCTTTCCTCTGCCCTCAAAGCATCTGACCACACCAAGATCGGTGTGATAAAATGCTTTCCCAATTTCCCAATGGCGCTTTTTATATCCGGGGGGGGGGGGGACATTCCCTCCCACTGCTTGTAAAAGCAGTCTAGAGGCTAATTATCTGCTAGAATTGCTTTTACATGAAAGCCGGCTGCTGGCTGAAAAGAATGATACCAAGATGATACCTAAACCCGCAGGCATCATTCTGGTATAAACATTCAAAGTCCAGCAACATACCAGTACGTTGCTGGTCCTTGTTGGACATGTATTGTAATCTTTTTTTTCATACAGCCTATTGGCTGAACGAAAAAAAGAGATTGATTGGTGGGTATGCCCACCATTAGAATACCTCCCTTCATCCACCCACTTCTAATGATGGGCATATATGCCGAAGCATGGGGGCATCCTCCCGCAAAAAAGTTATGCCGCGTACACACGGTCGGAATTTTCCACGGGCAGGCCTCCGTCGGAATTTCGACCGTATGTACGCGGCATTAGGAGCAAAATCGCTCCTCCGCCCCTGCTGCCCCCATGCTTCGGCATATATGCTCTTTTTTTTAACTGTGGTGGTGAAATCACCTCCTACAGCGTTGGAGTCACGGCTTTATGTATCGTGGGAGCAAACGCTGTTGCTGTCAAGATAAATAGATCCGCGCTGCAACTGAATGGCGTACCTGCTAAGCAAATGGTGGTTAACATTAAAACAAAGTAACATTACAGTACAACAGTAAGACCTTACCATGCCATACCTGCAAAGCAAATACCAAAACAAAACCTAGTAAAAAATAAAAAAATGTTTTAACGCAACCTGTGCCTAAAATATATATATGCCGAAGCATGGGGGCATCCTCCCGCAAAAAAGTTATGCCGCGTACACACGGTCGGAATTTTCCACGGGCAGGCCTCCGTCGGAATTTCGACCGTATGTACGCGGCATTAGGAGCAAAATCGCTCCTCCGCCCCTGCTGCCCCCATGCTTCGGCATATATGCTCTTTTTTTTAACTGTGGTGGTGAAATCACCTCCTACAGCACTGGAGTCACGGCTTTATGTATCGTGGGAGCAAACGCTGTTGCTGTCAAGATAAATAATTCCGCGCTGCAGTTGAATGGCGCACCTGAAAACAAAAAATTACATACCTGAAAAGCAAGCATGATAAAACATTGCAGAATGGAATACAGTAAAAAAGAGCAGAACAATAGAGAGAAAATAGAGAGAGAGAGAACAATAAAACGACAACTATTTTTGGTTTTTTTATTTTATATTTTTTTTGTGTTTTGTTTTTTACGTTTTTTTTTTTCTTTTTTACACTTTTTTTTGTAACTTTACAACTGTAATGGTTCGGGTCTCTCAAAATGTAATGGCATCTTGGGAGATCCTGTGTAAGTGTGTCCTTGTCTGTGAAATGCTGTACCCTACGCTAAAACTTCACTTTTGAGTGGTAGCGTTCAAAACATTCACCTTGGCAAAGACCAGGCTTGTCAGGACAGAGTGGACAAAAACTACGGGTGTCACGCCTAAATCCGCGCTTGCTACAGACACGACATCTTTTTTGGGGGTGGCTTTGGGTAGGGGTACTCGGGAGGACATACGGATAATGCCTCTCATGCAGCCGGCTTACTGCATTTGGTTGGGGATGGTGAGGTGCAGAACCGCCTGGATACAGGAGTTCTGTGACTATCTCATTCTGGAATTTTAGAAGAGATAACGTCCCGCCTGAAGCTCTGTATAGCACATGAGCGTTCAGCAAAGCCAATTGGAATAATGATAGAGACACTTTTTTGTACCAGCGTCTCGCCTTACGGTCAATTAGATACGGCGCCATCAACTGGTCGTTGAGGTCCACCCCTCCCATATTTTGGTTATATTCGTGGACACAGAGGGGTTTCTCCACAACACCAGTCGCCGTACGAATTTGGACTGTCGTGTCTGCATGAAGGGAGGTAAGAAGGAAAACATTCTTATTGTCCCTCCACTTCATAGCGAGCAAGTTATTACACTTCAAGCAGGCTCTCTCCCCCAGCCTAAGACGGGCATCTACAAGCCGCTGGGGAAAGCCCCGGCGATTAGGTCGCACGGTGCCACATGCTCCAATCTGATGATCAAACAAGTGACTAAACAGTGGCACGCTCGTGTAATAATTGTCCACATACAAGTGGTACCCCTTTCCGAATAAGGGTGACACTAAGTTCCACACTATCTTGCCAGCGCTCCCTATGTAATCCGGGCAGTTGACCGACTCAATCTGACTATCTTTTCCCTCATAAACCGTAAAGTTCACTACATAGCCTGTTGCCCTGTCACAGAACTTGTAGAGCTTGACCCCGTATCTGGCACGCTTGCTGGGAAGGTACTGCTTGAAAGCCAAGCGGCCAGAAAATTTAATCAGGGACTCATCAACGCAGACAGCTTGATCGGGAATAAACAAGGCTGCAAAACGTTCGTTGAAGTGGTTTATGAGGGGCCGAATTTTATAGAGCCGGTCGTATTCAGGGTCCCCACGTGGACGACAAAGTTCATTGTCGTTGAAGTGCATGAACCGCAAAATCTGCTCGTATCGTGCCCTGGACATGGAGGCAGAGAACACGGGCATGTGGTCAATTGGGTGCGTGGACCAATAAGCACGCAATGACGGAAATTTATGTGTGCCCATGTTGAGGGAAAGGCCCAGAAAGGTCTTAAATTCGGAAACCGTAATTGGTTTCCAATTTCTGGCAATTTTAGGCAACTGGGGGTTAGCGGCGATAAATTGACCAGCATATAAATTACTCTGGTCCACAATA